>CM057450.1:1059033026-1060233026 GCA_016271365.2 Neoceratodus forsteri | reverse complement strand
AAAACAGTTTAAATAGTGAAAACGCAAAGTGGGGACAAACATAAATCATGCTTTTCTCAGTATCAAGAACACACCAGGAACCAAAAAAAGTGTTAAAATATAACAAAATACAAAGAAAAAAGAGTGAAATTAATGCAGATTATCAAACACCTAGATAATATAAAAATTAGCAGCTATTTATTCAAAACGTATTAGTCACTAGGACAGAAACAGGGCTCAGGGGCATCTGATCTCTTCAGCGGATAAACAAATCTGCAGTTACCTGACCACAAGTGCAGAGTTTAAAGTTTTAAGATTCTAAAGTTCTGTCTCCATAGCAACAGCTCAAGGCTGAGATGATGCATAACTGTATGACATGACCAAACACATTCTCACTGCTAGAAAGAGTAAAAATTAGAAATGCTGCAAACAGAAGTTCTTGCATTTTTACAAACATACAAAAGGCCAGGAGAAGACCCAAAGTCTACAGAGTCTGTTCCATGCGGAGCTCATGTAAGTTTCTGCATGAGAACACTTACTTATGTTTTAACTTTCTTACTTTACTCGTTTTTAATTTTTGAAGTATGGGAATTGCATATTTATCCCACACTACAAATGTGAGGTGAGTATTTATAAATATGGAAATTGCAGAGTTTTTTTAAAGTCAGAGGACCCGATTCTCAAAAAAGGTTACGTCTGGCGTAACTTGACTTGTGCCAAAGAAAATGGTGCAAGTAGCAAGTTACGCCAGCAGTTGCAACATACGGTATTCTACAAAGCGGCCTGCAACATGCCACAGGCTGCTTGCACCAAAGTGGACTTATGCCACCAGTTACGCTGTAAACCCCCTGCGACATGGTGCTAGGAGGTTTACAGCAGCAGTTGCGCCCTGTTCTGGAAGGACAGTAGCAAAGTCCCCCAAGGCGCTATTCTCCAAAAACCCCTGGGGAAAAACCGTCAATGTAAGTCACACCAGCATATAGCTGGCATAACAGTACTTACAGCCTCAGAGGTTGCCTGCATGTGCAGCCCACCCATCCCCCTGAAGGTATGCTACTCTTCTCCCGCCCCCCAAACACTGCCCTGACCCAAAAACACAAAACCCCAGCAGGGCTAATTCTGTTCCCCCATGCCCCAACCCAGAAACAACATGGCAATGCCCCCGCAATACCAAAATACCCCACAGGGCTGCAGCATGCCCCCATTCCCCAGTACCTGACAAATAGCCCCACAGGGCTGCTGCATGCCCCCGACCCCCAGTACTTGAAAAATAACCCCACAGGGCTACTCACAGCCCCCAAAGCCTCAATTCCCCAAATGCGTTATTTAAAGCCCAGCAGTGCTACATACACCCCCCCAAACCCCAATTCCCGATGCCAGCCACCCACAAATGGCATTTCCTGTAAAAATAGAAGAAATATACAAAGCCCAACCTGTACTCCCTGGTAGTCTAGTGGCTTCCACCCAGCATTGCCAGACCACCCCGCACTCCCCCACCCTGCTGGCGACTGGCAAAGCCCACCTCTCACCACCGTGCCCAACTGCCGACTGAGCTCTGTCTGAACACTTACTGCATATACATGCTCAATGAATGAATGAGAGTTGGCGGCTGGCCGCAGTGGTGAGAGGCAGGCTGTGCCAGTTGCCAGCTGGGTTGGGGGGTGCAGAGTGGTTTGGCAATGCCAGTTGGGGACCACTAGACTACCAGCATTATGGGTTAGGGTTTGTCTATTTTTACAGGATGTGCCATGGATCGAGGCTTGGGGCTGTGTGTAGCCCTGTGGGCTTTCAATAATGCACGCGGGATCGAGCACTTAAGCTCTTCCCGTCTGAGATTGTGGCTCAAGTACAGCCTTCAGATATGCCCTTCATTTGCGTACATGTGAATTTGTCGAGGTTGTGAGATTCTTAGCTCGGGACCCTGCCGCTACAGAATCGGTACAGGGTCCATAAATGCACTGTACCTCGCATGTCGCAACTTGTGACACGTGTAGGGGTGCTTGTAGAACTGGGCTCAGAGACTGCAGAAAAATGTGTAAATTCCATACTTATCACTCGTATTTACAACTTTTCAAATTTTGCAAAGCTTTTTTTTTTTTTTAACCACATTTCATAAACTCTGTGAAGGCAACCCCCACATTTTTTGGGATATCCGTACTCATGAATTATTTTTAAATCATCAGGGATTGCTAAGGTTATAGGACCTCCAAGGGATCTCTCTTCTGGTGTAAGAGACTCCAATCATGAGGTTCTGGAAACAGGCTCAAAAGGCTGAGCAGTTCTGTCTGCTCAATTCTCATGAGAGAAGCCCCTTATACCATAACAGAGATCCCTCGGAAGCCCTCTTATCTCATTATAAATTACTTAAGTTTAGCTTGATTGATTTTAAAGTTTAGAGTCTTTCTTTATCCTATTATGCTATCTTCCCCCGATGTGGAAGTGGCATGCTCCCTCCTAATACTCCTGCATGACAGTACACTGTGCAGCATAAACAAGTACAGTGGCTCTGTGCACAGATTGGCTGAAATCACATTAATGATTCCTAATACCTGGCCAATGTTCTCTCTGTGTAACAAGCTGAACATGCAACTGCACATAACTGCATGTGTGTATGTGTGTGTGTGGGGGGGGGCACTGTTGAGCACATTAAGGCTATTAGCTTCCATATTGTCACTATATAACCACAGTCTAACTCATGGCTATGTGACATGCTTTAGACATTTATGTGTTTTTATCAGGTAGGTGCACTAGGAAGTTGCCTACTTTCCGGCATGACCTGGGAGATCACAATACAGGAAAAGTACAACAATTGACAGTAATGTACAACAAAGTTCATATAGAAGAGTCCAAGATACAAAATACAGTGCAGAGTGGAAAATTGGTGGGAATACACAAAAAATACAGAGCAAGGTGCATGCACAACGAGTCATGACTAGCTTACAAAATAAACAAGTGCAAAAGGCTAACAGTGACAAGAAAATGCATATCAAAACACAATGCCAGGGAGCCAGAAACATGTATAATACCAACTAGGGGTGGGAACGGTTGACTTAAGCAGGTATGAGCGGTGGCCACTATGGAAGGCCTGGTTAGAATGACACTGCTTAACTGTAGCATGAATGGAATTCCAAAGTCTAGAGGCAGCGTGGAAGAAAGCAATTTCACCTAATGTATTTCTTGTCCTGGGTATGGACAGGAGATCATGAACAGAGGATCATAGAGGATATGAGAATTTACCAGGTGGAAGAAGCAAGGCACGGGTGACCATTTAAGCACAATATTATAAATGGCACCTCCAAGGTAAGATTGCGTAGGGCAGATGGGGGTGCCATCCAGGTTTCGAGTTTAGGTGCAGTGGTGGGGTGGGGTGGGTACAGCATGTCAGTTGGAAGCCAATGCAAATCAGCAGATCATATTCCAGACCACATCCTATTTTTGCAGAATAGTTTTAGACGCTGAAAAGAAAATGGACATCCCATAAAGGAGTTTTAGGAGTAAGATGCTTGAGCTATGGCAAACCAACTTTGGGGGGTGAGACTATGGCTAAGTTTGTATGGAAGCCCCAGTCTAGAATTTACTGCCTTACAGGTCAAGGCCACATGGAGTGAGAAGTCCAGTGATGGGTGGAGTATGAAACTTAGTAATTAAAAGAGGGGTCTGAGGCCAAAGATGTCCAATTATTATAACCAACTGACAGTAGGGTTGGACAATTTCTTATAATGGGGGACTGAACCAAAAAGCATGGCCTGTGATTTGGTGGTATTCAGAAGCATGGTCGAAGACAGCCATTTTTAGACTGTATGGAGATCAGATAACAGGCATGTATTGATGTCGACAATGCTATAGGAGCTCATAAAATACTATGTGAAATATACTGGCAGACTGAGTTAATATGGAGGGAGACAAGGAGAGGCCCAAGGAGGTATAGGACTTTGGGGGATCCCAACTATGGTTGCGACTGGTTCTGACAAGGAGGGTCCAAACCTAACACACTGGTACCTGGTAGCTCTTCAAAAAGGAAGCGCTGTGGGTAAGATGCTCAGAACACTAAGTTTCTCACAGAGCTGGGAATGGTCTTTCAAGTCAAAGGCCTTGGCAAGGTCAAAAAATACTGTACCTGTTAGTTCACCCCATCCATTGCCGTGGCAACATTCATAGTGAATGATAAGAGGACAGTGGTAGTCCTATGGTTTTTCAGAAGTTGTGCTGTGCAGGGGAAAGAAGACTGTAGAAGTTAAGATAATCAGTGAGTTTAAGAACTACCAACTTTTCAAGAACATTGTCGAGTACAGGGAGTATTGCTATAGGTCTGTCATTGCTAATGTTTTTGCTTTTACTCTTCCACGAGTCAGGCACAGTTTGGGATGTCGAAGACAAATGAAAGATTTCTTGTAATTGGTGATGCAAAGTCACTGGTAGCAACCCGAGCAACTTAGGTTCAGTCTCATCAGCACCTGTAGATTTAGTTTCAGAAGTTCTCGCACTTCATAAACCTTGGCAGATTTGAGGTAGAAAGGAGGGGTTTCAAAAGTGGCCATCATCAGAGATGGAGGGGGAGGTTGAATTTTGGGGGGAGGGAAAGACCCAATAAAGGCTGAGAGATCAGGGAAGCATTGATTGAATGCGTTCACTGCTATGGTTGGATTATTTCAACGGAGTCCACTGATATCTACAGTAAGTCCACAGGTGTGAAGTTACTAGCTTGACCCAAGTCTTTTTTTTTTTTTTTTTAAATCTCCAAAACTAACATGAATTACCAGTGGTGGAATCAAATAGCAATTTACAATGCCAACTTTCATTGCACTGAATGGCCCTTTCACATTCATTTTTGAGAGCTCTGTATTTAGCCCAATCAGAGGGAGCCTTTGAGGATTTAAAGGTGCTTGCCCCTCGCTTTGACCAGGGACAAAAGGGGGCAATCCAACAGTTTCATGACTGGGTCATATACACACCTGGTGGTTCAGGTGGCATATTTATTCTGAATGCCTGTGCAAATTAGGCTGAAGTAGGTGAGGGCCTGACTAACATCATTGGTAGTCCAAAACTGTGACCAAACCACACGCTTAGCCTCCTGTTTCAACAGTTCATAATCAAAGTATGAAAAATCATGGAAAAGTGGAAATGAATAATTTTAAAGGGGACCTTTGGAGGTTTAGCCCTCTAAACACACAAGACTGGGGAGTGGTGTCTGATGGCAGAGAGTACTCCCTAACTGATAACTCTGTCCAATCTGAGTATAAGAATACAGTCAATAAGGGTAGCACTCTGACCACTGTTAGACCTCCGGGTGGGTTTTGAAATAATTTGATTAAGCTGGAGTCAGCTTGATATTTTTTTCTTTTATCAGCTAAGCCCATCAATGTTGAAATCTCCAGTAATAAAAATTCATTATTTTGAACCAGTGGGCCCACAGCATTAATTAGTAGGAATAGCCTACTGGCTATGGGGGAATATACACATAGATTAGGTGTAGTGTTTTGCAGTTCCCCAGTACGAGGACTGTGAGACAAACTTCCAAATGAGATCCAAGTGTGTGTGGGTGACTACTGACAGAGACATGTAGATGGTCTTTATAGTAAGTAGATCATTGTGCCACTTTTGTGAGCAGTGGTCCAGTTGGATCTTATAAAGTTGTATCTGGATAGAGCACAGAGGTTGTCTGGTATGCTTGGCTTTAACCAGGTTTCTGAGATTCCCAGAATGTTAGTGTTATAACGATCAACTTACACTGTAAGTTCTCAAATTGTAGGGATTAGACTTCCTGTATTTTAGTGAATAATTTTGAGTTCTTTGAGAAATCTGCCAAGGGGGTGGTTGAAATTTGGAGGGTGGGACAACCTGGGGACAGGATTAGGCTCAACATCCCTGGAAACCAGAAGCAGGGATAGAGCTAAAGAGGACTAGAGAACATGCTCCCTAGAACCCAGAAGCAGGGATAGAGCTAAAGAGGATTAGGGAACAGGCCTTATGTGACATGCTAGCTGGACAGACCCTCCAGTAGAGCATGGTGAGATACATAACAGCTTTATAAAAGATGTAAGGAGGTAGAGGCTGTCCCAGTTCTTATGCTGGCTATTAAGGGTATTTGATAAGGTGGAGTCAGCATGGTCTAAGAAGACACATCTGTCAGGATCAGTAGGAGGCAAGGTATTGACCATAAGGAGCAAACGAGTAAGGTTACATCAAGGGCCAAGTTAAGGGAACCCAATGCACCAACTTAATGAAGGCAGATTATTATTGACAAGTTTGCCCAAAGGAGTCTATGCACTAGACCTCCCAGAACACGTACAAAAATAAAGAAGAAGCACAATCCAGGGTAATCAGATACACAGTCAGTTAAAAGCAGTGCTAAGAAGCAGCTTAGTTAGGTCCACCTGTATACGGTACGTGTAGGGGTCACAGGATAACTAAACTGTGCTGTGTATATTACAGGCCAAAAGCAAACTCTGTGAGCATTCTGGGTATTAAATAAAGATATACTAGGTAGACAGTCACTGCAGGCCTACAGATTAATAACAGTGATGCTGGGACCACCCATACAGGGTGTCAGCAGAGAAGATAACACACTTTGATAGTGTCAAAACACAGCAGTCATAGTAGCAATGAGATAACAGCAGTACATCACAGGTGACTGAATATGCTGGTACTAGAGATTGTATACTGACAATGACGAGCTGACAAGGTTGGGTATGAAAAGCACTGTAATTTAAAGAAAATGAAATTTCACCGACTTCCATACTTAGTGACCTACCCAAGTTTTTACAGATTTTTTAAATATATTCGAATAAATGCAGAAACCAAATTAGTATCTCAGACAAATATTGCATTTTATTAGGTCTTTTTTCTAAGCAGCATTAACATTAAACACAAATATTTTCCTTTAGTTTGGCATGCTTTAAGCTCAGCTTTGAAGCAAAGCACAAAAGAGAAACAAAAGCATTACTTTAACATTGTTCTTCTCTACATGTACATACATTTATTTTTACATATTAAGAGTTTACAAAACAAAAAAAGTGCAATTAAAAAGTCCATCCCTTATCCATAGGACAAGATATTTCAACCCCGACTCCTGAAATGAAGAAACCTACAAAGAACTCAAGCTTGGGAAGACATACTTCATTTTGCTTAGCAGTCCGTAACGGGGACTACCAGACAGTCATTAATAAGCAAGAAAACAAATGTAAGGGGTCTATAACAGATCTGTTTGTGTTGACAACGTCACATACGTGAAGCAACTTTCATTTTGGAAATCAAAATATTGAACCAAGAGGCAGCCCCCACAAAATTATAATTCAGGGAAAAAACTTATGTTAGCTGGCCCTTTACAATGTTTTTTGATTTCTAAGTATGCTACACATAATACATGACTGCAGTGGGACCTGTTAAATAAGCAACTTTGTTGCCAAGAAAATGCATTCCTTTAACAGATTTATGAATTAAGAGCTACAGATATTATTTCAACAAAATTATGCACAGGAGTTTATTTCTGTTACAGTACTGTGCGTATGCATATATATCCCTTTCAAAGTACTCCTTTATATTACTGTTATAAAATGCTACCAAAGATTGTGTTTTTGTCGCACATCGTTAGATTTGCTGTCTGCAGAACCATGTTTTTCCTACCGATACTTTATTCACATTATCCGTTTGCCCTGAGGCTGCAGTTCATCAGTTCACATTTTCCAGCATTCGCAGGCAGTACAGTAGCAATGAACACTGCTATTACTCAGCGTAATCCAGTCTCTGGGATATTTTGCTTGACTAGTACAACAGTTCACGTTCAACAGTAGAGTTAACTAAAAGTGCACGAAACACCACTGTTAAAACAACTGGACAGCACAACAGCATCAATTTTCAGTTGCTAAAATGTTCGAATATATTTGCTGGTGCAGTCTCAGAAACCCACTACTAAAGTCGCATGAGGCACTTAACAGTGGTTGTGCAGGGTTCTTTAGTCATTGCTTCCTTTTTAACTATGAAACAGGCCAGTTACAAATTATGGTTTTGATTCCCCAACCTGGTGATACTTTTTCGTAGTGTGCAAAATGTATTTTATAATCATGTTTTCTGATAGTGTGTACTAGACAAAACATTTTTAGAAGCCATATCTTCTAGGATGGTGGCCATCTCATGGAACAGTGCAGGAAGACGCAATGACCATTTGGTCACTTATACGCCATTTAAGGTGGTCACAATTTATTTTTTATAAGCCACTGACATCTTGGGAAGCACTTGGGAAAACAACAATATTTAGGCTCATGACATATAATATTTCATATAGTGTCCCTTTTTTTCTTAATAAAAATGTGTATTACTTTGACACCAGGATCACTACCTCTTAGACTTCACCTGTTCTGTCTGCTTGCCTGCACTGGACATCACAATCCTCAGTCTGTGATATCAGTAAGTTGCTGTGAAACAGGACCATGACATCACAATCAGAGAATTATTATGTCAGATGTAGACAAGCAGCCAGATCAGATTAAATCTAGAGATCAGTGATCCAGTTTTCAAATTAGTGGGGAATAGCCAGCACTAACGGCCTCACATCCAAGAGTGGGACTGGTCCCAATTTGCACTTTGTGTGCAAACCCCTCCCTTTTTTTTTTTTACTCATTGTAGTATAGTTGACTGTATGAGGCTGATTCTGTGGACTTCTAAACTGACATTTTCTGCAACCAGAAATCCCACAATCCCCTGCAGCTGACGTCAGAGCAGAGCTGTACTAGTGGGAGATTAAATAGCCTGCACTGCATGTTAGAGATTTTATAAACAGAGACCAGATGTTTGCCAGTCCCGTTGTTTTCCCAGGGCTAAGTATAGTCCTCTGTGACTGTACTTTGCCCCGGGAGGACAGTAGGACCAGCAAACAAAAGATCAGAGCTGATAAAAACTCTAACATGTACTGCAGGCGAATGAATCTCCTACTGCTGCAGCCCGCCTCTGATGTCAGCTGCAGGGGGATTATGGGATTTTGGGTTACAGCAAATTCCACCTTGGATGCCAGTGGAACAATCCTGATACGATGTACAGTACTATACTGCAGTAAACAGGACATAAAAAATAAGGTGTCCGCACACCAATTGCAAATTGGGACCAGCCCCACACTGGGGAGTGAGACTCTTAGTGTAGACTGCTCATCTTTAATATTAAAGAAAAACGGGAAGTTAAATACAGAAACTATATCAAAGCTAAACTGCACTGTGTCTAAAAAAGATGCTTTTCCAAGTTTTCCCCAGAGGTGTGATGGACTCTTCAGTGGCCATGGCCCACACAGCCTAATTCCACTCTTTTAGTAGTAATAAGACTAGCAGAGAAGACATTAGTTGGTTGGTGAAATGCACAGTGGATTACATCTATGAAGTACCTAAACCTACTTCTTGTCTGAAATGGTCCCTTAATAAAGGAAGTTTTGTTTCCTCTTCCAAGTAAGAGCATGATATAAAAAGATAACAGTACATTCTGAACCAGATTAAAAAAGAAATTAGTGTATGTAGAATTTAAAAGTAGCGCTGCAGATAAACTGCAAATGTCTGTAATTCTACTAGGTGCACACTACTTTACAAACATTTGAATAGTGACAGCTTCTGCAAGTGAAGCGATGTTTGTAAACATTAATCATAACTGTTCTCTGCAACCAGGATTTACAGAAAGCATGTTCCCTTATAATTAACAGGCTTTTTTGTCCCATACGCTAGACTTGCACATAAATACATAAATATGCAACTATTTTTTGTAATAACTGCTCCAAAATAAACAAGCACTTCTTTCACACTGCACACATTATGCTTGGTCATTTAGGTATTTTACACATTATCACTGATGACTAGTTCTGCTAACAGGTACTGCATTATTTGATTTCAAAACTCTGAATGACGTCATTCAGTAAACAAGCCCCCCCAGAAATATAGGTTCTAGCAAGACAAAGCTACTGACTGTATAAACATAATGCAAGGTTACTTAATCTAGCAAAGTTGTAGTTGTGCTTCTCTATACATTTATTGTTAAAATGTTTTTGTAAAGCTTACATCTAAACTGGAGCGTCACTGCTTGCTTATGTATTATATGGCAGCTCGTCTCATAGCAGGTCTACATATTTTGTAAAAGCCATTTTAGCGTTGCTGAAAAAAGTTGTGCTCATTAAAATGTTACTCAATTCCCTGTGAATGTCACCAGCTCAATCTGAATCTTAAAAAAATGCCATCAAAGGTAATGAAGGTGAAAGGTCATGAAGAATACGATTAGTTTAAAGAGGGACTTTCATGCTAGGACAAACCTAAACAGGGGCACTACTTAACACTGAATCCGTTAAACTACCGTCTGTATATCTCTTGTCATTATGTCTAGTTACGGAACACATTTCTTCATAAAACCCCATCTGCAACAACTGCTAAAGCATGCAGTAAAGATCATAATCTTGTATTTGTAGCATCACAAACCATAGCCCTGGGCCACTGGAAGCAACAATGATACCACAAACACGGGATTGTGACTTTATTGCATGCCCCAGTGGTGGGAGCTGCTGGGAAGGGGAAGCTCAACTTTAAACACTCATCATCTACCATTAGCAATGATGGCAAGGGAAAAATCAGTAAAACAAAATTCAAAGGCAACAGAGTTGTTGTGAGAAAGCTAGTTTATTTTTTTAAGTTTAGCATAGGGTGAGTGTCTACCTTAAACCCTTCCAGTTATGGGGTGGCTATCACCACCAATATTTGCTACAAGTTTGAATGGACCAAGTATTAAAAACTTGAGACAAAGTGCAAAACCAGCACTATAAATAAAGCACCACTGTGGAAGCACAACACTTCCACCACGGAACTAACGAAATATCACTGAACTGGGAAACCACAGTACTTGGGCACTGCAAAAGAAGTTCCACTACATAAAAAAAACACAAAACAATCGGATCAGTCAGCTTGGGGACGAAGAATTAGATTTCATAATACAGCATATGCAACTGTTGATTTACCAGCCACGTGACAGTGTGGCCAGTGATTCCCTCTGGAGTATTAAGTACTTTAAATGATACTGGGTTTTGCAAAGCAATGTCAGTTTAGCATTTACTGACATACTTTCTGGTGATGTTAAAGATTACTGATTTAGTATTCATCAAATTGGTGCTGAAGCTGTGACTTATTTAGTTCACGATAATTTTACTATAGAGACACTTTAGCTTACTACTGTTCATTTTTTTTTCATTTTAAGAAAGTTAAATTGGAACATAAGCCTCTGTTTCCTTTTCTTGATGTAACTGTAAATGAGAATGTGTGTGTGTGCCATTTCTTCGATCTCCCTACCATACTACTTTTTATGTTCCTTAAAGCTCATTTTTTTATCTGCTGATGCTGCCCTATGCCATCTGACATATAAGGGATATGTGATGGGTGCTTATGAGATACGATGTTTAACTTCATGAGTGGTGAGTGACTGCTTGACTTTCACAAGTGGCAAAGCCAAGCGTGAGGTCAAAAGAAGTCACGGACCATGAGGAAAGATGACTGTCATATCTCATAAGCACTCATCACATGTTCAGTTTATATGCTATACATTACAGTTTCTAAGCTATTTTTATTTTATTTAAAAGTGGAAGTTTCCCCTACTGTACAAGATTTGAAATGCTGGCAGCTGTCATACGCTGTTTTTGTTTTTTTAGAGGTAGCTCATGCGGACTGGGGTGTGCGGTCTATCGAGGGCTAGGCACAGGTGGCAGAAAAGGTTCTTTGTAATGTACCCAGCTAGCTAGATACATTTTATGATGTACCCTACTGTGAAGAGAAAAAATGTATCTACCTACTTGGTGTTCTCTGCTACTTATTGTGTTTTTATTTGGCCTAAAAAATGCTCATGTACATTGTATAAATTAATTTCCTTTGTCTGTATTTCTCCTATTCACTTTGATTAAGACCTCCTTCCACTACACCCATGTCTTTGGCTATCCTGAGGAGCTGCCACACTATGATGGACTGTCCTTTGTTGTTGCTCTGCACCTAGCTCAACCTGCTGGTAACCCCAAGACAGCCCCCCTCCCCTGAGGCCTGCTCGGACTCTATGGCTGGTATCACCCAGTATCCTATGCTGGGGAGAGGTAGGGAAGATGTTTCAGTTGTCTGAATGACCTTCACTAAACATTAGGTGGGGGGTCAGTATTATCTGCCCAATCAGGTCCTTTTCCAGATTTTCTCCCACCCTGGAGATGTGCCATTGTGCAATGGATGCCTTCACTCACCTCATCCATACATGACACAGCACACACACACACACACACACACACACACACATGCTCCCCTGCGATACCAGGGGACAAAGAGGCAAGAATGCCACTGGAGGAGATCCCTCTTGCCTTGGAGGTGGGTAGCATGCTGTGGGACTCTGCCTCCACTTTCTGGTGGTCAGATGCTGCACTCCTGGGAAGGTTAAGTGAAAATGCAAGTCAGCCAGCATGGGGTGGCACTCTTAACACTGTGCTTCCAGGGTGCACTCCCCTTCTTCCCAAATATTAATTCTGTAGCTACCAATCAGTTTGAAAATATGGTAGCTTAGTGTAAAAACACAAGAACATTTTCACTGTGGGCTGCTGTTCGACTGATGTCACCAGGCTCTTGAACTGATGGTTAAATAAAAATGATCAGGTGGGGAAAAGCAGCCTTAACAAGGGCTCTTTAAACAAGAAAAATATAACCAATTCAAAATTAACACAAGCAAGCCAGCCCACTGGTGCAGAGGCATGGTGGCCGTCTGCGGCACCGATGGCCCGGGTTCAGGAACAGATCTGGGTGTTGGAGGGCCGGGCCGAGGAGCAGGATTGAGCATCCGTAGGACTGCTCTCCTGCTCTGGGGGGGAGGGGGTTGAGTGCTCGGTTCAATGTGGAGGTACCACAAGCACTCTGGCACCTGCTGGAAGAGGGGGCGGGGTGGATGCTGGCCATCACTGCACGTCCCCACCCCCGGGGGAAAAACAACAGAAAAATTCCTCGGCTCCCCGCTAATGAGCCGGCTCCAGTACACTGACCCTCTGGCCACCTAAATTCCGCTACGGCGGCCCCATTCGGGAAGGGTCAGTCCCGAACATGTGGGGTTGTTGGCTGGGGCAGCGCGAACCCCGCTCGCAGGGTTAGGGGAAGCTGGGGCCAAAAAAAAATATAAAAAAAAATAAAAATTAACACAAGCAGCAGTATGCTGGGAATATTAGACTACACACATACCCAAATTTGAAATAACCAATCATATTAAACAGAAAGACAGGTTCATGTTCTCATGAATAACTATGTAAAGTCAATTGGGCTAATAACTTTATTCATTTTTCATCCAGTATTGGCAAATTGGGCTAATAACCATATTCAGTTTTGATCCAGTATTGGCAAATTGGGCTAATAACTTTATTCAGTTTGATCCAGTATTGGCCAGTTGGGCTAATAACCTTGTTCAGTTTTGATCCAGTATTGGCAAATTGGCTAATAATCATATTCAGTTTTGATCCAGTATTGGCGAATTGGGCTAATAACTTTATTCAGTTTGATCCAGTATTGGCCAGTTGGGCTAATAACCTTGTTCAGTTTTGATCCAGTATTGGCAAATTGGCTAATAACCTTATTCAGTTTTGATCCAGTATTGGCAAATTGGCTAATAACCTTATTCTGTTTTGATCCAGTATCGGTGAATTGGGCTAATAACCTTATTCAGTTTTGATCCAGTATCGGTGAATTGGGCTAATAACCTTATTCAGTTTTGATCCAGTATTGTAAGATTTCCATCAATTTCTGGGTGTAATATGTTATAATTACAATGAGATTTCCTTGTGAGTTCCACTGCCACGTTTCAATTTATATTAAATGTTTTCCAGTTTGATAATAACAATTTTCTACTTAAAGACATTTTTTGTGTGTGAATGTACATGTGTGTTTTAGAGAACAGTTTGTTACTATAATCTAACAGAAAATTGGAGAAATGCAGAATACAAAGAAAAACAAACATTTTTTGGGAGGAAAAAAAAAAATCGGAACACAAAAAATTGTAAACCAGATTGCAATGTACTTCAAACATATTCAATACTTCAGTATTTGGTTAATGCACACCTTGCCCCTTATGCATTTATAAGTTTTACTAACATACACAAGTTTAATTACAAATTTACAATTACAAAATTACTAGCACACAATATTTTAATAAGCAGTAAGACATTGTGTTATGTTTCCAGCCTTCTTTTGTAAGTTTTGGACTATCAAGTGAATTAGGCTACAGTTTCTTAAATATATTTATACATGTAAGAGTTTCAAACAAAACTACTTGAGCTTAGACACTGGAACTTTTCCCTCAAAGACTGCACTATATTCTGCTGACTAGGTGATGGTACTTGCCACAGATAATCATTTAGTTTGTCAGCCTCATTCCTGACAGCCAATGATGTCCCAGAGGTGATCTTACTGTTCAATGACTTCACAGGAGTGCAGGGAGAACTGAGGGAGTGGGAAACAATTCGGTTGCTCAAAACATTCTCATTAGAGGCACAGTTACTAACAACTCTTGTTTCTAAGTACTTGTGGGGTGTCTGAGACTTTTCCACTGCTGAGTCCTCATCAGTTTCTTCATCTTCAGACTTTATTTCTACATAGTCCTCATCTTCTGCGCTGTCTTTGAAATTTGAGAAATAGTTCAGACTTGCTATCTGTGCTTTCAGGGTTGAATCCTTATGTACAACCAAGACTTTCTGTGAATCCTGTAAAATTAGGTCAGACTGTTGTTCAGTGGTGTGCTGATCACTCTGTTCTGGTAAATGTTCAACACTGGCGTTGACATTTAGCAATAAATCACTGTGGCTGTCATACACTAAAGTTCTCTTGGATCTGAATGATTTTGTGTTAGACTGACTCGGGTAAGTTACAGAGTCCGCTGACCTATTTACCACAACCGATGATGACTGAGACCTATTACAAGGTTGAGGCTTTGTCGCCAAAGTCCTTCCCAAAGAATTGTAGATATGCTCTTGGCGAAAGTTCTCCTTATCTGGCTGACTTATGATAGCACTCCATCTTTGTGTTGGGACTTGTGAATGCACAGAGCTCTTTAGAGATGGCACGGAGCAAGCTGGTGCAAGTTTCTTTTGAGTGCTGGTCATAGTAATTTCAGCAGAAGTGAACATTGATTTAAACTCTTGCAGGTCAGGCCAGGAAACAAAGTCTGACAGTTCACCGTTACTGTAGGTGGAGTGTAAAAGCCAATCCTCTGAGTTCAGACTCTGTCTGTCAAAATGGGAGTGGGACAGAGTGGTCAACAGTGGTGTTGGATTGGGCCTGTCAGGCACTTCATTCACACTGTTTTTCACACAGCTCTGTGTTTTTGCAGGAGTTTCTCGGAATATAATCTGGTCATACAGCTGGGAATATTCTGCAATTCTGGCACCTGGTGGATGTAAATATTTCAGAAATTAAAAAACAAAATGGCACAAGACCATATTTGGGACAATCAAACATTAATCTCTCTTGTATCAAATCTCAGTATGTGTAGCTGTTTTATAATGTAGGCACAGTGTTATTCTTAAGGTTCATCTATGGTGCTGGAATTAAATATGCTACATAAACTACATACCAAGACTGCTTCAATTCAAAATTTGGAAAAGTATCTCAAATATTCCCCCACTGTGACAGTGCCAGTGTTATGCACGTTCTGTTAATCAATGACTTAAGGACTTCTTCCTTTCCTGGTACAGCTGGTTGAGGAACAGACATGGCAAGGAGCCCTGCTGGATCTGGTACTCACCAACAGTGAGAAGTTCCAAAATCTGTTTTTTCAGGAACCACTAGGAGCCAGCAAACATAAGACAGTGAGGTATGAGGTCCAAATCTGGACCACACATGGGCCAAATACAGTTAAGGAAGGCAGATTATGACCGGATGAGGGGGATGTTGAGAGAAGACACAGACACATGAGGGCAGATAAAAAAAAGCTAGAGGAAAAATAGTAAACATTTAAAAAAGACTGCTAGAGGCAGCAGAAAGCTCTGCTGGGGGCTTCAAAGGGAAAAAGAATGAGAGAGCCAATGTGATTCAAGGCAAAAATAAAGAATGTGGTACCAGCCAAGAGAAGGGTGTTCATAATATATAACAAAGGTCAAAGGGGGGAGGGAGGATAGGGAAGAGAACTTACAGACACCAAGGGTAACTAGTAGGTAGGTCAGGAAGGCCAAGATGTTGACAGAAGTCAGGCTATCAAGGAGGTGAGAAGCAAGGTTAAAAAAAAAAAAAAATTCAGCCACATTCCTAGAAACATAGATATCAACAGCAGATGAGGACTGCTTGGCCCCTTTAAGTCTGCTTAATCTCCAGCTTTACCCTCTCTTTCCCTACCTCTAAGGTCCCCTTATGCCTATCTCATGCATTCTTGAAGCCTGTTACCATTTTTGCCCCCACCATCTCCGCTGGGAGGCTGTTCCAGGCATCCTCCACTCTTTCTGTGAAGAAGTACTTCCTCACATCTCACCGGAGTCCCTGCCCCAGCTTCATAGCATGTGCCCTTGTTCTTGAGCATCTTTTTTCTGAAAAAATGCTTCCCTCTTGAACTTTATACTCATGAAGTTTCTGAATGTTTCTATCCTATCCCCAGCTTTCTGCCATGGTACATACATACTGAGTACATACTGAGGTCCTTCAGTCTTTCGTCACAGGGCTTGTGATGCAGATCCTGCACCATTCTGGCTGTCCTCCTCTGGACCACCTCTACCTTGTCTATGTCCTTCCAGAGATGTGATCTCCAGAACTGGACACAGAACTCTAAGAGAAGTTGAATGATCAAAGGGGGCATAGTGGGGTTTAAGGAGGAGGAGGAAGGATGGGAGGAAGGGGACAAAGGTACAGCAGAGATACTGAACAATTAATTCTGTTCAGTATGCGCTAGGGGAAAAGCAGGTCCGCTGTCAGAATGTTGGGGGATAAGGAAAACAGAAGAGAGTTGGAAACACAAGCAGCATGGGTGGAATAATGGACGAAAGTGTGTTAGAAATGTGTTAGAAAAGTGCAAAGGGTTTAAAGCAGCTAAATCAAGGAGTTGGTGTGAACAACACAAAATAAAGGCAGAATACTGATTTGAAACAGATAAAAAAAACTTCCCAGCATTGGAAAAGCAGAGGGCTTAGCTGTGAGACATATTTTACTGACCCTGCAGTCTGAAAGACTTTGGACTATAAACCTGCTAAACTCCATAAAAGAAATGTGCTTTGCAGATCTCTGCCTCTACATGCAGCAGGCAAAATAATGTTTTAATTCCAAAGTAGATAGCCAATTAAAAGGCTATTATCTTCATGTTAAAATAATGCTTAATGATCACATTTAAGCCGAATGCATTCATGGACAAGTAATCTGAGGCAGGTTTTAATATGGCCTTTAAGAAGAAATTCCATCATACTTACCGTAATTTCCTTTTCTGTTAGTTTCAATGTTGTCAGTGCGGAAAGTAGTTAATACATATGGGTAATGTGCTCCTCAATGGAGCAGCGGCACAGCACCAAATCTGTGACCTCAGCACAGACCTCCAGGGACATGGTACATTCCAGCTGCATTCCACCTCAGTTCACTTCTGTCAATGCAATGCAGAAATACAAACTACTACTAACTACTGTTAATACCATGTCCTTGGTTGAACCCTTGAATAAACATGCACCAGAAAAAACAGAGATGAATGGAAAATGCAGGCCTACAGTCCCCACCACTTATAGTGCCCGCAGTTTAAACAGGCAATCATTTTTTGTGGGCAAATTACATTTTCCACTTTCCCATTCCACAGAGTACAATGTAAAAAACTCTTCTTATAGCCTTCTGTCCGCCTTCTATTTCAGGCAGATTAGCCAGAAGATTTAGCTGCTAGTTAGCACTGTTCACCAGGTCCCAGTCTATTGGCTGCAGTGTTGCAGGAGGTCACTTCCTTGGTCCCGGCCACTGTCAGCTTCAGCGATGGGGGAGGAGGGGGTCCAAGCAGTGGGTAGCAGTTTTAAGCCACAGTACAATTTCAGCTGAATCAGGCATCTGGCCTTAGCTGTACAGCACAGATGCTTAATCATGGCTTGCGTTGAAAGCTGCAGTTCCGTATATGCATCCTACTTGGGACTGGGGTTTGTGGCATTGCTCTGTATCTTATTTTATTTAATACTGTATATCGGTAATTCTTGATTTATAAAAACATAGAAACTGGTTACAGCGCCCACTCCATATAACAGGCAGAATGTGCTTGCACAGATGCACCCATTATAAGTGGCGGGGACTGTACCTGCCTTGGAGAACAGAACCCCTTTCGAGATGTACGAGTGCCATTCCTGGACTCCAACACTGGACACCAGGTTCGCTATTGGATCACATGGTCTTCTACTCCTCAAAGCTTGTCGTAAACACAGAGAAACATTTTATTAAAGAAGGATGTAACTGAATGTACATAACTGACAGATACCCTTGCAGGTTCCTCAGACAAGCTTAACATTGTACATCTCACCTTGAAATCCATGCTTCATTACAAAAACAATAAGGTATTGCACAAAAGTGTCGAGATATAGCTGATGAATGCTAAACCACATGAGGGCACCGTAGGTGACCTCCAACACAAAAAACAATGTAAACCTACACAGATATCCAGATGAGCAGACGACTCCAGGGAGAGGCCCCTTGACAATGCTGGAGCTAACAGAAAAGGCAATTACAGTAAGTATGATGGAATTTCTCCTTTCTGTATCGTTCCATGTTGTCAATGGGGAAGCTAGTTAATACATGTGGGTTCTAAAAAGCAGTACTTATCTAAGTAAGGTGTGGGAGAATACTGCCCCATATAATTCCCTAACAGACAACTACTGCTTGTCAAACTGATTACTGGATGAATGTGTGGGCAGACCTCATGGGATAGTCCATGCTGGGGCTTTGAAAAGGTAAGCTTAACAAGCATTTGTCAGTGCCGAATGTTGCTTGCTTGTATGTGCTGTGTAGGTATTTGGAAGTCAGTGGAGTGCAAATATTGAAAATTTGAATTTCAGCGCATGAGGAACTACGCAACGCACGCTCCTGAAACAGTCATTTTTAGGAAGTTTGTGACCACATTTTCAACATACCCATTTTAAGACCTCTGCTCATGAACAGTGTCACTGTGATTTTCTTAATGTGTCCCATACAGTGATTTCGCACACTGACTGCGCCGGGTAAACAAAAGCTAAATAAATAAATTGTACACTACATGGGCGGAAAACGTTTTGGGCGAGATGTTTAAAATGACAGCTGTACAGCTCATAAGGAGGTGTGGTAAAATGACAATGTTGAAAATCTGGAGTGAAAATATTGAAAATTCGCAAACTTACGAGCGTGTGTAGGAAGTGCGCAACGCAGGCTCGTAAAACAGTCATTTTTTAGGAAATTTTCTCACCAAATTTTCAACATAGCCATTTTAAGACCTCTGCTCATGAACAGTGTCACTGTGATTTTCTTAATGTGTCCCATACAGTGATTTCGCACACCGACTGCGCCATTGTGCGCTACATGGGCGGAAACATGTTTTGGGTGAGATGTGAAAAATGACAGCTGTACTGCTCATAAGGAGGTGTGGTAAAATGACAATGTTGAAAATCTGGAGTGAAAATATTGAAAATTTGCGAACTTACAAGCGTGCGTAGGAACTGTGCAACGCACGCTCGTAAAACAGTCATTTTTAAGAATTTTTCCACCAAATTTTCAACATAGGCTTTTTGAGAGCCCACCTTATGAACACTGGCAGTGTCATTTCGTTAACTGGTGCCGAAAGGTGATTTCGCGCAGTGACTGCAAAATCACCCTTCGGGCCCGATTAACACCATGACAGTCAGAGAATTCGATGAGAAGGGGTCCCAAAAACCTCATGTTGAAAATTTGGTGCAAAAATTCCTGCGATATGCAGCAAAATTGAAAAAAACCCTATTTATTACATTATACAGCTTACCGGCATTTCCTCAGTTCGCGGTCGGCTTTGAAAAGTGCAGACATGTTCCCAGTCCACGAAGATCGTCGCGCAGGCACCGGAGGTAAAATGGGGTGAGGAGTGCGCAGTGGGTGGCGCGGTGGGAGCCCAGACAGCGAGGAACCGTTTTGTATTGCAGGTTGTTTTTTTGTTTTTTTTTTAAAAACAGGAGGACGATAGGATGCTTGCCATGCTGGGGTGGGCTCCAGCGTGGCACAAGGATGCTGTTTTGGGGGCGTGGAGCCGATGGGGACTGGGCACCCCCATCTGCGATAACATCTGTTGCCATGCTGGGGTGGGCTCCCAGGCGTGGCACAAGGATGCTGTTTGGGGGCGTGGAGCCGGCCAGGGGGACTGGGCACCCCATCTGCGACAGCATCTGTTGCCTTGCTGGGGTGGGCTCCTGCGTGGCACCTGTACTGGGGCAGTGAGCTGACGAAACAGGAGGATTTACAGGATGTTTGCCACGCTGGGTGGGCTCTCAGCGGTGGCACAAGGACGCTGTTTGGGGGGCTGTGGAGCCGATGGGGATTGGGCACCTGCGGGATAGCATCTGTTGCCACACTGGGGTGGGCTCCCAGCATTGCACCTTGTACCTTCGGGGGGCAGTGGAGCCAATGGGGGATTGGGCACCCCCGTCGGCTATACAGTGTGTGTGGGGGCCGAGCACGCAGTATGTGTGTGTGTGTGTAGGGGGAGCGCGCATGAGCAGGTGATATCTTATCACTGCTCACTGAAGCGTAGCTCCCCCTTTCAACTGTACACCACTGCATTTTAGACTGCTGTCATAGACAGCTCCAGCAGCGATTGGAGAACTGCGGCCGTGCCTGCAAACACACTGACTGAATTGGAAGAGGGCTGCCACACCTCCGAAAACTCGGATGATGGCACTATGTTTTTTGCACATGTGTGCAAGCAACATAAAAAGCTATATTACTGTTTGCCAAATTCTGCTGCAAAGGTGTCTCTCGCAGCCTAGTTCACTGAGTAAGGAATGCCCCAAGCTAGGGTTGCCAGGATCCATTCTCGAAGCCTTGAACCAGCCTGGTCCAATAAACACAAGTATTCAGACTAAATATGCTTCCTGCTTAACAAAACATTAATCTGGATGCAGTAATGCAGATGGTCCTAGACCTCCTGTACCCAAATCTGGTACTGGAAGAACCCTCCCCCCCCCAGGCAGCCTACTAGCTGTTAATGGGATTTACATCAATGCATAAGAATGCCTTAAGGTAAGCCCCCCCAAACACTAGCTCAGAACTCTCCTAACATGCCATTCAGAGCAAGACTGATCTAGGCAGCTGAACCGAAGTCAGGAAAGTCTTGGAATTCACATCAGTGTAGGTAGGGCTTTGAGGTAAGGTCCCCCCAACTAACTGGGAACTCCCCTAGCATGCCCTCCAGAGTCATATTAGTCTAGACCACTGAATCGAGGCCTGTAAAGCCTTCACCTTGGGGCCACAATGACAGCAGACCCGTCCTTGTGCTGTCCTATGCAGACACTGGCCCTGATCACCACTTCTCTTGCTGTCGCAATGTCTGAAAGTGTACCAACTGCCCGGTTGTTGCTGACATGTCTGGAAGAGTACTGATAAGGATCTCAGCTGCTGAGATCCCCAGCTAGGTTCTTCTTCCTAGCTGAGGCTGGCAAAATACGTTTGCCTGTCCATTGGATAACACCTGCATTCCAACCTTCCTCCTGCTGCCTGTTCACTCAGCATCTCCTTGGTTCCTAGTGTTCTGCCACCAGCCACTCTTCCATCAGCATCCTGACCTGACACTCTCTGGATGTCTTGTATGACTAACTGGGTCATCTCTTGGCCATTATTTAATGGACAACCCTTTTAAATGGACAAAACCAGGATGGGCTGAAATATCTTGCATCTTTCTAATGACTAACAAGGTGGAGTTTGCTCCTCGACAAAGAAAGGCATGAATCTTGTGCATTGCTGATATGCACCCATTACTGCACTGTGCTGAGAAGTGAAGCCACTAAGACTGCCTTCCACTACTGATGAGGGGGTATGAAACGGTCATGTCTCATTCCACACAGTTCTGCCCGAACATCAATTCCTCAACAACAGATGCAGTGTACTGGATCCTTTTAAAAAGCTTTTGTCCAGAGCAACTGAACAGGCAGCATATTCTACAAATGCCTTGTCTTATACTGTAGGAGATTTTTCACCTTACAAATGAAAGAGATCCTCTAGGCATGACAATATTACAGTATAGTCCAGGCAAGCTGTGACTTGGTCATTCAGGCCTGTTCCCAAGCCTTCACAGACACAGTGATAAGAAGCTGAAAGAAAAACTTTCTGGAGCCTAGGTCAACATGTGGTGACCTAGCACAGGAGCCTCACACCAAACAAGACAAGGATTCAGACCACTGCCCCCCTTCAAGCCAACAAGGGCGGGGGGAACCATTCCAGGTCACTCCTCTCCTCTTCATGATAGATCTGGCTCCATTAAGTCAGGATTTTAGTCATACCCACTTGACTTTCTGCCAAGGCTGGGGGTCACCTGCAAATAGGTAAGCTGAATTGCACCACTCTGGAGCACAAGGATGTGCCTGTAGAGACCCCTCCCTGACCAAAGGGATCTGTATAGTCTTGGGAGTTTTCACAGGTTGTACCTACCGATCACTGGTAGACTTGAATACATAAAACTCAGCACAGGAAGGAAAACAGCACGGACACTGTATAACTTGGCTTTAGCACTGCAAATGGTTCCAGGTGCACTTCCCCAACCCAGCGCGAGGATCTGGCTGGGTGGGGACTGAAACAAACATGTTAAATTGGATTACCTAGTGTGGACAACAGGTCCCTTAAATGAAGGGCCTCAAAGTCCTAATACAGGTTTTTAATCTATTGCTTTTGGCCTGCGATAAGCCATGGTGCCAATACTGCACACAGCAGGAAAGACAATGCTATCTTAAAGAGAATGTATCAGTTTCTGCCACGATTTGAACCACTGATCCTTTGCCTGTTAAGTGAACATACATTCAGTGTGCCACTAAGCTACCAATAAAACCATACAGGCCATCCTCTCATGACTGAGCGTAGGCTAGTCTCATTGCAACAGACCTGATAAACTCTATATAGCCCTGCAGCCAACTGCTATAATATCTACCACCACTAGTTTCGCTGTTCTGTATTCATGGTAGAGGAGGAGGGACAGGGACCACAGCTAGGCAGCAGAAACAATGGGGGAAGAACGGTAAACACCAGTCCGTTCATAGCAGAGAGGGTCCTGGGGGAACTCACAAAACTGAGAGTGGTCGAAGTGATGGGGCCAGATGATACACACTCCAGGATATTACAGGAATTAGGAATGGTGCAAGCAGCACCACTTGCAGCCTTGTTTAGTGAGTCACTCGATACGGGGGTGGTTCCATAGGACTGGAAGGGGGCACATGTAGTCCCTCTCCACAAGAGTGGTAGAAGGGAGGAGGAAGAAAACTATAGGCCAGTCAGCCTCACCTCAGTAATGGGTAAGATTATGGAGGGACTGCTTAAGGAAAGAATTGCAGAACACTTGGAAACCATGGCAGCACAGGATCTAAGGCAGCATGACTTCACAGCAGGAAGGTCATGTTAAACAAATCTGATTGACTTTTTTGACTGGGTGATAAAAGAGGTGGATCAGAGAGGAGTGGTGGATATTGCCTACCTCGATTTCAGTAAGGCCTTCAACACCTTACCCCACAGAAGACTGGTGAACAAGCTAGGGAGCTTGGGGGTAGGCCACAAAGTGGAAACTGTGTTAGAAACTAGTTGAGGGACAGGAAGCAGAGGGTGGTAGTAAATAGGATAAAATCTGAGGAAAAGAGGGTGACCAGTGGGGTACCTCAGGGATTGGTCCTGGGGCAAGTCCTTTTCAATGTCTTAATCAGTGGCATTGCTGAAGGGCTGGTGGGGAAGGTTTGTCTATCTACAGATGATACCAAGATCTGCAACAGGGGATTGAAAGAATGAAGAGGGATCTGGGAAAGCTGGAAAAAATGGTCAAAGGCGTGGCAGTTGAAATTTGATGCAAGAAAGTGCAAAATCATGCACCTGGGGGTGAAGAAACAATGCAGAGAGCTACAGCATTGGGGGGAGGGGGAGAGGAGATTGCTGACAGTCACCAGGGAAGACAGGGATTTAGAGATAATCATCTCAGATTACCTATGGGTGGCCAAACAGTGTAACAAGGCTGTGTGGGATGTTAGAGTGCAAAAGAAGGGGCATCACTAGCAGAAGAAAGGAGGTGGTGATGCCATTGTACAAAACGCTGGAGAGGCCTCATCTAGAATACTGTGTTCAGTTCTGGAAGCCGCATCTTCACAAAGACAGACAGGGTGGAGGCAGTTCAGAGAAAGGTGACCAAGATGGTGCAGGGCTTGCATAAGAAAACATATGAGGACAAGATTTCAATATGTATACACTTGAAGACAGGAGGGAATGGGGGGATATGACAGAGACCTTCAAGTATCTTAAAGGCTTGAACAAAGTGCAGGGGGGACATCTTTCAGTATAAGAGTTGTACAAGGATGAGGGGGCACAATATGAGATTGGAGGGGGGCAGGATAAGGAGAAAAGTGAGAAGTTTTTCTTCACATAGAGGGTGGTGGATGCTTGGAATAGCCTACCCCAGGAAGTGGTGGGTGCTAACACAGTTTGGGGGGGGGGATTCAAACATGCATGGGATAGACAGAAGGGAACCCTAGATGTCGGGAAGAGAGGCAAAAGTCAATGACCAAGTAGGGTCAGCAGTCGCTGATGCAGGCAGGGAATATGGACAGACTAGGTGGGCCTAGTGGGCCTTATCTGCCATCAACTACTATGTTACTATGTTTCAGTGCAATGGGTGTGTTAAACTCCATAAAACCATGCGGCTAAGTGCTGTGATGCATACTGCTAGTGTCAGAATTACAGGAGGGCTGCCAGGGCTTGACCCCCCCCGGCCACCCATGCTCTACAGGAGTCCTGGTAGGTCACACATTACTGTGCTGGATCTATAGGCAGAAGAGGGGCTCAACTGAAAGATAAGGCCCCCTGGCTCTAAGTTCATAAGTCGTAACACCAATGCTGCAGACTACCCTTTGCTTCTGAAGCTGACTGCCATTTAACTTCAAATGTAGAGTCTTGACTGCAGTGACCAGTGTCTCTGGACAGCAAAAAGAGGACTTAGCATGCCTACTAATTCAGAGGGAACAGCCAAATGAGCGCTCCTCTGCCAAGCTGCTCTCTTTGAGCAAATCAACAACCACACTGTTCCCTAGAGCAAAAAATAAAACAAAGCTGTGCAGAAAATAATCTCTGAGTAGATACTCCCCCAAAAGCTGCATGGAACAGTCTATGTCTTGCTCCGAGTGGGAATGAGTGACTGGTGTCACACGGAGCGTGTGACACCTCGTTAGGGTGTGCCTCGCTTATGCGTGTCCCTGCTCAAAATGGTAGTGGAGTGTGCGAGTGGAACCTGCCACCAGCTGGGAAAAAAAACATGCCAAGCACCACAGATATGCCCGGCTGGCAAGTGGCCAGCAAAGGAAGGGAAAAGCACTGCCAGATAAATGCCAGAAACCACGCAAAATGCTGGGCTCACAACTGGCTTCAAGCACCACAGTTAAGACCAGCTGGCATGCATCCAGCAGTCGAAGGAAACACTGCCACAACACATGAAGCACTGCCCTCACAACCTACTGACAAGATGTAAACAACAGAGTTGGTAAAACACCAATAGAAACAAACTCTGGCTAGAGTAAAAGGGCTGCAGCCGGGGTTGAGACAGGGGGTAACAGAGACAAACCAGAGGAGTGTATACACTGAGGTAATGGCTGAAAAATTTCAATTGACATTTTCCACTCTAGGTTGAGGTGTCTGAGAAACAAGACCTTAGGCAGAGGGGATGAAACAACCCCCTGTAGTGGAAACTGTGGGAAACCAAAGGCCATGGGTAAACTTCCCTCCATGCTTGCAAACTGAGTAGGAGAGCTGTTTGTAGGTTTGATGGAGTACCAGTACTGGGATGCCAATATAAGATTCAATACAGGATGAAGTCCAACAGTCCAGCAGCTTGGTGATACTAAGCAGAATACTCTTCATGGAGGTTGCAGTAGCCACACTGGAGAAGCACAGACACGGAACCGCTTGCAGCCACACCGAATGTGCGAGCTGGCGGTTGCACATGCGCTTTGATGCGTATCCATTTTCTCGCCACTATAGTGGCACCTCAGGAGCTCTCCCAGACCCTAAGTTCACTTAGGGTCCAGAGACACAAGCATACGTGCAGAAGTTGCAATAGTATTGTTTAAAGAGCCAATGATCGCTCCTGGGACCGCATATATACACACAATCAACTGCTTGCGTAACAAGGGTCATCAATAGCATGAGCAGCTCATTATTATGTATATATTCTGTCCCAAAGTGGTCGTGCCACTCTTTAAACAAATAGTTTTTGGCTTGCACTCGCTCGTGTTCCAGGCCCCAACCAAGTAATCTGGGGCCTGGGAGCACTGGGGGAGCTCCTGATGCACTGCTATCATGGCAAGAAAAAAAATAGTGCATGTTACAGTGGAGTGCATCACAGACCATGACGGTGACTGTAAAGCAACTCCTACATGTTGTTTGGTCAGAGTAGAATCCTTGTTCTGCTCACAAGAGGTCTGCAGGGCTCCCTCCACTGCAGACCTAAAAAGGTGGCACCAAAAATAATGTGGACCTGAGGTTGCCTTAACAAAAAAACAACAAAAAAAAACCCCTTCCCCCAAAGCGAAAACTTTGCAGAACACGACAGCTCTGCATGAAACTGATTAAACAATAAACTGATGGAGGGAGGGAAGGAGGGAACAAAAACTCTGCCCTGAAGAGAAAACTCAGCAGATCATGACGGTGCTTCGAAGGGAGGGAAGGAACAAAAAAGTATGTCCTGAAGGGAAAACTAGGTAGATCACGACGGTGCTGCATTTAAGATGTGGGTGGGGTCCCAAAAAAACCTATCTAACTTCCTGCTTAGACAGACATTAACACATCAAAATAGGAGGAAAAAAAAGAAGGCAAAAAATGAACTGGCAGGGAACGAGGAAAATCAAACTAGTAACCCCCCCTACTAACTGCCTGTCTGACACGCCCCTCCCAAAAACAAATAAAAATTATTTACCTGAGGCGACAGGCTAGAAATTTGATTGCTTGCAGACCTACAAGAAAACAACGTGCTACAAGGCAAGTGGTCTCCATTCAGGTACTGTTAGGACTGAAATGGAAGATAGTGAGCAGGTTATTCAGTTGGTAAGCCTTAGCTTAAAAGGCAGTGTTTCTAGATTTATAGGTGCTCTGTCATCAGGAAGCCCCAGGAGTTATACAATCCTTACTGAAAAAGACAAACATTTAATTCTTCCAGTCTTCTATGCTGCTACCCCTACAGTTGTACAGTGAAACTGCGATGGAATGCAGCTAGAACGTACCATGTCCCTGGGGGTCTGTGCTGAGGTCACAGCTTTGGAGCTGCACCACTACCCCAGTGGGGGAGCACATTACCCATATGTATGAACTACCTTCCCCATTGACAATGTGGAGTGATACAGAAACACAAATGACAGAGGTTTAAAACTATGTACCCTCTTCCCAGTCAATCACAAAAGGCACTATTTTGCAACCAACAGATTACCGAGCAGCCTCAGAAAGTCCCAGGCAGGACGTGAGTGCCCAAGCTGAAATGACTGAGCAAAGGAGGTAAGACCTGATGCCCACTCCACAGGGAGGCAGGCCTTGGCCATCAGGGAGTCTAACTCTACCATGATGAAATGAATCATCTGTGAGGGTATCAGTTTGGTCTTGGCCTGGTTGACCAATAGGCCCAAGTCTCTGTAGGTCTGGAGGGCCAGGTCCCCCTGGACCATTCCACTGCCTCTTTGGATGGCCTGGCTATCAGACAGTTGTCCAGGTAGGCATAAACCCTAACACCCTGGTGCCACAGGAAAGCAACCACCAATGCAATGCACTTAGCGAAGACCCAGGGCACCAAGGACAGGCCAAATGGCATGATCTGAAACTAATAGAGCACCCCTTCTGTGCATTACTGGAGGTACAGTAAGTGGGATGGATAGACTAGGATGTGGAAGAATGCGTTCTGGAGTTGCAGTGAGCAGAACCACATGCCCTGCTCTAGAGGTGGTATGATCTGGTTCAGTGCGACCATCCTGAACTTACACTTCCTTAGAAAATGATTCAGATTGTGAAGATCCAGCATGTGGCACTAGTCCCCTGTCCATTTTGCAACCAGAAAGTACCTGGATGTGCATCCCTGAGGGCGGATTGTGTGTCCTGTGAGATCGAGGACTCCTTTGCAGCATGGGATCAGTGAGGCAGAAGAGTCTTGAAACTGAAAGACAACTCTCTGCCAACCACCTCGAGAACCTAAATGTCCATAGCAATGACACACCAATGAAGCTGACCCCCATCGGGAGCCGAGTCAGGGACTAGATATGAGGGAGATGAATATCCCATACCCATCACTGAGCAGCTTTGGAGGAGGCTGAAGGCACACCACTTTCCCTATTCCTGCTTTTTTTTGTGCCCCTGACTGGAGAACTTGGCCTTGGAGAACCAGGCTTGGAATTGCCCCAGCTGGGGCTGCTGCTGCTGAGACTGCTGTGGCTGAAAGGGCCACAACTGAAAGGCCTTCTTTTGCTTTTGACATTTTGGGTCCTTCTGGGATGAAGCCACAGAATCTAGAGTGGCACTGGATTTCTTGATTCTCATGAGATGCCCATCCACCCCTGGGCTGAAGAAGTTGGTGCCCAGGAAAGGGACATTGGCCAACTTGTGCTGAGAGTCTGCCATTAAGGTGGAGATCCTCAGCCAGGCCTTGCGATGCATTGTGACGGCTGCTGCCATGACATGGGCACAAGAATCACAAATGTCCACGGCCACCTTGAGCTGGTGTTTAGCCAGCTCTTGACCCTGATGACCTTTACTGGGAGTTGCTTGTCAGCAGGCAGGTAAGGGATAATGGTATCAAGCACTCCCAAGTGGGAGAGACCGAGGTGGGTCATCATCAAGGCATAGCTCACCTGGCAGAGACCATGGGTGGATGAGGCACAGACTTTCTTAGCCATGTGATGAAGCTTCTTTGACTCCTTGTTGGGGGGCTTGTCCACATCCCCAGTATTGCTGTACTTCAAGAAAACAGAATCGGAGACCAGGCAGTAAGCCGAAGGGTGGTCAGAGAGTCTGGACAAAGAACTAGTAGGAACCACGCTTATGCAGACCATTTGGGCTGAGGAGTGTCGGGCAGAAGGCTTGATACTGCCAAAGTGTCACAGCCAGTCTCATAATGTTCTCAGCCATGGGAAAGGCATCCCCCAGGAACTTATCTTTATTCAGAATGTCAGTGAAACAGTATTTAGCCCTCTTTAGAACCGACTATAAAAAGAACATTCATGGGCTCCAAAATGAGTTGGAGGAGAGCCCAGAAAGACACCGGCCCACGGTTGGTGGTCATTTCCTGGACAGATTCTTGGTTGAGCATAATTGTCCTCAAAAACTGCATGGAGGACCCATCAGAGTCTTCCGAGGACTTGTCAAAGATGCCTCTCAACTGCTTACTGCTGTGGACCACAATGGAGTCATCAGAGTGGGTAATTTTTGCAGACAACTGGCCTGGCAAGCCTGTACCTAAATAGGAGTCCTTCAAACGAGCACCCCACACAGGCTGCTGTGGAGGCGGTTCCACCAATATGGGTGGAGAGACACGTGTGAGTGACAGCTGTCTTGGGTGGACTGGTGTGTGCTTGACTGGCACCGGCCAGTTCACCACAGGGGTTGGGTGTAGAACCCTACCCGGCCCCGCCAAGAGGAGATCCTTGTAGTGCTGCCACATCAGCTGGCAGAGCCTCTCCTCATCCAAAGATAAAGGGGATGAGAAGCATCTATGACAATGCCTCCTGGTCAAGCGGGATCGAGAACTTGAGGAGCCCTTCAACCTTGACCTGAACCTCGACCTCGAACGTCGACCCAGGAGCTGATGTTGAGGAGACGCAGCCAGAGGTGCAGTGTAAATCATTTGCATTGGTTTAGACTGCACAGCCTGTGGGGGAGGCTCATTGTTGACACCCTCCAACAATGGGCCTATGTGGTTGAGAAAAATCTCGACCACATGATTGAGTGGTGTCGAGGTTGGCAAGTCCAATGGGAGTACAGTGGAGTTAGCAACCCATAACTCAACCAACTGTGGCTCAGCCAAAGCCAACTGTTCAACAACCATTGATGCGGTCAGAGGATTCAAGGGAGTGGTAGAAGCATGATCTCTCCCAGTCCCACGAATGATGGTGGTGTTTCTTGCCTTTGTGCTTACCGTGTTGGGCAGGGCTCTCCACAAAAGTCTTGAGGGCCTGACATGTCATGGAACTTCCGCATAAAGGATGCTCTGATGCTGGCCCCAGCTGGGAGCATCGCCAAGGCTGAAGAGGTGTCCTGCACAGCATTTGCCACCTCCTCTTCCATAGCTGCTAGTTGATCCATGGACCCCGCCGCAGCGGAGGCTGCCTTGCGACCACTCTTGGCCTGCAATTTAGGGTCTCAAATGGCCAGCCAGCTGAGAAGAAAAGCCTTTCTGACTTTGAGAAAGGACAGGAGCATCATCTGGCAGAGACCACAACCAGCAACATCATGTATCTTCTCAAGGCAGTACAGGCACAACATGTGTGGGTCCATCTGCAATGTCATCTGCCAGCACGTGACACACTGTTTGAAGCCAGGAGTGGGCTTCAGTTCGTCTTGTTCCGTATTTTCGATTGAGTACTGAGAGCAGGACAGAGGAATATACTAAATATTGAAAAGTAGTGAAAAAGTCACTACATTTGCCAGTGGCACACTCAGTAGGCCTCACAACATGTGAAACTGCGAAGGAGGAGACCAAACTCTTCCAGCGGAAAGGAAGATCTGACATCACAGGGTGGAGCTGAGATATATACCACCCAGGTGGTGGTAGAAGCTTTGCTTACAGATATTCCAGTGAATCAGCTCTTAAGGAAGAACTGCCATCATGTGGATATGCGAACATATCCACCCCCCTAAAATGTATAAATATCAGAGTTTGAAACTGAAGTCTTACAGTCACTAGCCAGCAGGACCAGTGGCGAGGAAATCCACTGGACCAGCAGACATTAAGATTATTCCCACTAGGGTAATTATTGCTTCCTTCTCCAGTTTAAGTCAACAGAGCTAGATAGAAACATAGACTGTCACCAGTAGGACAAGTCTGCCCCTTTTCCCTGCCTATTCCAGTATCTCTAACCCTATTTGGTCACTGGCATCTCTTCCCCCCCTTCCTCTACCTACTTTGCTCCTGTGCCTATCCCGTACATGCTTGAAGCTCCCCACAGTCTTTGCCCCTACTACCTCCTCTGGCAGGCTGTTCCAGTCATCCACCACCCTTTTCATGAAGAAGTATTTCCTCACATCTCTCCTAAACTCCCTCTCTTTAGCTTCATTGCATGCCCTCATGTTCCAGTGCCTTCTTTTCTCTGAAAGACAGCCATCTGCAACTTGTTCACCTCTGTGAGGTACTTGTAGGTCTCAATTATGTCTCTTCTCGTTCTCCTCTTCTCTCCTCCAGGGACTACATGTTGAGTTCCTGCAGCCTTTCTTCATATGGATTTTCGTGCAATCCTTGCATGATTCGGCCTCCACGCTGTCCTTGCAGAGGTGCAGACTCCAGAACTGCACAGTACTCCAGGTGGGGCTCCACCAGTGAATGATACAATGGCAGTACAACCTCCCTCCTCCTGCTAGAAATCCCCCTCCCAGTACACCCCAGCATCCTATTAGCCTTTCCCACTGACCAGCCACCTTAAGGTCATCAGATAGGCATAATCTTGCACTTTTTGGTATTGAAACTCAGCTGCTACACCCTAGACCACTCCTCTAGTTTCCACAAGTCCTTTTGCATTTTCTCCACCCCCTCCTGAGTGTCCACCCTGTTGCACTGTATCTTCTGCAAAGAGACATACCTTTCCCTCCAGCTTCTCAGAAATGTCACTTATGAAGACATTGAAGGACTGCACCCAGCATCAATCCCTGTGGCACCCTGCTAGTGACTCTCCTGTTCCAAGTGTCTGCAATTTACCACTGCTCTCTGCCTCCTATCCATTAAGCAGTTAAATACCCTGATTACCACCTTCTTCCCCAACTCCCAGGCTGTGTAGTTTCTTAACTAGCCTTCTGTACGGTACAGTGTCAAAAGCCTTACTGACATCCAAACAGGTCACATCCACTGCTCTGCCTTGATCCACCTCTGTAATAACTCAGAGAAATCTATGAGATTTGTTAGATATGCTACCCCTACTGTGGTGTTGATGGTCCTGCAGCCCATTAGCCTCTAGGTACTCCATGATCCTCTCCTTCAGTAGGGTCTCCATTAATTTCCCCACCACTGATGTGAGACTGACAGGCCTGTAGTTGCTAGCCTCCTCCCTGCTGCCACTTCTGTGCAGAGGGACCACATTGGCCCTCCTCCAGTCCTCTGGAAAGGACAGTTATGTAAAAACTTAATGTAACAGTAGACCGAGAGAATCTCTTGCAGCAGGCCACACACTAGGAACCTCTCGCCGGCAGGCACCAGAATCACATGGAAGCTTTTCCATAGCACACTTCCTGGGGCCGTACATGACGTCGACATCACTATGTTGGTGCTACCCTATATAGTCATGGGTGGCCACATACACGCCTTAGTTCCCCACCTGAGGCCAGACAGCAAGGATAAGCTCCCAAGGGAACAAAGGAGAGCCAGAGAAATTGCCCAAGAAACAGACAGAAGCAGAAGGCAGATCATCCAGGAAAGAGGAAGACAGGAGGGGATACCCAAGGGGGAAGGAGGGAGGGAAAGGGTAACCTGCTGCAAGAGATTCTATTGAAGATCTACTGTTAAGGTAAGTTCTTACATAACTGTTCTATCTTCTTCAAGGATATCTCTTGTAGCACGTCACACACTAGGAACGAGTCCCAAGCAGTGATCCAGGGGGAGGAAGATAGAGGCTCAAGAAAGGAGCCCTAGGAGCATGGCATGGCCAAAGTTTGCTTGCCTTCTTGAGGTAATGTCCAGGCTGTAATGTCTAGTGAAGGTATGGACCATATTCCACTTGACTGCAGCACAAATTTCAGCCATGGAAAGCCCCCTGAAACAGGCGACAGAAGCTGCCATGCCTCTGGTGGAATGGCCTTTGACCACTCCTGGAAGCTCTTTGCCATACATCCTGTAGCAGAAGACAATGCAGTTAGCCGACTATCTGAACAGGCACTGCTTCAAAATGGCGATGCCCTCTTTCCCAGGGGCAAAGGAAACAAAAAGGTGTGAGGACTTCCTGAAGTCCCATGTGCAGTGAATGTAATGGTGGAGAATTCCATGTACATCTAAGGTGTGGAGCAAGGCTTCCCCTGAATTGGCATGCTCTGGGTAACAGACAGGGAGATGGATGGTCTGGTTCAGGGCAAACTCAGACACCACCTTAGGCAGTATCTTAGGGTTTACGTGTAAAGATACCCTGTCCTTGTAAAAAAATCAAACAAGGCTGTGCACACTTAAGTGCCTGAAGCTTGGAAATCCTTCGAGAGGAAGTAATAGCAACTAAAAATAATGCTTTTCACAACAGAAAGCGTAGCTCACAAGTCTCAGCAGACTCAAAAGGAGCCAGAGTAAGTTTTTCGAAAATAAAGTTTCAATCCCGGGGTGGGACAGGGTTGCGGATAGAGGGCTTCAAGTGAAGGATGCCCCTCAGAAATGTATGGGTCACATCCAGCTGGGCTACCGTACAGCCATGGATAGGCACATGGAAAGTCGAAATGTCAGACTGTGACAGGGTAGAATAGGACCCTGTCCCAGTTATTATGGAAAGAGTTCGAATGCGGAGATCTGTTCTGTTCTTTCTTTTCCTGTCTACTGTATGTCTGGTTGCGCAACCAAATTTTCCCTTTGGGACCTAGGACTTGATCATCCCGACAGTCTTGCAATTATTTGCCTCTCAGTCTTCCCTTGCTGTTTGTCTTTTCCTCCTTTGCATATTTGCTGATATAAAAATATATGCAAATTAGTATGTGGAAATTTAACTGATATTGGGATCCTCTGTATAGAAATTATATAGTGTTAATTTTTGAAATGTATATAATTATAGTTTGAGATGATTGCAAAAAGCTATTAGAAACAAGAGGTTACCTGAGTGCATTTTTTAAGCCTTTTGAAAGAGCTGTGAGAAAAGAGGGCCTCTGTTCTGCGACACTGTGTTCTAGCAGCACCTGCCTGATACTTACAAGGACATTTTAGAAAAACAGGATGCTTGTTAAGAAGGGGGATTGTTGCAAGGACTTATAAAAAGACAGAGCTGCAATGGCTTGAAGATGGACACACAGACACTGAAGGAAAACTCTGATGAATCTGCTATTTATTCTTCCTTTGTAAATAGTTATTCTGAACAAGTTTACTTTTTTGATATTACTGCTAGCGTAAATAAATATTTTTTTGTGAATTCTACAACTGCTCTTGGTTTTTCCTATGCTTCCTGACCTGCTCCTCGATGACACAGACAAGTGCACTTTCAGGGAGGAATACTTCAAACCCGCATTAGATAGGGACAACAGGTAATCCAGGATCTGATTCACTGGGCAGGTGAACAGGTCCAGCTGTTGGGAAGCAGCCCATAAGGTGAATCACTTCCATTTCAAAGAATAAGTCGCCCCGGTGGATGGTTTTCTGGCAGCCACCAGGATCTCAGACACCTTTTGAGAAACCCCAAAACAAGCAATGGCTATGTCCTTAGGAGGAGGAACCAGAGGTTGGGATGGACCAACGTTCCCAGGTCCTGAGACAGGAGGCCCAAACACTGGGAAAAAGGGATCGGCATCTCCACTGCCAGCTGCTGGAACAGTGGAAACCAAATCTACTGCAGCCAGAAAGGTGTCACCAGAATCACTATGGACCCCAGCATTTGCAGCTTCATGAGCACCCTGTGAATCAATAGAGGGAACAAGTAGAGGAATCTCCCTCGCCATATGAGGGACAAGGTGTCGTGCCAAAAACTCCAGGTCCTGAAGCGAACAAGCAGAAACGCAGCAGTTTTGCGTTGTGTGGGGACGCAAAAAAGGTCCTGCTCTGGGTGACCCCAGTGCTCGAACAGGGCTTCTACAACTGAAGTCAGTAGCTCCCACTCATGGACTCTGGACTGCGACCTGCTTAGACTGTCTGCCAGGACATTTTGGGTGCTAGGAACATGCATGGCGGACAACTCGAGGCTGTGCTCCAGAGCCCAATACTAAACCCTCATTGCCTCCCTGCATAGGGGTAAGAGTGGGTGCCGCCCTGCATGCTGACACTGTATAGTGGACCATGCTTATGTTGTCCATTTGCACCAGCAGGGGTCCCAGGGATTGATGGCTCTGGAAGGCTAGCAGGACATATAGAACTGTTCTCATCTCCAGGACACTGATGTGAAGGGAAGCCTCTATAGCCACCCATGTCCCTTGTGTCTGGTGAGAACCCAAGTGCACTCCCCAGTCCATCCCCAAAGCATCCATGGTGAAGACCTGAAGAGGAGGGAGGGGATCAGGAAGAGAACCCCTTTGAGCAAGTTGTCTGGTTCCATCCATCAGAGGACCTTCTTTAGGGGTGATGATACCAGCACCTGCTACTCCAGGTCATTGGTTTTCTGGTCCCACTGCACCTGTCCACTGGGGGAGCAGCATGTGGAGGCATGCCAGAGGGACTGTGGCAATGGATGTCACCAATAGACTCAGCATTTGAAAGTACATCCTGGCTGTGACATACCAACTGCAGTACAGCTCTGGGTAAGCATAACTTGTGGCACTCATGGTCCCGTGAAGAAATAAAGGATGAAATAATGCAGACGACAGCAACTTTCTCAATACAAACTGCAGTTTAATGGCTGGAGAACAAACTGATGCCCTAGCGCCTTGACCCTACAATCAGGCCTTTGATTAGGGGCCTGTGCCATAAGGTGCTCTGCCCTGTCAGGGGGAAGAAAGGCATAGCCCTGGGCCATGCCCAGTGTGGCTCCTATATACTGGAGATGCTGGCCAAGAGTCAAGATGGATTTGGAAGGACTGATGGTGATTTCCAGGCTGTCAAACAGCTTTAGGGAACATGTTAGGATCATGGACAGCTGCTCTCTGGACGAGACTTTCAGCAGTCAATCGTCCAGATAGGGGAAGACATAGAGGCCCTCCCTCCTGAGGGCCACCACCACAATGGCCAGGCACTTAGTAAAAGCCAAAGGTGCAAAGGACAAGTCAAACGGAGGGGCCCTGAACTGGAAGTGCTGGTCCTGGAATTGGAACCTGAAGAAAATACAGTTACATAAGAACTCACCGTAACGATAGATCTTCGAGAGGAGGTCCTGCTGCAGGTTACACTATAGGGACTGTAGCTGGTAGGTGCCAGGACCCCATGGAAAACATCTAGCTAGCAGTATACAGTGGGGGACCGCCCTCTGACATCAGCCCACCCCCGACATTGGTCAATAGTATATAAGGAGTGGTCCCCCAGCCCCACCTCAGTTCTCTCACCGGAGACCCCGGCAACATAGGAATGGAGAACTACGGAGGTTACTCTAAAACAAGGAACGGTATAACAGACCACGGAGAAAGAGTTACCAGGGAGAGATCCAGCTGGGCAAGAGTTTTTCCCCCCTAGAGGTGCACGATATGCTGAGATAGCCGATCAAGTGCACCTTATTGGAGGAGTAGCGCAGCCCTGAGTCTGATAGAGAAAGTAGGTACTCCAAAACAGAGTTCACTGGACATATGAATGGATCAAGATGGCAAGTGGAGGCCCAAAGACAAAACCGCTTCCACTTCATAGAGTAAGTGGCCCTGGTGGAAGGCTTTCTAGTAGTCACCAAGACCTCTGCCACTCTGGGGGAAAACCCCAAACTGAGCCATGGCTAAGTCTGCAGGAGCTATGCATGCAGGTGCAATGATTTGAGGTCCAGATAGACCAGGGTACCCTGCTTCTGGGACAGCAAGCCTTAGTGCAGGGGCAAGGGTATCGGGGGTTCCACTGCCACCTGCTGAAGTAGTGGGAACCAAATTTGATGTGGCCAGTAAGGAGCTATCAGGATCATCCCTGCCTTGTCCGACTGCAACTTGAGAAGAACTCTGCAGTAACGGGAAGAGAGGGAGGGCATACAGAAACCTTCCTGTCCCAGAAAGGGACAATGCACCTCACCATGAAACATCAGGCCCTGGATCTAGTGAGCAAAAACTGGGCAGTTTGGCATTGAGTGGGGATGCAAAGAGGTCCAACTCAGGCCAGCTCCATCTGTCTAATAGCTCTTCAGTCACAGACTGGAAAAGTTCTCATGCTTGTACCTTAAACCGAGACCAGCTTAAACTGTCAGCCAATGTGTTTTGTATACCTGGGACATGCACGGCAGTAAGTTCTAGGTGATGTTCGATGGCCCAATACCAGACTCTCATGGCCTCCCTGCAGAGGGGATAAGAATGAGTCTCCCCCCCCCCCACTTGTTTACTTAGAAGACCACTGACATATTGTCCATCTGGATAAAAAAGGGGCCTGGCAGCAAATTCATCTGAAAGGCATGGAGGGCATAAAGAACTGCCCTCATCTCCAAAACACTGATATGGAGATGTTGCTCCTGGGGAGACCAAGCACCTTGGGTCTGATGGTCTTCCAAATGAGCACCGCAGCCCAGGCCGGACGCATCCATTGTTAGGACCTGACAAGGAGACTTCTGTCGAAAGTGGATCCCTGTGAAAAGATTGGAGGGGTTAAACCACCAAGCCAGTGTCTGGTGCACTGGAGTAGAGACTGCTACCTGCTGCTCCTGCTTTACCGTGCGTTGATCCAACTGAACTCGGAGGGTCCACTGGGGAACTCATGTGCAGGCGTGCCAGAGAAACTGTTGTGATGGCTGCTGCCATGTGCCCTAGCAGCCGCAGAAATATTCTGGCAGGGGCCTGAAGGTGTTCCACTCTGTCCATTGGGGCAGAAATGCCTTGCCTTCAGCAGTGTCCAGAATTGCCCTGATGTACTGCAGTCTTTGGCTGAGCCATGGGGAGGAATTCAAAAGCTTGAGAGTTATACCCAAGTCCCGAAACAAAGTAAAGGTGTCCACTATGGTGTTCAGCAGCCGATCCCTTGACGGAGTTGCTAGGAGCCAGTCGTCCAGGTATGGAAAGATGTAATGACCTTTATTCTGAGGGCTGCAACCACCACTGCCAGGCTCTTTGTAAAGACTCAGGGAGCTGAGGACAAGCCAAATGGCAGGGCGTGATAACTGATAATGGTTGCCCTGAAAGCGAAAATGAAGGAACCTCCTGTGGGGCTGGAACACCAAAATGTGGAGGTACACCTCCTGCATGTTCAGGGAGCACAGTCAGTCCCCTTATGAAGGAGGGGTAGCAAGCCTGGAAGGGTGACCATTCTGAACCATTTGTACTCTATGTACTTGTTCAGGTGACTGAGATCCAGGATGGGTTGCAAGCCCTGTCTTCTTCAGGACCTGAAAAAAGTGGGAATAAAATTCCTTTCCCCTCTGAGCTGGAGGAACTGGCTGTATGGCCTGTTTCAGCAATAGCACCTGGATATCTGTGATGATCTTCTCAGAGTTCTCACCGAAAAGGATGGATCCCTTGAAAGGAGCCTCCATAATTTTTGCTTTGATGTTCACAGCAAATCCTGAAACACGGAGCCAAGAATAGCAGTGGAGGCAAATCCCCAAGGCTGCCGCCCAAGCTGCAGCATCTGCCATGGCATAGGAGGAATGCAAGATATGGGTGCCAACGTCCGAGTCCGATTTTAAAATGTGCAGCAGCTCAGCTTTCTGGGGGCCGTCCTGCTGAGTCTGGACCAATTCCATAGCCTTTTCCCACAGGGTGTTCTGGTATTGGACCATGTGGGTCAAAAAATTTAAAGAGCGGATGGCACATGTGGCCAAGGCACACATTTTTCTGCCAAGCTGGCCCACTTGCTTGGAGTCCCTGTCCGGAGGCTGGATACTTAGGTGACATGGCCTCTTGGACCGATCATGAGCTGCCATGATAACCATACAGTCTGCAACTGGTTGCTTCCCAAAATAGGGTTCATCCATGGGAGCATTATAAAGGCGGTCAGCTTTTTTGGAGACAGCAGGAGAGGAAGACTGGCATTTCTATGCTGACTTGATGATGTCCATAAAGGTGTCCACCAGAGGAGGAACCACCATGGGCTTTGGATCCTTCTGGCAGAGAAAAACAGCCAAACAACGTATTTCAGGGTCCAAATCTGTGGTACCCCAGCCCATGTTTGACTGGATGTGCTGCATAACTTCCATGAAGATCAGGTCATCTGGAGGTGACCTAGGGGTGTCTTTAGGGTCTGCTGGAGAGGGAGACAACTCTTATTCAGGCACCACCGAGGAGGAGGAGCTGTGTCCCAATTCCCCTGAGGAGGAAGACCTCGAGGTTGAATGCCGATGCCTATGGCCATTTGCCCATCTGTGCCTGCCTGAAGATCTCGAGGATGAGAGGCGGTGCTTCCTCCCATGGTGCTTGGAGCGACCCCTGTCTGTATTGTCCAGTTGTGGGATAGGATCCTTGGGCTGCGGAGAAGACTTTCAAGGAGGAGCCAGAGGCCGAACCCCCCAAAGGAGTAGGATCCTTAGGAGGCGGTGCCGTTTGTGGAAGCAGGCCACCCTTAGCTTGACTGCATTCCATCATGAGGTGAACAGGGCCGTCAGATCCGACAGAGGATTCTGCAGAGTAGCAGGGTTGGCTAGTGTTGGTTGGGGGACGTTAAAAGATCCCAGTGTTGGTCCCTGCAGAGGCAGCAACCCAGATGTTGGGTCCTGTGGAGCTGGGTTAACCAGCGTCAGCCCAACAGGTGTCAGGGTATCTGGCATCAGCCAGGTGAGGGTCATCAGATCTGATGGTGGGCCCTCTGGCATCGGGTGATCAGCAGTAGACAGGTCCACTGGCGACACAGGGCGTTTCGGTGACAACGGGATAGGAGTAGAGGGGAATGATGCCTGGGTGACTGTTGTTGACCGTACTGGTGTGGACTGGCGCCAGTAGGAGGAAGCCACCAGCGCTGGCCTGGAGGCAGCCTGCTTGGGGGAGTTAATTCCCAAAATGGGCAGAGGCCTCACTTTACCCTGGCATTGCTGAGTGGCGTCGGCCCCGGAGCCCAGGACAGACTTAGCGGACACCATGGCCAGATGCACAACAGGCAAGGACCTGCTGCCCTAAGAAGACCCGGCCCAGCCACCTGGCTGCTGGCCCAAAGGCTGGTGAAAGGGCTGGAGCAGCAGGGTCTGAGAGGTGGAGTACGAAGTCCCCGACCCAGACAAACCTTTGCCAGACGTCTGACTGGGGGTGGGAGGTTTCACCAGAGGGAGCCCAGTAGAAGAAAGGGCTGCTGGGGGTACAGAGTCCGATTTCCTTCTGGAGGAGGACCTTGAGACAGTTGATTTCTAATGAGGAGACTGGGAATTGGAGAAAGACTTGTCCTTATGCTTCTCCCTATGTCTATACTTCCCATCCGACTTTTTCTCCCAGTGGGAGGATGAAGAGGTGGAGGTCCCAGAAATAGGAGAGGAGAAGGAACTTTTGCCCTGGATTTGTTTCTCCATCGCTGCAACCTTCTTTTCAAGCAAGAGTCTTTTCAGGGCCTTCTGGTGGCAGATCCTGGTCCTTTGGTTGAACTTCCGGCAGTGTTCACAGGCCTCAGTGTCATTCTTCGGGCCAAGGCAGAAGAGGCAGAGATAGTGGACATCCTTAGAGGGGATCTGCTTGCTGCAAGGACACTTAGACTGCCGCATTTCCACTGATGAGGTCGGAGATAAAGACATACAGAAAAAATGAAGAAAAATCAAACTTTTTCAGTAAAATAATAAAGTGCAGGTAATTGCCAAAAATGGCAGTCGACTAGAGCAGATGGCATCCATGGAGCCGATGTTCGTGGGTCAACAGTGGGAAAAGAACTGAGGTAGGGCTGGGGGACCATACCTTTTATACTATTGGCCGAGTGGGGTGGGCCGACATCAGGAGGCAGTTCTCCACTGTATACTGCTGGCTAGAAGTTTTCCGTGGGGTCCTGGCACCTGCTTGTTACAGTCCTTAGGGTGAAACCTGCTGCAAGAGCTCCCCTTGTAGTGAGATCTTCCGGTGAGCAGGATAAATCATAATGTGTAAATATGCGTAATGCATATCCAGGGAGCAGATCCAGTCTCCCTGCCTTAGTAAGGGCAACAGACCTGGGAGGGTGACCATCCTGAACTTCTTGTACTGGATAGAGAGGTTCAGTGCCCGCAGGTCCAGGATGGGATGCAGGTCTGCGGAAGACTTGTGGAGGGGGGGGGAGGAAGAAATGAGAATAGAATCCCTGGTTCCGCTGAATTTCTGGGACTGGTTCTATGGCCTGTTTTTGGAGCACCATGTTTCTCTCTCCCAGCAGCACGGGGACATGGTCTGGAGGGTAAGATGATGGCCTGGGAGGCAGGTCTGGAGGAATCTCAAGAAGCTCCAGAGGGTGTCCCTGTTCTATTAGCTGAAGTACCCAGGTGTCCATGGTAATCTCCTGCCATCCTTCCAGGTGGAAAGGGAACCAACCCCTGATCACCGCTTCCTGAGGGACCAGGCTGTTGGGGGGGGGGTGGGCACAGAGTCAGGCTGTGGCAGGACCCATGGCTGTGGCTGCATCGCTACCCTGGGCGGACTTTTCGGCGTGTGCCGGTATTGGATCCTGGCTGGGGCATCGGCGGGAGCCCATCTCGACGGCACAGATGCGTATACCAGCTGGGCAAGCACAACTCTGAGGTCGGCGGTGAGGAGGAGCGGTGGCTGGAGGTAGGCCGGGACTGTGGCTGCAGAAGGATAAAGGATAGTGGTGATAAAAAAAAACAAAGAGTGAACAAAGTGAAGGGTCCTACCTGAAGCCTGGAGGTTACTTAGGATTTTCTGGTCATTACCCCCAATCAACTAGGGCCTCTGAAAGGGACATTCAGGATGGACTGCTGAATATCAGTCCTGACATCTGGAGCCAGGAGTGTTGCCTGAGACAGATGGCAATGGTCGCAGCCTGCGCTGAGGCATCCCCCATATTATAGGCGACCCTCAGAAGGTGACTGTCTACATCTGGAGGGTCTTAAGCATTCCCTGCTTGTGAGGCCCATCCAGGAGGGATTGTGCAGAAGCCCTTATGGAGTCCTAGAGATCATTTTGATACGGTAACCTGTGAGCAATGTAATTCAGGATTCAGATGGCCAGAGTAGAGGAGGTGGAAATTCTATTACCCATTAAGTCAAACTTCCATGACTCCTTGTTAGGGGGCAAGGAGCTAAGATGTTGTGGCCTCTTGGACCGATCATGGGTCGCATTTATAACAGAGTCCACCTGAGGCAGGACAGAGAAAAAAGATCTCCCCCAAAGGAGTCTGGTACAGTTTGTCCACCTTCCTGGGCACACGTGGGATCAAGTGAGGCCTGCACCAGGCTAGCATCCTGGTAGGCGTCAATGATGGATGGAATGATGAGGGGCGGAGACTCTGGCAAATGTAGATAAAGGGACCAGATTCCACCTGGACTCATCTTGTTCAGCAGACTCAAACCCCATAACCACCTGGAGCTGGTGCATAACAAAGGTGAAAGAGGGGTCAGCTAGGGGGATTGAGGAACATACTTTGGAGAGTCCTCCCCGCAGGAAAAACAGTGGAGGTGCTGGAAGGGGTCCTAGTCCCAGGATCCTACTCACAGTCATTCTCTTCCGGGAGGAGATAATCTGGAATGTAGTCATTGTCGTCCTTAGGCTCAGAAGAAGGGACTGAGGATAAACGATGAGTGAGAAGGGACTGACCTCGTCGACGAGTGGTGAAGTGCTGTTGTTGAGCGAGAGGGACCCACCGTGGAGGGTGCAGGTGGCGGGGCTATTTCTGAACTAAGTCCAGGACCAAAGAAAAAAGGGCTTGGACATCTACTTTCACCAAGGAGGGCACGACCCCTTGAGGCTGCAGAGGAAAGAACTGCATCCCTGGTGAAAAGCAAGATGGAGGCAGGATCAACAAAATTGGGGCTGGCTGTGGTACAAGCTGGGGAGTCAGCACTCCCATCATCTAAGGGATGGCCAAGGGCAATGATGAGGACAATCAAGTGCCCAGAAGAGAGTGGCTGTTACCAGCCAGCAAAAGTCCAATACCGCCACCAGTGTGCGCCCCCTGGAGAAGATGGGTATTCAGCAAAGGCGGTCACGTCGGAGAGGGATGTGGAGGAAGCCCAACGATGAGGCCCCGGGGTCGAGGATCCCACAGGCCACACTGCCAAAGTGCCCTCCCCCCAATTCTGACAGGATGAGGGAGGCAGTGGGGATCATCGCCAGGAGACCAGTCAAGCTCATCGACAACAAAGTCCAACTGGACTGACTGGCAGAGAGAGCTGCCAGCACCGCCCTGGTAGCTAAGAGGGCTGGAGAGGCACTCACCAAACCTGACAACAACCCTGATGTGGTTGGCACAGGACACAGCTACTGAGACAACTCATGGGAGGAGGCATGATCCTTGTCCTGATGGCAATGTTTCCTCTTACGACAACTTGTCCCGGGCCTTGGAAGGTTTTGGAGCCAGAGAACAGTATCAGGGAAGCAGAGAAGCCCCAGGCCTGAAACTCCTTTTCCAGAATGGTGATCTTCTGCTCCATCAAGAAGGAATTTACCTCTTAAATGTCAATGGCGGGTGGCTTTGTTGAACTGCTGCAGATGGAGCAGGTTTGAATGTCGTGAGTGACGCTCAGGCAGCAAAAACAAGCACTGTGGAGGTCTTTATTGAATATCTTCTGTCCACATCAGAAGGGGAGAAACAGAGATTCTGACACAGACGAGGGAGAGGAGGAGGGAAATCACTTTAAAGTGAACTAAAGTGATGGGGAAAAAAACTAGGGTGAAAAAAAAAATAAACCGAACTTTGTCAATGAGGTTGGAAATAGTGGTCGACTGCAGTAATGGTGCTCTACGAGTCTGAGGTGTGCTGGTTGATGGCGGGAAAAGAACAGAGTGTATGGGTCCAACTATGACTATATAGGGGCAGCACTGACATGGTGACATCGTCATTGTGGAAGACCTCAGGAAGACTGCTAGTGAAAAGCTTCCGTGTGTCCTAGTGCCAGACGGCGAGAGGTTCATTGTGTGCGAGTTGCTGCAAGAGATATCCTCTAAGACCCATCAGTCTCTACCCATCTCTACTGAGGTGCTGAACAGCGCTGCAAGAAGGGCAGCTAGCACCAAGCTCTTAGGACCCTTGGACGAATCCTGTCCAGCCCCATTGCCTTATTCTCCCCTTTAGACTTCCAACCTCTTCTGGACTCTCTACCAAGAATGGACATGTGTCCACTCCACTTCCCCTATTGCTTGCTGCTAGATGCCATCCCGTCCCCCCATGCCTCTACTGTTAAGACTGAGCAGAAGTAATCTTTTACAATTTCACCTTTCTCTTAATCTTCCTCTGCATAGCCCCCCTGCCCTCCCGATTCTTACTGTCCCTCCCCTTGTCTTCCTTTCACTCACATACCTGAAGGTCTTGTCCCCTTTTTTGACTTCCTTCACTTTCTCTCCTCTCCTCTGTGCTTTAGCTGCCCTCCCCTTGGCTACGCTCTCCTCTCTCTCTGTGCTTCAGCTGCCCTCACCCTCCTTCATGCTTCCCTCTGCTTTACCAGATATATCTCCCGGTCTTCTTCCCTCTGGGCCTCTTTGTACTTCCTAAATGCTGTTTTCTTCTCCTTCACTATCTTTGCCATCTCCTTAGAGAACCATAGTGGCCGCTTCCTCCTCACTTCCTTCAAACAGCAGGCCATTACCTTGGCTGTTGCCTCCTTAATCCTTCTTCACTGAACCTCCCCTCCCCCGACAATCCCCCCTCAAGGTACTACTGAGGCAGTTTCCCATTTCTTTAAAATCTGTCCTCCTGAAGTCCAGGACCTTTGTCTTAGTGTGTTTTTTCTCCTGTCCCATCTGTATGCCAAACCACACAGTAAGGTGATCACTTGTACCCAGTTAGCTACCCACTGTGATGTCTGCAATGCTGTTCCTGTTTGTAAATACCAGGTCCAGCACTGCCCTGTCTTTAGTGGGTTACACAACAAGCTGCCTGAGAAATGCCCCATGTAGGGAATCAAGAAGGGCCCTGCTTCCTGCTGTAGCTGCAGCCAGAATGCCCCAGTCTACATCTGGTAGATTAAAGTCCCCCCCAAATCAGTACTCCCCTTGCCTGCCATTTTGCTAATGGCCCCAACCCCCTTACTCACCATTTTACTAGTGGCTTCCTACAAAGCTCTCATTCCTCCCCCTGTATCAGTGGTCTGTACACCACCCCCATGTGAATGAGGCCCCTGACCCGGTCTCTTGGCTGACCCATAGTACCGCCAGTCCTTCCTTAAACCCCTTGTACCCCTGTATCTCAGTGTTTTTTTTTTTTATACCTTCCCTCACATATAACCCCCACCCCGCCTTTCCCCCCGACCTGCCCTTCTGGAACATGGTGCAGCTTGGGATGACCACTTCCCAGCTGTGGTTGTCGGTGCACCATTACTCCGTTATGGCCACCCAATCCTGGTTTGCTTACACAATGATCACCTCAAGGGCAGGAATTTTGTTTTCTAGGCTTCTTGTGTTGGCAAACACGGTTCTCCGTTCTCTTCATCCCTCTCCCCCCCAATCTGTCCCCTCTTCCTGCTTCCATCCCTCACTCCTTCAGTTTCCCCAGTCCTGCACCTCCTTTGTTTTTGCCCTCTCTCTGCCTTATCTGTCTCCCAACTTTAGTCCCTCTTTCTGAATCATCTGCTTTACCCCTCCTCCTTATCCTTGCTCCCCTCTATCACTGGGGAATTTCTTCTCCCTGAATTTCTCTAGTCTTGGGGGGGGGCAATCACTGCCTCCCTCAGTCTTTTTGCCTCCCCCTTAGCTAGATTAAATGCCCATCAAAGTAGCATCTAAACCTTCCACCAGGACTGGTGTTTCCACTCCAATTAAAGTAAATGTTACTGGCTCGCTACAAAATTTAACAGCATTTGGCTGGTGGGCTATGGCCAATTTTAGACCCTGAATGTACTTTTACAACAAGCTATCAGTGCCATGATTTTATTTTATAAGGAAACCAAAATGCTTTCTACGTACCAAGAGCAGGCCCTCCTTGTTTATTCTCCTCTAGAATTGCTGCAAGATCTTTGTGCGTTTGGTTCTGCTGTCTGTTAGTCATATGGTCCTGATCGGGACTTATTATCTTCAGTAACTGGTTGGCCTTCTTAATCTTCTGACTGTACTGCCTGGCCATCAAGAAGACCTTACTTTTAGTTTTATCTGCAAACTCCAGTGCATGGTCAGAGCTTTCAGCATCTGCATTAGACAAAATGCTATTAGCAGATGCAAGAGGACTTTCTGCAAAGGTTGCTTCACTCATTAAAGAGCTTTTGCTAAGGCTTATTGATCGATCTCTCAGGGAATCCACCTCTTCATACCTATAGTTGCCACCAGTTAACTGGGAGAGGTGATTTTTTATGGTTCTAGTGGACCTTGGATTGCCTGGTAGAGAAAGTGTAGATAATGAATATGCAGCATCCTTGCTTAGCTCAGGAGTGCTACCAGAATACACTCCTTGTTTCACATCATCCTTGTTGACAGGAAATGCTGCAGGCAGGTGCTCTCTCTTCTTCTCCTTGTTCTTTTTAATATAGTTTTCCAGATCATTCCAGATTTCGTCCACTTCTTCGGAAAGTTTATCTGCTACAGATTTATGTGAAAGGGAGTCAGAATTAGAAGAACTATCAACCGAACCTAAGTTACCCTTATGCATTGGTACCCGATGATCTGAAGTATCATCTTCACTCAGCTGCAAGCTCTCTTGAGAAATGAAGCGACCTATGTTATCGCAGCATGCAAAATCGGCTTCAAAGCCCAAAAAGCTGTTCCTTTTGCTGCATTCATTGATATGTTTCCAATTCGCTAGTGGTTCTTCAGGAGGTCCTATTGTATCATATATGTTCTCTTCAACAGCTTTCAAATCGAAAAATGATGAATTGGTTGTGTTGTGGTTTACTGGACTGGAACGTTTAGAGAATGAGGATTCCCCTCTGTTTTCTGCAATATAAATATTCTTCCGACTCAAATGTCCTTCTTTGGATGTTGCACCAAGGTTGGTTTTCTCAGCACTCTTAAAAACAGTCTGCCTTACAGTTTCTCGTGGAATACTATCCATGTTCTCTCTTCTGGTAAAACCCATCAGTTTCAAATCCTCATAACTGATATTATCGTATACATTTTCAATATCATCAACTGTCAGTTCTTCTTTGGATTCTACATAGGAGTTTGAGCTGTTCCCATCAATTCTAGGACTGATGTTTGTTAACCTTTGAACACCAAGCTGAGTGCTATCATTTGCTTTCACACTTAACACTCGAGGATGGCAGTAACTTTCCCTTACACTACTGGCTCTTCTAACTGGTCTGCGATTACTGTGAGAGCTGTCATTTTGTTGAGACATTTCAACATGCCAACTGCATGGCCTGCTAGAACTACCATCTCCTTCTCGTATCCTGTTGAGGTCAAGACTAGATGAAGACTCTGTAGGCATAAACATTTGGTAGTCATCGTCATCATCATCTTCATTCCGCCGAGCAGACTGTCTCCTAGGAAACAAGGCTTGTCGGATCTGGTGATCTGTCCATATATTTCTTAAAGTAGTAATTCTTCCTAGAACATGCCGGATATCTGAATGCCTAGCAGGCTGCTCGGCAGAGCTGGAAATGACAGAATCTGTATCCAACTGGGATGACTCTTCTGCTGATGGGTCAGTGGAGCTCTGCCAAGAAAGAAAGAAATGAATACTAAAAATTATTTAAAAATCTAGGACAAAATTTTAAAAATCTGCTGAATGCAATGCACTTTCCCTGTTGCTTCTACCCTTATATATTGTTTGTGAGGCCTTTCAGCATTTTGTAGTTAAAACCCAGCCAGCTCAATTTCCCTCCTACTGGCAATAGTTATAGTGCACTATATTTCGGAGATATGTGCAAGTCCTAGCCACTTCAAAATATGGCTTTACTGCTAATATGCATTTTATGTAACCTCTTCTCCAATGCTTTAGCACAGTTTTTTTCCCATTTCAGGTATTTCATTCTGATAAAGAAGCCCCATTACGAATAAAAGATTATTACTTAGAGTAACTTTATTTTCTAAAGTTACTTTCTCTACCAACGAATGCCTTCATACATCCATACTTACAGCAAGAAAGAAACTCTGGCCAGAGCCGACAGGGCCGCATGGGAGGAATTTTGGGTACAAATATTGGAAATTGCCAAAGGTTACGAGCCTGTGTTAGGCAAATGTAATGTAGGCTCAAATTTGTTTTGTAATATTTGTACACCCTATTTTCAACATAGCCTTGTTGTGACCCTGCATCAGGAGGAAGGGCAGAGCAAATGTTCGACTCCTGTCCGAAAGGTGATTTTGTGCAGGTACTGCAAAATCAAATTTTGTGACGCAAAGATATATTTCAGGCCAGAGTTGCAAAATGACAGTTGTCACGTTCATCTGGTGCTGTGAAGAAATGGCTATGTTGTAAATTTGGGGTCAAAATATTGAAAATTACCAAAGTTATGAGCTGCGTTCGCAAACTTCAATGTAGGCTCATAACTTATATGGTTTTTTTTTTTTTTTTTTTATATTTTTACACTAAATTTTCAACAGTCTTTTTATGACCCCACCTCATGAAAAAGGGTAGAGAAAATGTTCAACTCCTGCCTGAAAGATGATTTCGCGCAGGGACCGCGAAATCACCTTTCAGGATGTGAAAAAACATTTTGGCCAGGATTTGAAAAATGACAATTGTCACATTCATGAGATATGTCTATGTTATAAATTTGAGGTTAAAATATTGAAGATTACCAAAGTTAAGAGCCTGCATTCACAAAATTCAGCATGGGCTCATAACTTCTTTGTTTAATATTTTTACACCAAATTTTCAACATAGCCTTATGACCCCACTTCATGAACAAGGGCAGAGAAAATGTTCAAGTCCTGCCTGAAAGGTGATTTTGCATGGAGACCGCAAAAATCACTTTCCGGGACAGATTTGCATAATGACAGCTCAATTGTTCATGAGACAGGGTCCCAAAACAGGCATGTTTAAAATTTTGGCCAAAAAAATGAAAAAATGGCCAAGTTATGCCAGTAACTTCAAAACACCATTGAAATACATTGATCTGCATATCTGTTTCTTCAGTTTGCAGTTCCGGCTTTGAAGAGTGAAGACATGCCTGTGGTCCAGAGAGGATTACAGTGTTGGAAACCTGACGGGTAAGTAACGGCTTGGGGAGAGGGTGCTGAGTGGGAGGGTCAGGTGGGGGGGGGGGAGTGCAATGGCCACAAAAGACATCAATAATTTTTTTTTTTTTTTTAAAACAGAAAAAAAATAAAAGATGAGGATTCCTGCATTTGGGGATTGAGCCCCCCTCCCCCCAGTGCCACGGTTATATTTCTCGGGAGGGGGGAGAATGCTGTGGTGAGTGCTGAGAGGGAGGGTTAGGTGGGGGAGAAAAGTATTAAAAACAAAAATGAAATAACTGTATATGTGTGGTAGTGTGGGGGGCAAGGAGTCCTGCACTGGGGATTGGGCACCACCCCAGTGCCACTGTTACATTTCTTGGGGGGTAGTGGGTGGGGGTGCTGAGAGGAGGGTTGGGTGGGGGAGACTATAAAATATATTTAAAAAAGGCACAACCACACATGCACGGTAGTGGAAGGGAGGATTCTGTGATCGGGACTCTAGGGATTGGGTACCCTCAGTGTCAATATTATATTCTGGGGGCTGAGAGGGAGGGTTGGGTGGGGGATGTACAATTGAAAAGAAACAGACTGCCGACAGCAAAACAGTGCAGTAAGGAGTGTTACATAGACGTGGCGGCAACTGTGTTGGCGCTCCAATATGCTATTCAGTCGCAAGGAATGCAGGAGTCCTTCTCTCATAGCAAGAGGTCTGCAGGGCTCCACCCACTGCAGCCCTAAAAAACATATACAGCGGCATCATTCGGTCAGTTAACAGGAAGGGACCATCTAAACTTTTTTTCAGTTGTTTATTCTATGTCATCTGTGGAGACCTCAGACTTTTTCCTTTTTCTCTGGAGGGGCCCCAGACTCGAATGCAACACTCTCAAGGCCCCCTTTCTCCCCAGTAACTTCCACAGCTTGCCCTCTTCAGTTGGACCTCCCCAATGAGCAGGGGGAGACCATGTCAAATGAAAGGGGGGAGCACCTCAGAGGCCAGATATCTTTTTCAGTCCATAATAGAGATGGTGGGCCTGCATGAATATTGTGCACTAAAGCCACACCCATTTTCCCTTTAATGCTATCCCTCCCACACTGAGGCAGGGCTACAAAGTCACCCCTCTTTCCCCCACCTTTATCCAGAAGAGTTAGGAATAACCTTCCTATGACTACTCTAGCATCACTCCCTCCTGAAACACCACCAGTGGAGGGCTCCTGTACTATCGGGTCTGCCCTAGAAAGTGAAATTTCAATGCAGTACTGTAATTAGAGACTGAACAGTACAGTATGTTGCAACCAACAGAGTCAAATACTGCAAGCCTCTAGAAATTACAAAATGTCAGGTTCTTATTAACACAGTCAGTGCAGCTAGATGCATAGAATTTAATTGGTTCTTAATTTAAGAGCTCAGAGCAATAAACAAGTATACATGAAATCTTGAACAGAGAATAAGAACTCAATGACTGCTTTAGCAAACTGGTAAATACCTGGACTGTGCATGTGCTCAGATTAAGGCTTCTTCGTTTCTCAACATTCTGTGAGCCATGACTATTGAGTCGCTTTCGACCACCTTTTGTCTGTGGCTGGGAATTCAGTGATAACCCCTGAGGTGAACAATACACATATATATATATTATATTTACATAAACAGATGCTTAATCATTATTTGGGTTAGCCTAACATTGCCTTTGTTGTAATGCACAAAGTTATGAACATAAGGTTTAATAATGTGTTAACCTCCCTTCGTGGATTTATTGCCAGTGGTGTGACTGTGGGGTAAAGGAAACATCTGCCCTCACGACTGCTATGAAGTGAAAATTATTCTTACATAAGTTACCTGGAACTGTTGTTCTCTAACTTTGTGAAATGCTGAGTGCACATATAGACATCAATGGAGTATAAACATGCAGATACGCTTTGCTTCCTACCTTTACTGGTAACAACAGGGATGCAATGTAACCAGTGAATATTTTCCCAATTTAGGTGGAAAATAAGGGTCATGGGAGGGGCGGATGGAGGGGAAGGGTGGATTGGGGAGGGGACGGCAGGGTTAGTTGTTAAAACTGAAGACCGTACATCAGCAGCAGACAGACCAATTGACCTTATTCTGGTGGCTTCTTCATATATTTGTATATGAAGCCCCTGTTATTAGCTATGATGATTTTCACCAGCATGGCCTAGCTCAGTCCAGCAAATATACTGTTGTTCTTCCCAACCTCATATGGCACGTGCTGCCACCATTGCTATCATTTGTAATCCTGACTGTCAGCAGCACCATTAATCAAATGAACAGCTCCTGCTGGAGATAAGATGATCACAGTAGTGCACTAATGGGTAAGCCACCACACTGAGTCATAGACTATTCTTTATCTCCTCCATCTTTCTGTAATAGACAAGATGAGCCTGGGAACTTAGTTTTGATCAGACCAAACTAGTGCAGCCTGTCTTTTACTGTTACACATATAGGGGAAGCTGGAATATTTAAGAATGCCTTCCTTGTGACCACAAATGTTAGGAGATGGAACCCTGCTAATTACTTGCACAGCAATCTCTGATTCATTACAAAAGCTTGCAACAGGCCTATTATTAACTGCAGTCCATCTCCATTTTTAACTTGCAGTGAGTTCCTCTCATAAGAACACTGGGTCAGACATAAAAGTTAATATCAATGTGAAATAATTTTTTTGTTACACGCCCGAAGTATGCGATACCACATAAACCTCGAGACCAAAGGTCAAGTTGTTTATTCTGTAATCACACAATAATGGGTGTGTAAAAAATAGTTTTAACTGTCGCCCTATACTTTATTTTTCATACTTACTGGTTAACAGAACCACAGCTGGCAGGTAGGAAAAAAGATACATTTCTCCTGCAGCTGTTTGTACCTGGTGCTGTATGCGAGAGTTAGACAGTTTTCCATTACACACACTTGTGTGTAAGCCAATATGCGTAACAGAGATTTTTAGGACCTGGTTTTGGGTTGAACCCTAACCAGTAATTATAAATGTTTTATGATAAATACAACTACGGTACTTATTGCCCTATTGTTCACTGCTGTACTGCGTCCATGTGAATGCATTTCATGATATAGTGCTTTGTCACACATACCACAAACAGTAAATGTTCTAGGTATGTTATTTTTTTTCCTATAACATAAGTAATATTTTTGTCTTCATAAGCTGTTTACAGTAAAGCTTGACAGATTGGGTTCAGAATGGGGAAAGAATAACTAACATTCTACATTTAGGACAGTTTCATTGGAAAAAATAAAACCTAACTGTTCTGTGTCAGTAGATTCATACTGCAGTGATCACCTTAGAAACACAAGAAACAAACAAGCTGCTATAAGCTTAGCATTTTTTTTAATCATAGGCAGGCAAAGTGAGCGATACATTATCATCGTCTCCTAAACTTTAAGGTCAGTCCAGAAAATCTGGGTGTCAAAAACCTCCCGAGTGTCTTTGTGTTATGTCACCTGCCATTTTTATTGAATCTAATACACCATTTAATATGTAATAGATATACCACTCTGAGATGTGCGGTCGCACTCTGATATACGCATGCCTTGGTGTGCGTCAACTGCCCAAGGCTGCGTATATCAGGCCAGCGACCGCACACCTCAGAGTGGTTTATCTATCTTATAAAATGTCAAAATTGTTTTGGAGGGGGGTTAAAGTGCAGATGTGCGTTCGCGCTCTGATATACGCACGGTCACCTGATGGTGTTTGTCCAATGACATGGAGCCCCTTGATTCCTTTTTTCTCACCCATTTTATAAATAGGGTTAACTAATCCCATCTAATATGTTTGCACTTCAGAACCTTAAGGCAGCAGTGCGTGACAGAGGTTAACATTCTGACCTATGCTTTTGCATTTTATTTTAGATTGCCCTTTATCTAGACTTGCTGGATGTCCTTCTTTCCCCATTTTGAGTTGACTTTACCACTTTTATTTTTACAGTTAAAAGAATAAAAGAAATGCTCCTCTTAATATGGTTCAGACCAGGTTTTCATCAGTATTCTCGGTGGTTTCTGAATACCCATTGTTTAACATCACTTTTCATACAACTATAATGAACTGGCATGCAGCAGACACAGCTCCCTGACATTACTGCACAACAGGTGCACCAGAATACAGCTGAGAATACTGATGAAAACCTGGTAAGAGCAATATAAAAATGAAACGCAGAATCTGTCAGCAGAAAAGGACCACTTGGCCCACCCAGTCTGCCCAGAAGGTCTCTACCTGGTCTGTCTCTGCATACCCAAACTGGTCTTGGGTGATCCTGCCTTTACAAAAGGAAGGTCCTGTCAAACTAATCTCAGAGTTCTTTGACTGGGTAACCAGAGTGGTGGACCAAGGGGGAGCAGTTGATGTCGCCAACCTTGACTTCAGCAAAGCTTTTGACACTGTTCCACATAGAAGATTGATAAATAAGCTGGGTAGGCTCGGTGGGTCTGAAGTTGGTCAACTGGGTGGCAAACTGGTTGACTGGCAGAAAACAGAGAGTGGTGGTAAATGGTATACAGTCAGAAGAGATGCAAGTCACAAGTGGGGTATCTCAGGGATCAGTCCTGGGGCCAGTCCTATTCAACATCTTCATTAGTGACCTTGCAGATGGACTAGAGGGTAAGGCTTGTCTGTTTGCAGATGACACCAAGATCTGCAACAGAGCAGATGAGCCAGATGGGGTGGGCAAAATGAGAAGAGATCTGGATAAACTAGCAGAATGGTCAGAAGAGTGGCAACTGGGATTTAATGCAAGAAGTGCAAAATCATGCACATAGGGAAGAGAAACCCTGAAGCCACTTATAGGCTGGGAGGGAGTTGTTAGCAGTCACAAAGGAAGAAAGAGACTTGGGCATCATCATCACTGATGACCTAAAATCATCCAAGCAGACCTCCTAAAGCAGTAGGTAAGGCTAGGGGGTGTTAGGGTGTATTAGTAGAGTATCACAAGTCGTAAGAGGGAGGTAATAATCCCTCTGTACAAGACATTGGTTAGGCCCCATCTGGAGTACTGCGTGCAGTATTGGAGGCCACACCTTCACAAGGACATTAACCAAATTGAGGCAGTCCAGAGAAGGGCAACCAAAATGGTGCAGGGACTGCATCAGAAGACATATGAGGACAGATTAACGGAGCTCAATATGTATACCCTTGAGCAAAGGAGGGAGAGAGGTGATATGATCGAGGCATTCAAACACCTTAAGGGCATAAACAAGGTGAAAGAGTCTAACATGTTTAAATATAAGAAAAATAGCAGGACAAGAGGACACAGCATGAGATTAGAGGGAGGCCGATTAAGGGGGAATGTGAGGAAATTCTTTTTCACAGAAAGGGTGGTGGATGCATGGAATGGCTTACCACAAGAAGTGGTGGCTATGAATACAGTGCAGGGCTTCAAACAGGCATGGGATAGGCATAAGGGAGCAATACAAATGACTATGAATAGATAGGTCACTGACAGAGCAAAGGCCGATGGCACATTTATAAGGTAGAAAAAGAAATGGGCAGACTGGATGGGCCTTGCTGTCCTTATCTGCCGTCAACTTCTATGTTTCTATGTTTCTCCCTACCTATTTACTAACACTCCCCTATGTCTATCCCATGCATGCTTGCAGCCCCCTACTGTTTTCACCTCCACCACTTCCACTGGTAGTCTGTTCATGCATCCACCACTCTTTTAGTGAAGCTGTGCTTCTTTATATCCTTTTTAACACCCCCTCAGTGTCATCATATGCCCTCTGGTTCTGGTGCTCTTTTTCATTTGAAGAGACTCCTCTCCTGCACCCTGATCACCACTGTGAGGTACATGTAGGTCTCTAGCATGTCCCCTCTTGCCCACTCCTCTTCCAGGGTGTACATGTTGAGATTCCGGTCTCTCCTCCTAGGGATTCTGAAGCAACCCCTCCACCCATTTGGTTGCCCTCCTGTGGACTGCCTCCACCCTTCTCTACGTCCTTTCTGAGGTGCAGCTTCCAGAACTGGACACAGTACTTCAGGTGGGATCTCACAAGTGAGCGATACAGTGGCAACGCCTCCTCCTTCTCCTGCTGGAGATACCTCTCCCTGTGCACTCAGCATCCTACTGGCCCTGCAACTGCTTTGTCACACTGCCCTGTCACTTTGAGGTCATCTGATACGATAACCCCAAGATCCTGTTCTTGCTTCAGGACTGTCAGTACCTCCCCCACAAAATTTTATACTCGGATTCTGCGTTCCTATACCCCACGTGAATGTTTTTGCACTTTTCAGCATTGAACCCAAACTGCCATGCTCTTGACCACTCCTCCCATTTCCCAAGATCCCTATGAATTCTCTTCATCCCCCAAGTGTCCACCCTAGTACAGATTTTGGTGTTATCTGCAAAAAGGCATACCTTCAAGTTCTTCTGCAATGTCACTTATGAAGACATTAAAGAGGATTAGTCCCAGTATTGAGCCCTGTGGAACCCCATTGGTCACTCTCTTCTCATCAGAGTGAGTGCTGTTAACCACCACCCTCTGTCACTTATCCATTAACCAGTTCCTTACCCAGTTCACCACTATGGATCCCACCCCTAGGCTGTTCAGTGTCTTTATCAGTCTCCTGTGTGGTGCAGTGTCGAAGGCCTTGCTAAAGTCCAGAAAGGCCATGTCCACTGCCCTACTCTGATCTATTTCCCTGGTCACTCTGTCAAAGAAATCAGTCAGATTCATCTGATATCCCCCCACACCAAATGAATTCATGCTGCCTGTGGTCTTGTAGCCCGTGCTAGATTAAAGAAACTTTACCAACCTTTCATATAACAAGGATTCTGTTACTTTCCCTACCACAGATGTGTGAGACTGATTATTATATAGTTGCTAGCCTCTTCTGCTGGTGCACTTATGGAAAGGGACCATATCTGCTCTCCTCCAGTCCTCCTGAACCAGTTTCCAATGAGCTGATGAATAAGGCCATCGGTAGGGCACCTCACCGAGTTCCTTTAAAACACTTGGATTATAATACAGTCTGGTCCCATAGCCGTGTCCATTTTCAGAACTGCAAGTCCCTTCATGACTCTTTCCTCTGAAAACTGACTTCTGTCCATCCCCCCCCCACACACACTTTGTTCCTGCTGCTACCTGGTGTTCTGTCCCATACCTCCACTGCGAAGACTGATCAGAAGTACCTGTTCAGGATGGCAGCTTTTTCTTGGTCCTCTTCTGCGTAGTCTCCCCTGCCACTCTCCTAATCCTCACTATCCCTCCACTTGCTTTCCTCTTCTCACTCACGTACCTGTGTACCTGAAGAAAGTCGGGGTAGATGCCTTTTTTGGCACCATTTTTTTGGGCCACTTTTGGCTAAAGTATAATTTAATTAGATTACAGTAATGATGCACCCAACTTTGTTAGAAGAAAAGAGGTAGAGGCACCCTTCCTACTGAATTGGTGTGCAACTGTTCACAGTTTTTTCCCCTTGAATCAACGAATCTCTCTTCACCAACCTACATCCAGATATGGTCAAAAGTTAAAAAATTTTTTTGTGGACCAACTTATTAGTCCTTAAATGGAAATATACATTTTGTTTTTCAAAGTAGAATATGGCATTTTGCGTCTGCCCATTTACATTTTAAGATAATTTTTTTAAAGCCTCTATCAATACCTTTCAAGGTATTATTTACATGAAATACCAGAATAGGAAATATATTCATACCTCAATTCAAATGTGTATGTACGTACATACAGGATATGTTTTTAAAATTGTATTTAATGCTGACCCTGAAGTGCAGCAGAAGTGTTACTGCTTACGAGGACGATGACCCAAGCTTGGAAAGGAGCTTGAGTCATTGGAGGGTCGGCTGGGGTGGGGGGTAGGATCAAGTGTCTAAGGGACTGCTCTTCTCCAAGGAGGGAGTGGTGTGGGGCCCAGAGCTTGACTGTCCCCTAGCAGAGGCTGTAGGACAGTATTCTGTGCAGTGAAGGAGTGACGATATCGGGCGTGCCATGTTTGGGAACGTGCGTGGCACTGCCACTGATGCCACTGCATGCTGCTCCTCTGTGCCACAGGAGAGGAAGGGACACGAAATTAGGAAACATCCTGGATGGGAGGATGATCACCCCCCCCTCACAGGACCCACACCCGGCGACTCAGGCACAGCCACTGGATCTTTGATCGCCAGGTTGGGCTTGCTCCCTGCCACGGGGTGTAAGCCGGAGAAATATGGTCAGGTAATTCCTGGGGGAAGATGGGGTGAAGGGGCTGGGGGCCATACCAAGGGAAGAAAAATGACAGAAAAAAAATTATTTTCTGACTTGTCAGTGTCTCTTTTTTCTGTATTTCTAACAAACATATTAAACAGTAAACTATAACTACTACAAAGGGAAAACAATAAGGCCCCGATCTTGTCTCCTTTTGCCTTCATGTATGAAACATGCAAGCAGTTTTATTAGGCACTCATCAGGACACTGCATCAGCTGCAAATGTTCATAAAAAACTCTACAATTATTCAAGAAATACTAGAAAAATATTCTTGTACATAAAATGTCTTTATGCGTGTGTTCTTATAAACACGTATATGTACAATTGTTTTAAGACTGAAATGATTGGTGCTTTTTTGTTAAGACTGTTCTTTCACCAGGGAGTCTTAGTAGTGGAATCACCCATTTTGTCAGCTTTTTCAATTAGAGAAGAGCAAATCATCACCCCTGAGTATGGGCACTTGCAGCGCACAAACCAACAAATCAATACTCTATTACCTGCAGAGACTCTTCCTCATCATCTGTATCTGTATGTTCCATGGTCTGCATCTGAAGGTTTTCATCCAGGTCGCTGTGATAGGCTGGTTCGAGGGACTCCTGGGATTGGTTGACCAGGTTGCTGTGGTGCAGTACATTCTGGCTGCCATGAGAGTTAAGGCTGGCTTCACTTGATCCCAACTTAGCTGCCTGGGACAGAAGTGTACCCTCCATGCTGACCCGCTGTTCAAAAAAAGAACATGTAACTAACACTTAGCTCTTCTTACATGCCTCAAAAGACTCAACTTCAAATGTGTAAAACCAGTTCAGCTCAGACAAAAACACAGGAAATTCTATTTTATGTACAAGATTGAAAAAAAAAACATGAGAGTGCTTACCTTTTTCATATCTGGGCTTCCCTCTGTAAGAAAATTGAAAACATTCTTTTAGTTCCAACACCCTAATTAAATGTACTAGTATGCAATACATACAGAAGTGTCTAATTAAAAATTAGTTTTAACACATAAAACCACTCACCATTTTGCTTTAGAGCTTTATGTAACCTTGCAGAGGGCTCTGAAACAGATGACAGCTGAATGTCAGAGTCATGATTATTGTATACTGTTAAAAACTGCTGGAGTATTTTTAACCCCTCCTAGCTAGTCTTACTTCTGAAATGATGACAACACATGGCATACAGAAATTATGTGGAGGAAAGGGCCTCTCCAGGTAAAAAGATTATTTGTGCTGATAATTCATTCAAGTAGAAATAAATTGCTATGACATGCCCAAAAAGAAAATAATGCATTTATTTTCAAAGAAAATCAGTCATCAGTTGGCTTATTTCAACAACCAGATGTCATTGGCACCTTTTGGTTTGTTGATCAACTTGATGGACAGCCATAACAGATCAATCAACCAATTAATCAGGTTCAATTGGTGGCCAGTCAGCCCTCGGAGTTCAAAGTGAATGGTGTGGTGTTGGTGCCATGTTTGTCTCCCTGCTTCTGATGAATTTTATACTGATCTCTGTGCTGGACAGTCTCCTTGAGGACGTCCCCAGGTGTTTCTGCAACACCACGTCAAATTCATAATGTTTTGCCTAGTACATGATGGATATCTAAACATTTAAAATTCACAAAGAAATGGATTGCCATGCTTGTTTTTAAGTTACATGGCGAGACTAATCCATCTTTATGGAACAAATCCATAAGCGGTCCGATTGCTTTATGTAGTTATAACATCTATGTTTTAAGTGTCAATATGAGTGTGAAGGAAAAAGTGAAAAAACGATACTCCATTTGCCATAATGCTTCCTTCATTTTTTCCACAAATGCAAAACTAGAGTAACTTACCAATACTGTGAGACACCCTGTTCAGTGAACATTCCCAAAAATTGGGAAATGTTTGTATGTTTTTATGCATAAAATCATTTCAATCCCATGTCATTTCCATAAACCTTTTATAGATATAGAATATGATTGTGAATAAAGCGAAAGAAAGAAAATACAGGTGTTGCCATGCTTCTTCTGGTTATATCTGATTTCAAAGTTGCAGTTTCAGAAGTAGTCAAGCTCAGGACAAATATAACTGAAAAATCACAATAAAAATAAAACTTGCCAGACAGCTGTTCAAATGATTCATAATACATGTAGAATGACAAGGGATATAAAAGAAACAGAGTAAGCAAAGACAGACAGAAATATATGTAAATTGTCTTGAATAATGCCAACTGCTGCAATCGTGGCAGCTAGTCTCCTTGCTGCCATTCTGTATATATTCTTATCTGGACAGGACATAATAAGATAACTCATTGTTTGAATATTACTTCCATATACTTAAGAATGTACTTGTACCAGTAAACAGCCTTGAAAGCTTTTTCAGATGCATCGGAAAAATGGGAATTTGAAACACCAGGGAACGTTTTTAAATAAAAAAAATTTATGTCTGTTGGCTTAGAGCTACTTTCCACCTTCCTCTGCCCCCAATTTCTTTTCACACACCGAGACCTGCTCAGATCTGCAGTGTGCTCCATGCACACTTATCAGGCAGGGAAGAAACTAATGAAACAGATCCATTTGGTGCGAAAGTGAACACTTCCTACTACTCGTGTAGATGCATTAACAAATATGCCCACTAAGGGCTTGGATAGGCTTCCACTCCCTCTCTGGTGGGGTAAGTCACAGACAGGCCCACTCCAGTCTGAAATATCATTTCTGCTTTCCCCTCCCCCCTCCAAGCAGGAAAGAGAAAAAGAATGCCTGCTTCAGGCTGCAGAATTATCCCTCCACTCAGACATGGCGTCCAACAGGTGAGGACCCACTGGGGACTGCAACACCCTAGCTTCAGAGGGGAAAACAAAGGGAATTGCCTGCTCCAGGCCTAGCAGGAAAAAGGTCCGTCCTCCACAGAAACCCCACTACGGGCCATTGAATCCGGCTACTAAAGGAAAGGCAAACCTCACTTTCACTGGCTGAAATGGTGGGAGGATGTTTCTTTTTTTTTTTTTTAAATGGGGAGGCAGTTGTTAGTAGTTTGTAAAAGCACTTTTGAGAGTCCAGACTAGGGATATAACAGCTACAAGTGGCATATTCCGACACACAGGCTCTTGAAGCAGAGAGAACCAACATACCACCATCTTCCCCATAAAAGTGCAAGTTAAAAAAAAATACTAATGAAAAACTTACAAATGAGAAAGTTGTACAAATTAAACATACAATGGCCATAGTAGAATTATACAGTTTGTTTCCATGCCACTCGTGAATTATGGCCCCATCCCCCTCAGACATGGAAATATACTGCATATTCCTAGTGTGCCATAAATATTTATATAATTATCCAGTATCTGCCAGGGGCCCTCGGAGTCCCCCTCTTTCAACTCTCCGAGGAGGCCAGTCTGGGTTACTAAGGTTGTGCTGCACTGGGTACTCAAATTTATAGTTGATGCAGTGCCTCCACGCGAGGCAGTACTTAAGGACACTTGGCTGTTGACACAGAGATATTGCCTCCTGGGATCTATTCTGTTAACCTGGCTCGTACACAGTCTCTCCACTAAGCAAGTGACACTAATACAATAATGCCCTCGACAAGGAAATGCAATACAAAAAGAATAACAATTTATTTAAAAAGGGAGAGGAAGGAAAAGACAAGGGGACAATAAGAAAAATGGAAGCAATGGGGTAGCAGTCAGAAACATATATCCTATATATCCCAAACAGATGCTCATCCCCTGGCAGTCCCAACTCCCAAAGCTATTGCACCTGGCTTTATCCTCCAAGGGCCTTGGCGAGAGCTCTCTAACAGCTGCAGTGGGTACCTCACTGGGGATGCAGCTGCAGCTAGCAGGGCTGGAAGCTCAATGGCACGCTGACCAAACTGTTGTGCACACAAATAACCAAATAAATCTAAAGGGGTCCCTGTTTGAAGGGCCTCATTCAGGTCTTCTACCTGGGCCTATCAATCAAGAACAGCCCCACCCAGAGCTTTCCCCTCTGTTCTGTGCCACTAGACCCCCCAGCAGCAGGGGCCAAAAACCTTCATTGTTACTCAAGGTGTTGTAGGGTCTGGGGTACTTCAGCTCCTTCTGGTGTTAGGGACGGCAATATGCTGGACATGGCTCCCGGCTGAACAGCCATGTTTCCAAGGGTTGTTTGGACTCACTTGACAGCTGACTCTTCTCTCTCTGGTCTCACCACTGCTTCAGCAGGAGGCTCGCCGAACTGCTGCCTCCTGCAAGATTCAAAACAGGCCATATGATCCATTTTGAGTCTTGCAGGAAGCAAGGTTATTCTGGAGAGAAACAATGCTAACAAGTTCAGGGAAACTGTAAAATGATTTTAACTGTGCAGCCAGAATTGTAACAAGAAACCTTTCCTGATAAAGAAACCCAAGCAGAAGTGCAGCACTAATAAGAGCACTGCCCTGAAGAATGCCTAATGGGTAAAGCATTTGGGCACAGTGTGGCTTTATCGGGTAAAAACAGTTAACATATAAGGGCTCTGTATGCTTTGTATGAAAAAGCGGAGTGAGCCTCCTCCAGATTTTCTTGATGTTCGAGTTGTCCTCGAGTGGGCTCCCAATGTACCCAATTAAAAAAAATATCCAATACCTGCCACAGCTCGAGAATTTCAAGTGCTACCAGATTTTCTGTAGCCACTGGCTGCTTTATTATCTATCAGCCGTAAGGGACTGATTTTTCAGTGTCCTGACCCTGTTGTCTGCATTGGGACCAGTAAGTGAGGTGCTTGAAGCTGCAGGCACTCTGCACACTGTGGAGTTGGGCCATAGATAAAGGCAGCAGTGAAACTGAGTTCTCTCCACTCTCTTGTCAGCCTTGCAGGCATACAATGAATGGTGTTCTGGTGCCAAAGAGTGCTCTCCCCAACCCACGGCAGCACACCTCTGCTGGATACAAAAAGGCTTTATTAAGTTATATTAACAACACGCACCACCATTATGGTAATGACTGGTACAAAGTACAAGGAACCCTGATGTGGTGCGGCACAAGAGAAACATTGATGGAATTTGTCCAATACCTAGAGGCTAGCAATCCGAATTTGAAATTTTCAGTACAGTGTGATTTGCATTCAGTCTCATTCCTGGATCTTACTATTCCTAAATAACCTGATGGTACCTTAAGCACTGATCTTTTCAGGAAGGAGACTGATCGAAACTCACTTTTGCTTGCCTCTAGTTTCCACCCCCACCATATGATCAGTAACATTCCCAAAGCCCAAATACTTGGGGTGCATAGAAACTGCAGTGACAGGGATTTTTTGATCCATGGGGAAGCAATATGTAAAAGAATCCAGGAGAGGAGGTACCTGGAACAGAGTGTTAGAAAAGCTTTCCAAGAAACATTTGAGATAGACAGAGAGCTTATTGTGAGACACGGAACCTAGAGAGAATGAATCATGTTTGAATTTTGTGACTAAGTACTCTAGGCAGTGTAAAGATATACAAGGGTTATGTATTCAAACTGAAATATCCTGTCAGGGCACCACTGCTAAAAGAAATCATACAACAAAAAGTGTGTATGGTTTTTAGGAGGGGTGCTGATCAGAGGTCAACCTTAACCTTTTTTTGCACTAGCCAGCAGGGCAAGTTGATTCAAAATTGCACTAGCCCGCAGATGGTTGCACTAGCCCTTAGTTATAATAATACATTTTGATCACTTATCCAGGAAACAATGCAAGCAAAGCCAAGAAATACTCTGATTAGTGCACATTTATCCTGCTCCCACATTGCTTCCAGCTCCCCAGCAGAAAAAAAGACTGCAATGCCATCACAGACAGCGAGCCCCCCATTGTTTTGTACCATGGCCTCCTCTCTTCCTCTTTCTGCCCCACCTCCCCACACACCAAACAGAGAGAGGACATCACAACAGCAAATGTTCAGGCAAGCAGTCCAGGCTCTGTGCACACAATAGCTGACATCGACATGCACCTCACCACACTGTCACCACCACCAATGGGGCAATGAACAGAGTCAGGCAGAGAAAGACACTCTTGAGAACTGCACTTTTGAAAGTTTTTGTACAATCTCAAGTGAGCCAGAAGCACATCTAAGATTTCTTTGGGGTGGGGGCTAGACAACCCTAAGGGGCTTGGGAAATGGAAAACTATGACATTATTATTTGTAAAAGCATTGATTTTAATATCTGATCAGCATGCCTTGACCAGGCCACAGACCCCTCAATTTCTGGAACCTAAACAGTTTTTCAGAAATCCTCTATACTGCAAGGTACTAGCCCTGACTTTTGGATTTGGTACCAGTGGAAGCTGATTTCCAAGTGGTCCACACTATCTCCTGCTGAACACATCTCTAACTACTGTATCTCCCTCTGTGTCTCTAGTTGAATTTATGTGCCAGGGTTTAATAATTTGTTTAATCCTTACAGACATTTTAAGTTCTGAGTTGATATTAGAAGTGAGCTTTTTATTTTTTTTTTTGTATATTTATTGACTTTTGCATTAGCAGATTATGTCCTCTCGCCACTAGAGGGCTATATCTCTATCTAGCATGTAAGCCACGTGGGTTCTCTCTGCCTTTCTCTTGCCTCTCCTCCTCCTCCATGCCCTGCCCCCCCTTCTCTCTCCCTGGTCCTAGCCACCCCCACCCCACCCCGCCACCCTCTACTCTGGTTTCCACTGCTACTTCAAGGGAACTCTCCACTTCCACTCGAGACTCGTGCTTCGTGCACTGTTTGGATATTCCTGGTTCCTTAACCCGACCACTACTCTCAACAAGTGTGGCCACCTCTCTACACTGTACCACCTTGCAGTCCATATGGGATACCGCCTGGAACCTTGCAACCTCTACTACCAGAAACAATAATCAAAACTATCTCTCAAAGAGCTGCGACTCTGCTCCTTAGAACTCCTACTCCTCCTCCTTCTCATCTCAGGCAGCGTCCATCCCAATCCTGGCTCTAGAAGCTCAGGCCACGCACAAACTCCAGGTGCCCTTATCCTTGCAACCATTAATATTTGCAGCCTACTACCAAAGCTGGATGCACTCCAAGCCTTCATATGATAACACAATGCTGACATCCTTGCAGTGGTGGAAACTTGGCTGACGCCTAAAGTTCCTGACTCAGCAGTAACAATACAGGGCTACAATGTCCACAGGCTGGACCGGATATCCAAAAAAGGTGGTGGTTGCTCAATCTATATCAAAGACTCCCTGTCATGGCACCCTGTAGCAATTCCATCTCTTTCTGCCTTGGCCCAGATTCTGCCAATAAAAATCATCCTAGGTCCCAACCATAAAGCCCTGACTATTGTCTCCATATACATCCCACCCAGGGACCCTAAACATGGCTTCAACGATGTCCTAAACTTTATCAACTCTCATCCTCCTGAAGCTGAACTTATTCTACTAGGGGATTTCAGCATAAACTGGTTAGCATCAAGTGCCAGTGCCTATAAAGGCACCATCTCAGCTGCTAACCTCACGCAAATGGTAAACTCCCCTACTAGGATTAAGTATAAGACTGGCACCAGTACCCTCCTGGATTGGGTCCTCACCACTCACCCCACAAGGATTTCTCGTATGACTGTTCTCCCAGACTCTGTCAGTGACCACTCCCCAGTCATGTGTGCACGGTCTAACAAATTCCTTAAGCCCCCTCCCAAAATTATTGCTATCAGAGTCCTTCCTCATGGAAAACTTCCACATCTCAAACAATACCTGCTTCTACAAGACTGGCTACCCATCTATGAAGCAACAGATGTTAACTTGGCTCTTGATCACTTCATCTCAATTTTCAACAAAGCCTGCAACCTCTTTGCCCCTGCTAAAAGGTGCAAAACAAAATCTTTCTCTAACCCATGGCTCACCGCAGCTCTTCTCTCACAGCTGACACTAAAGGACCACCTCTGGGCAGTTGCCAGGGCCACTGGCAAACAACTGGACATCCAAAATCACAAACAAGCACAAAATGCCTGCACAAAAGCCATCTGGCTAATGAAATCCACCTATTACAAAGACGTTCTCACCAATATATGGGGAAATGGTCGTGCTTTCTGGGACAATATCAAGGATGTCACAGGGAAACAGCTAAAAACCTCTCTGGCCATGTTAATGGTTGATGGATCTTCAACCCTTGACCCCAAGGTGATCGCAAACATCTTTAACACAGCTTTTTCAGACCTTAGTGCTGTTCTACCCCATGACTTTTTCAAAAACAGGGCCTACTCCCTAAATACCTCAGCCCCTCAGTCTAACCATCCCCTCTTCTACTTCAGGGAGGTAAGGCTGAATGAAGCTCGACGCTATATTACTGCAGCTATCTCTAAATCTAGACCTAGTAGCGACACCCTGGACATTAAACTTCTGTTGCTCACCCTCGACGAGGTAATTCATCCATTAACAAAAATCCTAAACCTCCCTCTCAGCTGTGGAAATTCCCGGACCTATGGAAAACAGCCACCGTGACACCCGTCCAAAAAAGTGGGGATAAGATGAATCACTCAAATTATCACCCTATCTCCATACTGCCCCCACTCTCTAAGGCATTCGAGTGCATCGTGGCTGATCAACTTACCGACCACTTGGATAAATACAAAATACCTTGTCCACAACAACATGGTTTCCAGAAAGGTCACAGCACCACCACAGCCCTTCTTGAGTTCACTGGAGCTTTGCACAAATCCCTTGACAACGGCCTTCTCACAGGGGCCGTTTTCGTCGACCTCTCCAAGGCCTTCGATACAGTACACCATGGACTACTAACTGACCAACTACTGAATGCCAGGCTATCACCTGACTTCTCTCTGGTTTAAAAGCTACTTAGAAAACTGGTCACAGAGAGTAAAAATTGCGGACGCTCTTTCTGACACCCTGCCTGTTCGCTCGGGTGTCCCACAGGGATCCATACTGGACCCCCTCCTTTTTAGCCTTTTCTTAAACTCCCTCCCTTACCACTGCTCTGAGCAGATCATACTATATGCCGATGATGCTGTTGTATTCTCCACTCACAAAGATCCTGCAACTCTACAACACAACCTTCAACTTGGTTTCAGTTCTGTAGAGACATGGTTTCTTAATCATAAACTGGTCCTCAATGACAAGAAAACCAAATCTATGCTCTTCTGCAGCTCTCATAACCTACACGAGGTACACCACTTGGCTATCTCCACCACCCAGGGGAACACTCTAGATCAGGTGGGGTCCTTCAAATACTTAGGGATATAGCTTGACCCTAATCTCTCCTATGGACCTCATGTAGATAATGTAGCTAGAGCTGCTAATACACAGCTTGGTCTCCTCTACAAACACAGACAACACCTCACAGCAGAAGCTTTGAAGGTTGCAGTCCTGAGCTCTGTGATCTCTGTAATAGATTATGATCTCATCATTTATGGCTCGGCCACAACCACAACCCTTAGACGCTTCTCAACTGCCTTAAATAAGGCATGTCAGCTCATCACGGGTGCTCACCGTCTCACCCACACATGTGACCTGTACACCCAGACTGGCTGGCTCCAACTATCAAACCGCATAAAGTTTATCACCTACTCCATGGCAAAAAAATCTACCTTGGCCTTGCACCTTCTGGGGTCTCAACACTGTTACAACACTGAGTCAACAAATGGTGCCTTCGGAGAACCACGCTACAGCTACTGAAAGTCCCCCACTGTCACACGTCACGGGGACAATACTCTTTTGCTTATTGAGCGCCACTCTGGTTCAATGGCCTCAGCCCCACCATCTCCTCTGCCCCAACAATTGGTATGTTTAAAACTAGGCTCCAGGACTATCTCACTACCAACAGCTCCTGTGACTGCCCAACTTAACTTTGTTTCTCCACTTCCCTGCCTGCTCTAGTGGTCCCCCCCTCCCCTCCTCACTGGATTCTACCCTCACATCTTGGTATACCCAATGCTGCACTTTTCACCATCTCCCCACCCTTCCCCAATCTCCGTAAAGACATAGACAGGATGGAAGTGGTCCAGAGGAGGGCAACTAAAATGGTGCAGGGTCTACACTGAAGACATATGAAGAGAGACTTAAGGAGCTTAATATGTATAGCCCGAGGAAAGGAGGGAGAGGGGGACATGATAGAAACTTTCAAGTACCTCAAGGAATCAACAAAGTCCAAGAGGTAGCATCTTTCAAAAAAGAGGTGTAAAGCGAGGGCAACAATTTGAAGATAGAGGGTATGCGGCTCAGAGGTAATTTAAGGAAGTATTTTCACAGAGAGGATTGTGGATGCATGGAACGGCCTTCCGAGGAGGTCGTGAGTCAAACAGTGGTGGAATTCAAGCATGCATGGGACAGTCATAAGGCAATTCTAGGGGGTTGGGGTAGGAAGAAGTAGGCTGCTGGTTAACTAGGATCTGTAGCTTATCCACTAGGTAAGGAAATGGGCAGACTGGGTAGGCCAAGTGGTCCTTATCTGCCGTCAAATTCTATGTCTCTATGTTTCTCTCCCCGGCCCCTTCCCTCTCCCTATGACTCTGGCACTTCTTATCTGTTGTCTGTTTTCTCTGACAAATGCCGCTGGCTGCCTTGCTTACAATGCTATCCTTGAACTGTATTAATCTATACTCTGTTTGCAATGTCCACATTGTTGTAATGTCTGTCTTGATGTTCCCTATAATTTGTATTTCTCTGACGTGGAACATTTGTAAAAGAGCCAAGGCTCAAAGGTATTTGTAATCCTAGACTTGATAAATAAATAAATAATATGCTCTGCCCCAACAATAAAATATTTTTCTTTAACACTGTTCTTTCATCAGCCCAGGGGGAAACAGTACACAGGCATAACACTATACTATTTCTATTTCTGTATAGGATGATCTATGCACTAGTTCAAGGTTTCAAATTATGTATTTTATCAAGGTTTATTTCTGTACCATACATGATCCAAAGCATTTTACTTTTTAGGCTGAAAGGACATGCTGAATGGGATAATGGTGGAACTGTATGGATGGTGATGGCTGGCATGGTCCATTTAGAAGAGCTATGGACCCCCTACACTTGCCAGTAATGGCAGCTATGGATCTATGGATGGTCACTTCAGAGTCTGGGCTGCAGTGGTGTCCAGGGAAAAAACTGAGTTAAGAGATTTGGAGGGGAGAGGGAAGTTATGGTGAGGTTGGGATAAAAACCCACCACCTGCAGGGCCGATCCTGTATACCTCTTTGCATTTTGTCACTGAAATATTGGATACAAACACTCAAAATGTAGAGAAATGAGGGTCACTGGTCTTAAGAATATGGGACAAATTGTTAAACAGAGACACATTCAGAAAACTGGAACCTAGTGACTTAACAGCACTCTGCCCTTGATCACACCCTGGACACTAGCTGAAAGTCTTAACAGTGAAGTGATAATGACTCACATTGAGTCTTTTTGTGGAATCCCTCTCTTGAACTGACAGATAATTGCAGCTCTTAATGAGCTGTTAATCACACCTGGTCATCAGGTACATTGAGAGAGATTAGCATGAGGGCTAGAGAATGCTAAAGTAGACACTTTTAACTTAACAGCCATGAAAATCTGCACTAGTCAAGAAGGGCAAGTAGAGAGTTAGCTGCACTAGCCCTGGACAATTTGCACTAGTGTTTGGGCTAGTAAGACAATGTTAAGATCGACCCCATGTGCTAATTTACGTGATACATTGGTACATAGCTTTCAACCAATGACAAGCTCTGAAGATGAGGGTTACACACAAACCTGACCAACTGGCACTTTCCCCTGTGGGCACTGCAAGTTTTGCAGTTCAGTTCTTAAATCCTGCACTTTCACACGCTGTAACAGTCCACAGACTTGGACACTAGGGACCTCATCACTCGGATATCGGACAATGTGGTGTATTCAGCTACATGTCAGTGTGGGGCATTTTATGTGGGTAAAACCACTAGGCCCCTGAAGGTGAGAACTGGTGAACATTTAAGATCGATTGAAAATAATGCCAAGAGAAGTGCCTTAGCTATGCATTGTAGAGACAAGGAATAGACAGATACAACATACTTTTAAGTTCTGTGGACTTGAAAAAGTGGTTTTGGGCCCAAGAGGTGGGAGTATAGATGACACATTGAAACAGAGTCTTTTTGGATCAATACATTGGGGGCCTTGGATCTACTGGGCCTGAATGATAAAACTGAATTGTTACCATGTATACGTAGATAAGCTATTGTATGTTAAGGAGTCAGAAAAAATATCACTCTTTTGTTTGCCTATGTATTTGCATACTGTGTATTAGTTTGGAAAAAATTAGACATAGATGGATTTTATAATTTGTCATTAGATTTAAACAGTAGATGTCATGTGACTGCTCTCTTGAATACAGTTTACAGTTCTTTTATATGTGTACGTAGGTTGTTGGCATAAGCACTCTTATATTAATGGCTCTTTTCTTTTTCCCCCTTTTTACACTTAGAAACTGGCAGGCAGACCCTGACTGCTTCCAGTATACAGTTATGCTGAACAAGACTGGATGGATGCCATGCAATCACCAGGCCTAGGATCGCAACTAATGGGTAATGGAATGTAATATAACTCTATAATGATGTTATCGGCCACTATAGATCGATGACCTTAAATACTTTGAATGCATTTCTAAAAATGAACAGATAAGAATATACTGTATTCATTACTTTTCAACCTGCGCTTGAAATTGTGCTTAGAGCTTTTAAAATTATGGTTTGTGGGTAGGGAGAATATTTATATATGGTGATAATATGAATTTTTTTCATTTATATTGTTATTTATATGGCATTAGAGGCTATATAGGAAATGAATGTGTTCGTAGTATTTTGCACTTGGCACTTTACTATTGTGCGCACTTTTGATAGATATTACATAGGAAACATAGGAACATTTCAGGAACTTAGCCAAAGGCCATTATTGTACTGCACTATTCATATCCTCAAGTCATATAGATAGCTATTTTTATGATGATCTAAAACTGTTTTAAATTCATTTGTAGTTGCACTAGACACTACCTGACTAGGCAAATTGTTCCACCGATCCACTGTTCGCTGTGAAAACCATGACCCTCTTAAAATTCCTGTTATAGTGCTCTCCCATTAACTGGTACTGGTGTTCCCGATTAGTGGATAGACTAGATCTTTCTGTCAAGCCTAAACATTCCCACAAGTCAGGTGTTCTAGTTGCCTAATGAATCAGACAGATAACTCCACGATATCTCCTATACTGTAAGGAATACAAACCAAACTCCCTCAGTCTATCCCCATATGGCAACCCTCCAATCCAGACATATTCCCTGTCACCCATCTCTGCACCCCCTCCAGCCTTCGCACATCCTTCACCAACATGGGAGACCATACACTACCAGCATACTCCAAATGAGGTCTAACAAGAGCCCTACAAAGTGACACAATGATTTCTCCATCTCTACTCGCTATATTTCTCATTATTAAGGCTAGAATTCTATATGACTTTTTAGTTATTTCATTAACCTGGTAATCAAACTCTAGATTTTTATTTATCCATACTCCCAAATCCTTTTCCACTTCAGTTACCATCAACTGGGCTCCATTTATGTAATATTCAAATTTAGGATTATTTCTTCCCAAGTGCATAATTTTGCACTTGGCTACATTAAATTTTAATTTCTTCCCCACTGCTGTCTTATAATTTAAATCAATGTTTTCCTGAAGCTTCAGAGCTTCCTGTCTGTTAGTCACAACTGAGCCAAGTTTAATATTGTTGGCAAATTTAACCATCCAAGTTTTATCAACACAGTTAATAGATGAAACCAGCACATTGAATAGGAGTAGGCCCAAGACAGAACCCTGAGGAACTCCGCTTGACACCCCCATTCAGTCCGACTTTTCACCCTTAATACAAACATGTTGCTTTCTATTAATTAACCAAGCACAGATCCATCTAACTACATAAGAGCTCACACCCATTTTCTCCAGTAATTGTCACTTTATATAATTCCTGTATTTAACATGCATTATGACCCTGCCTAGGAACCACTCCCTGAGGACGTACTGCATATGAAACCAGTTGGGGTTCCTTGTACTTTGTACCAGCTGTTACCATAATGGCGGTGCATGTTTTAATATAACTTAATAAAGCCTTTTTGTATCCAGCAGAGGTGTACAGATGTTTGTTGGCTACGTTTTGGAGTTTTCTCTTGCGACGTACACCCTCCCAGCATGAGTGAGCTGTTTTGCCGCTCTCATCTCCCCATCTCAGTTGCTTCCTTGGCAGGTCAAGAAACTGTAGTGTGCCCGATGGCACTCTGCCTACCCTGTCTCAGCCCCGCAGCACTGTCAGAAGGCAGAGAGCATGGGTCACCAATGCAACTGCAGTTGAGAAGACAGCAGAAGCTGTGGCTTAACTCTCAATATGGGCTCTTGGCAGTTGCCATTCAGTCCTGCCCTGCTGGCCACCAACAACAGCAGTCTAGTCCTCGGGGATCAGAGGATGAAAATGAGGATCCTGGTTCAGCAGGGGGTGGCAGTAGGGGCCCAAGAGTCCATCAAGGTAAGTCCCCAAGATTGGGGTTACAATTGTAAAATAAAATGCGTCCAAGTTGAAGATTTGTGCTGAAGGAAAGAACTTTTCCAAACCAGAAATTTGTCAATGTTTTACCTGACTTTCTTCTTAGTCTCCGAGGGGGGCTGCTGCCTCCTTTTGCATTTGAAGCTGTCTTTATTTCTCCCTCTGGACTAAAATGGAACCCAGGATGAGCTACAATTGCAGAAGAAAAAGAAACACATGGAAAATGTGATACAGTCTTGGTGAACAGTTCTCCACCTGCTACAGAAAACCAAAAATAGCTAAGAGTGACATTATGGTTTAAGTATGAATTATTTTTCATTTCAGATTTCTGTAATAGTTTTAATAGTTCCCTACTGGAACAAAAAAAAAACAAATAAATAGCTATTTCTGTATTTATTTTGCAAAAACCCATCATCACACGAAGTTACTACTTCTTGAAGAGCATCATCACATTAAGTACTACCATCCACATTGAGTCCTTCAGTGACCACACAACATAGCCCTCCCCCATGCTTTGTCAGGCACAATGGGGTTGCTTCATGTAAGGGAGGTGACAGGGGCTATAAGGGGGGAAATATCTAAGAGAAGCATCACAGAATGACACTCCTCTTCTGCTCATGCCCCAGTGAGCAGATGGGTGCCCAGAATCTCCCACCCCACTTTGGATATTAGAGGGAATGATGGAAAGGCCCATTCGGGAGTGTGTGCAGTGATGGGAAGGAATGGCATCCAGAACACAAGCAAAGCAGACCAGAAGTATCAGGGTGAGATCTGGTTAGGGTAACGGAGCCACTGTGTCACAGAAAAGACCACCATACTGATGACACGGTGAAGATGGTGGTCTGATGGTCACTGTCATTTGACTCAAACAAACCTGGTGGGGGGGTTGTGTGTGCTGTGATGGACGCGTCTGGGCCAGTGTTTCTGTTTTAACCATAGATGTGGTCAGGCAGTGTAGCTTACTGGTTACAGCACTGTAACACCAAAAGAAAACAGCATGTGATACAGTGTAGAGACCCCATGCCAGCACACCCCTTGAGGAGGAAGTAGTAGAATCTTGAGATGCTGGGGCAACTGGGTTGTCACTCTGTAAGCCGAGGTACACTGATGATTGTAACGCATGTAGTGTGAATCAATAAATTATTGTAGATGTTTGCATATTTGCTTTCTCCCAGCCTGTCTGGGACTTCCACAAGTGCATTTAGTCTGTCACTCTTTTGAACCGGTCAAAACGGACAGGGTTACAAATCTGGAGAATGGGTATAAATCACACTAGCATCAATTACTCACTGTGCGATCTTGAGCAAGTCATTCAATAGTAAGCTTCCCAAAGGTGTGGCGAAGGAGGAGCCACTGAAAATGTGGCAGCACATCACTGCTGCCTCTCAAGTGTAAGCCACAGTAGTTGTGTTGGACTAATGAGGCTCAACATTGGCTGCAGGGGGAACAGAGAGGCCACATACAGAACACAAAAATGGCAGCACTGCAAGTTAGCGTGCTCTAGGTGTTAGAGTACCAGCTTGGGAACTGGGAGATCATAGGTTCAGATCCCACCAGAGCCACATGCTCACAGTGTGACTTGCAGTAAGTCACTTAACCTTTCACTGTTCCACTGCTCATGTGCACCCAGCTCTGGAAATGGTTAAAGGCAGGACCCCATTGAAAATGATACACTGCATCTATAACCAGGACTACCAAGTGTAAACAAGTTGTAAAATAAGAATATAAAAAGACAATGAAGCAGGGCAAACTTACGAATTCCGTCCATCTCCAGGATAGCTTGTTTTGCCTGCAATGTTTAAACAGAAAGCGTATTATGAGTACAGTGTTATTTCTATCTGGTATTTTCACCTTACTTTGAATAGTAGCAACATGGGCATTCATGCCCTTTCTATGAAAGCAGCTTCTTAAGACTGTCCTGAACTTATGCTGAATGCTACTTGTCAATGGTGCTTCTGTTAGTATCTGTTGGAGTGTCACCACTGGGATACTAATTTAATGATAGTGGCTCCAGAATGGGAAGTCTACTTGAAAAGATATCTGTGTGCTGACTGAGGTTTGTTGGGGGAAAAAAGTACAGGAAGCACAGAAAGCCATCCAAGACCTCCTTTTCATGTTGTCTTGCACGCACGTGCAAGCAACATCTTGTGGTAGTAGCACTTTCAGAGCTGTGTCAGTGTTGTGGTGAATGCAGGGTACACTTTAGAAAGTGTGACCCTTATTCCCCAATGAGCCAGCATACTAGCACTAACACAAGAATTACGTAAAGTGGACACAACTTGAAAGAAGTGTGCCGCTGCAATCGGAGACAAGCTCGTCATGCAGTGGCACAGATGACGCGCCTCCTGTACATCCCTTTCCTGGTGAAACATTTCAATAAACATGGCAGTGGCTCCTGCCATCTGCCACACAATCAGAAAAGAAAGCCAACATCGGGGGTGTAATCCCTGTGTTGGCATGTCCACCCCCTTCCCATTATGTGTAGCACACTGGGAGCACACACCAGTGTGTGTCCGCTCATAGAAAGCAGACCACATCAGCACGTTCCTGTTCCTCCTCCTGCCCCACCTCCATTGTGTGTGTCACACTGAGCCCACCCTGAAGCACAATATACCCCCACGAAAGTTATGGGGCACAGTGGAAGCCCATCCCAGTGTCCATTTGTTGTATTTCACCTATAAAGAAAGAAAACCATCCCACAGCACAGTTTCAGTTTTATTTTTTCTGTACCTAACATACTAAAATGCCAGCAGAATAGGCCTAACGGTCTTTCGAGTCTGCTCGATTGATCAGCCCCCACCCTGGGTGCTGACCTTGCTGCCCCCCTCGCCTTCTCCCTTCCCAGTTCCAGATATTCTTGCTGCATTGGATTTTGCTTCCAGAACCCTTCCCCTGTACCTGTCCCAGCCCCTCTTGAACACCTCCACCATCTCTGCCTCCACCAGCCCCCTAGGCATTGCATTCTATGGCTCCACCACCCTCTCAGTGAAGTAGCACCTCCTCCTTTCTCCCCTGAATCTTCCCCCCTCCAGCTTCCACCCATGCCCTCTAGTGGCCCCCTCCTCCTTCCTTCGAAGCACCCTGACTGTTCCTCCCCTATTTACCCTCTTCATGTACTTGAAGACCTCTATCATGTCCCCCGTCCTCCTCTCTTCCAATGTGTACATATTTAGCTCTTCAGCCTCTCCTCATAGGTCCTGTCCCCAAGCCCCAAATCATTTTGGTTGCCTCCTCTGGACCCTCTCCAGGAGTTTAATGTCCCTCTTTAAGTGTGGCCTCCAAAACTGCATGCAGTACTCAAGGTGTGGCCTCACCAAGCAGTTATACAGAGGGAGTATCACTTCCCTCCTTCTGGAGGTGATCCCCCTAGCGATGCATCCCAGCATCCTGTTGGCCTTGGCTGCTGCCCTCCTACAAGTCTCCGAGTTGTTCATCTTGACATCCACCACCATCCCCATGTCCCTCTTAGCCATCGAAACTTGTAGCATCCCCCCCCCCAGGGCTGTACACTTGGCCCGGGTTTCTGGCCCCCAGGTGGAGTACCTTGCATTTCCCTGCATTGAACCTCAGCTTCCACTTTCTAGACCATCTTTCCAGAGCCTCCAGGTCCCCCTGTAGGGCCACCCTCCCCATCCACCACCGCCCCAGTTTTGAGTCATCCATAAAGAGACTCATCTCACTCCTGATTCCTGTCCTTATGTCAGAGCGTGAGGCGTTGAACAGGAGGGGCCCAGGACTGATCCTGTGGGACCCCACTAATGACCCTCTTTGGGGATGAGACTATCCAGCCAACTATGACCCTCTGGGTCCGGTCCTGGAGCCAATTGCCTATCCATCTGATCATCTGGTTCCCACCCCATTTCTCCCAGCTTATCCAACAGGCCCACGTGAGGAACAGAGTCAAATGCCTTGCTGAAGTCTAGAAGAGGGCGTACACTGGTCTACCCAGGTCCAAGGCACTAGATCACCCAGTCATAGAACTCCACAAGGTTTGTCTGATCCGATTTCCTCGGGATGAATCCATGCTGTCTATCATCCAGGCACCTGACTTTTCCAGGTCCCCCAGCCTCTCCTTGACAATGCCTCCATCACCTTGCCCACCACCGATGTCAGGCTGACAGGCCTGTAGTTCCCTGCCACCTCCCTTGATCCCCTTGTGGATAGGCACTATTCGCCACCTTCAGTCCTGGGGCACCCACCCTGTCCTCAGAGAGATGGTGAAAAGCTCCAGGGGGTTTAGCCAGGACATCCATAAGTTCCTTCAGCACTCTGGGATGTAATTTATCCGGCCCGGTGCTTTCTCCATCTTAAGGGAGCTGAGGGCTTCCCTCACTCTCTCTGCTGTGATTTCCACTTCGGTACCTCTTCTCCCTGCTTAGCCCTCCCCCCCTGCCAGTGATGCCTCCCCCTCTCCCCAGACCCGCCGATCGGTAAGGGTCCCTCCTCTTCCTGTCTCCTCCCATGTATGATGCAGCACCCCATTTTCCTTGGTGAAACTGAGGTGAAGTACTCATTTAGTACCTCAGCCTGCTCCCTGGGTCTTGTGCCCATCTCTCCCTGATTTAATCCTGCTAATCTGCCCTTCACCCTTCATTTTTCCCCAATGTATCTAAAGAACCCTTGTTCCTCTCCTAATTTCCCTGGCCAGGTTCTGCTCCTTCCTTGCCTTAGCCGCCCTCACCACCCTAGTGGCCCTTCTAGCCATCAGCTCATACTCCCTCGATCCCTTTCACCCTTGAGCACTTGAATTGCCTATAGGCTGCCTTCTTTCCCGCGACCACCTCCTGGACCTCCCTGGTCCACCAGCAGGGTTTCGGCCCCTACCGCATTTCGTCTTACTCTTGCACAGGTGCTGGTAGCATCTTGCACCCCTCTCCTGATGATTTCCCACCTACTATCAGCATCCATGTCTGACCCAATCACATCCAAATGCTCCTTAAGGATCCTTCCCATTTCCTTAAAATCCGTTCCCCTGAAGTCAGTTACCTCCGTCTTTGTGCAGCCTTCTAGCCTCCTAGGTCCAGGCAGAACCAGACCATGGCATGGTCACTCCCATACGGTCCCTTACCTCAGGCCCCTATTCTGGTCACTGTCTGCCATGACCACATCCAGTACCCGAGCCTCCCTGGTCGGTTTCCCCACCTGCTGAGTTAGGAATGCGTCTTGAAAGACATCCAACAACCTCTGTTCCCTGGTCACAGAAGATGTCATAGTCTCCCAGTCTGTTCCTGGTATGTTTAAGTCCCCCAACACCACCACCGTTCCTCTGACCAGTCTGCAGTGTCTCCCAACATCTGCCACCAGACTCTCCTCCGCCAGGGCAGGGGGTCTATACACCACTCCTATTTTTACTCTCTTGCCCCCCACTTGTTATCAAGGTGACCCAAATTGCTTCCACGGTTCCCTCCGCCTCCTCTCCCTCTATACCGATGCCGTTTTGACTATCACTGCTACCTCCTCCTTCCCTCCCCTGTCCTTCCTGAACGTAGTGTAACCCTCCAGGTTCAGGTCCCAGTCGTGTCCTGCAGTGGCCCAGGTCTCAGTGACCGCTGCCACATCCACTGCTCCTCAGTTAGCATCGCCTGGAGCTCAGGCATTTTATTTCCCAAGCTCCTGGCATTTGCAGGACTACCTTCCACCCTTTCCTATATTTCCATTTCCCTGCTCGTGTTCCCATAGGGTTCTGTTTTCCTGGTCTGCACTTTACCAGTCGGCCTCTTCCCATGATCCTCCAGCTCCCAGGAAGTGAGACAGAATCCCTCCTTTTCGGCACCCCTGACAGCCTTTTCTCCCATCCCTCCCCCTTCACAAGTTTAAACCCCACTTTTCACCAATGAACCCCTCTATTTTCAACTTAAGGATTCCCCTTCCCTCCAAATTGAGATGGAGTCTATCTCTAGCATACAGACCCTTATCCTCCCAGGTCTCCCCCCAATTCCCCATCAACCCATACCCTCTGGCCCCACACCACTCCCTGAGCCACTGGTTTATCTCCCTAATCTTCCTCTTGTGTTCCCCACTAGCCCTTGGCACCGGCAGGATTTCTGAGAAGGAAACTGTGCATCCTATGTCACAGACCCTGGCAAGCTTCCTGAATCTTGCCTGTATCTCTAGCTCGCTATTTCCCTCAATGTCATTTGTACCCAGGTGGACCAGTATGTCCAGGGAACCCCCACAATCCTTTGCCAGCTGATACACCTCATGCTTAGCCCTGTGCGGAGAAGAAGCCAGAAGGGGAAGGAAGGAAACATATTCAATTCAGTGCTTTAGAGTAACTGGTAACTGCTATTTTTCTTTTAAACTTAGATTGTGGGCTTTTAGTGACACTATACTTTCTTTGTTGTCTTTACTTATAATTGTTCTTGGGCTGTTGAAGATTTAAAACATAGTGGTGGTGTAATTCTGTGCTGTCTTTAATTGCTGCAAATTTTCGCCCCCCCCTTCCCCCAACTCTTAATTATATGCCCTGTTAAATGTGATTGACAGGAGCTAAACACAGGGTATAGTAAGGGGTGTGAAGTAGGAGGGGCATAAGGGGGAAGAAGCCCACCCTCGGCACGACAAGTGTTTTGACTCATATGTTTATTTATTGGTTTCTTTTTCTTTAAAAAAAAAAATTATCTGAGGATCAGTGGCAGGATTTTTAGTACAGTAAATTAATAAAAAGAGAACTAGGAGAGCTTCAGTAGCAGACAAGTGGTGGAACTGCGGTATAATGTGTGGAGTGGTGCAATGCAGTGGCTGTGGGGCAGCCATATTCAGGCAGACCTTCTGGACAGTGAGGTGCTGCTCCATCTGCATGCATCTCTCTGGACTGCGGGATGAGGTAGCCAGACTCAGAGCAGAAGTAAACTGGGTCAGGAGTACCATCACCCTATCCAGGGACCACCCAGTCCAATGCAACTGCCTCAAAGGATGCTGAGACGAGGAGCACTTGGATGACAGTGGGCTCAGGAGGTTACAGCAGTCAGGCAGAGGCACATCCCAGATCCTATTCCACTCAAGAACTCTTATGCCACACTGGCAAATGAGGACAACAAATAGAGTGCCCAGAGAAGTGGAAGGAAAGGATGTGGAGGTTAGCCAAGGAGGTGACCTCAGCGGGAAAGCAGTGGACCCCAGAGGAGGAGGCAGAATCCTGGTGGGGACTCCATCATAAGAGGGATCCAGCTAGGAACACAGGAGGGGAGGACAGGAGGTGAGGTGCCTACCAGGTGCCACGGCATGGAGGGATGGAAGGAAGATCCTGGGGATGACTGGGAAGGCAAGACGGGAGGGTGAGCTGGATGTCAGTATCCACCTAGGTACTAATGACCTGGCAAATGGGGAGCCAAAGGAAGTTCAGGAAGAGTTTAGGAAACTGGGAGGGTCTCAAGCAAGTAGCTACTTCTGTCACTTTCTCAGAAGTACTACCTGTGAGAGGCAAGGAGAGCATAGGGAGTGCATGCACCAGGAACTTTAACTCATGGTTGAAGAACTGGTGCTGTGAGGAAGGTTTGGATTCATTGGTGACTGGGGACCCACCTGGAGGGATGGAGGTTTGTTCAAGCCTGACGGCCTGCATCCATCTTGGAGGGAATCCAAGCACTCAATGATAAGTTTAAATGCTACATTGACAAGCATTTAAATTAGCAATGGGGGTGACAGGCCAGCAAGGAGGTACCTATTGCTCACCCCCACAGCTAGCAGTGGAACCAGTGAACCAGAGGGTGGCTATCTCTGCAAAGCAGTGTGCAAAGATGGAGATTAGTGCCCAAGAGGTGGATAAGCAGAAAGGGCAAAATTCAGCAGAAGGGCAGACAGCAAGGAGAACCAGGATAAATGACAACCAAGGAAGGGGCTGGAATAGAACAGTGAAACAGTCTAGGGAGGTCAAATCATGGAAAGCCATGTGCAAATGCCAGGAGCCTTAGCAACAAGATGGAAGATCTGGAGGCTGTCATGGTACAGTCAGACCTGGACATTGTGGCCATCACTGAAACCTGGTGTAATGATAACCACGACTGGGAGATGACCATACCTGGATACAACATATTCAGAAGAGACAGAGCAGGCAGAAAGGGAGAGGTGGCACTGTATGTAAAATGACATAAGGGCCACAGAAATCCAGGAGGAACAAAATGGGGAGAGATACTGTGGGTTAAGCTGGAAAGGAAAATGGGGACAGCCATCCAGACAGGTGTGGTCTTAGACCACCAGCCCAGGAGGAAGAAACAGATAGGGAGTTGATGCTAGCCATCCAAATGATGGCAGACAAGGGTGAGGTAGTACTGGTTGGAGACTTCAATATTCCAGGCGTGGACTGGAGCATCCCAGCAGCAGCATCAACTAGAGGCAGATTTATCCTGGACTCCTTCAGGGTGCCTTCCTCAAGCAACTGGTCATGGAACCAACTCGGCAGAAGGCAATACTGGACCTTGTGCTCACAAACAGGGACAGTGTGATGGGGTAACAGTGGGGGAGCACCTGGGAAACAGTGACCACCAGTCATTGTGGTTTGAAATCACAGAAAGAGCAGAACCAAACCACACAAAAACACGTATCCTGGATTTTAGGGGGGCAGACTTTGGGAAAATGGGGAGATACCTGAAAGAGGCATTAAGGGGAATGGGACAGGAATCAGGGGTTGAGGAACAGTGGGCAGTATTTAAAATGGGGATTACAAGAACAACAGAATTATGCATTAAGCAGGTTAGCAAGAGGAAAAGGAAGAGGAGACCATTATGGTTTTCCAAAGAGGTAGCAAAGAAAGTGAAAGCCAAAAAGATTGCATTCAGGCAATACAAAAAGACACAGGCAGAAGGGGATAGGGAGAAGTACCAGCAGAAGCAAAGGGAGGCAGGGAGGTCAGTAAGGGAAGCCAAAGCTCAGACAGAAGAACACATTGCAAAATCAGTGGGTAGAGGGACAAACCTTTACAGGTACATAAGTGAAAAAGAAAGACAAAGGAGGGATAGTGAGACTGAAGGGGGAGGATGGGGGGCTGGGAGGATGACAACAGTAAAGCTGACATACTGAACAGGTATTTCTGCTCAGTCTTTACTGAGGAAGAGGAGGGTAATGTCCAAGGAGTGTAAGGAAAATGGTGTAGAAATGCACAAGCCCTTTTAGTTGGTAGGGTGCTGGTAGGAACTGGCATACAGAGTTGATAAAGCACTGTGTGATGGGGTGTTCCCAGGTCCTAAAGAACTAAGAGGGTGGTGGCTGAACCTTGGCTATCCTACTTATCACTGAAACAGGGTGGTACCCAAAGACTGGAGGACAGCAGATGTAGTCCCTTATACAAAAGTGGGAACAAGGAGGAAGCAGGGAACTACAGACCAGTCAGCCTCACCTGGTAGTGGGAAGATCATGGAAGCACTACTGAAGGAGAGATTGGTGGAACATCTGGTTGTCAATGGACTACAGGACCCAAGGCAGCATGGTTTCACCAGGGGGAGGTCATGTCAGACCAACCTGGTTGAATTTTTGACTGGGTGACTAGGGAGGTGGATCAGGGGAGGGCAGTGGACATGGCCTATCTGGACTTCAGCAAGGCCTTTGACACTGTGCCACATAGAAGACTATTACACAAACTGGGGAATATGGGTGTGGGCAGGACAGTAGTGTGGTGGGTAGGTAACTGGCTGGGTGGCAGGACACAGAGGGTGGTGGTAAATGGCTGTCACTCCACAGAGGGAAGAGTGACCAGTGGTGTACCACAGGGATCAGTGCTGGGACCGGTCCTATTCAACATCTTCATCAGTGACATTGCGCAGGACCTAGAAGGCAGAATTTCACTGTTCGCTGATGACACAAGCTCTGTAACAGAGTAGACACACCAGAGGTGTAGACAGAATGAGAAGCGACCTGCAGAAACTTGAAGAATGGTCAGGGGTTTGGCAGTTGAGATTCAATGCAAAGAAGTGCAAGATAATGCATATGGGGCACAAAAACCCTGGCACAATATATCAGTTGGGGGTGAGGATATAGCATGCACCAAGCAGGAAAGAGATCTTGGGGTTGTCATCTCTGATGACCTCAAGTAGAGAAACAGTGTGACAAGGCAGCAGGTAAAGCAAATAGGATGCTGGGATGTATAGGCAGGGGCATCACCAGCAGGAAAAGGGAGGTCATAATTCCGCTATACAAGACACTAGTGAGGCCCCACCTGGAGTACAGTGTACAGTTCTGGAGACCATACCTACGTAAGGACATAGACAGGGTAGAGAAGGTTCAGAGGAGGGCAACAAAGATGGTGCATGGATTGCATCACAAGTCGTATGAAGACAGGTTGAAGGAACTGAACATGTACTCCCTGGAGGAGAGGAGGGAGAGAGGGGATATGATAGAGACATACAAGTATCTTACAGGGAGGAACAGGGTGCAGGAAAACACTATTTTTAAGCGAAAAAGATGTTCCAGGACTAGAGGGCATGGGATGAAGTTGGAGGGAGGACAATTCCGAGGAAACATAAGAAAGAATTTCTTCACAGAACGGGTGGTGGACAAGTGGAACACCCTGCCAGAGGAAGTGGTGGGGGCTGAAACAATCACGGGATTTAAGAATGCATGGGATAGACACAATGGAATTCTGGAGGTCAGGGGTAAGGGGCAACAGACTTCTAGGAAAACAAACAGAACTTACAAGCTCAAATGGGCAGACTGGGTGGGCCATAGGCCCTTATCTGCCGACACTGTCTATGTATCTATGTATCTATGTGCACTGTTAGTCCAGGGAAGCATTTTGTTCTAACTGGCCAGGCTTCTCCCTTCCTATCCCATTTGATACCCCTGATCATAGAATCCCCCAACAGGAGCACTCTGACCGCTCCTTTTCCTCCATTTCCCCCCCTTCCACGTCCCTCATCCTTTCTACCGGCCCCTCCACCCAGCCGTCTCCTTGTTCCTCCTCCTATCTGGGTGCCACATGCCACCCCCTCCTTATTTACCCTGCCACCTCCTCCTCCAATCTTATGCCTCTCTCCTCCTGAGTATCCTTCTGTACCTGCTAACTCCCCTCACTGCTTGCAACTGGTCCTTCTCCCCATCTGCTAAACTAGCCTGGCTCATCCTCCCTTCCTTGCTGTCTCCATTTAGTCCCTCCTTGCTTGTTGTGCTCCCCAGGCTCAAACCCTCAGCTCCCTTTACTGAATCCTCCTTGTACTTCTGGTCCTTCTCCTTACCTTTCCTCCCAACTGGTCCTTCTCCTTGTGCTTTCCTCTTCCCCTGCCCCTCCTGCTCTGATTCACTACTCCCCATTTTCCTGCATTCCAGGTACCCCCTGTTCTTCCTGCTATCTGGCCCCTGCCTCCTGCCCCCCACTCCCTTTCCGTCTCTAACCACCCCTGTCATGGATACATCACCCCCCTCATCCTCGAGCAGAAGAAGAAAATTGAAGCGGTTACTGAGTGTAAGGTCTGAGCCACCTCCCTGCCTTGCTTCCTTCTGTCCAGCCCTGGCCATCTGCCTACTTCCCTGAGAATGTTGTCCCTCTGTCCCTCCTTTGTGAGGGTCCCCAGTTACCTGCCTGCTTCCTTGGTAGTGTCCTTTTGGACCCCCTCTGCCAGGGTCCCTATGTGACCCCTGAGTATTCTCCTGCACTCCTTCCTATGCGCTCCCCCAGTGACCCTGTGGGAGGATCCCCTACCCCCTTCCCCAACCATACCTCCCCTCTTCCCCCAGCTGTCTCCTAATCCCTGCAACCTCCTCCCTAAGCTGTGCCAGCTGGTAGCACACTGGGCAACCACCAAACTTCCAAGCCCAGTCCAGTATCATGGCTGCTCCACATCCTGTGCACCCACCACCCTCCCAAGATGCGGCCCTAATGCCGTGTGGTCATCCCTTCCAAGTAGGTTTCCTTGGGTGAGCCACCAGGTTCCCCAGTCCAAGATACACCCCTGCACTAATCAGGTCACCCACTAATCTTAGATACAGTCCCACAGTACACGGTAACCCTGTTACTAGGTGCAGTACAACTCAGTAAACATGAGGAAATGAACAACTCCTAAGCTCCTCTCTCCCAGCCTTTAAGTCCAACCCCAGCAGCTAGAACTACATGAGCTGCACCTGCAGCCTTTTCCCCAGTTGCAGGGCAGGTGTTCCCCTAATTAGCAGAACTCTGGGGTGGGAGGGTGGGGATGGTGGGTATTGGGCAGACACCCGACTTGAGAGGAGTGTATCAGCCCTGTGTCTCCCTCCAAGCCCAGCAGCCAATACCCAGGCCCAAGCAAATCCCACCAAATAGGTTTTAAATCAGAAGAAATAGGCCTCCCCAGCGCAGCCTGTTACAGTGAAACATCCAACAAATGAGCCCACTTACAGCCACTAAACCAGTTTTCAAACTTCCAACAGCCCCCAAACAATACCCTGCTAGCCCCTTAGAAGTAAGAAGGAAAAGAAATAACCTTCTACCAAGTAAAATCCACAAGAACCCTGTGAAAAACAACAAGCAGTAGCTACTATCCTGGAACACAACTGATCCTGTCCCCTTCCAGTTCCTTCTGAGAAGACAAAGCAGCCAACACCACAAACCTGATTCAGCTCTGCCTCCAGTCAATTAGCGGAGTGAGACCTGGCCAGACCATTAACACCCTTCCCCCACTATGCAGTAATCTTTGCAGCTCCTTAAGTCAGCAACAAGGAATCAAAATTCAACTCAAAGCCCCCAAAATATGTTTGCTGCCAAAGGAAACAGGTCTCCAATTCAATCAGCTTCACTAACAACACATCAAAATAGGCTTGAAATTAACAGATATAGGTCTCCAATTCAAATGCCCAGGCCCAAGCAAATCCCACCAAATAGGTTTTAAATCAGAAGAAATAGGCCTCCCCCAGCGCAGCCTGTTACACAGTGAAACATCCAACAAATGAGCCCACTTACAGCCACCAAACCAGTTTTCAAACTTCCAACAGCCCCCAAAACAATACCCTGCTAGCCCCTTAGAAGTAAGAAAGAAAAGAAATAACCTTCTACCAAGTAAAATCCACAAGTACCCTGTGAAAAACAACAAGCAGCAGCTACTGTCCTGGAACACAACTGATCCTGTCCCCTTCCAGTTCCTTCTGAGAAGACAAAGCAGCCAACACCACAAACCTGATTCAGCTCTGCCTCCAGTCAATTAGCTGAGTGAGACCTGGCCAGACCATTAACATCCTTCCCCCACTATGCAGTAATCTTTGCAGCTACTGAAGTCAGCAACAAGGAATCAAAATTCAACTCAAAGCCCCCAAAATAGGTTTGCTGCCAAAGGAAACAGGTCTCCAATTCAATCAGCTTCACTAACAACACATCAAAATAGGCTTGAAATTAACAGATATAGGTCTCCAATTCAAATACCCAGGCCCAAGCAAATCCCACCAAATAGGTTTTAAATCAGAAGAAATAGGCCTCCCCCAGCGCACCCTGTTACACAGTGAAACATCCAACAAATGAGCCCATTTACAGCCACCAAATCAGTTTTCAAACTTCCAACAGCCCCCAAAACAATACCCTGCTAGCCCCTTAGAAGTAAGAAAGAAAAGAAATAACCTTCTACCAAGTAAAATCCACGAGAACCCTGTGAAAAACAACAAGCAGCAGCTACTGTCCTGGAACACAACTGATCCTGTCCCCTTCCAGTTCTGAAGTACCTGTACCTGAAGAAAAGAAAACGGTGCATTGTCCGCGGCGCCCCATCCCCCAACCTGCATCCACCCTCTGCGCACCTCACCTCCCCACTCACACCCTCACTCCATACTTACCTCCAAAGGTCCAAACTGCAATCTTCGGTGGAGCGAGAACACGTCTGGACTCTTCAAAGCCTACCCCGAACTGAAGAAATGCCGGTAAGCTGTATAATTGCATAAATGGGGGAGGGAGGTTCAACGTAGGTGGATATCTCAGCTATTTTTTTTAATTTTGGCTCCATATTTCCAACATGGGGTTCTTGGGAACCCAACTCATGAACACATGCACTGTTATCTCATTATTCGGTCCCAAAAGGTAATTTCACGGTCACTGCACGGAATCACCTTACGGGACTGATTAACGAAACGACAGTGCCACTGTTCATGAGGTGGGGTCCCAAAAAGTCAGTGTTGCACATTTGGTGAAAAAATTCCAAAACATGACTGTTACGAGTGTTCACTGCGCAGTTTCCACACATGCCTTGAATTTCGACATATTTTTTAATTTTCACTCCAGATTTTCAACATTGCCATTTTTCACACCTCCTTATGAAGAATACAGCTGTAATGTTTTACATCCTGCCCAAAATGTGTTCTAGCATAAGTGGCGCACAATGGCATGGCCGTTGTGGGAAATCAACGTTTGGGACAGATTAACAAAATCACAGTGACAATGTTCATGAGCGGAGGCCCCAAAATGCCTATGTTGAAAATTTGGTTAAAAAAATTCCCAAAATAATTGTTACGGGCATGCGTTGGACAGTTTCTACACATGCTCGTGACATCAATTTTTCATATTTTCACTCCAGATTTTCAACACTGCCATTTTTTTTACATCTCCTTATGAACAGTATAACTGTCATTTTTCACATCCTGCCGGAAATGTGTTTTTGCACCTGTGGTAATAAATAGTGCAGTCACTGTGCAAAGTCACCTTTTGGCTAACAAACTGACAGTGCCACTCCACTGTTCATGAGGTGGGATCACAAAAAGCCTATGCTGAAAATCTGGAGTGAAAATACCAATGAATGCCCAGGGCATTAATGTTTCCAACCGTAATGCCCCACCCTGTAGAGACTGATAGGTGTCAGGGGTGTGACTTGGGATTGTCGTCTGTAATGCTCATGCCATTCCACCCCCACCCTGCAGCCAGTAACAGGCATCAAGGTGTGCCTTGGACTCTTCAGCCCCAAAGTTCACCCCATTCTCCTATACTGCACCCATCTCAGCGTATTTCCTTATGTAATGGGGTGAGCGTAGGGCCTGAAAACCCCAAGGCACAACGTGACAGTTGTCAGTGTCTGCAAGGTAGAGTGAGGTGTAATGACGTGAGCATTATGGCCAATGACCCAAGGGCACACTTCAATGCCTGTCTGCAGGGTGGGGGTGTGGTTGGCGTCAGTTCAATACTTCACTGCCATTCCTATTATGCATCTCTCTAACTCCTGCACCATCACTGCCAGCAAGACAACATTTGGCAATGACAAATGCTTGTTTTATAATGGTTTGTTCCAAAGATGGCCAATAACCCTTTGGTCAAACCATTAAAGTGAGTTTGTCAATTTTGGGAAACAATTGATAAAACATATTGCCCGATGTTAAGTCGCTACTTGTGGAGTCTCAAAACAAGGTGTGAACAGGTGTACCACTGTGAACACACACCTAGCTGCTATACTCAAAGGGTTAACATAGCTGTGGACACAGGGGAAAGGAACTAGTGGATCCCCCCTGCTATCAGTTTCTGGTGTCCAATGGAACCCCCGGCTCTCCAACCCATTATCAGTTCCTGGTATTAGTGGATCCCCCCTTCCCCTCTTTCTCTCCAAACTGTTATCACTTCCAGGTGTCCAGTGGAACTCTCCAACCTGTTACTGGTTCCTGGTATCCAGTGGAACTCACTCTACCACTCCCTATTCCCATCACCAGCTCCTGCTATCCAGCAGAACCCCCACCCCACCCACTCTCCAACCCATTATTAGTTCCTTGTATCCAATGGAACTCCTTTCACTCTCCAACTAGTTATCAGTTCCTGGAATCTAGTGGAAACTCCCCTCCCAGTCTCCAAGCTGTTATCAGTTCGTCATATCCAGTGGACCCCCCCCCCCACTTTCCAACCTGCTACCAGTTCCTGGTATCCAGTGTAACCCCATCCCACTCTCCAACCTGTAATCAGTTCCTGGTATGCAGTGGAAACTCCCCTCCCACTCTCCAACTTGTTATCAGTTACTGTTGTCCAGGTGAACCCCAGTCCCGCTTTCCAACCTATTATCAGTTCCTGGTATCCAGTGGCACTCCCTCCTGCACTCTAAATTATAATCAGTTCTTGGTATCCAATGAACCCCGCCCCCACTCTCCAACCCTTTATCAGCTGCTGGTATCCAGTGTGAAACCCCCACCTCCCACTTTCCAGCCCGTTATCAGTTCCTGGTATTCAGTGGAGCCCCCCCCATCTTCAAACTGTTATCAATTGCTGGTACCCAGTGGAACACCCCTCCTGTTCTCCAACCTGTTATCAGTTCCTGGTATCTAGTGCCCCACTCCTCAAGCCATGATCAGTTCTTGGTTTCCAGTGGACCCCCCCCCCAGCCTTATTCTCCAGTGTTTGCTCCTCCAACTGTAGTTGCACTGTGGCAACAGCCCTATGAACTGCCTGCAGTAGTTCTACAGGTAGGGGGTGCCGCTAAAGATGTGACAACATGAGGTGTGGGTTGACATGCCGTGTGGATTGGCACTGTGTTCCATCTGCATAGCAACTCCCCATCCCATCTGCACATGGTTGCAGTGGAGTTCATAACAGTGCAAGGGAGGACTGCAATGCGCAGTCTCCTTTGAGGATAGCTCAGGGGTCACAGGCAAGAGACTACTCATGGTCACAAAGATTTTGCAACACTGCCTTGTGACTGTGAATGGGGCGGTAATATTTTAACACCATTCTACTTACTGTTTATAGATTGTATTTCTACACTCTTTATTCTTCATTATTAGGTTCATTTACATGGAAACAGGAGGCTTGCCCCTTACATGAGGTAAAATCTTGTGGTGCGATCTTTTGTTGAAGTCACAATTCTCTGTGACATCATAATTTCCGCAGCAACAAACTGTGATGTCACAAACACAAGATTATAACTTCAGCACAGGATTAAAGCATCAGAAGAAGATGAACTCTAGGGCACAAGAATCACATTTCTGTACAAATTAGCCCAGTAATGGATACACAGTGGGACAAGAAATGCTGATAATATATAAAATATAGCTGCACTGTGTCTAAATATTATTTTATTTTTTATTTTTCTCAAAAGTGGCAAACTTCATTTAACAAAAGGGTCTTTTATTTGTTATTTATTTATTTATTTGATATATTGAGTTTACAACCTTTGAGCCAGAGGCTAATTTACAAAGGTACCTCGTCACATGTAAGACAAGTGATAATACAGAAATACGGTATAACAACAATTACATTAAGCATGTGTTACAGACATTTGTCACAGACATTATTTACAGTATTTGGATGTAGATATTTTCAGACATTATTTATAATATTTGGATGACAATATTTACAACAAAACAGCAGAAGGCATTATAAGCTTGAGAAAGCATCTAAACATAGTAGTCAATCCTATTCATGGATTTGGTGTTATTGACGGAGGTTGCAATCCAATAATGGATTTTGTCAGAGAATTTGGATCAGAGTGGGTGAGAGAGTGAGATATTAGTAGCAGTTACAGGAGCGGCTATTGAAGAGGTGGTTGCAAAGAGTGGTTTTGAAGTGGGCGATCTTGAGTGCACTAGTGATGGTGTGATTTGTATACCCCAGCTCTCTCTCCGAAATACTGGACACCAGGAGGGCCAGACAAGGCCCAGAAAAGAACATGAACAGCATCCCAATTTTGATTTATTTGGGGCGTCCTGAAAAGATTAATGGCATGTTTCAGTGTTTGGGTCTGAGTCTGAGACATGATCTCTCTGTTGCAGTTGAGAGTGTAGACACTTACAGGAAAGCAAGTACAATACTGGTGTTCCCGTCCCGCTCCAATGTTCTCTGGGCTTTGCCTCTCTTTCTCACTCTCACAGTTACATGCATACACTCTAGTCTCAGACCCTGTACAAAGCACAGTGTTCAGCATGGGTGTAAATGTGCTCATCTGTGACACAGGAGAAGGAATCAAAGGAATAATTTGTTCCTTAGCAGACAATACTAAACTTTGTGGCAGGGCAGACTCTGAGGAGCGTGTTAGGGACATAAAGAGGGATCTAGAATTTTCGGAGGTGGGGTCAAGGTATGGCAACTGAAGTTTAATTTGAAAAGTGCTGAGCCCCCAAAACGGTCACTCCCTATAGTTGCAATGTAACTGCCCACTGAACTTAGTCCAAAAGGACAAGCTGAACCGCAGGAAACGGAATAACTAAAAGCAGCAGTACTAGTTACCCAGCAAAAAAGGTCATGCATTTTTTTTTTTTTAGCAGTAATGTATTCCTGATAATCTCAGATTCCTCACTGGATATTTCAAATTTAATCAGCTATTTTTTAAACTGTGTTTAATTACAACTTTTGTAATTTGTGTGTATCTACAATAAAAATGGCAACCCCCAGCAATTTTCAAAAATCTTTTCCCCAGAGATCACACACTAACTGTGCCCACTGTATTTATAATGCATATTATGCCAGGGGGTTATCAGCACATGTTTCTGATGGCCAGCAGCAAAACACTACCCTGATCTGCTTATACCCATGATGATTAAACCTAGCAAAGGAGAACAATAACTTAAAGAACTTCAAAATCCTCTGTCCTTCCTCAGGAATGAAATAAAGCAAACAGAAATTAGATATATTGATGTTTTGGTTTGTCCTAACTGCCAACTAAATTATTTACATTTTTGTTAACTAGTACTGCTGCTTTAACCAGTGAACTCCAGAACTATTGAATTGATTCTCAAATGTTTCTTTTATTTTGCAGCTGACGCTAACTGGTACCCCCAGCAGCTTTTTTAAGGGAAAGTGGTCCTGAAAATATGCCATAAATATGTCATTACATGCAATGGCCCTGTGGCACCAAAACCAGAAAATATATATATGGTTTCTCATTTCTTTGGTCAATACGTACTGTACAAGACCTACAGTATTTGTACAACGTTTCCGTTTGTGATTTTTCATGCTGGTGGAGTGCACTACATGTGCGTGGTTATGACAAGTATGCCCTGCAGTGCCTACTAAGGGATCCTTGCCCACCATGAGCTTTAAAAGCTGCTGCCAGCCTGCACCGTCCCAACATTAGATGCACTAACTTTGTGTCCAACGTCATCCCTGGACATGCACTACACTCTGAAGAGTACTGTGCTAGCGGGTGAATTGTCCTCAGTCAATCAGAGCCTCCTCTGTGTCAGTTAATTTGTAGTTTCCTTGCTTATACTTTTATGTTCACCAAACTGTCCTACATGTGTGAATAATCACTATAATAATTTTAGTAGTGGTTACCAATTCATAACAATGTCTTGCTACTATAACTGGGAGGTGGGAGGTCAACTTACAAAACTCGTGGACATGAATGAAGAACAGGAGGTAACTGTTGTCGGTCCTGCCTGCTCTGAGAATGTCAATGCTATGGTCATAACTCAGTGCCAACACCAATCAATTCATTAAAACAACAAACAAACAAACAAAAAAATCAAAGAAGGCACAGAAAACCTCACAGTAAACAATGTAAATCTAAAACCACTCTGGTTACGTAATCAATTAGAAAGATATTTCATACTACACTTTAACAGATTATCAAAATGTATTTAGAACAAATACACATTAATGTAACTTGCCTTATGCCATTTCTATAAACCAGTTTGTAGCAAGTATTCTAACCAAACTGCAGTTTCCCCAAGATCTAAACCCTCATGAAACGCACTGTGTGTGTTCATATGGCAGGTACATTGAGCAGTCCTTGCTGCAAGTTCCTTTTCCCCGTGTTCTTTTTGAACCTGCTACAAGCATCCAGCATGATGATGTCAGATGTTCACGCTAATGCATCTAACATCAGAACTGCACTTTAAAAGCATTATATGCAGTCAATTGCTAGTAACTGCGGTACAAAGTTTGGTGCCTAACTTATTGCATAAACTTGATCCAAATTTGAACTTCTAGTGCCTAACCATGAAGTGCCAATTAAAGTATCCTGGTGATTCGATAGGGTAATACCCTCTTATTTAGGCTTGGGTGGGAGGTCAAATTCTGAAGCTCAGGGTTACCATATGTTAACCAGTTCACTTAGTCGAAAACTATATCTAGTAAAGCAGTCTACATCTGTGACTCAAACACACACTGCTTTATTAGCAGCAGGAGGTCACATTCAGAGGTACAGGTTCATCACTGCTAGCAGATTCAACTGCTTAGGTACTCTTTCTTCTGTTCTACTGCTATACATAACTTTTATCTATTCAATATGCCTCTCTTATAAGCAATCTTCGCTCCTGTCAGTTTTTCAATGTTTTATATTCCATAGAATTTTAAGCAGAGTATTTGGTTATTCTCAGATTCAAAATGTCTGGCCACAAGAGAAGCAATGTCTTTTCTCTGGATCATGCAGTTATGCTTTGATATCCAGATTCACAATTCTCTTTTTGTCTGGCCAATATATAACTTATTATGCTGGCATATAATGGCATATATAACATGTGTAGATACACATGTCATCGTCTGCCTGATTTTGATTTTCTCATCTCTGAGTGGGTTGTAAACTTCTGTTACTTTGTGGGTGTTGCCACACTAGGCACAATACCCACAGAGATAGTTACCCGGGGAACTGATTCAAAGCTGAAACCTCCTACTTTGTCCTTGTACACTCAAAAGGTTAGAGTGGACCAGTCGATTCTTCAGTGTTTCCCTCCATTTTGCTACTATTAATGGAGCATCTCTAAACACTTGTGCTCTTTTGTCTGTAGTTCTTAAAATTCTCAAATTCTTTCGTACAACTCCCTTAATGTGCCCAAAGGGCACTATTAAAAGGGGTTGAGAAAACTATGCCAGTGAGGTCGGATCCCTTGACTGTCATTTTAAGTAGTTGCTTACATGGACCAACTGCTGCCTACTGTGTCTAATTGAATTTAGTACAGCACTGTTATACCTAATTTGTCTGAATCTTTGAAACAGATGTTCAGTTGCTTCCTGATAGTCCCTCTCTTTGGTACATATCCATTTGACCCTTAGGAACTGGCCATAGAGCATATTATTCAAGAGGCTCTTTGGGTGGACACTGTCATTTCTTAATAATGTATTTTTGTTTGTAAGCTTTCAAAACAGCCTACTATATAAAGGGTCACCATCCTTAACGATCTCCAAATCAAAAAAAGGAAATCTATGATCATCACAATGAAGGGTGAACTTAATGTCTGTGTCAATTTTATCAAAAATGGATGAAAATCATGAAGTTGTTAGATACTCCCTTTCCACAAGAAAAGGAGGTCATCAATATATCTCCTGCATGCGAGAATTATTTTTTCTCTAAATGGATATCACTCATTCATTATATGTGTAACCCCCAAGGGGCACTACCGTTAGGGCCACTACCCCTGTCTGCCCCCACAGAGGCAGGCTGAGGGGCTCAGATCCGTTGACGGGTGCCTCCACCCAGAGGTCGGGGTTAGCACAGTTGAGACTACCACAGTTACAGCCCTCTGAGCTACTGCAACCCCCCTTTTGTCCCACTAGTGACTCACACTGGGTAGCAGCAATTCTGTTCACCAGTACACTTACCCCACGGAAAATATAATCCAGCTCCCATCGGGGACTCCTGTAAAGTAAGGCACAGTTATGTTGCAATCACCAAACAGCAGTTCACCATTAATGTACACAATAGCCAGGATGTAGCTGTGCAACAACAATCTGATTTAATCAAGGGAAAACAACAAGGACGGGGGATCAAGTTGATTAGCTTATCACTATATTTATCTACCTAGGGCTCTGTGCACAGGCCTAACCCTACAGCTTATAGTCCCGGGGTACCCAAGCCCTAGCGGCTAGTCCACACGTGGCAGCTGGTTGGGGCCCTTAGTATACACAAACGTAACAGCCCTGAGCAGGTCAAAGTAAGAGGACAGTTCAGTTAAGTAGACACACTACAGGGAGCGACCCTGAATTAGTACTCACAACCCCAGCAAATGACAATTCCTTCACCGCTACTAGGATGGAGCCTGACTTTCACCAGACTTCTTTCACATTTATATGGTAAACACAACAGCAAAGTCCTTTAATGGCAGCAGGATTTAACTTGAGCTCCTCTAACCTCCTCACACATTTATATGGTAAATAGCGACAGCAAAGTCTTTTAATGGCAGCAGGATTTAACTTGAGCTCCTCTAACCTCCTCACACATTTATATGGTAAATAGCAACAGAGGGGTACCACACCAGGCAGCTGCTTCCAATGCTCCCACAAACTCATAGCCACTGAGATACTGCAATGGCAGCTTCCACTTGTCTTTGGACCGAGCGTGATTCAGCAATTTTCTCCAGTCCTCCTTCAGGTTGAGCCTGGTGGGTAGCTGTACAGAGCACAGCCTCCTCTGACCGCCCGTCGGCGGGTTTTGTCCACTGGAGCCGAAAACACAAACGGCCGTTTCAGGCCTTCCCGCGCTTCCCGCATGAACACTTCCCAGCGCAGAAGCACAGAAGCTCCTCACTCCTCACCAGTCACTATGCATCTGAAGCTGGCAGCATTAAGCACTCCTTCCAGATCGGCGCTACCCATACATTGGCTGGGCTGGGAATGCCAGTCATTTCCTCTAGCCTTCAGTGGTGCAAGTGCTTCATAGCCACAATGCCTTCTCCAAATTACAAGCAGTCCCTCCATTGGTCAGTCAGCCCTGTAAAGTCCCAAGGTGCTGATTGGCCCATTTAGCAGTTCTGGTCCATCATGGAGGAGGAAGTCGACACAGTCCCTTGCTGCAAAGGAAGACAGGTTAAACAACTGCATTATTATTATTGTTTTACGTTATATTCAGCAAACCAGTACAGCTTTTCAGCAGAACTCCCTCTGCACCACTAGCGATGGCAGAAGGGAATTATTATTTCAGTGTCCCGGGCGGGACTCGGGCATACAACCCCACAGCCCTCTTCCAATTTAATTACCTACAGCTGCAACTAGCAGCCCTTAAAGAGACAGCTCACGGAGGCTTTTTTAAAGCGTTCACTGGCTTCCCAATTAAACAGCTTTAGCGCCGAACTCCAATCAGGCACGGAGCATTTACCCAAGCTCCGGTGGGGCTTCCAGGAACCCCCATTTGCAAGGGGGTTACATATGTTCAGTCTCAAACTGGCACATAAAAAAAATTAGTGCATAATAGGGCCATCGTTGACCTTGAGTTTGTAAATATAAAGTTTTGTCAAATCTGAAATAATTTCTTTTTAGAATCAATGAGACTAATTCCAGTAAAAACTCAGTGTCTGGCATCGCTTTAGCATTTCTGAGGTCCATGGCATTCCTCAATACCTTCAGACCTGCATCTTAGGATACAGAGGTCTATGTCCACAGTGACCAAAATGATTTCACGTAGATCAATTTGTTTTTTGTTTAAACTTTCTAAGAGATTTAAAACATCTCTTGAATCTTGTGAATAAGAGGGCACAGAGTGGATGAATTCACTCGGTGATCTACATAGCAGGAGAGTGGTTCTAGGGCACAGCTATGTCTGGAGACCATCAGTATGCCTGGTGGTGGTCTACTGGGCTTATGGATTTTTAGGCATACAATTAAACACTGGAAAATCTGGTTTATCACTAATTTATTTATTTATTTTATTTATTTATTTTTTGATGACCGGGTAGGTGCACTAGTCAAGAAAGTGACTATTTTCAGGCACGACCCGGGAGGTCAACAACACAGAGAGATACAGGTACATAGAGTACAATATCAAGAGATATGCAATACATCACAATCAGAAGTGAAACAAAATTAAGACAATGTTGGTACTAAGGCACGTAAAGGTGTAAATTATACAAATGGAAGGGAAGTGCCCGTGTGTAGACAGTAATAGTAATATCACATATAAGGTGCAAAAAAATGCCACAGGGTCTCATTACATCTGGCTGAAACTGAAAAGACTTATCAGGAGGAGGCAGGGAGAGAGGAAATGGTGAGCTATAGCCTAGCGAGAGAGAGGGAAAGGGGTGGGAAAAGAGGCGGGGGGGAGGATAGGATTTATGGGGAGGCTGAAGGAGCAGGGTGCCAGCTCACACCACAGAAGGTAGGGGGGATACTGTGGGCAGCCAAGGCAAAGGGAGCCAAGATCTATGGTGGATTAAAGCAGGTGCAATGAGCACGTGCGGTAAAGAGGGAGCGGTGCCTCTTCTTAAAAGTGGCATGATTAGGGGCCAGGCATATATCTAGGGGCAGCGAGTTCCAGTAAGAGGGGCCTATGTGCAAGAAACCTGATTTCCCTTTGGTAGTTCTACTCTGGGAATGCTAAGCAAGGAAAGGTCAGAAGATTGGAGACTGTAGGAGATGGGCTGAGGGTCAGCAAGGAGGCAAGGTGGTAGGCATACTAGACTGCAGTATACTGTCCAGAACGTTCCCAAGAGAGAGGAGTCGGTATACAATTGGGACAATTTAGGTCTGACTATAGTAGGCAGTGATGTCTTAGTCTGGATGATGCAGAGGCATATTGGCATATACTATTATAAGCTGTGTCCCACCTATGAAGAGTAGCCTTAGATGCGTTAGTATAGATTACGGATCCATAACAGTGACGGAAGTAGGATTCCTCTAGCAATGGCTGTCCTAGCAGAAGGGGTTAGAATATGACTTGTTTTGTAGGCTAAACCCAGTTTGGCATTAACAGCCTTACATGTGGAGGTTATATGGGTGTCATAAGTGAGGGATTCATCAAGCAAGACACCCAGATATTTAAAGGAAGTTACCATCTCTAGTGGGGAACCGTCAGTCCAGGAGACCAGGAAAAATTCATGGCACTGCTTTAGTTTAATAGAGGATCCAAAGAGCATAGAAACATAGACTTTGACGGCAGATAAGGACCGCTAGGCCCATCTAGTCTGCCCATTTCCCTACCTACAGGATAGGCCGTAGATCCTAGTTAACCAACAGCCTATATCTTCCTGCCCCCAACAAGAATTGCCTTATGTCTGTCCCATGCATTCTTGAATTCTCCCACAGTTTTAGACCCCACAACTTCCTCAGGAAGGATGTTCCATGCATCCACTACCTCTCTGTGAAATAATACTTCTCACATTGCCCCTGAACCGCCTCCTTCTATCTTTAAATTGTGTCCCTTGTTCTTGCAAGTCTCTTTTCTGAAAGATGCTACCCTCTTGGACTTTGTTGATTCCTTGAGGTACTTTAAAGTTTCTATCATGTCCCCCTCTTCCTTCTTTCCTCAAGGGTATACATATTAAGCTCCTTTAGTCTCTCCTCATACGGCTTCTCTTGCAGACCCTGCACCATTTAGTTGCCCTCCTCTGGACTGCCTCTATCATGTCTATGGTCCTTGCGGAGATGGGGTCTCCAGAACTGGACACAGTATTCCAGATGGGGTCTCACCAACTGTCTGTACAGAGGATAACAACTTCCTGTTTTCTGCTGCTGATGCCTCCCTATACATCCCAGTATACCCCTGCCCTCCCTACTGCCTTCTCACATTGCTTGCTAACCTTAAGGTCATCTGATATGATTACCCCCAGGTCCCTTTCCTGTTTTGTTGTTGTTACTACCTCCCCACCCATTGTGTATTCTTCCCTGGGTTCTTGTTTCCCAGGTGCATTATTTTGCACTTTTTGCATTGAATCCTAGCTGCCATATGTCTGACCATTCCTCCAACCTTGCCAAGTCCTTTTCATCCTTTCCACGCCTCCTGTGTATCAACCCTGTTGCAGATCTTTGTGTCATCTGCAAAAGGCATACTTTTCCTTCCAGTCCCTCTGCAATGTCCCTGATGAAGACATTAAAAGGACTGGACCCACATTGAACCCTGCGTGTACCCCACCAGTAACCGCCTTTTCTTCAGAGTGGACTCCATTTACAATTACCTTCTGTGTCCTGTTGTCCAGCCAATGTTTTACTCAGGCTACCACCCTGGGACCCACCCCAGGCTGGTTAATTTGACTAATAATCTTTGTGTGGGACTGTGTCAAATGCCTTGCTAAAGTCTAGGTAGGCCATGTCCACAGCCCCTCCCTGGTCTACTACTTTGGTCACCCAGTCAAAGAAATCTATTAGATTCGTCTGACATGACCTTCCTGCTGTGAACCCATGCTGCCTTGGATCCTGTGCTCCACTGACCTCTAGGTACTCAACTATTCTTTCCTTCAGAAGTGACTCCATCACTTTCCTACCACAGAGGTCAGACTGACAGGTCTGTAGTTTCCTGCCTCTGTCTTGGTCCCACTTTTGTGAAGGGAATCACATCCGCCTTCCTCCAGTCCTCGGTACCACACCATCCTCCCATGATTTATTAAAAGAGTAGCCAGTGGTTTCACTAGTTCTTTCCTTAATTTTTTAGAATTCTGGGGTGAATTCCATCAGGACCCATTGCTTTGTCCACCTTCAGTTTTAGGAGTTCTTGCAGAACCCTTTCTTCTGTGAAAGGACTGGGATCGACCCCCTATCAAAGAGTGCTTCTGTTAATTGGATTAGGCACTTCCCCTCCTCTTTTGTGAATACTGAGCAGAAATATTCGTTCAGTATTCCTGCTTTTCACTGTCCCCTCTGCCACCCACCGTTCATTCTATTCAGCCTCACTATCCCTCCCTTTGTGGATTCGCTCTTCAGCTGATGTACCTATAAAGGTTTTATCCCCTTCTTAACTGAGTTGGTTATCTTTTCCTCAGTTTGGGCCTTTGCTATTCTGACTTCCTCCTGCTTCTTTCTGCCTTAACTGGTACAGCTCTCTGTCCTGCTCCTTCTGTGTTTCCTTATACTTCCGGAATGCTATCTTTTTCTTCCTGACTTTCACAGCCACCTCTCTTGAGAACCATAGTGGCTTTTTCTTTCATTTTGATTTGTTTATTTGCTTCACACAAAGGCTTGTTGCCTCTGTGATGGCAGTTTTGATAATTTCCCGTTGTAGCCTTGGTCTTTCCAAGAACGAGCTTGTTTCTGGTGATACAGGACTAAATATTTTGTAGGTCCATAGAGAGCTTATGATTAATAGAGTGGACATTATCTAAGCTAGTGTAAAGGACAAGGTCATCAGCATATAGCTACGATGAACAGAAGGATATATTTTGTGCTATATTATTAATAAAAATCGAGAAGCGGAGGAGTCCGAGGATAGATCCCTGTGGTACACCAACGTTAATGACTGCTTTTTCGGAGGTGTCAGAGTTGAATTTTACAGTTTGAGATCTGTTCGATAGGTAGCTATGGAACCAGTTTACAACTCCAGTAGAGAAACCCAGGGTTTGGAGATTAGCAAGCAGAAGAGGGTGGTTAACAAGATTGAAAGCTTTCATCAGATCGATAAATACGGCACCGGTTTGATGACCCTGATCCATGGCTTGAAGAACATCATTTGTCAGCTGTAATAGAGCAGTTTGAGTACTATGGCCTTTTCTGAAGCCATGTTGGTTTGTGTCTAGAAGGTTATACTTAGTAAGGTGTTCTGAGATCTGTGCTGTGACGAGCTTCTCAAGGACTTTAATACTGACAGTATAGCTATTGGTCTATAATTGGCTATATCTTTTTTGTGTAACCCCTAGATGGCGCTATCCCAAGGGCTACTACCCCTGCCTGATTTGCCACTAACAGGTTGAGGGGCCTGGATCCAATGGCGGGTGCCTCCACCCAGAGGTCAGGGTTTGCAATAGTTAAACTAACTTGGTCACAGCCCTCTGGGACACTGCAACCCCCCTTTCTTCCCACTAGTGGCCCACACAATATATCAGAATTACCTTCACAGTATACACTTACCCCAGGTCTGGTTCCGGCACTGGGACCTCCTGTGAAATGAGATACAGTGCAACAATCACAGTACAGTACTTTAACATGAACAAATACCTCAGGCAGGCTGCATCTGTATCCCGATCGCATGTTACTGCACAATACCGGGAGAGCACACAGCAGATTCAGTTCCTGACAGACCGAGTGCAATTTTCAGCAATTCCTCCAGTCTTCTACAGGGTGAGCCTGGTTTCTACTCTTCAGAGATCCTTTGATTCTTTTCACAGGACTGGATTCAGTCCTAACAAGCTGTTACACAAGCTGCAGACCGAACTCTGGGCCTTACACACGTTTTTGACTAAAACTGCACACTGAAAAAGCACAGGGCTCCTTCCTTCTTCACTGCCAAAGCTCAACTGAAACTCCAACCGACAAAACCGGGCACTTCCTTTGAGTTCCTCCCAGTTCTTGACTGGATTGGCTGTCACTCACAATAGACTGCTGCTGTTGGTCCAAAAGGCACTGAAGTCTAAACTACATCTCCCAGAGTCACTGCCCATACAATCCTCTTGTGGCTGGCTCAGATTATGAGTCCAAGTTCTGATTCATCCAAGGCACCATTTTAGAGCTAGCTTACCCACACTGATTGGTCCAGTTCAGCAGTTCAAAACTAGAATAGGGAACTAGCAGACACAGTTCTGACTGCAAAGAAAGCAGGTTAGACAAACTGTAATTTCATTATTACTCTAAATAATTTCTGGCAAACAGTTACATCTTTCAGATAGGTTCCCTTTGCACTCTAGTGACTGCAAAATGAAGTGAATTAGCAGCAGCTTGAGTGGTACTCAATCAAAAGAAACACACAGTCCCCCATACAAACTAATTATGTCTGCAAGCAGACAGCTCTTAAAGAGACAGTACCAGAGGCTCTAAAAACACTCACTGATAAATGGCTTAAATGCCAAACACCATTCAGGCTTGGAGCATTCAAGCAAGCTCCTGGAAGTCTTTTGGGAACCCCCATTTGCAGGGGGGTTACACCCTTCCTGGCCTGGGAAAGCTTGACGTCCGCGTCAAGCAAGTACCCCCATAAGTTTCAACTGCAACCATATACATTTGCATTAGGCTCGCACATGTAATCATCAGTCAATATATCATTTTACCAAGAACACATTTCTGAAACATTGCAGTCGTCCTCTTTACACAGTATTACATACACATTGTACCATAACTCAAGTTATTACCTCTTGTACATGAAACCTGAAGAGGGGCCTTCCCTATCAGTTACCTTGGGGCTGGACGGGGCAAGGGCACCATACTTAGAGGGCAACACAAGTAACTTGGAGTTAGCACTGATGCTCAGTTTGGGCAATGAGCTCGGGGACACATACACTCCTTTATGGACAACATTGAGAGGCAAGTCCACAGGCCTCCCAAGTGGATCATAACTGAGGTGCACCACAGGCTTTACAGCTCGACCAGTCTTTCTAGGGGGAACTGTTATAGTCTCTGCACTCTGAGCCTCATTTTCAGCATTGTCCTCACTTGTCAGGAGTCTCCATGGGGTAGAGAGGCTAGAACTTGGGGCACTTTCAGCTCCAGGAGTTACAGTTTCTGAGTCCACAACATTTGGCTCGCATGGAAGCTTTCGGACACTGGCAGTGGACTGTCAGGTACTCAAAATACTCTTCTTGTTGGTGTATCACCAGTCTGCCCCAATCTATCATTTTCCTCCCTGAAAGCTCAAACAGTTCAACCATGCACAATGATTCCATTTCATCTGATCTGATGCTTTGCACTTCACTTTCTGGGAGCATTGGCTCCAGGGATGAAGCTGGGGGCTAGACAGTCCAGAAGGCCCAGCTTCATCTCCAGTATTGACTAGGGGATTGCCCGAAACAATTGACTCAGTTAAGTAAGAAGGATAGTATTCAAAGTCACTCTCACTTTCTTCCGATATGGACTGACAGTCATGCTCAACTGGGACTTGTGGAGGGAACACTTTAACTTTGCTTCTGTAGGTGCAGACTTTCTTGATCTTTTCTTAGCAGCAGCTCTAGTCACTGGTCCAGAGGGGGCATCTTCTAGGGGCTCAGACTCAATTAAGATTTGTCCAATGGGCAGTAATTGATTTCTATGCATTGTTTTTACATCTTTTGAATTATTCTCAGGCCTTACTTTGTACACTGGCAGATCATCTAGTTTGCCCACTACAATGTGAGGAGATGGTGCCATCTGTCAGCAATCTTGTGCTTGCCATGCAGTCCCAGATTTCTTAGCAATACCGATCTCCCTCCTGGAGTTCCTGTGCTTTCACCTTTTTATCATACCTTTCTTTGTTGGCCAGATTTCTTTTGGCAGCCATGGTTTGAGCCAGTTGGTACGCATGAGTTAGCTGGGCCTTTAACTTTGCACATACTGTAAATAGTTGTCAGCTTGAACCCCATCAGGAGAGACCCCAAAACACACATCTACTGGTAGTCGAGCTTCTCTTCCAAACATCAGGCGGTAGGGGAGAATCCAGTGGCATCACTTTGGTGCAGTTATAAGCATGTACCAGGGTGCTAATTTGTTGGCTCCATCTAGGCTTGTCCTTTGGGTGCAGGGTGCCTAGCATATCTAGCAAAGTGCGGTTGAAATGTTCAGGCTGTGGGTCCCCTGGGGTGGTAAGGAGTGGTTCTGGACTTTGCACTCCCCACAGAAAGCATCTCTTTGATCAGGCGACTCTCAAAGTCTCTCCCTTGATCAGAATGGATTCTTTGTGGAGCCCATAGTGAACAAAAAGTTTTCTACAAGTACTTTGGCCACAGTGGATGCTTTCTGGTCTTTGGTGGGAAAGCTTGGGCATATCTCGTGAAATGGTCAGTGACCACCAGCACATTACTGATATTTCTTTGATCTGACTCAAACTCAGAAAATCAATACAGACCAGCTCCATGGGTGCACTGGTGGTGATGTTAACAAGGGGCAGCCCTCTGGGGCAAAGCTTTCCTCTGTAGCAGCGACTACAAGTTCGAATGTGTTGCTCCACATCAGCCCCCATCTTAGGCCAATAGAATCTGGATCTCACCAAGTCAAGTGTTCTGTCTATACCAAGGTGCCCCATGTGGTTGTGCAAGGACCTCAGTACTGAGTCTTGAAAGGCAGTGGGCAGCACTAGTTGTTGTTTGTCTACTTGTCCCCTCTGTCTACTGTTTCTCTGTATAACAGTTTATTGATCAGTTTCAACTTAGGACCTTCTTTGTATAACAGTGCAGTTCTCAAATCAGTGGGCGTAATTTGGACACATCTTTTCCTGCATAGAGGGCTTCTAAAGCTGCTTTGATCATGGGATCGTGAGTTGAGCCCGCGAATACTGTCATTGTCCAGCTGAGGCAGTGCACCAATGTCTATTGCAGAAAAGTGGCAATAAGCAGCAGGTATGCAATTCTCAGAGGCTCCCAAGCAATCCACCATGCAGTCCACTGCGTCCGTGGACATTGTTCCTCCCTGTCAAACTTCCGGCAGAGTGCCCGAATGTCAGGTTCTGCCAATCGGACCCAATCATTCTGGGGAACAGGCCTCGGGAGAGCATCAGCATCTATGTGGTTCAGACCTGCTCGTGTATAGAGCATAGTCATATGTAGATAATGCAGAAAGCCACCTATGGCCAGTGGCATCCAACTTAGCTGAGGTCTGCACATAGGTCAAAGGATTATTGTCAGTTTTACTAGTATTTTAGCCCCATACAAGTACTCATGGAATTGGTCAACAATAGCCCACTTCAAAGCTAGAACTCTAACTTATGTACAGGATAGTTCTTTTCGGATGGGGTCAGGCTTCTACTGGCAAAGGCCACTGGTCTCAGGCCATTCTCGTGCTCTTGGTACAACACAGCCCCAACCCTTGCAAGCTAGCATCAGTGTGCAGGACGTAAGGTTTTCTTGGATCGGCATAGGCCAGCACTGGAGCATGGGTAAGTTGATATATGATCTCATGAAAAGCAGTCTCACAATCAGGAGTCCAGCAGGCCCCAAATACTTCACTCGGATGAAATACACTCTTTCAGTCTTGAGGGATGCTGACTTTTGGTATTTTTGTGGGTTGGGGATACCCTTGAGTAAGGTTAAGTAAAGGCGGATCACTCTTGAATAGTCCTTGATGAGCGCCCGATAATAACCACAGAATCCCAGGAATCTTTGCAGTTCTTTTAGATTTTTGGTCTGTGGCCAGGTGGTCAAGGCCTCAACTTTACTTGGGTCGGTCTCTATTCCCTCGGTGGATACTATGTGTCCCACATACTTTACTGATGTTTGAAAGAATTGACACTTATCAATGGACAGTTTAAGGCCAAAGTCCTCCAGTCGGTCCAATACCTTAAATAATCTGCTCTCATGTTCCTCCAGTGAGCTGCCAAACACAATAACATCATCTAGGTATACCAGGCACTCTAGTAAGTTCATGTCCCCACTGCGCTCCATCAATCGTTGAAAAGTGGCTGGGGCACCTGAAATCCCTGAGGCATCCTCATGAATTCATAAAGCCAAGCGGACAGATAAAGGCCGTCTTCTCCACGGTCCTCTGGGGCCATCGGGATCTGGTAGTACCCACTGGAGATCCAGCACAGAGAACCACTTGCTCCGTTTAGGCAGTCCAAAGCATCCTGAATGCGGGGCATTGGTACTGATCAGGGATAGTCCGCCTGTTTAAGGTGCGATAATCCACACACATCCTTACTGTTCCATTCTTTTCCTCACTACCACAATGGGGAAGCATAAGGGCTTCTGGATTCTTGTATTACACCAGCAGCTAACATCTCTTGCAGATGCCGTCTCATCATCTATGTCAGCAGGTGCCAGGCGTCGAGACCTCTCACGAAATGGTCTTTCGTCATGCAGCCGGATATTGTGCTCAGCTCCTTGCACGCATCCTACATCCCATTCCTTTAAAGAAACACCTGGTCTCTCTGGGCAAGCTTCTCACTGATCCTCACTTTCCATTCAGCTGGCAGCGGGAGTCGCGAAATCAAACAAGTCAGGCGTTACTCTGTCATTCTTCCTTGAACTCTTGCTGCTGGGTAGCACTGCAGTGTCTGCACAATGCACATTAGCCAGGATGCAACCTCTGTTTACTCGAATGTCTCTTTCAGACACATTATGAACTTGGACCATTACCCTTCTGGCATAAGCATGGGCTCTAGCGGCAAAATACTAGGCTTGACCAGCAGTCCCTCTGGCAATTTTCCATCGCCTGGTGCATCCAACATTAATATTTTATTCTTAACATCCTTTCTGATACGGACCTCTCCTGTAAGGTACACTGGGCATTTGGCGCCAGGATCAGAGACTCAGGATCCTTCTTCCATACAATTCCGACCGGTTCCTCTGGTTCTGTTTTTTCAGCATCTCTCTGTGCCTCATAGGCCTTCTTAATTAAAGCCGGAACTCTTAAAGCTCTACTAGTCTTTGACCCCTGTTTTTCATAACACAACTGTGCCAGCCTTCCGAACATATGAGCATTTGTTCCAATCAACAAAGGGACACCATCATACAGTCCAGTGGGGACACACTAAGGCTAGGGTCTCTACTTGTTAAGCCACTCCAGCCACGGAGTGGGGAAAGACAGCCAAATTCGGATATACCCGGAATAGGGTAGGCCTTCTCACTAACCCCCATACATGCAGTCCTTCTAATGGTTGTAAGTGACGTCTGACAAATGCTTCTGATACCAATCCTGGAACATAATTGTCACTTGGGAGCCACTGTCTAATACAGCTCTTGTAGACACTCCATTCACCTTTACAGTGGTCTCCATGGAGGGACCCACTATTCTGGACCAGTCTGGAGAGGCGGTAGTGGGGGCCTGGGCAACTGACCTTGCCACAAAGGACGTGGAATTAGCATTTTGGTGCCCTCACTGGGATCATGTCGTGCACCTCTTAACCACTGATTTCTTCTCCAAGCTCTCCTTGTAGCCTATATGCAACTTTGTCAGTGTCTTTTGGGGACTGGCATTCCCTTTTCATGTGCCCATCTTTCCCACAATTATAGCAAAACATACTTTCTGGAGTTTGAGCTGGCGGCGCCACACTGGGAGCCAGGGCGGGGTATTACTAACTGGAAACCTGGGTGCCATCTCTGTCTGTGGCGTGATAAGCATTTGGAGACATCTCATCAGTTTCTCCACTTCCATGGTCAAGGAATTGAGTTTGGAGCTGTTATCAGCAGGAATACATGGGTCGGTACCCCACCCCATAGCAGATGCAGTCGGATATAGGTCAGGGCCCATACTTGCAGGCGTGGCCTTCATAAAGGGACTGTTTTGAATTCCGGATCTCTCTCAACAGTTACCCCATTGTGGCATATCTTTTCCTTGTCAGAGCACTCATTGACTGTCAACCTCTGCCCCTGAACTTCACTTGATGGGTCACCCTCAGTCACTCGGGTCGTAGCCACAGCTGTTGGTGCAGGTACCTCCGAGGTCGCCTTTCTCAACTCCTCGAATTTCTCTCATTAACTCATCATAGGAGGGTGGGATTCCAGTCGATTTGCCAGGCGTAACTGAAGCAACAGCAGTTCTGAAGGGGGCAGACTTAAGGATTCTGTCCAGTCTGGTTCGGTCCAGTTCAATTGCTGGCAAACTACCCTTTCTGAGGCATTCTTGCAACAATTTTTCCAGCCGAGAGACATACACAGACAACAACTCCCCTTGGTACTGTTGTGCATTTCTTACTCTCCACCATAGGTCCTCATCAGAATCTGGGCTCCCATACACATTCTCCAAGGCCTCAAGATAGGCCTGTGCAGTCGCTTCAGGGTTACTGGCCCGTTTAGCACGGATGGTAGCCAGGGCAGGACCTCGGAGGCTCTCACTAACCCTCTTTCGCTTTTCGCCTTCCGAGCATTGCCATTCTAGCACTTGGGGGGCAACATAGTCTATCCAGGTCTCCCAGTCATCCTCCCCTTGGGGGGTTGGGAGGGTGCCAGAGAAGATCCTCAACCTTCGGTAAGAGTCGTGACTAATGGCAGGTGCAGAAATAGGAGTCTGCATTGGTTCAGCCACCATTACGGGCACTGGAACAGGAGAGGGTGTTGGGGGAGGAACACCCCCAGGTGGCAAGAATAGTTTCTTCAAGTCCTCCACAGTTTTCCCCTCTCCCAGCAACCATTCAGCAAATTTCTCCTCAAAAGTTTCAGATAGTGGTGGGGGCTGATTCCCCCCCGGGTCTTTACTGTCCTTAGTTATCACTCTCCAAGCAGTGAGGGCTCCCTCTGGGGTAATGGTCTGTGGCACTTTGGAGCTATCTATGGGATCCTTAAACTCTACTAGGGCCAGGAAAGTGTGGGTGAGCAGATTAGCATGCCGACCCACCACCACAGGGTTTTGTAAACCTTCCACCTTGGAAAGTACTCCCTGCACAGTGTCCGTATTGATACCCAGGGGGATGTCCAGGATAAGCATAGCATTTTGGGGTCGATCTCCTCCCAGTACACCACTCCACCAGCCGGTGCACAGCCACTTCTGTCGGGTACCCATTTTTTCTTAACAGTGGTTCTAAATATGGCCACTAGAGGACACACAATCCCAGCGGTGAGCCTCCAAGATGTAACCCCTAGATGGCGCTATCCCAGGGGCTACTACCCTGCCTGATTTGCCACTAACAGGTTGAGGGCCTGGATCCAATGGCGGTGCCTCCACCCAGAGGTCAGGGTTTGCAATAGTTAAACTAACTTGGTCACAGCCCTCTGGGACACTGCAACCCCCCTTTCTTCCCACTAGTGGCCCACACAATATATCAGAATTACCTTCACAGTATACACTTACCCCCAGGTCTGGTTCCGGCACTGGGACCTCCTGTGAAATGAGATACAGTGCAACAATCACAGTACAGTACTTTAACATAGACAAATACCTCAGGCAGGCTGCATCTGTATCCCGATCGCAATTACTGCACAATACCCGGGAGAGCACACAGCAGATTCAGTTCCTGACAGACCGAGTGCAATTTTCAGCAATTCCTCTAGTCTTCTACAGGGTGAGCCTGGTTTCTACTCTTCAGAGATCCTTTGATTCTTTTCACAGGACGGATTCAGTCCTAACAAGCTGTTACACAAGCTGCAGACCGGAACTCTGGGCCTTACACACGTTTTTTGACTAAAACTGCACACTGAAAAAGCACAGGGCTCCTTCCTTCTTCACTGCCAAAGCTCAACTGAAACTCCAACCGACAAAACCGGGCACTTCCTTTGAGTTCCTCCCAGTTCTTGACTGGATTGGCTGTCACTCACAATAGACTGCTGTTGGTCCAAAAGGCACTGAAGTCTAAACTACATCTCCCAGAGTCACTGCCCATACAATCCTCTTGTGGCTGGCTCAGATTATGAGTCCAAGTTCTGATTCGTCCAAGGCACCATTTTAGAGCTAGCTTACCCACACTGATTGGTCCAGTTCAGCAGTTCAAAACTAGAATGGGGAACTAGCAGACACAGTTCTGACTGCAAAAGCAGGTTAGACAAACTGTAATTTCATTATTACTCTAAATAATTTCTGGCAAACAGTTACATCTTTCAGATAGGTTCCCTTTGCACTCCTAGTGACTGCAAAAATGAAGTGAATTGGCAGCAGCTGAGTGGTACTCAATCAAAGAAACACACAGTCCCCCATACAAACTAATTATGTCTGCAAGCAGACAGCTCTTAAAGAGACAGTACCAGAGGCTCTAAAAACACTCACTGATAAATGGCTTAAATGCCAAACACCATTCAGGCTTGGAGCATTCAAGCAAGCTCCTGGAAGTCTTTTGGGAACCCCCATTTGCAGGGGGGTTACATTTGTCACCTTTTTTTAAACACTGGCGTGACTCTGGCCAGTTTCCACATGTCGGGCACCACACCTTCACTCTGGGACAAATTGAGTATTCTGGACAGCGGTCCTGTAATGAATGGTGCCGCAAGCTTTAAGAGTTTAGGTTCAAGGCAGTCAGATCCAACAGCGGTACTGTCTGATATGGAATTTAGATGTTTAAGGACAGCTTTCTTTGAGATAGCTTTAAAGTAGAAGGGAGGCGTCTTTGAAGTGTCCTTCAGGGTGGGGGATCCAAGTTATCGGAAGAGAAAGCAGTGGTGTAGCTAGAGAGGTCAGAGAAGTGAGAATTAAATGCATTGGCAATTGTGCCAGAGTCATTACAGTGAACACCTTTCAGTATCATGTCATTGTTTAGTAGAGTTTGCTTTGATTCGAGGAAAGTTTTGATATGGGACCAACATTTCTTAGGGACGCCAGCTGCATCCATCAGAAGACCCTTACAGTATTGGCTTTTTGCATGTCTTATTTGTGTTTTGCACTTCGATCACTGTTCTCTATAGATGCTATAGTCTGCTGTGAGACTGCATATTTTAAACTTTCTCCAGCATTTGTCCCTGTTTTTGAGGGCTGTAAGGAGGTCTTTATGCAGCCATCTGGTTTGTTTACTACGAACGCGCCGAGTGATGACTGGAGTATGTTTATCTTGAAGGAGTACAAACCTACTCAGGAAAGCATGGAGGGCAGCATCCGTACTCGTTGATTGGTAGACAAGGGACCAAACAGTATGAGACACACCATATAGGAAATGAGCCTGATTTAAGTTTGCATAGTTTCTGAAGCATATACAGTGTTGGGGGGACGTGGAGGTTGTAGATGGACTCCATATGCAGAAAACGAGGGAATGATCACTGATATTGTCCGGCAGCGTTCCTGTTTCTGCAACTGCGTCCACTCAATTTGTTAAGACCCAATCAAAAAGGGAGCTGGAGTCAGTGGTAACAGACACTCTTGTAGGGTCAGTAATGATTTAGTGTAAATTGTAGCTCTGTACCAGGGATTGTAGGGTGTCTTGAGATTTGCCAAGCCAGTTTAAATTTAAATCTCCGAGAATGATGAGTTCATTCTTCCCCGCATATGCAGCCGTATGATCCAGCAAGTCCACTAGGCTTTTTAGTCCACTATTAGGGGGATTATAGGCACAGACAATGTGGAGTTTCTTAGCTCCTAGTCTGAGTATGGCATGGATGTATTCACATAAGAAGTTTTTCTTGTCAGTTATCATAGTTAGGTTTAGATTGTTTTTGTAATAGATTGTGACACCCCCACCACGCTTTGGAGGTGGCCTGTCACACCTAAGAAGGTTGTAGTTTGGGAGCAGGCAAAAGGTACCTGGGATAGAGGGCTTTAGCCATGTCTCAGATAGACAGAGCACATCTGGGTGGTGGTTAGCCACCCAGGCTTCAAGATCTGCATGATTACGGAGAAGACTCCTAACATTTAGATGGACTATGTGAAGACCTTTCATATCATAGCCAGTGCAGTTTAGAGGTAATTTACTTGGTGTTGGACCAGGGTTCGATTCAATGTCCCCAGACAGCAAGAGAACCAACAATATGATGTACCCTAACTTATGCAGGGCAAATTGAGGGCTATTACAACTATAGATACGCCACCATTTAGCAACAGATGCAGTAGTGTGGTAGATGAGTAGTTTAGGGAGGAGGGCAGGGGTCATGTCAAGGCCTCTTTCCGATAGGATTAGCATGTTAGAGTAAGTGAAATCATTTAGATTCAAGTCACCATTTTGGAGACGATTTTTGGGGTTAGGCACTGTAAGGATACTAAGTAACATCAGAAACAGGATAAGAGAGGGCGAAAGTAGAGATAACCAAGCCATTCTGTAAGATTTAGTAGTAAGCACATTGGGTAAGGCTGGATGGAGGGTTAGGGGATGCAGTGGAGGGCAAAACGTAACTGCCGCAAATGGAGCTTCTATAGTCTGCCTAGTTTTAGGAGGTCCTGTGATCTACTTAATAATTGAGATCCCTAAAACTCCAAAAAAGGAAAAAACCTAGATTGCTGGAAGGGTATGTGAGTATCGATCTGATATGGCAACAGATAGCTACAGCATAACCAAGGGAGCTGCAAGATGTAATTAAGGCAGTAGCAACCCAATCTGGGACCTCTCCTGCCTCTCTGCCCCTAATAATAATGTCACTAATGTCTCTTATTAAATCATTTGTAGTGTCACTTGATAGTCTTACAATTTCTGTTCATTTTCCACCTGTCTCAAGCACTCAGTCATGTGGCCTTCACACCACAAACCACACGTCGGTCTGATAATCAACTTGTCTTTTTCTAAATCATTTATTGCTTCTCTTTCAAGTTCAGTTAAGTTTCTCCCCTTAGTGGTAAATGTTTTCAAGAGGGCATCAATGTCCTTATCTACCCCTTCCTGAAGGCGTCAATAGGGTTTGGGATAGGGCCTGGTGGTACGAACATGGAGACTACATGGAGTTTTTTCTTTAGTGTAGTGTTTCATTTCAATGTCAGAGTCTGCAAAAAAAGCATTTTAACTTTAAACGTCTATAGAATTTCTGTAAATCAAACTTTATTTGAAATTCATTAGGTGATGCTGTGGGAGCAAAGGTTAGACCATTAGAGAGGACTAAAGGCCTTCTCGAAATGTTGAAGACTGTACTGTCTTGGACCACAAGCTGATACCTCCCCCTGCTCCCTCTTCTTCTACCTGTGCACCTGTTTTTCTTATTTGTTACGCTTTCTTTCTTTCTTTGTTATTATTTTCAGTTTGGGGTTAATATCTTTGAGCCATGGGCTAGTTTACAAAGGCTCCAGGTCAGACAGAGTACATGACAGAAATAAAACAACATCAACAGTAGATGTACAGAAAATACTTTTGGGTACTATAGATAATATGAAAACAAGGTTACATGATATACAAAAAGAGAATATTGTGCTAAACTGACAAGTTACATTAAGGTTACAAATTGTTTAGAAATTAAACAGAGAAAAATACCCTATCAGTCCTACTTGAATAGGCAGCCAGTTGTAGTCTGCCCTGTCAGAAGGATGATTCCAGGGAGCTACTACTTAGTTGAGGCAAGGCAACCAGATTAAAAGGTATAGTTGTAGCTGTAAAATTGAGTGGCAGCTTGAGAGGGCTTTGTCATTAGGAGAGAAGGGTAAGAGGTGATGGATTTGGGTTGGGGGGGGAGTAGTAGGAGGTGGTCAGTAAAAGGGGGAGGAGTAACGCAGATGAGGGGGTGGGTAGGGGAGGTACAAAGAGTATGTGGGGGAGGAGGAGGGAGAGGAGGATGAGGCAGAGGGTGGACAGGAGTGGGGAGATGCACAGAAAATAACTTCAGGGGAGGTGGGAGGAAGTGTGAGAGTCAGTCAGTGCTTTGAGACTAGCTTTGAAATTGCTGATCTTGTTACATTCAATTAGGTCAGGGGGGAGATTAACCCACTTAGGTCCTCTATAGGAGAGAGATCTCTGGGCAATCGAGGTATGCTTAAAGGGAACTACCATTCCTCCCTTTAATGCACTACGAATACTGACAACTGGCTTATTTATTTTGAATAGGCGAGATGTGGATTCAGATGCCAGCCCGAGCATAGTTTTCTTTGCCAGGAGGCAGGCCTGGTATTGGACTTGGAGACGAAGGGGTAGCCATCCGGTTGCTGTACAGAGATCACAAGAGTGAACCCAGTGGTCTGCTCCCAGGACAAGCCTGCATGCTTTGAGCAGCAGGGTTTTTACTCAATTTGAGGGCTGTGTCAGTTCCAGCACTGTAAATTGTAAGGCCGTAATCTACAGTAGATAGGACTGTGCAGCTAGCGTGAGACCATCTTTAGGGCCTCAGCAGGCATGTAGTGACGGTGTTGACAGAGGACACCTAGTTTGCATTGGCTGTTTTGACAACATGGCCAATATGGGTTAAAAACGAAAGGGCAGTGTCCAAGCGAATGCCAAGATATTTAAAGTTATCAACCTGCTTCAGTATAATCCCCTCACTACTCCGTACCTCCAGTTTCTCAAATTTCTTTCGGTTCTGAGAACCTTAAAAAGCAAACTCCTGTTTTTTTTTTTATAATTTAGCAGTAGTTTATTATTAGAGAACCATTTCTCAAGTCTGTGAAAGTTAGCATCCAGCTCATGTGTGATAGAGTGTAGCTTATTACCACTTACAGAGACGACTGCATCATCTGCATATAACACAATGTGCTCCAGGCAAAGCAAGGGCAGGGAGTTTACGAAGAGGCTGAAAAGGAGTGGCCCCAGGATTAAGCCTTGGGGGACTCCAAGATTCACCTCTTTTGGCTCAGAAAGAGTGCCTTTGATTTTGACACATTGAGTCCTGCCTAAGCGGTAGCTGTTGAACCATGTAACCGTGTCTATGACTTTTAAGACCTTCTATCCCTGGTCTTGTCCTTTCAGTCCAGTTGTTACTATGCTGCTCACAGACTTCGAGCTAGATTCTGTGTCCATGTCTTTGTGGGCTTGAGACAATAGACCTTTTGGAGGTGCAGATTTTTGGAATCTCCTTAAAAAGGGGTGCTGTTGCTGATTTGGTCTTCTCCATCCCCACCCCCCCACCTCAGATGAAGATTATCTGAAAAGGCTGGCGGGGTTGTCCTCTTTTACACAGTTACTCCAGTTGTAATCTTTACTGTCTTGGTAGTCTGTGATATCGCTGCAGTATTTCCTAAAGTTTTTTATCCTCAATGTTTCTTCATACTTTCGTAAATCATTATTGATTCATTCCTAACATTTAATTCTTCAGCAGCTAACAGGGTGTTAAGTTGCCCTTGAAGATTATCAATTTCTCTCTCTTGCTGTGGCTTCTTTTACTGATACAGTACCATAAAGTCTATGCAGCATTTGCCCTTAATGGCATCCCGCCTTTCTTTAAGCTTCAAGTCATGAAACTCACATTAGTTTCTATTACTACGTATAACCTCATGGCACGTGTCTATTTTTAACATATTCTGTGAGTGTGACAATATGTCACTCAAGTTTAAGGTCCTTTTCTTTAAAGCTCTCTAATTTTTTACTCAATGTTTTTTCACTCGGGGCATTAGGACTCAGTTTGCTGCTGGAGTATTTGGACACCTTATAAACTTCAGATTCCACACAGCCAAAAACATTTTTTCTATCTTCGGTAAGTAGATATGATCAAAAAATTCCATAATATATTAAGAGACACTGATGTCTAGTCTCAAATAACTAAGAGACATTAGTCCTTCTGAGAACAAAAGGCAATGAAGGTGACGTAGATGAGCTTACAGCTGGTAAACCACATGCATTTGAAACACTGCAAACAATATGAAAAATATCAGAAAGGAACTGAAATGTCCCATAAACTGGTTTGCATCTAAGGAAAACCTTCATACGTTAGTGCAATCGGCAGGAGGTCTGGTCCAGACCCCTGTGGCCGAAGGTTTAAAACTGTTAATAAATATATTTTCTTATGTATATCTCGTGAGCAGAAACAAAAAATTTGTACACATGTTATTGGTCTTGTATGTATTGACCAAAGAAATGAGAAACTAAATATCTATATATCTATGTATATATTTTCTGGTCTCTGGTTTTAGTGCTGCAAAGCCAGTACATATAATGAAATATTTATGGCATATTTGTTGGTATACTTTTGGGCCACTTTTTCTTGAAAAAGCTGGTGGGTGTGACAGCAAAATGTCAGGAGAATTAATATAAGTGGCCACAGTTGCAAAATAAAAGAAACATTAAAGAAAAACCCATCATTCTGTTGTTCACTGGTTGAATTAGTCTGTTTGCTCCAACTGAAGTTTTATGCCAAGACAGGCAAAGTTATGTGCATTAGCAATGGAAACCCACACTCCTGATGTTGTCTATCTTATATATCAACTGCCATTTAACCTTACTGTAGATACTGTACATAGCTTCTGTACGTGCCTTCTGCTTATCAGATTATTGTGCTTCGCTTGTACTACTGTATGTATTCATTCCTCCCGCCCCTTCCCACAGGTCACATCTGGAAATAAGCTTTATGACTCAGTGTGTATTTCCTGGGAAATCTCTTTCAATAAATAAATAAATAAACCTGAAGATGAGTTATTGGTTGGTGAGGGGAAGGAGCAAAAAAAATAAATCAGTCTGACCACTTAAGGACGGAACTTGGGAGTCATCATTAGTGATAGTCTTAAATTAATAGCCCAATGAACCAAGGCACTTGGCAAGCCAAACAGGATTCTGGGATGTTTAGAGAGGGGGTTCTCCAGCAGAAAAAAGGTGCTTCTGTGGGTCACTAGTGAGGTCACACCTGGAGTACTGTGTCCAGTTTTGGATCCTGCACACGGTATTATATGAGGACCATCTGGCCAGTCTGAACATGCACTTTTCAGAGTCTGGAGGCGACCGAGACATGACAGAAACCTTTAAATATCTGAGTGGGATAAACAGGGGAGAGTATCGCTACCTGTTTTAAGAGTACCGACAGCATTAGGAAAACTTTGAAGAAAGTAAGATTTATATTCAACTCCATCCCATTTTCTTTATTACTTCATATATTTTCAGTAATGAATTCCTCATTTTCTCTTTTACTGAAAACAGTTGCATTAAAACAAGTTCCCTGTCTCCTAGACTATAACTACTCCAACTGCTTCTCTACACATGCCATCACAGTCCTGTTTATGACATCATAATTATCGACACAGCAACATATTTTGATGTCATAAACAGAATTAGGATGTAAAGTGTAGGCTGGTAACCAGAGATAAAAGGGCAGAGATATTGTATTCATGCAAATTCTCTTAGTAATAAGGAAAGAAGAGTGAGAATTACGAAATAAAATATGAAACATAAGCTACATTTAAGCCTGAATAGTATATTTTTTCAAAGTTATTTCAACTGTGTCAGGAGCTCTTTAAGCAAAGTGGTGGATCAGCAAAGTGGGTGCATAAGTAAACTGTTGGGGGTAAATCTGGGATGGAAGTGAGGAATTATTTCTTTACAGAAAGGGTTGTTGATAGGTGAAACAGTTTGCCATGGGATACAGTAAACACCAAGACAGTGACAGCTTTCAAAAGAACATGGGGCAGCTGTAAAGGGTTAGTGAAAACTGAGGCATGGAAGGGAGTAGACCGTAGGGGCGGTGAGGCTGATCTAATTAGCATACTGCCTAGGCAAGAGAAAAGGCAGGTAGGCAGGTAGGTACGACTCAGGTAGGAAAATGTGGAGACTTTTTTTGCTAATAATATATTTTTGGTCCCTTTCCCGACCATCTGTGGTCCATCACCCCTCCAGCTTTCGGGGATCATGCTGCGCTACACTGGGGGCTTTTGCATTGTTTTTCAGCAGCTCCTTTCCTGAACCCCCGTGGTAATGGGGCGATGTGACAGCCCCCATGGAGGAGGAGAACGTCCTATGAGATGCTCAAACCCCCAACAACCCAGGCTTGTTCCTGAACCTGGATCGCCAGTGTCACGGCAGTAGCCCTACTGCCATGCCGACAGGAAAATGGGCAGACATGATGGTCTATAAGTGTTTTTATGCAGACATCTTTCTATGTTTCTATTTTCCTAGTATCTGTATTTTGTACCATAAAGCAAGGCAGCTGAACTTCTGTTATGATCCACTAGATGGTGCACAATAATCACCATATAAAGATCACCGAACAGGCTACAACAAGAGTACAAATGCCAACATTTTCTGCTGCGTTGCATTTGTTTTCCAAGCACATGTACAATGACGTCCAAATCCCAGTACAGAGCATCATGGGTAGTCGTAGGCCAACCTCTCTGTAAGGTAGGCTGACTAAGTCTTAGCAAGACCAACAGCTGTTTCCAAATTGGCTTTTTACATTTGATCCAGTGTAGCCAAGGGCAACTAACCACAGGAATGTAGTTAAAAGCTTTCTTGTATGTTGCGATAGCACTAAAGGTCTTTTTCTTTGGGCTGCAAAAACTGAAACAGGCAAAGACTGATGGCAGCATGAACTGATTCATTTTATGTGTAATGTATTCAATATCAATAATAATGTTTGCTCTTACTGTTCCCTTCCTTAAGTATAACATGAGGTATACAAAGGGGCAGGGCAAGAAAGAGGTTATGTATATGAAGCAGAAAAAAGAAGCACATGTAAACTCTCCCAAAGGTGCTCCAGCCCAAACTTAAAGTACATAGAGAATACTGGATGGGTAACCATGCAGAACCAGTGTGTTCTGCCACAGAGTGGTCTGATTCCCAGTGACCTCGAGAGTGAAACTCAGAGAGGTCCTTCAAAATCTGACCCCGAGTGGCAGAACACACTAATTCTACGGCGTTATCTAATTTTATAGTGTATGGTGCCCCTCGAATTATTTGTAAAACATTTTTAGGCTTTGAAAAACGTTCCACCGTACACTATAAAGAAATTGTTGTCCCCGCTAGCTAGGAGATGGAGTTGAGTGGTTGCTAGGGACTGCAGCAGCACACATGCCCATTGGGTGCCACTCTGCTGTGGGCGGGATTTAGAAAAAACAAAAAAAAAACATGGTGGGCCGGACGTTTAGGCTTAGCGGAAATACCGTCCTGAGGCGAAAATGTGAGTTTAAAACTTTTTACGGATCAGAATCTAGTTGATCCAGCTTTTCCGTTACCTCTTAGCTTGTCCAAAAACCGCCGCAGTCATTTTCTGTCTGTTTCAGTGACATTGGCCCGCAGCGGTTTTCTGTTGATGCCGTCTCGAGCTTTCTACTCTAAATGAATGGAATGCTGTTCTGCACGTACAGTCAGAACAGCGTTCCATTCATTTAAGTGTGTGTGGATGAAGTGTGTTTTTGTAAGGCTGGATTTCGGGTGAGAACAACGTTCCACCATACACTATAAAGGGGTCCTGTTCTTGACTTTGTGTCATGCTGTAATGTCTAAATATATTTGTGTTTCCAGTAACAGTTCATTGGCATGTGCCCAGCTTTTGCCTCAGTTTTCTTTGTAGGCTATGTATATGACTGGGAGAGTGGTACCAAAGAGAGTTCTAGTGTATAAGTATTATTTTACTAAGTTCACCTATACTGGATCATAAAAAATGCATTGCGAGCTCCCATCATTGATCTTAAGTAACTGGGACCTAACATTTAATAAAAAGCTAAGTGGTTATTTCAGTCCTTTGCACTTTTTTTGGTAGGTACCCATACTGTAGTCTCACCCTGCTGTACCTACGTGTGTTCACCTCGGAGGGCTATCATCTGGTAAAGAGAGCTGTGATTTTTTTTGCCAACACTAATGGCACAGCCTGTCCAGCCAGTATGAAGCTGTTTAGACAGTAGGTAGCTGGTGTTATGCATACTAACACAGTATTGCACAGACAAGAGAGACACGGGGTCTGTTTTATTGGCCCCTCATGTTGTATGGCAGTTACTATCTCCAATAATGTTCCAGTTTTTGTTCATCAAGGGACTGAGCATGGTACTTCCTTTATGTGCTGGTCCTCTATCAGCCCAGGGTTGGACACAAACTACAAACTGGTTCCCATATCCTGCTGCTTCGGCTGGCAATGTGAAATCCTACACCACCACCACGCAAGCTCCTAGTCACTTCCTGTACTTGAATATCAATGGACAACACTTCCACCTAACAGTTACCTTAGCTGGGATCTTTGCTGGGTGGTTCTCGAGAATTAGTCTCTTCAAATGTAGAATCCACAGACGCTTGTCCTGCTGCGATTTGGCCTGTTTGTGAACATAACCAGATAAAATCTAAAGCAGTTGATTACAAACCATTCGTCTCTGACTGGATTCTAAAAATGTATTTAGTGTGCAGATAATGTGAACACAACAATTTATGTAACAATGTGCACCCTATATGCTCCTTTATTTTTGTATATCACCACATTTTTTTCAATTATATTTTTGTGTCATCCCTACCAGACTTTTTCCCCTGCACCCCCACCTCCCTGTGACCCCCCTAGCTATACACTGACCTCCATGGTTCCAGCCCTCTCTGAAGGCCCTTCTGCCACATTCGCAAGCCATCCTGCAGTAAACCTGTACCACAGCAGGTCTACCTTACAGTCCTGAGAGAATGTTGGAGGGGAGACACCCCCAAAGCACTAGTCAGGTCACTATCACATGGACAATGACAAGCTGGTACTGTAGCCATATCCCCCAGGCCAGCTGGCATATCTTCAGAGAGCTATTTGTGCTCTTCTGCAACAAGGAATCTCTCTATCCACAAACAGTATGGAAGATACCACTCGTTCTTTGAGGTCAAGTGTGTCTTGTCAGAATGTGGCACTCCAATTGCTGGCCCAGTTGACATCACAAATCTTGAACATAAACATGGGGGCCCCTGCCCAGACACACTTGCCACTTAGGCCATTGGGCTGGCTATATTGCAGTCATTTTAAAATTTAAAAAATACATTTAAGGCAGCTAAAAATAAACCCAATCAAAGAAATAGTGCATAGAAAGAAAAAAATACAAGCATAAAAAAAAAAAAAGAAATGAGACTTGTTTTGCTACTCTAGATAATTTTCCATTTCATTCACTTATAATTATCATTCAGTTTCACCAGTAATTAAAACATTCAAGAGGGAACTTGGATTAATGGTTAGTACTGGCTTAGGAACCAGGAGACTGAGGTTCACTTCAAACTGCACCAGAACCACATACTCACTGTGTGACCCTAAGCAAATCTTGTAACAACTCCATCCTTCAATCTCACCTACCCAGAGAATTAGGCAAAAATCGTACCCCACAAACATGAGATACTACATCTCAGTTGGCTTATCCTGGGTAAATAAACAGTAAAAAGGATGCAGCTGCTTCTCATCTTAAAAATAAACAAGTTGCAGATAGACAGGCTAGAGAGGGTTCGGTTTGGCTCGGGTTGAATAAAATATGGAAACATTTTTGTAGAAATACCAATCATTGGTATTTAGTAGGTGTATTCAGAATCGGTGAAATCCATTCTGTTTGCATCCATTAGATTACTGGAAGTTCTGATTTTATATATGACACCTTTGAAATATACTGGATTCAGAACTGGACTTGTAATCAGAATCTGTGATTCTGCATCAGACTACTAAAAACGTCCCCCACCCAGCAAGCAGCTATCACAGAACCCTTCAAACCAAAACTCATGCAAAACTCTAGAAAAAGGAACTCCCACCCTTGAGCACACATTCACCTATCCCTTTCCCCCACCTAGTAACTTACTGGCACTACAGTAGTATAACATTTATTTTTTTAAACAGGAAATGCATACTCAGGCCGAAGCCTAATTTTAGATTTATTGCTGAATTTTCTGATGTATGCCTGTTGTGTGACTATCTGCTTGCATCCAGTGAAGTCCTCCTCAGTCTCATCAGTCCTTCAGTGTCCTCCCTTTCTATCCTGTCTAATGCACTATGTCAAAGTCCGTGGGCAGTGAGGCATAGGGTGGCAGCACTTTATAGCAGGCAAATCTGGATAGACTGCTTGGATACAAATGGCGCAAACCGGAAAACATGACAAGGGAAGACACTGAAGGACTGATGATGAGAGAAACACAGAAGGATGCAACAACAGGCCAACAGTCCACCACCACCCAAGTAGTGAAATGAGGAGGACAACTACAGGAGGACTTCATTGGATGTCATGGGACAGTCAGACACACAACAGTGCCGATAAGCTGCTGGGGGGGGGGTGGAGAGACAGGAAGGGAGAATGGATGTTTGAGGGTATGGGTCTTTTCCTAGGTTACATTCAAGCAGGCTTTTACTGTGTTTTGCTAGGTAGGAGACTATTTAAATTAGTAGTCAAATGCAGAATCAGAGTCAGATGTGGAATCCAACTTCTTTTAGGAATTAGGATGTTTGACCATCAATTCTGAAAATCTTAACTCAGAAAAAAAAATTGAAATTCGTGTGTCAGATTCAGTGACTTGGATTCTGATCATCCTTAGCATTTAGAGGTGTCATCTACAGGATGCTGAGTAAGCATGGGGCGTAAGGATGGTGGGATACTGGCCTGACAAAAGTAAAGCACCATAAAGGGTGAAGCAAAATTTTAAAGTACAGAGGCACTAGCCTTCAACTCAAACACAGCACTGGGTACCCTTACTTCCATAAGGCCAATCAAGAAATGACTGGTAGCAACATTGCTGAATCTAGTTATCCATGTATTTGGTAACAGACATCACACTAGTGTGCTGTGAGAACTGTACTAATTTTTGTAGGTCTCTATTCTGGTTGGTCTGCTATTGGACTCCCCAAAGATTCTTCCTTTTCTTTTCATCATCTGCCTGCTGCCACTTAAGTCATCCGATTTCTCCGTTCAGTTTGGTCTGTACTTACTTTTTCTAAGCTCACATGGCCCTACCACATGCCTTTCAGATCATTCGATGAGGGCTTCCCCTGCATGCTCCCTTCGCTGGACTACAGCCAGATTATATTTCTCATTCGTCAAACCTTGAAACCACAGTTTCACCACCTGTCTTCTGAAGTACCGTACTGTAATGATGGGTCTCCTTAATTACCTTCTGACAAAACTCCTATGGGTTCAAAACTCTGCTCATCTACAGACCCAGAGACATACACATGGCCACCTCAGTCTAGTCTTCAAAACTTTCAGCTGCCTTGTTTTTGTTCATAGAGCAATATTTTAAGTATCAGCCTCTCTCTTGCTCTCTCTTTTTCTTTCTTCAAAGACTGCCAATCAATACCACAATAATCCACCTAATTATTTTTCTTCATATTTCCTGTGTCCCCTTCCTTGACGATGGGGTCCTCTGACCAAGGGGGCAGGTAGGCAGCTGCCTTCACAGACAACAACAACACTGCTGCTTTGTCAGCCACCTGGTGGGTGCTGAATGAATGCTGGCTGGCCCATGCCATTGCTCCCCGGCAGCTGAACATCTTACCTCCATGATGTACCCCAGCCCTCGGTCAGCTTTTGCAGGGGATTCTGATGACTGCATGCAAACTGGTCTCCCAGGTATCAGCTCAAGATGCTGTCACCATGCCACTGGCCTAGCCTCTGGCTGCAATCTGCCTTAACTCTGTTAGTGGCAAAGCATTTAGTCACTTTGCTCCAATCCTTTGAAATCATCGCCCATTTCTGCTCCATGTTGCAAACCCCTCTGGTCATTGAAACATTTTCACTGACTGGCCCAGTGGTATGCCCATGGTTCTCTGTGCTGCCAGCTGGGGGCTAGGGTTTGAAAGCATTCTTGTACCTGTCAGGTGGCACTGGTGTCAGCTGTGAAGGCTGCCAGTCATCCACTCTTCTAGCTGGAGTACTAGGTGCAGCCATATTGATCCTACTCGAGTGGGAGACTGGCAGAAACCCAGGGGAAACAGATAGTTGGCCTAACATAAAAACTTTTCAAAAATCATCTTTTTTCTAAGGGTTTCACCTGTTAATACAACTGATCTAATCCTGTTACTTTCTTATATTCTACATTATCTCAGGATTTAGCTTTATTTCTGCAAGGCGTTTTGAGACATCTTGCTTGAAAGAAACTATAAAGTGCAAGTGTTCCGGTGATGCCGCCGTACAGTATATGCTGCAGTTACATTTATGGTAGAGGTGGCTCAACTGGTACCTGTACAGTGTGCTGCATTTTGCAGTTCTTGTAATGGAAGATGCTGAAGCTGAGTGGTTCCTTTGGTATCACTTCCACTAGCATTAGATTGCTGCACTGTGAGGAAACAAAGGTGAAAATTCAGTTTGCATGCAGAAGCTAGAACCAATATCACTGGAAACCAAATTTTTCAATCAACTAAACCGCTTTCCCATACGAACATGCAGACATGCCAGCAGATAAAGCCCTTACAGTCTACTTAGTCTGCTCGAGTGTGCAGTTCCAGACCATGTTTCCCTCTGTGTTTCCCAGTCACTGATCAAACTGACTTACCAGTATATGGGCCTTGTATGTATACATTTCTTCCCTCTTCTTTGTGATCAGAAGCAGTTTATCAAACAGAAACAAGGTGCGTTCACTTTTGGCACGTTGAACGCGAAATGTTCCTTCCAAAACCAGCTCTCCATAGCTAGTCAGGTCGGGGCCCTTCCAGTTAGTAAGCAAACTTTGTATTTCCTTTTAGAACAGAGAAACAAAAACACTCAATCCTATTTTGAAGTTAACAGTAGTTCAATGAATAGTACAAATGCAGCAGTGCCAATGTATAGTGAAAAAAAGGCAATTTACATAATCTAGAACAATATTTGAGTGGTAAAATTCTCTTTAGAATGTGTTAAGTTTTTTTTTTTTTTTATTAAGGAGAAGCACAATGAGTGGAAAGCGGTTAGTTTCCACGTGTCCTAAAACAAAGGTATCATAAATTGGTTAAGTACAATGACTAGATCATCAATACACTGCATAGGCAAACATAGACATAGTAGAACAAAGTCACTTGTAACAGTAGCCGAGGGATGGCCACAGGATAAAACTGATAACCAGAACAGGGATTAGGTTCATTAAGTAAGGAATACCTAAGCAATAAGACACAACAGGGTGCTGGTTGTCATGGGTTGAACACATGCTCCAGAGGTGCAGTAAGGCACAAGGGGCATGTGCTGAGTGCTTTCAGCACCTGGGAGGTGTTGTAGTAGGCCTGTAAAAAGGGACCTGTCCCCCCCCAGCACTATTTAATAAGTTGTTTTTTCCACACTTGTCAGTGAAAGACCCCTCCCCCCCAACACACGTGCATGGTGGAAAGGTTTTTTGTCCATTGCCAATTTATTTAGCAATCACTCTATATTGGTAACACACAGAGCACACATTAAAATCTCCTGCTTATGCAGTTTCAGTTGAAACCCACCTGCTGACATATCAGTAGCTGTCTGGTGTGTGTGTGTATGAGAGAAAAATGGCAGTTGCACGTTGTAAACTGCTTGGGAGGAGATACTTAACTGTTGTGAGCCACAATGATGAATTGTGAGTGGGGCTGCAAATCTGGAGACCTGGGTTTGAATCCCACAGCCCCCACTTGCATACTGTGTGACCCTGAGCAAGTTACTTAACTTCCCTGTGCTCCCAGGTTGCACCTGGAACAAGCTTTCAGCTTAGTGTGTCTCACCTGGTTAAACAATTGAAAAAAAAAGTTCAGGGCATAGAAGAGACATGGGTGATGGGAAATGGTCTTAAGTCTAGAGAGATGGGAAAAAAATCAGGGGTGGAACTTTAAAGGTTTTGTTCAGGAGCTTCAAAATCAAGCAGGAAAAAATGTGGGTATATCAGTTTTACATATTTATTTCATATAGCAAGCGTGTGTGGGGTTGGGATGGGGCAAGGGGAGGTTATTAAAATGAGAAAAAAAAAAATCACACTTTGTAAGGGCTAGTTAGGGCTGCTAGTTTTTCTTCACCATACCAACATGGCAGCCTATTTTTCTTTCAATTTCTGGAAGGCATGGATTTCTTGGTGCACAGTGGCCGGGTTAAAAAAAAAGTATCTGGTGCACAGTTTATGACTCCATAAGGACACAGGTCATGGAACTTTGAGCCAACCAGGACATATCACATTCCCTACCCATTTTCTCAAATGCAATAAAGGCACATAGCCACAGAACAAATGTGTGACTGGTAAGGAGACAGAGCTGTACATGTGAGGCAAAACGCAAGGTGGCAGCACACACAATACTGAGTAGGTTATTCCAAACACTGGGAAGTCTGAATGAGAACCCAGCCTGGCCAATAGCCACAGAGCATTTGGTAACTGAGAATGGAGGTATGATGTTGGTACCTAAGGTGATTAACTTGGGCATAGAGAGCGTGGATATAATAATTTGCCTTCTGTTACCCACCCAGCAATGGTCAGTCAATGAGCTAGCAGAACCAAACAAAAGAAGGCAGGAATGTTTTACAAATTTTAGGTAGTTGTAACTTTTTATTTCTGAAGCACCGGTATTTTTCTTTTTTCTTTTGTTGATTAGAAAGTCTTCTATGTGATAGTAGTATGCTTGATGTGTGGAGTGGCACTCTCCCTGGCAGCTGACATATCTAGTTCTATTCCTCCCACTAAATCTTCAGCATTGTAACCTCACTGATAGTGACATCACAGGTGACTTACCAGACAGCTGCTCTGCATCTCTTCCTAAGCAGCTGTGATATCATATTAGAGAGGTCACAAATTCTGGTGATGTAATGGGAGGAAAGAGCGAGATACACTGTACCAGATTCCAAACAGAGTGCTCTTCCACACATCACGCCACTAACATCAGGTAAAGACATCTTTTTATTAACCAAATGGAAAAGAAAAAGTACCTCAGATATAAAAGATAACAGTTAACTGTTTTTTTTAAAACAAATATTAGTTTTAGACAGCACATTGGCTCTTTAAACATGCTATACAAGGTGCAGTGCGGTTAGTATAATGAGGTAATGAAGAGCAAAATGTCAGGAGGAGTTAAAAAGAGCGTCCAGCCTAGCAAAAGAGGTTTTGTTGGCTACTCTGTAAATCATACCACTAATCAAAAATGGGAAGAATTTTGGGGCAATGACCCTGCCATTGAATCCTATACGGCACCCTCAACTGACCACTGCTCACTATGAATACATGAACCATTTTGGTGTGGCTGTGCTGTTTTCTATGAGAAATGTGTGCTAGCACCCTCCTAATATAGCCACAGTATGAATCCAGTGCTTGAAGCCAAAAAGTAACCTTAAGGGAAGGGATTTTATATGTAATCGTTATTTTATTCTCTCTGCCTGACAGCACCCTCTAGCCTTGTTCTAGCCTCATTCTTCTCACGGACTTACCGGTTATCCGCTGCTTGCACTGAACCTCATTTGTTGGGTGGCCAACCATGTTGGACATGCACATGTCTGTGAGTGGTGATGGCATCTGTGATGCTTGGCCAGCTGGTTATGATTATTGTATGATACTGGTATGACCATTTCAGTGGGGGAGATTTGGCCTTTAACTTACAAGGTCAGCAGCTGAAAATCACATGATGTATTTTACACTGACCAGGAGATTCCTGTAATTAAGACCTCCTTAAAGAAATGGCATTTTATTACCTTTTTATGACATGCTCAGGCTTTGAAGTTGAAAGAAAATCTAAAGTTGATGACATCAGGAAAGAAAGGGTAATTTGGCTGTTCTCGTCAAGTTTAACACCTAAATGACAAATGCTGGGATTGCTAAGATTAAAGAGAAATATTTAATTGAGTCATATTTAGGAAATGTCTTTTTTCTTCTGATGTCCCATTAATTAAAGATACCTTCTGGTAGGAAATCCTGTTTGTAATTTTATATTCTAAAAGGAGGAGCTAGATGACTCATCAAGTGGGTGTGGAAATTAAGTTGAAAATGCATCAGTGTATCTGAAATGTGATACATCATCTTGGGCTCTGAAGAAATGAAGTTCTCTGACACCTAACTTTAAATGCTCTTACTGAGGTAATACATTAGATAAAAAAGATCTAAATGTATTGTGGTAGGAGTTTTATTCTATAACTTTTTCCCATTTTTTTTTTGAGATTGTAAGCTCTTGATATTTGGTCTGTATTTTATCTTACTCATTTTCATATTTTTAGTAAAATCAAAATTTTCTTGAAATACTGCCAGTATCTTCCCAGTTCTTTTGCATGTGAAGTGCCTGTATTTTAAGTCTGACAACTATTTAAAAGGCTTGATGGTGTTATTAAGTTTGAAAAAGGTAAGAATATACCTAAGGTCTCTTACAGAGTTTTAAGGATTCATTTTGGGTACCTGATTAGGTGCCCTTAGGCAAAAGATATACTGCATCCCTCTGAAGAGAATATTTTCTGAGCCTGTACATTTGGGTACGCTAGCATAAGGTTCACAGTTTGAATCCTCCAAGAACTTGAGGCTAAAGGTGATTTGGACCCAAAAGCAGACAGGAGGGTTACCCTGTTACCTGTTCACGCTACTGCGCTCTCAGGTTGGCACTTTGGGAGCAGAGGGCCTGACCTGCAGAGCGCATTTGTGACAGCATCTGCCTGGTTTCCTCCCTGAACTAGAGAATAGGGAGGTGTGCACCAGTATGTCATGCTCCAGCCCACCCCCTCAGAGTGCTGTCCCACTGCGGTGCCACCCAGCCTCTGGCAGATGGCAGTACCTGCAGAGGAACTGGTGTCCCGCCTCCCGGAGGAAGGAGAGCTGCTGTTTAGTGCTCGATACTTGCTCACCCTTCTGGTCCACCAAATGACCCTTGTCCATTCCCAAACTCATGTTGCCGGTGTAGGAGGCTGAAGTGCAACCACTCTCCCTCTGGGCCAGCCAAGGGAAGGGATTTCTAAAAATTACTTGTGGTTGACATCGGAGTAATTCATTATAAATTAGTAATAGAAGCTGTTTTACAAACATTGGAAGAATTAGAAATTAACTGATGATGAACCCAAATTGTCACAAATATTTAATGCTTAAAAATTATATGATGACATTTTTTGCAGACTAAAATACTTTTCAAGAACTCGCTAATTTCTTGCTCTTTTATTGGCTGTTTATTAATGCATTGGCAGTCTGTACTGTTATTCTGCTTGGTTTCTGTTTGTATTTCTCTTCAAACATCTTTCTTTCCTCTGTAGGAGCAGAAAAGTAAAAGCTGTGAGGGGAAAAAAAGTTTGGGATAGGTAAATGCAAAAAGTCTTGGTGAAGTGACCTTGATCCATGGTCTTGTGAATGAGGTTGATTATTGTGAAAAGGGAGGGGACAGTGGAATAACAGACCCTGAAGCCAGGCTAGAAAGGATGGTTGAAATGAAGAGCCAACTGGGCAGGTAGAGAGTTGGGCTACAAATGTATATTGATTAGAATGCGACACACGGTCAACCGAACAGCCGTATAAAGGACTGGATGGCTCAAAGCATATGCAGTGAGTTAAAAAGTCTCTTACCTTTATATCACCACACTGAGTCTGGCCTACATTGGAAGGGGCCTAATAAAGCCATTATAATCTAATAGCTGTTTGATAGCCTAAGTCAAATAAGATGTGGTGGTCTCAGGTCAGTTCCTAGTGGACAGGTGTCCATATTTCAAAACATCAATTACAACTGGCACTAATTACACACCATTGCTGTCAGCCTCACACAATAAATCAAGGACTGAAATGGCTTGGTGTCTAAACTGCCCATGTTCATATTCCCTGTGACACCATACATGCAGCATATTACAGGTTACAAATGGCAGAAATGGCACAAGTTACAGACTGACCCTGGCACCCAAGACATTTAAACCTGTGTGCATGTACAGCATATGGGGTGGAGGTGTTTGTTTTTTACCATGTACTAAATGGTATTCATATAGAATTTGCACTCCATTTCACAACACTACATGTGACCTTGACTTCAATATTTTAGTAAGAATACAGGTGTGTAAAGGGCATAAAAATGATGCTAAATAGAGTTGCGCAAAAGGCCAGATGTGAAATAAGTCAAACCAACAGTAGCCTAACAAGTGTATATCGACAAATTGTAAAATATTTAATGTGAAATAAATTAACTTACACACACACACACACACACACACACTACGGTGACCATTTTGAATTAACGTTGAGGTACAGAATGTTCAGACTTGTAAGTATTGTATGGTAAGTTTTATTTGAGGTATAGTAAAGATTAGAGTGGAAATGTAATTGTTTACAAGTACCATAAAGTCTGAGGTTACAATTGCTTGGCTTTTCACTGAAGAGTAATGACAACAAAGATAAAAAACAACCACATAAGGGAGAGATCATTATCGGGTGTGGGGACCGCACAATAACGGCATGCCTTGCATGGGCTGTGAGGCATGAGTTACAGCCGAGGGACTTCAATCACCCTGGAAGTGCAGCTCTTGTAACATCACCACACACCTGGAGTTGGTTATTCTCAAAAGAACATTTGTAAAAGGTCAAAAGTGTTGTCAGTTAAATAAACTGTTATAAGACGGCACGGAAAAAACACTAAGTGGGAGGTTTCAGCAGCACCTTCTTGGATCCTGTTGGTCTTACCTGCAACCGAACAGCATGTTCATGTTTCCTCTTCATGTCATTTATGTGCCATGCCACCCGCTGCATAGTATCAATGGCATCCAAAACCACCTCGTAGCCCTCAGTGTCCTTGTCCAGGTGATTCGAGATTTCCTGGTTTAGACAAAGGTATGCTATTTACTAGTTTGTGAAGAGCGTTACACTACATTTGTAAGCAGACTGCATTATTATTAACCTATTTGGGAGGGGGGAGAGAGAGAGAAAAATAGACTCCAGCATAAGATGAAATGAATCCTGCATGAGCAGAAGTTAATCCAAACACTGAACTTTTTGTATTAAACATCCTGTATTGAATAAACCAAAACATTTGTTAATAAACATGTCTTTCATGCAGATGATTTGTCCCATGGGTGTAGGAAGGCATACTCCAAGTAAGCCATGACTTACAATTTGATTGGAGGGAGAGCAGCATTCAGGGCCCTGGTCAATGAATTAAATATAATGCTTTACTGCCAGTGTACATTCCAAGTAATCCTTGCCTCAGTGCTTTTGTGTGGAGGTTCTTTGTGCTTTAGGTTACTTTCCTACTTTGGGTTCATCAGGATCCAAACAAGTAAGACAAAACCAGGACTAGATCACACTTCTGTTACAGATGAGGCCTGTGTCTGTCTTCTGTTTTCAGCCTTTGTAGAGTGTGTGAGAGGCCATTTGGCATCATAAATTCATGCTTAAAGCAGAAAGTCTAAATTATTTCATGGTGATTTGAATATACTTCACAGGAAGCTTTGCATTATAGGGATAAGTGTGCTTTTACATTTCTTTGAAACCTGGCTTTATTGCCAGTGCCCCTTTTGGGTAACCACTGTCTCGGTGCCTTTGTGCTGAGGATTTCTGTCTTTTAGAAAACTAAGGGATGCTGTACTGTTCTACTCCTAATCTTATATGCTCTTGCTCAAGTATAATATGGGGTGTACAATGGATCTGTGCAACATATATGGGCATGTCGACAATGATTTGGGGGGGGGGCAGCAAACAGGTACAAAGGGGTTTTAGCTTACACATTTTATTTTCCTAGCTACACCAGTCAAATTCATCCTGATGGTTCCCTGCCCCAACTTAATTTCATATTAACATAAACTGAACCAAGTTACTGGCACCATAATTTTATTCACCCCCATTGTATTTTTGAAGGGTCTCTGCTAGGGTCAGCACTTTGTGCAGTTGTTATGTTTCCTACTGTTAAAGTGTTTTTCCAGTTTCCTGCAAAACATTGGCAGCTGGTATCAGTAGGATTCAAACCTCTTAACCCTTGCTGTGCCGCTGACTGATTTATCAGTCCAGAATTCCTACAGTATATGTTCTAATTCTGTCGGCAGCCTGGGGGTTAAAAGTCAAAAATAATCTGAATTTCAGGTCAGGGCATTCCACTCTTCATTGCAAAACACATTCACATGCAAACCGCCTCTTTTCCCCTAAGACTTCCTCTGTTCACGATGTTTTCCTTCCTGAAGTCATAAACCTCTGCCTGTGACATCAGAATAATTTCCATGGCAACTGGATGTGCTGCCTTGAGAAGAAGACTATGACTTCACAGGCACAGTGTGAAGAGATGATGTATAAGGGAAGCACAGCCAGTTTAAATGAAAATGCTTACAGTAATAAATCAAAGAACCAATGATACTGAGTGGTGGCCAAGGTATGGCTGTCTCCCCATAGCCCTCATGCGCCAACGTCCTGGAGTATGGAAACAAAGAAACAAATGGAAGAAAAACTACAAAGCTGGCAGGTTAATGCCATGGGACTCTCTGACGCCACATCATCGCCTGAAGGGATCTAATGTTGGATTCATCTCCGGGGGGGTGCCAGACTGAATGCCCTGTTACAGGGAGAAAACTATGGAAGCATGACTCCCAGGTAAGATGTTATGGGGCTAGGAGGCTGCCTGTTTGACAGAAACAGCAGGGCTGGCAGTGGAGCACAAAGTGATGGCCTTCCTTCCATGATACTGACTATGCAGCTGAATGAAGCCCCAGGAGCACGGGGGCCTCCTAGAAATGTTCTACTGCCTAACTAACCCCACTTCTTCCTAGGATTTCTGTGTGTCTGTCTAGCTTTCTTACCACATCTGTGCATCTCCTAGTTATTTAGAGATTACACAGAGTACAGTAACCTATACTAAAATCCTTATTAGACAAACAACAAAACAAAAGAATGCAGCAGCAGGGATAAGGATGTTCCCTGGGCTTCCACACCCCTCATGGTGTCCCACTGAGAAGGGTCACACATGGCTCCTGGATGGCTAGGGCCAGTGCAGACATGCATGCTCCCCAACAACTGTGTATACGAGTTATCCCTCAAACATTGTCAGAGTAAAGCGGTCTGGAAAAACCTCACTCAGGAACCATGCTTGCAACATTTTCTGATCCTTTGCCACTTCGCACAGTCAAGAATGGGATATGGTTTCAGTGAATTCATCAGTCAGCCCTTACCTGTAACAGAAGGTGGTACTTGAGGATCCGTTGAACTGGCTTCAAGAGGTAAGAACCCAATGGAAGAGAGTGTTTTAAAGCTTCTTGTCGTTCTCTGAAAAATTTGACGAGTGCTTTGTTCCTCATACATTCTGTCAGCACCGCCACAGACCTGCAAATCATTCCATAAAAAGAAGGTTCAGTACATGTGCAGAATGTTCCAGAAATGTCTCGATGCCTGCTGCTTTTGTCTTTAAATGGGACCAGTACTGAGAAATGTTTTGCATGGTTCAACGTTATCATCATACGGGTGGCAGAACATTATGAAAAATGAGTTTGCCACCAGTCATACATGCAGTAGTTTTACAGCATTGTGATGATGGAAGGGACTCTGGCTTATCTTGTCTGTTCCTCCTCCTGCATAACCATGACTTTACCCAATGTAGGGACACACATCCATGCTCATCTGCCAGACAGCTACCCCATACTCGTGTGATCTTCACAGCCTGTAGCTTTTTCTCTCCTCTGTACATCCTGCCTTTTTGTTTATGTGTATACAAGCTTGGAGTAGCCCACTTGCTCTTTACAAGAACACTGACGTAATGCCGTCCTCCACCCACTAAGTGGAGTCTGACATAGACCACAGTAGATAGTAAGGGGTTAATAGTTAGTGCTGCTCGGTAGGAGGGACTTAATATTATAAATGGAAAGGATCAGCCATTTTTATTGGTTGATCCATGAGGCTCTGAGAGGGGGTTCCTCAGGGATCCAACAGAGACTTGTCTGTGGCTTGTCCCTTATGGGAGGCCCTCAGCAGTGGCAGATGCATGCAGCAGCAAAGTGCCTTGAAGAGGCAATGTTCTGAATCAAATGTCCATACAGACATGGACATGGGGAATGTTCCCTGTAGCAGGAGCTAGTAGGGGATTCTTTTGAGCGCCAGAAGAAAACTATTTACAAATTGTTGAGGTCTTTGTGACCTGAAGAGAATACTGTATAACTGCTGGGAAGTGCTGCTCGCATCCCAGTGTGCTGTTTGCTGCCCAGGGACAGTAAAGAATCACTGATGCACCGAATGACATGTGTGTGGCCTCATTAGAGACTGAGCTAACCGCTGCCACAGGGTAACTTTAATTAGTAAGGCTGGCACCCCAGGCCAAGCGGGTTATGTGAACATCTGAATGATGAACAGAATTAGAAGAACCAGCAGGAGGAAGACCTAGCCATATGTGAACAATACCCTGAGCAGTCCAATTACTGTAAAACATATCTGCACAAAGGCAGAAATGGAGTCAAATGGCGAAACTTGTCAAAGGATTGACTGCTTTGTATGCCCAGGGCAAGGGAAAGAGCAGTTACTTACCATAACAGTAGATCTTCAAGAGAATCTCCTCTACTGAGCCACACCACTGAAACTGTAAGCCACTGGCATCAGCACCACCTGGAACCATTCTTCTTGCTGGGGCCACTGACGTGCAAGGTAGCCACTTACTTACATAACATGGCTGGCCCCACCACATTTCAGTTCCTTGCTGGAAACAGTCTTGGAGGATTCTCAGACTGGCAGGGACTGAGCCAATCAGGACCAGAAGGGGGCACAAGGTAGAGGACATGGAACCCGAGATAAACTATACACCAATCGGGCTGAGGAAGAATAACAAGTTTGCAAGAGCAGGCTGGACTTCTGGTAAAAAAAAAAACACAAAAAAACAACTGAGAGAAAAAGGGGAATGTGGGAGAGTGAGATGTGGCTCAATGAAGAAGATTCTCTCAAAGATCTGCTGTTATGGTACGTAACTACAGGTTACTCACCTGTAACAGGAGTTCTAGGAGTGGTATACGTTGTTCATCCACACATGTTGGCAGGTTCCTTGCCGCTTTAAATGTTGCCGGAAGGTCTTCAAGCTGGCTCCTCCCACCCACCCGGGTGGTAAAACCCTTGGCTCCGCCCCATGATGCCAGATCTAGCCCGCTGGAAGCCAGGTTGTACGTCGAAGCCGGGGAGGTCGGGTGGGTCGTGTGGATGAACAACATATACCACTCCTAGAACTCCTGTTACAGGTGAGTAATTTGTATTTCTAGGGACGTGGATATGTTGTTCAATCCACACTTGTTAGCAGACTCCTAGCAGTTCTCCGGGAGGAGGGAGGCAAGGCGCGCACCCCCTACTTACGGAATAAGGACTGGAGAACCGAGGTCCCAAAACCAGCATTCCGGGGTGACTCTAGGTCAAAGTGGTAATGGGAAATGAAGGTGTGTGCTGACTTCCAGGTAGCAGCCCTGCAGATTTCCTGGATAGGGACGTCCCTAAAGCAACCACCGGAGCAGCGGTATGGTGGGTAGAATGAGCTCTTATCCCTTTGGGAGGCTCCATGCCTGCCAACCTATAGGAGAGATCTATGCAGGAGGTGACCCACCTGCCTATCGTCTGCTTGGCTGCAGGTCTGCCAGGTGCGGCTTTAACGTAGGTGACAAACAGCTGGCGAACCTCTCCCCGAACTTCAGCAGTTTGCTCCTTATAATAAGAGAGCGCTCTTCTAGGGTCCAAAGCATGAAGCCTATATTCGGCCTCCGAGATGTGACTGGGGTAGAACACCGGCACAGTCAACACCTGGTTAAGGTGAAACTCCGACACCACCTTCGGAAGGAATTTCGGGTGGGGGCGAAGGACAACCTTGTCCCTGTGGAAGACCAGATAAGGAGACTCAATGGAAAGCACCTGGAGCTCTCCCATCCTTCTGGCTGACGTGATAGCCACCAAGACGGCGGTCTTCCACGACAGGTGAGAAATGTCACCCTGTGCTTCGGTTCGAATGGCTTGCCCATGAGCTTAGCCAATACCAGCAGTAGATCCCACAGAGGTGGAGGTTCTCGCACCAGAAGGGATATGTGGTCTAGGCCTTTGAAAATGCGCCCGACCACCTTCTCCTGCACCATGGACTGCTTGCAGGCCCATGCCTGGTAAGCAGAGATGGCTGCCAGGTGCACCTTAAGAGTTGTCGACCAAAGCCCTAGCTGAGAAAGGGACCACAGGTAGTCCAGAATGCTAGCCAAGGAACAGGAAGAAGGGTTCAAGCCCTTGTCCTGACACCAAATGGAGAATCTCTTCCATTTGAAGGCATAGCATTTTCTGGTCGACTCCTTATAGGATGCCTCAACGATGTTGAGGACCTCGTCGGAAAGACCAAAGGCCTGGAACTCTAGCCGCTCAGAAGCCAGGCCACCAGGTGCAGGGATTGAAGGTCTGGGTGGAGAGGCAAGGAGTGCATCCCACCCTGATGGTTGAAATAGTACATGGTCGTGGTGTTGTCCGTCTGGACCTGAACCACCTGACCCCGTACAAATGGAGCAAAGGCGGTGAGGGCTAGTTGAACCGCTCGAAGCTCCAGCAGGTTGATCTGGCATCGAGACTCCTGAGGGGACCAGAGGCCATGGGCTCTGAGCTCCCCCAGTTGGGTACCCCAACCCATCAGAGAGGCACTGGTTGTTACAGTGACCGTCAGCTCAGGGCAGATGAATGGGATACCCTCCTGCAGGTGAACTGGGATGAGCCACCACTGCAGGCCCGAAGGTCCTGTCTGCTGGGAGCCGGGCTCTGGCTCGAAGAGAGTCGAGTTCTGCCCCGATGAACTGAATCACCTGCGATGGCACGAGTTCTGATTTGGCCTCGTTGATGAGGAGGCCAATCTGAGAGCAGACCTGGAGGGCCAGATCCCTGGACCGCTCCACCTCCAACTTGGAGGGGGCTGCAATCAGCTAGTCATCCAGGTAAGGGTACACTCGGACCCCTCGGTGCCGCAGGAATGCTGTCACCACTGCCATGCATTTGGTGAAGACCCTGGAAGCTGGAAAGAGGCCGAAGGGCATGGCCCGGAACTCGTAGAGAGATCCCTCTGCTCGGAAGTGGAGGCATCGCTGATGAGACAGATGGATTGGGACATGAAAGAACGCATCCTGAAGGTCCAGAGAACAGAACCACATGCCTGGTTCCAAGGTTGGAATGATCTGAGCCAGAGTGACCATCCTGAAGGTGCGAGGCCTTAGGAACTTGTTCAGGTCATGCAGGTCGAGAATGTGGCGCCAGCCCCACATCCGTTTTGGGACCAGGAAGTACCTGGACACAAACCCTGGGTCTGGAGGGGGGTCCGCCACCTTACTGATCACCTCCTTCTGGAGAAGCAAGGCAATGTCAGCTCGACAAGCTGACAGAGAGGCTGCGTAACCCACAGCCCCCCATGGGGCGAATGCTCGATGGGGGGGGGACTGCTCGAATTCCAGAGGCAGACCCCTGCCGACCACTTCTAGCACCCAGCAGTCCATGGTGATAGCAGACCAGGCAGAAAAGAAGTGGCGGAGACATCCCCCCACGGGGGGAACCCGGGGAGGAGTGACGAGGTTGGGGGCGACACCCCTCAACCTGTCACTGGGCAGGCTTAGAGGCAGGGCCCGCTGAGGGACCTCCTGGACCCTTGCCTCCAGTCTTCCTAGTAGAGGAAGTGGCACACTTGGCCTTAGGGCTCCAAGTGTGAGCCTGCTGGCCCTGATGCTGGTGTTGCTGGGCCGGACGTGCCACAGGAGTAGAAGGGCGAAAGGGCTTACACTGCTGGGAGCGGCCTTTGTCCTTCTGGGCAGACATGACCAAGTCCAAGGTGGCACTGGACTTCTTGATCCTCTGGAGATGGCCTTCCACTCCAGGCCTGAACAAGTCAGTGCCCAGGAAGGGAATGTCTGCCAGCTTGTGCTGCATGTCCGCCGTGAAGGTGGAGATCTGCAGCCAAGCTCTGCGGTGCATGGCCACTGCAGCCACTACTGGCCGGGCACAAGAGTCACCAATGTCCAATGAAGTTTGGAGCTGCTGTTTAGCCACTGCCCTTCCCTGATCCCGCACCTGCTTGACCGTCGTCTGTAGGTCAGCCTGGAGATGAGGAATCACTTCATCCAGGGAACCCATAAGGGCATGTGAGAAATGTGCCATCAGAACGGCCGAGCTAGCCTGACGAAGGCCTAGGGAGGAAGCAGCGTAAACCTTCCGCCCCGGGTAATCCAGCTTTTGGATTCCTTATCGGCCAGTTTGTCCGCGATCGGCGGTAACTATCGGTCACTAACCCTCCGAGAGGGTGCTCCGAAACCGGAGAGTGAACGGTGGGGACCGTGATTGAGCCATCCTGGGTTACGGCGGGACAAGATGCTAGCCACTGCCACAACTCCAGGGCCGGGCCAACAATGGCTTCGGCCACCAGAAAGACCTCCGTAGGGGAATTCCCTTGGTTCAGTATCTCCATAAGGGGATACTTGGCCCATTTTTGGATGGGTTTGAGCTGCATCCCAGTAGTTTCTGAGATGAGTCGAAGCATACCCAGACATGAGGATGGGCTCTCGTCCACCGACTGGCCTCCTGCAGACTCCAGGTCAACTGGCCTGTAGAACAGGGAGAAGTCATCATCAGACTCTGAGAAGTCTGTGAACAGCTGCCGAGCGCCTGAGACACCCTCCATCTGCCGAGGTCGATCGGGAGTGAGGGTGACCGACAACCTATGGGGCAAGCCCTGACCTGACAGAGAATCTTTGGTCGGGGCCCCAGTCTTCGGTTGTGGAGGCGGAGGTTCCACCACAATGGGGGGAGCAGCTGGTTCCGGCCGAACAACTGTCGCATGGGGCTGCTCCTCGACTACCACGAGGGGTTGTTTCAGCCGCTCCGGTGACAGCCACTTAATGGCCGGAGAAGGTGACAGAGTTGGCTTGTTACTGGCCAGTAAAAGTTGCTGCCACATCAAGTCCTCGTAGCGCTGATGCAACTTGCGCCGCAGCCTATCTTCCGAAGAGGACGAGCGGCGACGCCGCTTTCCATGTTGCCGAGACCGAGTCTACCGACGTCGGTGGGACCGTCTGGACCTGGAAGAGGACCAAGACCTTCGGGGATTACAAGGGTGGGACAAAGAGGGAACTGGGGAAACCCGCCCCTCCTTCGGTGAAGGGACCTTAACCGGGGACTTCGGCACAGGAGGCACAGGCAAGTCCTCGGTAATCACTGGGGGAACTGATAAGGAAGGGTTGTCAGCATCTTCAGGCGACAAACCGTCCGACGGGTCGAGAAAAATCTCAACCACATCGACGGATGTTTCGGCAGGCTGACCTGACGGGGACACCGTGAAGCCAGAGGCTGCAGTCGCAACCTTGACCGAAGTCGAGAGTCGACGGTCTGGTGAAGGGGATCTCTCCCGCTCCCACGAACGTCGACAGTGGGACTTACCTTTATAGTCTTTCTTTCTGGACCGACTGGAATGTCCCAATGGCCCTTCTCTCTTTGAGGAGAGGGATTGACAAAGCTCCATAAAAGAAGCAGTGTAGGAGGAGCCCAAGTAGAGTGGGATAAATGCCGCGGCCGAGGAGGAAGAAGAAGCGGCCTGGGCCGCCTCCTCCTTGAGGGTGATCATCTGCTCCAACTGCTTCATGGAGTCTGCCGCCACGGACACCGCCCAGCAGGCCTCCTTAGACTTGACCAGCGGGTACCATTTCTCAGCGCACCCAAGAAGTAGTCTGGCAGCGTGGTCCTCCAACACCGAAGCCAAGAAAGACCTGCACAATTCGCAGGCCTGCGAATTGTGTCCAAGCCCTAGGCAGTAGATGCACGTGGAGTGCGGATTGGTCTGGGACATCTTCTGCCCACAAGGGCACCGACGGAAGCCGGGAGTCGATTTGTCCATCGCAGCCGCAAGGGAAGACGAAGACTGTAGTTTTGTAAATTTTTAAATTAGTTTCAGAAATTCTGAAGAGTGTGGATTCAGGCCTAAAACGCAGAGTGCAAAGGAGGGAACCTGAGCTTCCAAGTGGTAAGGAAGATCTGGCATCATATTGCGGAGCCAAGGGTTTTACCACCCGGGTGGGTGGGAGGAGCCAGCTTGAAGACCTTCTGGCAACATTTAAAGGGGCAAGGAACCTGCCAACAAGTGTGGACTGAACAACATATCCACGTCCCTAGAACTGCACTATATTCTCTGAGGACATCTCCATCCACTGAGCCAAATCATTGGAATGATTCTCAAGCAGTACCAAAGCACTGTGGAAGACAGGATGGATCGAGTAACCCCCAAGACAAGAGGCTTTGCAAAACAGTAAGGCCAAAGCCAGCATCTCTATGAGAGATGATACTCAGGTTGTAATGTTTAGTGAACATGTGAACAGTACTCCAACTGGCCGCAGCACAGATGTCAGTAGTGTACACACTGTGAAAACAAGACACAGAAGTGACCATGCCATGAGTGGAGTGGACTTGAACAGGACCTTTCCTTTTTTTTTTTCTTTTCTTCCAAGTTTCTTTATCACCTTCGGCCACCTGGAACTCTTCTCGGGCCACAACAGATCCCCCAGCTCTACCACCCACTGTGGCCTCCACCAACCTCAGACGTTATGGTACCTGTGGAGCCCCCGGGACTAAGCCTCGCAGGTTATCAAAGGGGCGGCAATGGAGGTCCAGCATTGGATGTATGGCCGGACGACCTGCGGGCCATCGCCTATCCAAGGCCGAAGAGGTTTTTCCCCTTATATGCCCTCCTCCCCCTTCCCCCATGCATGGTGCACGTCACAACATTGCGGCACATGGGCCACGCTGTTTACGTGCGGTCCAGCACTCTGTAGCGCCCCCAGTCTCCACCAGGGGCCCCTAGAGCGCCGGACATCCCAGTACCCTTCCCCTGGGAGAGGAGAGCAGCCCAGCAGGCACTCAATCCAATCCCTCCCCTGCCAACCCCCAGCACCTGAGCTTGCTCCCAAACCTGGGTTGCCGGCATGGTTCGAGGTGCGGTGTCCAGCGCCTCAACCCTCAGCGCCACTGGGCCGGCCCAGAACACGACCTTTTCAAAACACAAAAGCACCACTCTTGTAACACTAGCTAATGAGCTTGCAAGTTTTATTTTCAAATCCCAGCCATTTTTTAGTTACTGATTATTTAAAAAGCTCATTCCATTCTTCATATTTTAATGTTTTATGCTATTCTGTTGCATAAAACCAGTGAAACCAAATTTCCTCAAAATGAACAAGTCCTGAAAATCATGGGCCAGTTCCCAATCCTTGCAGATTTCATTTCTGTGTCAAAATATGGCTGAGTTATTTATTCATTTTGTTAGCTGGGTGAGCACACTGAAAGTCCCTGTTACAGTAGTGATCCAGGCATGGCCACAGCAAACATTAAAGATTTGTAAGTGAAGTAGAAAAGGCTAGTGCTGTATACAAAGTATCCGAGACAATTACAAATGGTGTTCACTGAAATATATTCCTCGAGTCTTGCTTCAAAGGCAACATGGGATTTCATGTCCTTAACATACCTCTCAATCTCTCAACATTAAAAATCATAGCACTGACCTTCAAAAATCATAGCAAAGGGTCAGAATGTGGGAGCACTTTCTTTTTTTAAACACTATTACATCTACAGATAGTGGACCCCATATAGTTAGTGATAAGGAATGTTTCTATCAACTTAGTTCAATGATGTAATAGTTTGTGTGATCAGAAATAGCTCTAACATTATGAGGAACATCAGTAAACCTGTGAGGAGCAAGGGTAAATCCGAGTGTGAAAATCATAGCGCTATGTGGAATTCATAGCAGTTGAGAGGTATGGTCCTTAATGCAAGATGGCAAGAAGTTCCAGATTTCAGAAGCCCTGAAGTCAAAGACTTTTTTCCCCATGGCAGAATTCTAAGTGGGCAAAAGTTGGGGATTGTTTTGTATAGAAATGCCTTCCTAACCCTAATTTTGGCTGACTGCATATTTTAAATGGTTTACTTATGTAATTTTGCACTGTCGATACTCTGTACTCTCTCTCTGCTGCCTGGGACCCTGCCCCCCAGTCACATCTGAAAACAAACCTTGGATTAGTGTGCCTATCCCTGCACCCCCCCCCCCACCCCCCAAAAAAAATCTAAATATATACTCATCCGATTTTGTATTATCTGTCAAGAGCAATTTGACCTATTCTATTAGCTAAACGTAAACAATAATCCCTCCTCCTGGAGTTGTTCCTGGAAATTAAGCATTTCATGCATTACCCTGAGAGTGGTTCTAGCAGGCTTAAATGTACATTCAAAGCTGAGGTACGGAAAACCTCATACATTCAGGCTAAATCACTGTCTGCATCACAACTACCACCAATATATTTTGCCTTCTACTTCTTCAATTGTGGATTTTAAAAAATGGCCAGTCGAAATGGAACTTGGTATATCTAAACTGATCAACATACTGTAGTAGAAACACCAGAATGTAGGCTGGCCCACTGGTATGGGGGAAGCATTCTGAGCTGCCATCTTGGAGGTCTAGGTTTGACTGTGGACTCCAGGGTAGGGGGTCTCTTCCAATGGCTGGATTCACTGTGGACTAGGTGGGACTTTTGACTCCCAGGAATGAAGGATGTTGGTCACCAGACACCTGCATTAACAACAAAAAGAGCCAGCACAAAGGCACTGAGCAAAGGGGGGACTGCTCTGGAGTGGTACTGACGTGGGTTTGTGCCCCAATGCAGCTGTGTTAGCATAAGTTCTGAAGGCAATCCCTGGTCTGGACCCCAGGTACAGAAACAAGAATAACAGTGGTGACTTGGATGACCAAGGTAGGGGAGCAGAGATAAGGGCATTTGGACAACAAAGAAAAAAAAGATATTTAAAAGTAATCCTTCAATATTCATGAAAAAAACTAATATAATGGATTACACATTATTTTAAGCGTCTCTTTCAATGTTAATCATTATTAACATGCAACGGTAATCACACTGTAGTTACATGTTTGTTTCTTGCAACTACATTGCAATTGCAACGTAAGTACAATGTAGTTACACTTTACAGAGTAAACTGACACTTAAAGTGTAACTACATAATGTTCAGATACAGTTTAGCTAAGGTTTTATAACTTGTCTGTTTTTACCTCTCCTCATTCTTTATGACTGTTTTTGTAATATAAATTTTTATTGTAAGAAAAATATTTTTTTTTGCATACATGCCAGAAGACAGATAAGCAAAATGCAGTATATACAGACAGTTGGCAGTGGCATGACAAAGACATTTGCATGAAAACGGGATCTTGGTGTCTCAGATTTCATCTCATCGTCCTGCTTTTCCCTCTACTGAAGTCATATTCCTTGGTCTGTGACCTTGTAGTGCGTGTTGCTGTAAAAATTATAGTGATCACACAAACAAAATAAACAGCTGGATTTTAACAGGGTCAGATACAGACACAAATGCATGCTGTATCTGCTCCACAGCACCTGTGCAGCCCTGCTACTATTCTTCAAGCAATGCATATGTGTGCAACACAGTCATGATTTGCATTACAAAAATTACACAAATGGGATTTGCATCATTTTTTGCTGCAAGATGCTGCATATGTTCCTTTTGCCACAACATTCGGATGCCATTTAGATACATTTCCTTTTATTTTTTTTAAACAGTGGCAGGTGGATCATGGAAAGTGAAACGATACTTTTTAAAAAAGTGCTATACACAGAAGGTGACGGCAGAGAAGGACTGTGTGGCTCACCTAGTCTTCCCCTTTTCTTTACCTAATGCATTACCACAGACTCTAGTTGATCTTTGGCTCACCCTCTCTTCCCTATTGCCAGAGTACACTTATGTCTAACCCATGCATTATTTTATTCCCCTACTGTGTTTGCCCCTACCTCCTCTGCAGGGAGACTGTTCCAAGCATCCACTACTCTCTCTGTGAAAAAGTACTTCCTCAAGTAACCCCTAAACCTACCCCCATCTAGCCTCATATCACACACCCTTGTTCTTGTATGCCTTCTTTTCTGAAAGATGCTACTCCCTGTACCTTGTTTATACCCCTGATGTACTTGAATGTCTCTATCATATACCCCCTTTCTCTCCTTTCCTCCAGGGAATACATGTTGAGGTCCTCTGTTCTTTCCTCATATGACTTTTGGTGCAGTCCTTGCACCATTTTTGTTGCCCTTCTCTGAACTGTCTCTATTTTGTCTATTTCCTTTTGGAGATACGGCCTCCAGAACTAGACAGTACTCCACCTCCTTTTTTCTGCTGGTGATACTTCTCCCTATCATCCCAATGGCTCTCCCCATAGCCGTCTCACATTGTTTGGTTACCTTTAGGTCATCAGATATGATTACCTCCAGGTCCCTTTCTTGACTGTGGCCATCAGTACCCCCGCAATCCTGTACTCCTCCCTTGGATTTCTGCACCTCAAGTGTATGATTTTGCACTGAATTTTAGCTGCCACACTCTCGACCACTCCTCAAGCATCTTTAGATCCTTTGTTTTTTCCACTCCCCTGGAGTGTCGACCCTGTTACAGATCTAAGTGTCATCTGCAAAGAGGCATACCTTCCCCTCCAGCCCCTCTGCAATGTTGCTTATGAAGACACTAAAGAGGACTGGCTCCAGCATGGATCTCTGTGGCACCCCACTGGTCACCCCTCTCTGCAGATTGGAACGCCATTTACCACCACCCTCTGTGTCCTGTTACTCAACCAGTTTCTGACCCAGTTTACCACCTTATGCCCACTCCCAGGCTGCCCAATTTATTTATCAGTTTCCTATGGGATACGTCAAGGCCTTCCTAAAATCTAGTAGCCAAGACTACCCCCCATCTACCTCCCTGGTCACCCAGTCAAAGAAATCTATCAGATTTGTTTGATAGGACCTTCCTACTGTGAATCCATGCTGCCTTGGATCCTGTGCTCCACTGGATTCAAGAAATATCACAATCCTTTCCTTTAGCAGTGACTCCATTAATTTTCCCTCCACTGAGGTCAGACTGACTGCCCTGTAGTTGTCAGCCTCCTCCCTGTTCCCACTTTTGTGGAGAGGGACTATAGTTACCCTCCTCTAGTCCCTTGGAAGCATCCCTGTCTATCGATTTGTTGAACAGGGCTGTTAGTGGTACTGCCAGCACCCCTTCAAGTTATTTTAATATTCTGGGATGTATTCCATCTGACTCCATAGCCTTGTCCCCTTTCAGATTTTCGAGTTCCTTTAGGACTCTTTCTTCCGTAAACAGTCTGGTGTCCACCTCTCTCCCACTGGTGCTCCCATACCCCAATAGGGGTCCTTCTCCTTTCCCTTCTTCTGTGAATACTGAACAAAAATATTTGTTCAGGATTGTTGCTTTTCTAGGTCCCCCTCCACACATACCCTTTCCTCCCTTTTTAACCTCACAATCCCACCCCAGTCTTCTTTCCATCACTAATGTACCTGAAAATGGTCTTGTCTCCTTTCTTAATTGCCTGGACAATTTTTTCCTCAGCTGCGCCTTTGTGCTCCTGACTGCTTTCCTGCCTCCCTCTGCTTTTTTTTGTGTAATGTTTTGTCCCCTCACTCCTGCTCGGGTGCTTGCCACTCCTTCGGGCTCTCCTAGGGTCCTTCCTGCTTCTGCCATCCCCTCTTGAGTCCTGACTCCCCTGCAAGTCCCATATAGCAGCCCTCCTGCAGTATCCCGGCATTTCCCTTCGCCGGACGGGTCCCCCTCCTCCGAGAGGGAATGCACCAGTGAAGGGGGGAACACTAGCACTTACTTTGTTAGGCTGCAGGATACTGCTGGGCACCCGCGAGGAACGGCTCCCTGGGGGATGCAGAGATGCAGAGGATATGGAGGCTGTCATTTGGCGAACTCCCAGCCATTTTCCCTTGTTCTGTTGGGGGTAGCATAGTGATGTCATGGCATACGCTGATGTCCACTCCTCCCCAGTTAGCATTTGGGCCATGCGTCCTGCGCTACTCCCAGCCTCCGCTAGGAGCCAGTAGGTGTCAGACCAGTCCCTTACCCTCCCCCCGGAGAAGGAGAGCTGTCCATGGGACCTCAATCCTTCTCCCCGGCTGACCCTCCAGCTGACCGGGCTTGTTCCCGAACCCAGGTCACTGGCATCGCAAACTGAAATCCAACCGCTGCACCAGCAGGCTGGCTACTCCCTCTACTTTCACAGACACAGTTCCCTGTCTTCCCCCCTCTGTGTTTCCCTGTACCTCCTGAAAGCTAGCCTTTTCTCTTACCTTCCTGGCCACATCCTTTGAGAACCATAGTGTTTTTTCCTTCTCTTTGTTTTGCTTAATTGCCTAACACAAAGCCTCTGTTATGACTCCCTTAAGGTTAACCCATTGTTTCTCTATATCCCCCCCCCTTCTTTCCCTGCCCATGCTTCCATGAGACATACGCCCATTTTTGCAAAGTCAACCCATCTGAAATCCAGGACCCTTGCTTTCGTGTGGTTTGACTCCTCCACTGTTCTTGCACTGAACCACACCGTACAATGATCACTGAACCCCAGGTGGCTACCCACCATTGCACTGATGACTCTGTCCCCATTAGTGAGTACCAGGTCCAATACTGCTCCTTCTCTAGTGGGTTCTGCCCACAAGCAGCTTGAGGCACGCCCCCGGCAAGGCATCCAGGATGTCTCTGCTCCTGGCTGTGACTGTCAATGCCAAATGTTTGCTTGCTGGCATTGGCATTGGTAGTGTAGGAGTTGGACAGGTGCATAATAGGAATGGCAGTGAAGTAATGAACTGAATTCAACCCCACCACCACCCTGCAGAGACTGACAGGCACTGGGGTGTGCCTTTGGGTTGTCAGGCATAACAGCCATGCCATTTAACCACACCCTTCCCTGCAGACACTGACAAGTGTCACGGTGTGCCTTGGGTCTTTAGGCCTTATGCTCACCCCATTCCATAAGGAAATACAGTGAGATGGGTGCAGTATAGAAGAATGGGGTGAACTTTGGGGCCAAAGAGTCCAAGGCTCACCTAGATGCCTGTCACTGGCTGCAGGGGGTGGAATGGCATGAGCATTACAGGTGACAATCCCAGGTCACACCTCTGCTGCCTGTCAGTCTCTACAGGGTGGGGCGCTATGGCCAGAAACCCTAACGCCTCAGGCATTCATTTGTATTTTCACTCCAAATTTTCAACATGGGTTTTTTGTGACCCCCACCCCATGAACAGTGGCAATATCAGTTTGTTAGCCGAAAGTTGATTTTGCACAGCGACTACACCATTTGGCACAACAGGATGTGAAAAATGACAGCTGTACTGTTCATGGGGAGGTGTACAAAATGGCAATGTTGAAAATCTGGAGTGAAAATATAAAAAAAACTGGTGAAGTCCCCAGCATGCATACATGCATAGAAATAGCGCAATGCACACCCGTAATGTAGTTAGTTTGGGGATTTTTTTTTTTTTTTTTACAGCAGATTGTCAACACAGGCATTTTAGGACCTCTGCTCATGAAGAGTGTCACTGTGATTTTCTTAATCTGTCCCGAACACTGATTTCCCACAGCGACCACACATTTCTGAGCCAGAAGTACGAAAACGCATTTCAGCCAGGGTGTGAAAAATGACAGCTGTACTGTTCATTGGGAGGGGTGGAAAAATGCCAGTGTAGAAAATCTGGACTGAAAATACTACAAATTCGTGAACTTACAAGGGTGTGTGGAAACTGCGCAACGCACGCTTGTAACAGTCATTTTATGGATTTTTGTCACCAAATTTTCAACATAGCCATTTTAAAACCTCTGTTCATGAACAGTGTCACTCTGATTTTCTTAATCAGTGCCATTGATTTCGCCCACAGGGTGTGCCATTGTATGCTACATGTGCAAAAAAGCACTTTGGGCAAGATGTGAAAAATAACAGCTGTACTGCTCATAAGGAGTTGTAAATTGGCAATGTTGAAAATCTGTAGTGAAAATATAACAAATTTGCAAAGTTAGGAGCGTGCATAGGAACTGCGCAACGCACGCTCTTAAAACAGTCAGTATTGGGAATTTTTTCACCAAATGTTCAAAATAGGGTTATGGGGGGGGGGGGCTAACCTCATGAACTGTGACACTGTCGTTTCGTTACTCAGTCCTGAAAGGTGGTTACGCACAGTGACCTCGAAATCACCTTTTGGGACAGAATAAAAAAACGACCGTGACTGAGTTCATGAAGTGGGGCCCCAAAAACCCCATGTTGAAAATCTGGTTAAAAGAATTTCCCAAAATGGCCGAGATATGCACCAAAGTTGAAAAAAGGGGCCATTTATGCTATTATACAGCTTACCGGCATTTCTTCAGTTTGCAGTCGGCATTGAAGAGTGCAGACGTGTTCCCGGTCCACCGAAGATCATCGCGCTGGGCTCCGGAGGTAAGGATGGGGTCGGGAGGGTGCAGGAAGGTGGGTGCGGGTTGGTGGGGGGGGCAAGACAGTCAACATGGGACCTTTTTTGTTTTTTTACAGGAGTGTTTTTTTCTTATTCAGGAAGATGACGCAGGACTTTTGCCATTCTGGGGTGGGTTCCCAGCATGGCAGCTGGAAGTTTATTTTTGGGGGGGATTGGGCACCCCGTCGGCCACACCGACTTTTGCCTCACTGGGGTGGGCTCCCAGTGTGGTACCTAGAAGTCTGTCTGGGGAGGGGCAGTGGAGCTGACGGGGGATTGGGCACTCCTGGTCATACAGTGTGCGAGGGGGGCACATAAGCATACTGGGGTGGGCTCCCAGCATGCTATGTAGGTGTTCGTGGGGGGGGGGGGAGACGAACTGTCTATGACAGTTCAGATGCAGTGCTGACGTGTAGGCAATTTGCATACTGCCTACCACCGCTGATTGTGGTGGTGTTTACCTCAGAACTTTACGCCACTGCATCTGGACTGCTGTCATAGACAGCTCGGACATTCATTGGTGCGGTGCAGCCACGCCTGCAAAAGGGAGCAGGGCATTGGAAGTTGGGAGGGGGGCCTCACCTACAAAAACTCGTATGGTGGCACTATGTTTCTTGCATATGCATGCAAGCAAACATAAAAAGGCTGAACTGTGTCTAAATATGTTTTAAAATGTGTCCCCAGAGTCTGGAGAATCTTCTTCAGTGTAATAAAGTGAATATGTTAGGGAAACAACTATTTCCAAGCAATAAAATGCTTCTCTAATACAGGAATAAGCTTGACTTCGGTTATTTTTTTTTGGAAGGGTGGGCCTCCTGGTATGCCTGTGCCTGCCCATCCAGACCGACCTCCCTCAACCCCGTCTCCTGACATCTCATGGGCTTACCTGTCTGCCCCCTGTCTTCCTCCATGGCTTGCCCCCATGGTGATGTGCAGCAGGGCCCCAAATGCCACTTCAAGGATCCAGTTCTTGGGGGAAGCTGGCATGTCACTGGTGTGAGGCCTGCAAGGGGTTGTTATGTCATTATGCTGTGTGCCCACCCCTTTTTCTCCTCCAATGTTTGAACCCTATTCCCTGAGAGGGGGGCCTGGGGAGTGACGCAAGCACGCATGCAATCATGGTGCGTTTCATGCACCGGTGTCTCCCCACCAGCCGAGTTGCTCCAGGGTGCAATGCCGCTTGTGGTCAACCAGGTGGCAGTCTACTACTACAGCAGGCTGTTGCTCCTCCCCAACCAAGGAGGAGAGTGAGCTTCACTTGAGTTTATAATTAGTTTATTAGCACTCTGGGCAATCTATTTTAATTACTGATCACTCAATACTGGACATCTTAAAAGCTGTGGAATTATTCAGTCTTTGTAGGCAGTTTATTCAGTCTGTACTGTAACCACAACTTATAATCAAGGAGTGCAGGGTCCTGTGATTAAAATCTTTATGGGCTGAACGATGGTTAATATTGGTTTCAGAGAAACTTTAATATATCTGGATTCTTTCTCGCAGCTTCAGTTCTAAATCTCTGACCCTAAAGCTCCATACTGTGTCACACAAATATCACTTGTGTGGTCCTACAACTGAAGAAAAGGATCGCCACAATGGCAAAGGAAGATTTTTAGAAAAAGGTTTAGAGCTTAGTTGTTTTCCAGTGATACATCGAAGGGTCAACAAAACCAAGGAACATTTTCAGCACCTTTGACAGTGAAGCCTCTTCTGAGACTGTTAAAGAGGGTGGGAAATATTAAAATATTCCACATTCTGACCTACAGACACTGTTCCATTTATATAAATGTGTCTTATTTTGGTTTTCTGTCTGTGATGTCTTTAAAACCAGCTCTGTGTGTAGTGCGCACCCCCCCCCCCCAATGCCATCAGAGATGCTCCAACTGGTCCATGGCTCCTGATCAATTCGTGCAAGGCAACATTTTATAATGTCTGCCAAACTGCCAGTCTGGCTGGAAAAATTACACAGTTGCATTGATCTCACATTTTATCCCAATATATCTGTTTTAAAAACCCATTTTGTACTAAAATACATCATCTGGAACTTTTATGTGCAAATTGCTTGGAAGTGCTCACTTTGTCCCAACTGCACATTTTTTTAAATCTTTTTTGTTTTTAAAGAAATGTGCGGTTTGGAACTTTAAAATGCAAAGTAAGAAAAAGTGTGAATTATTTGTCCAAATACCTTATTTGTTAAAACCTGTTTGTAAGGCAATGCACAATTTGAACCTTTAATGTGCAAAATATGCAACTGTGTGCATTTTTTGCTTAAAAAAAACTATATTTGCAAAACTGCCCATTTTAAGAATATATTTAAATAGGACAACTGGTTACGTGAAATTACACAGAGACCATCAATTTCATGAAGAGTGTACAAAACAGAATTTTCAGACTCTGCCTACCTCTATTTCAGATGCTGACACCGTTACTCATACAGGCTGCTACACTGACTGAAATGGAGCAGCTCCTCTGGTGGACCAGGGGGAGCGATGACGGAAGGAAAATGTGGTCATTTATACCATAGCCTTATGTCGGTGCATACCCGTTCACCTAGCATGCTACCAAGAGGCATCACAAACCCACAGCAGGGCTGGCAGTGTTGTTTTGAAGGAGGGCTCAGGTCACCTGTACATCCAATGTCCCCAACAGGCTGAATGGTGGGTCGCTCCACAGGAGCACGTTCTGTGGGAGGAATAAGGGGTTGAGTTTGGGGGGGGGGCATAAAAATGGAGGGCAAACCTGGGACAAATAAGGTCCCCGATCCAAACACACTCGGCTAGGCTGCATGGTACACCTCCTCCTCCTCCTCCTTGCTGGCTCCTGCATCTGGCCACCCATCCAGTCAAAAGGTAACAAAGTCCTCAGAGGCCATGTCACATGATGAAAGTGAACAGGAACGCACAGGAACTCAGTGCCTGTACCTTTTTGTAGCAAGAACTGACATCCTGTACTTCTTCCCCCTGACACTGAAACTGAAATTCTTAAACCAGCAACACAGTGACGGGACCTGTGATCTGCAATCAGGGTTTCCATAACATTTGACTTGCACAGCAATGCTATATTCCTAGAAATACTTCAGTATCTCTAACTGAATCTATCAGTGTTGAATCAGATAGTTGTGTCTTGACACCGCTGTCTTTTAGATTAAGGATCTTCATTCTGCTTTTCATAACTGTCAGTGCATGAGTTCCTGTACTTCTTGTCCACTACTTGGCATCACTGCATCTGTGGCATCCCACATGTGGGAGAAGCCACAGGTTGCCGGTTCAGGGGGCTAGAGTTTGGAGCTAAATGAAGGCTGGAAAGGATAGTCAGCGACCAGGGGTTCTGAAGGTGGGAAACGGACACTGAGAAAGCCACAATAAGGGTGTGGGTCAGGCCCAGGGATGCTAGAAAAAAATGCAGCAGCTTATAAATGTTCTTAATTTTGCAAGTAGTATCAGAAGCCACTGACAAACTGCAACTGATGATGTCACTGGTTAGAGCACAGCATCTGTAATGATGCGATGGGGGTGGCAACATACATATAAGAAAGGGGCTTAATCAGTACTGAAGTGGGTGTGGCAATGAATGATCATTTTTGAATACAGTCTGGTTTTACCTTCTTTCTTAATGTTAGGAACCATGTCTCATTGCATTCCTTTTTATTACTCTTACAGAACCCACTACTCGAGGTCTTTTCCTTGAAATGTTTTAGCTGATACAAATATTATAGGCACACAGTTAGGCAGAGTTTACAGTGGTACCTAGTTTTAACTGCAGGTTAAGCTTTATGGTGGTAAATCGGGTTTTGCCCATAAAACAAGTTTGTGAAACTGGGAAAGCTACACTCGACAGCTGAAAATGGAAGGTGTTAAAATCTTAGTGGCATGCACACATTTGCTTGAATGTTACGTTATTCTATCAGGCTTAGCTGATGTTACCAAGCCACAACATTTGCAAAATGCTCACAAAGTGAATAAAATGTTCTCATTTTGCTAGAAAAACACTTGTGAGGTAAACTATCTCAGTTTCATACATCCAAACCTCTACTGGCTCAGATGCCGTAGAACTGCAGTATACATTCTGTACCATATTATTATGTCAAATAATCATTATGTCAGTATGTCATTTGGCTAAACACACACACACACACACACACAATTCCTCTCCCTAGCCATAGTCAGTCTTTCACTTTATAATTACTTCACTTTGCAGTCTACAAGCTTGTAATTCTATCTTTCTTATTGTTGTATTCTATAGACGTTTCTAATTAGTAATCCTGCACACTTTAATCTTTACTTTCGCAAAATGTTTTGCAGTATTTAGTTATCTGAGGTTTTGCTTCCCTGGACAGTGCCCCTTGAAATGTAGTCATCTCATTTGAGAGGGGATTGCAGGGGGAACAGCAGCAGGTTCGACATACGTTTCAATATGGACAGCAAGGATTAGAGAGAAAAGTTTTGCGACAAGTCACAACGGGCATATGAGAAACCAGTCCACGGGCTTAATTATGAACTTATAAAGTGCTTAAATATATTCAAGAGCAGCTGCAGTGGGTGGTGAGTTTATATTTCATGAAGCAGTTGAAATTATTCAGAGGGAGTCTACCCATTTGGCTCTGGGTATTAGATAATTACATCCCAGAGGAGCCCTACACTCTCCGCAGCCTTGACTGCCTTTGTCAGTTTTAACTCATGGGATACTGTAAGTTAATAGTTGTATAAAATAGGTAAAACAATCCCTTGCTTCTGATTGGCTCACACATAATTACCGGTTAAATGTTTTTACAATCTGAAAACAAGGTCATAATTCCCTGTTGTACACAAGTGTGTAAACAAAGCCAACAGCAGCAGCCTCACAGTGAAAAAAAGGCATTTCCTCTTGTATTGCTGTACTATAATTCCAGTTTCGCTGACTGAGAAGAAAAGCAGTACAGAAAAACTTACGTTCTGTCCACTTTTAAAACCAGCAATTATCAAAAAAACGAAAAAAAAAAACCCACATAGGGAGTATTAGTACTTTTGTACAGATCCTTGGTGTGTGATACATGGTTAAAGTACCCGAGATGGGATCTCATGATGTAGGTGGCATTAGATGCCTTTGGTGTGTAACAAAACATTTTTTCACAGTACTTCCCTTGTATTATTCCATATAAAATGGTCTCTACTGGATCACATAAGCTAGGGGTACAGTTTGTGGTGCTTTTTGCACAGTGTGCAGCTCCAGCACAGAAGTCGGCCTGATGTTGGGGTCATCCACTGAAGGCGATTATGGAGGAAGCAATGGCGCCTCATACGAGGAATGTGTGATAAATGTATTCTTTTTTTTTTTGTTTCCAAAGTTTTACCAGGAAAGACATACAGTGCTGGTAACAGCTAATCTCCTTATGCATCCTAGGGGATGAGGAGAAGGAAGAACCTCGGCACAGTAAATATAATATGGCGCATATAAAAAATAGCATAGAACAGTGACTGTACAAGGGGAAATACAAACTTTAGATTCAGATAAAAGTACAACCCGTGCCATGACCAATGATCAGTTCCACAGAATCAGCACTAGTATGAAGTACATAACCATAAATCTGTAGATTTCATTTAAAGTCAAATCCAGGTGTCCTAATTTGGATTTTGGGGCAGTCACGTTGACCAAGTCACCACAGTCACTCACTAGGAAAGCATGTAAGGTTGGGTGGGTGACAGACAAGCAGAAAATGAGGTACTATACAGCGTTACGGAATACTGGAGCGCTCACAGCAGCTTACACAATGCTGATGACATTACTGTAGCCTTGTGCTGTACTTTGGCTAACAGCTGCATTTTAGCCAGAAGCAGTTACATCTTCACATAAAAGAGCTAATTTATTAGTTATTCCTTCTAACATGATGTGATAATATTATATGAAAAAATACTACATGGGGGAGTATTGTGTTAAGTTTTTTTTTTTTCCCTTACACACTGGAGTTGTCTGATGCCACATAAAAAAAACCCAAGAGTGAAGCTCAATTAATTTAACTATGCATCACACACCAAGGGTGTTAAAAACAAAAAAATAAAAAGTAAGTAACTGAAAACAAAAGTACACTTTGCCTTGCAGCTGTTGTATCCTATGCGCACTGCTTGCTGTATTATACTCATGTGTAACCCAGTGGGTGTGATGGAAAATTTCAGGTACTGGTTTTGAGTGTAACTGACCTTAGCCAGCAATTATACACAAATATACAATGAGCAGAGTCACAATATGCATCTCATCACCACAGGACTTTCAGAACGCAATCATGGCTGCACCACTCATGTGTTATAGTCTAGTTCCCTTACTGCTGGAGACAAGTAATTCTGTATTGTGTCTTTTATGCAAGTGTATTTTGCCACATCTCCCATCCACTCTGGCGATTAAAACTGAGCAGCATGGTACCCGTGCACCCTAACAGCAGCCAACATATCTTACAGGTCTCAGTTAGTTAAAGGTCCTTAGAACCTAGTCAGGAACATGCAGTTTCGAATATGGAGTCGCAAATCTTCTTGCCAAACACTACTGATGGTCTTGATTTTTGTGAATGATATGCTTCTGATCTGTGGCAGTCTGCCTAGTGGGTACAGCACTGCCATGATATCCTGGAGACCTGGGTTTGAATCACACCACTGCCACATAACTGCTGTGCGACTCCGAGGAATTCACAACCTCACTGGGCTATACAGGCTCTCCATAATCTAGTTCTGTGCTCAATTAATCTACCTGTGTACTGAAAACAGAAGTACACATGATCTCCCCTCCCTTACCTTGGTTTGTTTTAAGTTATGCTACATGTCCCTTGCTGTGTCAACTATGTAAAGTGCTCTGAGCCGCAGGGATAGGACGCTCAACAAATGCACTTTACTACTACACTACTGCCTGGATTGTAATGCACTATGGGATGCAGACTGTTTGAAATGTGCTATGTAAAACTAAATTCCTTTCCTTCCTTTCCAGTGTCGGTTCCTGCATACACCTGACTGAGGGTGACACAATTATATACAAGTATGCCTCAACTGCCTCAAACTATGAACAACCTGCAATTTGACTTCTTCAACCTGAAAACTTGGATGAAGTCCATTTGCCTTTTTAAAAAAATATGAAAAACAGTAAACTTCATGTTCTGTACACAAAATAGAACTGCATTTCATAGGGACAGTGTCAGTATCTCAGCTGGTAACGACTACCGCCTTCCTCTCTGAGCAGATTTAAATACCTAGGTGAATGGATAGACAATGACCTCATGTTTAATTAGCACATTAACATCAATGGGAGATGCATGAAGCTAATTTCTCTCAGGACTCGAGCCTTACTTTTTTACCTGGAAGTTTGCATAGTAATGGTTGCACTGTGATAATGTCACAAGCAGCAAAGACAACATATGTGACTGTCTTTTGAAGGTCTCATTCTTACTACTGAATATACATTTGATAATCACAGTGCAAACCAACATCATTTATAAAGTTATTAGTGTGAAACAAGCCATTTACTGAAACTTTAACTGCTTCCGTTTTGAAATAAAGGGAGTGCTACAGTCAAAATCTACAAAAACGTATGTCATGCAGAGTGCTTTGATTTGTGTGCGTAGTTCTGGTGTGTCCTTCCCTTTGTTCGCCTTTACATTTTTTTAAAATTTGCCTACTAGTGTTTTTTGGCTTCTGGGAATGTTAGCATGGTTTATCGCTTTTTTTTTTGTCCTACAACGCCTCCTGTCTCATGTGACAATGATCCATCTGGGACCACTGATTTAGTGAGGGAAGGCACTGGAGCAGTAATCTGAATATTTTATTTATGTATTGAAAGTATCGAAATTACAACCTTTGAGTCATAGACTCCTTTGCAAAGGCTCCACGTCAGTAGGAAAGTAAAAAAAGCAGATCTACAAGCATCGCTTAAGTATTACAGGTCAAAACATTCAGCACAGTAAATGTTGCACAGTTACATCAGTAGTGATCATTAAAGAAGGTCATAGGTTAATATTATGTGCATAAAACAGTAAAAGTTTCATAGGATATAGATTAACCTCTCAAGAGACTTACTATTTAAATGCCCTAACTTGTAATAAAGACTTCTTTCCCTCCTCATTAGAGACAGATCTATCAAGATGGGAACACTATTCCATCAGATATGTATTCCAGCTGATAAGCCCTGCGGGAATTCATCCATTCACCTATTTACAATCCTCATATGGATTACCCCAGAGAGAACTCTCAACCTATAAGACACTACATGCTGTTTTAGTTAAGATGGATGACTTCTTGACTGAGATAGCAAAAGCCCCCTCTAAGAGGGTACAGTTGATTGTCCAGGCTATAGAAGGCAGACCTCAGCAACATATTATTAGTAATATTTATATGGCAATGCATCCTATGTCCGCACAGGTGGGCAAGAGAACTTAAAATAGAACTAGACCCAGACAGATGGTTACAATCTACCTACTTTTATTCTAAAAACTCATTATCATCTTATTGGAGGGAGTCTGCACGGAGGACCAGGGTTAGATTCTTTAGAACCCCAGATATTCAGCTAAAACTGGGAGCACCAAATGGTTGTCTCTGCTAGAGAGGATGTGGGTATTCTCCTGCAGGCCAGGAACATATATTTTGGGCCTGTCCACTCCTATCAGACTTTTGGAGAGATATTATAGGGGAACTTAACAATATTTTTGATATACCTGATCTATTTACTCCAGGATTTATCCTGACAGCAACACCTCCACAAGACATACAGATTAGTTGGCTTAAATATAAACTGGTCACACTCTTAATTCTAATAGCAAAAGAAGTTATTACCAGATTAAGATTCGCTAAAATGATTCCTGATAAGGCCTCATGGAGAAACCTCACTCATGAAGTATATAACCTGGAACGTCTCTCACATAAGATAAATAACAGGATTAACACTTTTAATACTAGATGGGGACTGTGGGTTGCATACCAATTAGAGACTTACTCAGACTTTGTACCATGAAACCAAAATAGGACAATTTTATGTACTTCATGCTAATCACAGTTGGGACAGTATATTATTCTGAGGTATCTGATGCTAAGGGGGAGGAGATCCAGTTTGGGAGAGATGTTGATCTGGAAAAGATGGAAGGGGAAGCAAGGGAATCTTATTATTTATTTAAGACTATAGTCTATGAGATCGTAGCTTGGTCAAAAAACAAAATAATGAAAGAAAATAAAATGCTACTACAGAGATATGTTAAACAATCCAGTGTGTATAAATCAAATGCCTGTAAATGAACTGCCTGTATGAGCTGTATTATGGAACCTCAACAATTAACATGTTGCATAAAATGTGATCATGAATGTGATATTCTACCTCAAAATAAAATAAAAAAGCTATATTTAAAAAAAAAAGGTTTCATAGGGTCATATTAATAGGCCCAGAGTCGAGAAATATTTACAGTGAGTTTGATGAGCTTTGGCATGGGAGGAGAGAGAGGATATCCCTATGTTGGGGCCATCACAGTTGCACTGGGGGAGGAAAACCTGAGTGGGACAGGAGTTAAGTACATTTGAACAATATGTGCATTCACAGCTTACAGAGTCAAGGAGAAAGGATTTGAGATCTGCTTTAAATTGGTCCTGACTGGACACAAGAGAGACACTGGTTTCTAGGTTGTTTAGCCATGAGGGGGTATGATATCTGAAAGACCATTGGCCAAGGGAGGTTCTATAGTGCGGTATTTGTAAGGGGGTGTTTGCGGAGCACCTTGGAGCCCTCCTGTGAGTTACTGTTTGGATGAGGGGGTGGAGACCAACTGGTACCTGTTTGTGTAGAATCTTATTTGCAAGGAGGCAGGTGTGATAGTTAAGCCTATCTTGGAAATTAAGCCAACCAGTAGACTTGTAAAGGTCAGAGTTATGGGTTAGCCTGTCACAATTTGATACCAGATGACAGGCTTTATTAAGGGTGAGGTTGATGCTACGTAGGGCAGTATGGTCAGCAGACCCATAAATTATTATGCCATAATCCACCAGGGGTAGTATGGAAGAAGATACTGCTAGGTACATTGCCTGCAGGGCAATGCAGTGTCTGTGTCTAAATAGGATCTCGAGCCTGGCGTTAACTGAGGAGGAGACTTGTTGTATGTGCGTGTGGTAGGTGAGGGAGGTGTCCAATAAGATTCCCCAGGTATTTGAAACAGTGCACCTGCTGTAGCGCAGTGCCCAGGGAGTTTGTCACCATTAGAGTTGTGTTACTGATCGGGCTTGGCGATGGGCAAACACCATAGATCTGGTCTTCTTGTAGTTTCGTATAAGGCGGTGTTCAGCGAACCAGGTTTCCAGTTCACTAAAGAAACCCTGCAGGGTGGATTATAGCACATTTGGATGGGGATGTTTCCAGAAAACTACCGCGTCATTTGCATAAAGCATAAGCTTCCCACTGCAGGAGTGAGAGAGGGAGTTCAGGAAGAGGGTGAAAAGTAATGGACCTAGAATAGACCCCTGTTAGGACTGGTCTACTGGAGGATAGTATTGAATTAATTCTTACCTGCTGGGTCCGGCCAGAGAGGTAGTCTTTTAGCCAGGCGGTAGTCTCAGGGGAGATGTTAAGGGATGGTAGGGTGTGGAGAAGAAGCGCATGACTAACTGTATCAAAGGCTTTAGTTAGGTCCACAAAGAAAGCCCCAACCACTGAGCCTTGGTCAAGGGCCTCATGTATGCATGACGTAAATTCGAGGAGGGTGGTGGATAGGAGCCTGTTGTTCTGGCCTCAGCTAAAAAATTCAATATTTTTTTGTTTTCTACATGTATCTAGGTCTAGCCAGCAGGAATAAATGTTTTGCTTTTAAAGTTTTTAATTTAATTAAACTGCACTCAGTCATAAAAAGCACACAAATTATCCTGGGTCATCAATGCTATAACCAGTAAAGAGTAGCCGTTTTCTTATAGAATACCCACTCAACTAGACCTCAGGTGATTGCTGATATGTAAATGTAGCCTTCAGTACCCACTGGGTAAAGAAAGTGACTTAAAATCACAGCTGTACTGCTGTGAAATTGACTATAAACCAGTGCTTACTGAATCTATGGCCCCGGATGCATCACTGTCACATGCAGGGCTCCAGATAAGAGGAGAACTGATCTATTTTACTCACCTTATTTTACAAAATACTTTTTAGAAACATTTTTTAATGAGCTCCAATACTCACTCAATATTTATAAATGCATCACACTCCACAGAATAGTGCTTCATAACATAGCTGGTGATTCAAAAGACGCAGCTTTTTTTCAGATTTGCAGCACTTGTATGCATCCCAATTTTGTTTTACTTACTATATTTTAAAACTGGAGAGTAAATTACTCCTACCTGCCAACATTATCTGGAGCACTGCTGGCACCTGATCAATTGTTTTTTAGAAAAAACTACACTGTTTTTAAAAATGTACTCCTCACTCCACTCCATCCAGACACTTGTACGCATCTGAATTTGGTTTTATTCACCTCACTTTCAAAATGAGGAGTACGGTACTCATCACAAAAATCTTATTGGGAGCCCTGGTCACATGGAACAGGAGGCATTGTCAGAAAAAGATAAGCAATGAACCATGGTAATATGGAGAAACCCAGAGGCAATAAAATTAGTATGAGAGGCTATAAAAGTAGTAGGTAAATTGAGAAAAAAAAAGGAACTCCTAATAGCAAACAAAGGGAAGGACACACCACGACTAAACACACAAATCAAAACACTCTGCATAACCTATGTTTTTGCAAATTTTGACTGTAGTAATCCTTCACAATGCTCAAGCCTGAATGTAACATGGGAGCTTTGTGATGTCATCCAGCACCATGCAAGCTGCTCTTCCACTAATTCAAGCACGTCAATAAGATATTCAAACTGTGGAGAGCCCATGCTGATGTCATACAAACTGTGGCGAGCCCATGCTGATGTCATACAAACTGTGGAGAGCCCATGCTGATGTCATACAAATTGTGGAGAGCCCATGCTGATGTTCTACAAACTGTGGAGAGCCCATGCTGATGTTATACAAACCGTGGTAATAAACAGACTTATCACTTCTGATTTTATGGCATGTTGAATTTATCATCAAAGTTTACCTGTCATAAATGAATTACACTTTTGATACCACGCTAGTGGTGATAAACTGCTGCATACATAATTGGTTGGAGCCATAAGTTACGGCTGTATTCACAGTATGTCATTAATGCCAATTTACAGACTGGATAATACGTTATTTTTGGTGTGTCATAAATATCATCTCGCACGATTAGTCAGCTAGGCTGTCATTTACTGTGACTGACAGTCAGGCAGACCAATCAAGCAATGACAGAAAATTATACAACCAATTACTACCCTTTATTTAAGATTTTTAGGGTGCTGCCACCAACATATTGTTTCACCACTAGTGAGGACCTCTTTTTCTCACCCAGCGCCACTTTTCCATGGTCATCATCCAGATGGCAGTGTTGGAGCAAGAGCATTCATCCACCTTACCCAGAGTCATCCATCCAGTCTGCGCTGGCACCCTATCAGGGCAGAAACCCAAGTTGCCAGTGTCGCAAGCAGTACCCATTGTTACCCTACCAGACTGGTCCTGTCATGCAGCTATTTATAAAATGAGAAAAAAGTGGCAATTTAAAGGACAGCAATATGCCATTTAACTCCACTCACTGGAGGGAAGGACTTTCACTGTTTACTTGTGGTTACTGTCCCACTTCTCACTTGTGGAGATGACCACAATGCATCCTATGTATTAAGGACTCCACTGGGATGGAGGAATCTATTCTTGACAGCAAACAGCCCTTAATTTGTAGACTGTGCAGCATTAAAATAATTGTAGTCAGGGCCACAAGAGATGTCCTTAGTATCGTGGTGTTCTTAATGGCAGGTTTTGCTGCAGAATATTTCGAGCCAGGCCACTGTGTACTTATTTATCACTGAATTCATCCCAGATGGTGTTGCATGAATGCAAGGAATAAAACACAATAAGCTGTAAGGAATAATACACAATAAGCTGTGTGGTGAGTCTGTAATAAGTGCACACCACTGAGTACATTGTGAGCTGTAAAATGAATGTCTTCCATGGCCCGCCCACCAACACAGCAGTAGCGCTACCACTTGCAACGCTGATGATCAGGGTTTGGGAGCAAACCCAGGGCTGTCGAAGGGCTAGTCTGGGGAGAAGGCTGAGCGTCTGATGGACTGCTCACCTTCTCTGGAGAGAGACAGAAGGGATCTGACACCCGGCAATATACCGACCCCTAGCAATGGCTAGGGGTACGTGAGTCTGGGGCCAATGGTGCGGCTGGATTGGTGGAGGTGGCAGACATCTGCACGGCAGGGGCAGGAGTACATTCAGTCATGCACTGAGGTCACTGCACGTCTGCCTTCGCCAAGGGGGAACCACAAACAAGAAAAAAAACAAACACTGGATGATAACCAAGCATCTGGGATCCTTGTGGAGGCCCAGCAGACCAACACTGGTTACATTCCCAAGCTGACCAAACAAGCATAAACAGAGTAATTTAAAACAAACAAAACAAAGAATGCATTCCACTTGTAATACATATATACAAATTCACAGAGCAGAGAGAGAATAGGGTCCAAACCTTGGGTAGTTGGTGCAGTACTGGGTATAAATATGGAACTCTTCACTCTGTGGAGAAGAAATAAAACTCTGTAATTAATCAGACCATACACTCCTAAGTGGCATTATTCATTCTGCTAGAGTCCCTCCCTACTAGAATTGAAAGTTCAGTTTGGGAAAGTAACAGAACAACTTGAACTTCAGCTGTTTCATTTTTCTCTGATCGATTTGAACTTTAGGCCAAAAATGTGAACTTAAGTTTGCAAAGAAATAAAACAAATGCTTACAACAAAGCCCTACTCCCAGACTCCCAACCCTCACCCAGGAACTTAAGAGACCCCAGAACCTAGAGATAGTTGGGGGACTCCCTGAATTCAGCTGCCTCCTTGTTACTGCCCATCGTGACAGAGGAGATCTAAGCTGAGTGCCCTGTCCTTACTGACCTGCTCCTGCCTGCCATGGTGGGATCATGTAACCATTGCAAACAGTTTGGGGATGGGGGGGTGTCCTTTCTGAAAGGAAAAACTGCTGTTTACATTGATGCTAAAACTGCATGTGTATAATTAACATAAATGCAGTTTTAGAACATTTGAAAATGTAAACAACCCTCTTGTTTCAAACCTCCAGCCCTGTCTGGTCCCTCAAACGGTCACCTAATGTGCTACGTGATGAAGTCATTGGAGCAAGAGCTCCTAACCGCAACAATGTTCTTTATACTAACATCTGAGAGAAATATAAATGTACCGATAATGAATCTAATTAAGTCTCCAATATATTATTTTTGCCAAACTATATGACTTTTTGCTGACTAACAAATACTGCTGCTTTAAAGGACACCCAAATAGTTATGTTGCACATAAACAATTACAATTTGGCTTCATAGAGAGGTAAAGGAAAGGCTGCTGTTTACATTGATGCTAAAACTCCATTTATACACTTAACATAAATGCAATTTCATAGCATTTGAAAAATTGAAACATTCTTCTCCTTTCAAATCTCCTACCCTGTCTGCTCCCTAAAATGGCCGCCTAACGTGCTACGTGATGGTCATTGGAGAGAGAGTTCCCAACCTGAACAGTGCTCTTTACACTAACATCCTCTAGTTTTTCTATGCAAAATGATCAAAATCATGACTTAACAAGTGTAATATTTTCATAAATACACGTTATGCTGTGGCTTTATTTTCTTTCTTTGTAACAATCAGAAATTGTGCATTAAACGACCCAAACTGAAGTGAAACACATGTTTTCAGATAAAGTACCTGCTGGCCTAGTGCGTACGTCCTCCATGTGACACGGTGTTGGGCTGGTCTGGTTTAAAACCAGAGTTGGCGAGCTGCTTGTTCATAATCTTTCAAAATGCTTAGATTTCTTTCTTTTTTTTAATGAATATACTTTGTTGAACTTGTAAAAAGCTTAGATTTCTTTTTAGAGGGAGGAATGCACCCTTCCCCCACCTTCCTGCCATCTCAGCACACTCATGACTCCTGAGCTCCGATGCCTGTCCTGCAAAAGCAAACTGCCGGTCCTAGGAAGAAGCACATATACAACGGGCACCCAATTCAACCTCCTTGAGAGTTCAGGGCTTTACCAATATACTTCCTTCCTTCACGACACGGGCACTACTATGAATGACGTGCATAAGACAAGTATGCACATGATTTAGAAGTGACAGTGGTAAAGGAAGGAAGCATAATGGTAAAGCTGTGCACTTGAGGAGGCTGAAACGAATTAGATGCCAGTAGTATATTTTATTTATTTATTTTTTGTTGACAGGGGATACAGATGAATGCCAACTGACCCTGAACCAGATTAAGCTGTTGCTATGTGTGCTTCTTCTTAGGACTGTCAGTTTGCCTTTGCATGACCGGCACAGGGACTCAGGAGTCGTGAGTGTGCTGAGATGGCAGGAGGCTGGGCGGCGTGATCAGCTACGGCAACGGCAATCTTTATTTATATGACACCAATGCCTGAGGCTCCGAGTGCCTTACAATAAAAACAAGTAAAACAATAGTTCAAATAAGAGCTGAAAAACATTCACAATCAAGAATCCAGGCAAAAGTCGGCCCAGTGGCATGGAGGGTTGAGGTGCTGGATGCCACACCTCGCACCACACTAGGGACCAGGGTTTGGAAGCGGACTCGGGTCACCGGGGGTCAGCCAGGGGGGAGAGGATCGAGCATACGAAGGACTGCTCTCCTCTCCTCTCCTGGGGCATTCTCTGCCTGGTAGCAGCTCCTGGCAGAGGCTGGGAGCCACAACACCTTATGCAGAGATAGCCTATGGGGACTGGTGTCATCGGGACTGGTGTTAGCGGGCATCTGCAGGAGGGGGCAGGAGCGCACCCTCTGCATGCTGATGCCACTGCACATCCACACCAGGGGGCAGAACAAGGAAAACTGGCCCTAGCTCCCGGTAGGCGAAGGTGAGTTCAGGAGAAAGGCCCTCATGCCCAGCACCAGGTCCCTCCAGTCAGCCTCTGGTTCTTCTCCATGCCTGGTCACTCTATCAGATTCTAGATAGAGTGCCCAGGGAGTCAGTGGTCCCACCTTGGGGCACTCAGAGCTGAGGGGTCACGTGATCAGGTTGCAGTGGGGATTGGGTGACTGGAGGTGGATCTGGGGGACTTCAGGTGGGCAGGAAGCAGGCCTCGCCGAGCAACCCACTGGAGTCTCTCCAGGAGCTAGCGAGAGGAGCATAAAGAGAGTTCAAAAAAAAAGGAAAAAGAATCCAGGCCAAAGCATAGATTAAAAAAGTGAGTTTTCAAAGATCTTTTAAAAACAGACAGTGAAGGAGCACCTCTCACTTCTTGCAGGAGAGGGTTCCAAAGAATCGGGGCCTCAACACCGAACACCCTATTGCCCAAGGATTTTAATGGGGATCTGGGTATGGAGAGGAAGTCTGCCTCCACTGACTGAAGGGCATGACCAGGAGCATATGGCATCAGGAGGTCTTGCAGATAGCCCAGACCTAGACTGTGCAGGGCCTTGTACATCAGCAAGCAAACTTTGAAGCTGATGTGCCACCTGACCTAAAGCCAGTGGAGAACACAGAGAACAATTGTGATCTGCTCGGATCAAGATATCTCAGCAACCAGCCAAGCTGCTGCATTCTGAATTAGCTGCAGGCCACGCATCAGCCTCATGGATAGCCCAAGGCAGAGAGCATTACAGTATTGCAGCCCAGACACAACTAAGGCATGCACTAGTGTTTCCAGATCAGTTGGTTCAAAATAGAGCTTGATCCATGTAATGTTATGAAGATGATAAAAGCCACTGCAGATGACAGCCAACACATGGAATTCTAGGGTCAGCTTGGAGTCCACAATGACCCCAGGTTCTTCACCCTGTCTGTGGCATGAAGGGCCACACCACCCAACAAAGGAAGGGCTGCGCTACCACTTGCTGCTGCAGAACCAGACCGGCCCAGCCCCACCAGTAACACCTCTGTCTTGGCTGGATTGAGCCCAAGCCAGCTAGCTGCCATCCAATCCTGAATTTATCTAAGGCACTCACTTAGTTCCAGGATAGCAGCACTATCGTCAAGGGCACAAGACCCATACAGCTGGGTGTCATCAGCATAGCAATGAAACACCAAACCATAGCATTTAATAGATCTCCCCCAACTGCAACATGTACACAGCAAATATGGGAGCCAGAATCACCCTGAGGCATGCCACAGCAGAGCGCAGCACTGCTCGATGTACAGGAGCCAAGTGCCACCCGCTGTGTTTTGCTGGTTATGTAGGAGTCAAACCTACAAAACTATGGGTGGGGAAGGGTGCATTCCTTTCAAAAGAAATCTTAAGTTTTTTTAAAAGTTCAATAAAATATATTAATAAAAAAAAGAAACAAACATTTAAAGGATTAGCAAACAGATCTCCAACTTTATCTTCAAACTGGTCCAGTCCGACACCATGTTGCATAGGGAACGTAACCAGTAGATCATCAGGTACTTTATCTTAAAACATGTACTGCACTTCAGGTCATTTAATGCACAAATTCTGCTCATTATAAGAAAGAAAATGGAAAAAGCCATGGCATAACATGTGTATTTATAAAAATATTACACGTTAAGTCATGATTTTGATAATTTTGCTTAAGTTACACTATAAAAGGGCATAGAAAAACTAGAGGCTGTTCGTATAAAGAGCACTGTTCAGGTTAGGAGCTCTCACTCCATGACTTCATCACATAGCACGTTAGTCTGCCATTTTAGGGAGCAAACAGGGTGGGAGGCTTGAAAGGAGAGGGCTGTTTACATTTTTCAAATGCTATGAAACTGCATTTATCTTAATTATATAAATGTAGTTGTCGCATAAATTAAACAGCAACCTTTCCGTTACCTCTCTATGAAGCTGAATTTAAAAATTATTTGTAAAATAGTCTGTTAAGGTATCCTTTAAGACTCCCACAAATTAGGAAGCTATTGAAAATGAGCTGTGATTAACAGACTTTTTTCCTACCAGTAAACACATTGAACAACAACTATTATAACATGGGGTAGAGAGAGGAAGCCAGCTGATTTATCAATGGGTGTCGGTGCATTAAAGCACCCTTACTGGCACAATTGCTGACCATTATCGGCACAGTTACTGTGAAGGGGTCTGAGGGAGATTCCTGGGCAGACCGGCACTACTGGTGTAGGGGAAAATAATTTTGCAAATGCAGCCGTCTGCAATCCTCGTTAAGCAAGTCCCAGTATTACTGCAGAAGGCAGAAGTATCATTGCAAAATTATTTTCCCTTGCAGAAGAACCGCAGGCAGCCATGTGTAATCCTCCATGGGGGTGGGGGGGGGATATGTATGTTCTCCTCTCCTGTCATGTTGTCCTGCCCACCCCCCCACTCACCCCACAGATCACTGGGTACCGCACACTGAGTGGAGAGAGGGAGTGCTTGGGGAGAGGGAGTGCATACAACAGTGCCCATCACTGCTTTCCTTTACATCCCCTCCAGTAACACAGAGCTGAGAGAGACGTAGAGTCAAACACAGTGTGTCGTGAGAGACAGATTGTCCCCATGAGAGAGAGAGAAAGAGCCTGTTCTCCATTCGTCTGCCCCCCCCCCCCAACCAGGAAATACAGGCAGCAGCTTCTCTTCATTGCTGTGTGAGCCAGTTTTCGTGTCTTTCTCTGTAGCTGGTGTGTGTGAACAGTTGCTGTCTTGAGAGACACCCTGTCCTGTGTTCTGGCCCCACCCCCACCATTTCAGTGTGCCTCTCGCCGAGCTTCTCTGCTGTTCGCCCATTCATCGGACGTCTTGTGACAGAGAGAGAGAGAGGCTGTCCTTTGTCATCCCCACAACAAATACCAGCAGCACTTTCTCTCCTCTAGTGTCTCTCACTCCACGCTCCTCCGCTGTTTGCCCTAGGCGAGTCCCTGTCAGCAGTGTCCAGTGCAGCGGGAAATGAGAGTGAGCTGCAGCGGTTATCAGATGTCTTCTTTCCCCTCTCAAGCAAATACATACAGCACCTTCTCTCCTCTCTGTCTACTGCTGTTTGCCCTGGGTCAGCCTCAGTGACAGAAGCGTGCAGCAATCAAACCATGTGCCACCGGGACAGAGAGGGAGAAAGGCACAGGAGGGAGGGTATGCAACAGCGGGAGACAGCATTAAATCAAAGTTGCTGCAATCTCCTGTAAATTGGCTTAGTGAACTCCTCTCTCTGTCTCTGTCCGGTGACATCTTCTGTTCTGCAGAGAAATGTTTTGGCACTGTGGATATTATGCGGCCAGCGAGAGAAGGACAGTGAGGTATTGGGGGAGCGAGCAGGACCCGAGAGAGACAGTTAATAGCGAGAGATACACTGACCACACATAAGCCATGGGTGTATGTGAGGCTGTATCAGAGATCAGCAGTGAGGGAAAGACAGTGAGCTACTGGGGGGAGACAGCAAGATGTGAGAGAGACACACACTGACCACACATTGGGCTGTGGGTCTCTCCAGTATGGTACAGCACTGTCCCTGTGGTTTCTCCAGAGCAGCAGTGTTTGTAATTAGCCTCCGGTCCAGTGTCTGTGTTATTGGGTGTAGGTGAGCAGGACACCCGCATGAGAGAGAGCGGGAGATGGGGAGAGTCATGACAAGACCAGCACGGAGAAGTGTGCTTTACACATCTTGTGTAAATCAGACACCCAGACATTCAGAGTTGCTGTACTTTCCTGGGCCTGTGTGTCTCTCGTCTCCCTGTAACTGAAATGTGCAGCAGTTGCTGGGGACTATTTTACAGCTCAGAAGGATACATGGACATTTCTTCCCTTTCCAAACATTTTGAAGCAGTTTCTCTTAATTTTTTTTTTCTTTTTGCAAACACCCCACGTTATAAGTGCAATAACTCACTCCAGGATGTGAGCACACAGGTGCTGAGCGCACACGTCCTGAGACCTCATGCCTCACAACGCACCTGGGTGTGTGTTAATCCCCAATAACAGCACACCCTGTCGTGGGTTATTGCTTAATTAATCTGAATGAGAGCCCATAGCCCCACTAGGCTCCAAAAATGCAGCTTACCAATGAAAGAAAGCTTTGTCAGTAATTGGTGAAACTGTAATGAGAATTTTCTAATTCCATAAAAATAAAAATCTTTCTAAGGTCGAAACAAGCTTCAGTAAACCCCCTTTTTAGGGAAAAAGATAATTAAGGAAAAATATTTTCAAATCAAGAGCATAAACTTGATGAATGCATATGCTTTTAAGGCAAGAAGGTTATGCTTTTTTAGTCTTTTTTATTGCACCCAATTATCTCTTGTACTCTCAGTAAACATTAGAAATATGCCAAATAAAAATTATTAACCCCAAAAAAAGAAGATCAGCCCCAGTGAAGTTGGGTAGTTGGGTGCTGGGGTGGGGGTACTGTCCCAGATTGGGCTGGTTGGAGTGTCCAGCCAACAAACGCAAGATAGAGGGAAAAAAAAACATTTCCATCATAACCTCTCTGTGCATATCTGCTCAGCTGCTCCTACTTCAGTCCACCCTCATATTCCCCTTTTTCTCTGGCCTCTCACTTGGGCTAAATTTACTGTGGTTCTCCAGTCCATCTGCCTTGACTTGATGTAGGCTTTTTGTGTTTGTTTTGCAATGATTGTACATATTGTCACAATGTCTGAATACTGTTTTCTGGTACAGTGTATGTTTGCTTCTGCAATGTTTATTTGTGCGTCAAATTAATGTTGCACCCTGAGTTTCCCTTTAAACCATTTCCCCTTGTTGCACCTGAAAATTACCCATATCCCAAACTTCAAATAAATCTAAAATTAAAACAAAAGGTTCTACCTTTTTAAATTATTCTACTTAATAACTTTCTCCCCCTTGGTTTTGCATTTCTGATGATGGTTTGCACACACCCAGTGTCCGTACCCAGATTGTGGCATGTGTAATGTCCTCTGTCTAATAGTAGGAGTGCAGTAATCAAAGACTACACAGATCTCCCAGTTAAACAGCAGCCAAAGTGAACAGTAGACATTACATGGTGTAATTTGCTACTCATGCAATCATAAACACAGCTATTACTTGTTACGCTAATGCTGGGTGTGGTGCGATTGTTCAACCCCATCAATTGCGCACCATCTTATTTACCTTCAGACTACTCATAAACCACAGGAGTGATGCTCAAGTGGGTTGTGAGGTCATTAGAACCACACGATGGAATCATAGCCGTGTGGCTCATTTTCTTTAAAACTGCATAGAGCTAACATAGGCTCTGCATTAGAAAATGACCAGTTGGGCCTCAGAAAAGCCACCAGTAGTGGTTTGGTATTCTTAAACCCCCAGTCTCAGCAAAACATATATATTTGCAATCACAACAATGCTGAGAAGATGCAAGTCACTGACTTGATATCATCACACTGCAAATTTGCACTTTTCTGATATCAAAACAGACGGTTGTGACCAACAGGATGGTAGATATTCATTTACTCGAAACTTGTTCCAACTGTTCTGGGATAGTCTTATGAGATGCAGCATCTCATGAGATGTTACACGTGAGCTGGGCAATCCTGGGAAAATACATTGTTAAATATAAATAATAAATAGAATTTCTGTGGTGGTCCTGGAAGGGACAGCAATCACAGTGTCACAACATTTCTCAGAGTACACCAAGAACACTATAAATAAATAAACATAAACCCAGGCTGCAAACAACTGAAGGCTAGCACAACGTAGAGGATAATGTATAGGAAAGCCATACACAACAAGCCTGTGTCTGCATCTAGAGGTTTCTATGGCAATGAGGAACCCTGAGAGCAAAGCTTGAGAGGTTCTCTGGTTGCTACAGAAAACTCGAGATAAGAGACACAGGACTGTCTGTGTATGGATGCCCATATATTGTATTTTATGGTGTATCGGCATTCATGCCTGCTTCGGACAGTCTGCTTCCTTTCAGTAAACTGGTGGTGGTGGTGGGGGGTAGACATTTGAGGGTTGGTGGCAAGCGCAGATTACTGATTCAACGTGAAGGTAGTGACTGCAGCTACAGCTGCTTCTGTAAGTTCAAGTTAAAAACAGCTTCCAGCTCGATTAGCTAGAGGAAAGCAGCTGTGTGACGGCATTCCAAGTTGTTGTGCTGCAGTAGTGACATCACAACTGTAGCACAATAACCCTGCTTGAGGCATGGATTTCCATGCAAAACAACATCCTGCCATACATTATTCACAACATATCTATCAATATTGATACACACAGCCCAAAATAATAAAATCGTAGCTCTCTCTCTCTCTGATGCCAAGTCTGGAATTCTGGTTTGTATAGCATACCCATGTTCCAGGCAAACTGATACATAATGACTAGGTTTCATGTAAATTATGTTTTACTTTTTCTTTTATACTGCACAGACTTGTAGAAATAATACATGAACCATGACAACAGACATTGTTCCCCCGGAATGACACTGAATGTCAACAAAGTTCATTATAAAGAAAACAGACGGTCTGGCATGCTGGCATGGCAGTGGAAGTCAAGACATTGGATTCCCAAGGCAGGAGGATGTAGGCCATTAGGAACTTAGGCAACACCTGCCATTAACCTTGGAGCGACACTGGGGCAGACTGGCGAAAGCAGATGCTCGCCAGCCCTGCCAGGTAGGGGAAGGGTGCAGACAGAATGGACCCAATAGTGGGTGGGGGACATCCTGAACCTGAGGGACAAAACCGGCAAAGATAATAATAATGAAAAATAGACAAGCACAAGGTTCACAGTTTTGTTCACCAAAATTACTCTTACAAAACTGATAAATTCCCCAAGACCAAATGGTAAGTGGTATGGCTTGTTATGCCGAGGCTCACGTTCCTATCCCAGACTGTCACACATATTGAGTGGCAGAGGTACTGGCAGTGCTGAGCATCTGTTCTGGATGCCTCCTACCCTAACACAACTGTCCCCTGATGGCCCATCGGTCAGAAGGTAGTTGTGACCAGGAATACAGGTCTCCAGACAGGGATGAAATCCAGCTCTATCTTCATGTTTATTTCAGTGCCAGCAAGTGGCAGTCATTGTGCGGTGGGTGGACCTGGTCCAAACCCACATCTGACTAGCCAGAAAAGTCTCCCATTTTGGGCTGCACTCTTATGGGATGGTACCGGTGTGCCATGGAGTGATGAAAAATTGTTGGAAACAATAGTGGCATTCAGGCGATGCTGCTGCCAGACTTTCCTCACACAGCTGTGATACCCAGACCTCTGATCAGGCAAGTTCTCATCAGCTTTTCTCCTAGCCAGCTGCCTGGCCCCTCCTAGAGGGGTATGTCTGAGATTGTATAGAAGGGAACAGACAGTGGGTATCAGGGCCAGTGATGCGTGCCAGTGGGAGTGGGATCCAGGGGTTGTAGATGGGCTGGAGGAGAGTCCACCGGATCACGAGGGAAAAACAGAACAAAGAATGAGGAACAAGTGTAAATAATTACTGTACTTCCAGTCTTTGTATAGCTGCTGGAGCAGAAGGTTATAGATTAACATTTACATACACAAATGCATACATACAAAGTCACCAGCAGATTAGGCCCAAAGGTCTATTTTGTCTGCCCGAAATGCTGCTCCTGATTAAGTTGCAGCAGCTGCCCCCCTACACCCCCCCCGTTTTGCTTCCTGTTTCCACCTAACTGTACCTTGCCCACGTACCTGTCCCATCCCACCTCAAATCCTTCCACAGTCTCCTTTGCCAAAAGTTCCCCTGGTAGAGCATTCCAAGGTGCCACCACCCTCTGCATGAAACAGTGTCTCTTCACTTCCCCCCCAACTAGTTTAAGGTTATGTCCCCTTGTATTTCCCTCCCCCTTCAACTTAAGAGACCTTCCATGTCCACCCTATTGATCTCCTTCATATATTTTAAGACCTCTATCATATCCCCCAGCTCTCCTGTCCTCCAGGGTGTTCATGTTCAGTTCTGCAAGTCTTTCCTCGTAGGACATTCCCTCCAGACTGTGGATCATCCTAGTGGCACACCTCTGAACTCTCTCTAAAAGGGTAACATCTCTTTTCAAGTAAGGCCTCCAGAACTGCACACAGTACTCCAAGTGAGGCCTCACTAGGGAGTTGTAAAGGGGCAGAATTACTTCGTTTCTCCTTGATGTTATCCCTCTAGAGATGCACCCCCGCAATTTATTTGCCTTGGCAACCACCCTCCAGCACTGTTCTGAATTGTTCATTTTGGCATCTGTGGCCAGTCCCAGGTCTTTATCCCCTTTAGTTGTCAACAGGCCCCCCCCCATGATAGTTATGCCCAGGGTTTCTGTGTCCCAGATGTAGCACTCTACACCTTTTAGCATTAAACCCCAACTGCCAAGTGTGTGCCCATCCCTCCAACTTTTTCAAGTCCTTCTGTGGTGTCATCCTACCCTCATCATTGTCAACCACTGCCCACTACTTGGAATTGTCCATGAACAGGCTCATCCTGCTCCTAACTCCCTCCCCAATGCCTGCAATGAAAGCACTGAATAGGATTAGGCCCAATATCGACCCTGGGGGAACTCCGCTGATGACCATCCTTGCAGTCGACACTTCCCCCCTACCACCACCCTCTGCTGCTGGTTTCTGAGCCAATTTGCTATCCATCCCTCCATTTTCTCCCCCACCTCTAGGTCCCTTAGCTGTCGTGCCATATCAGCCTTCCATACAGGACCGAGTTCAAGGCCTTGCTGAAGTCCAGCTACAGAACATCAACTGACCTTCCACTGTCCAGTGATCTAGTCACCCAAACAAAGAATTTGATCAGGTTGGTCTGACATGATCTTCCCCGAATGAACCCATGCTGGCTTTCATCCTGAAATCCATTTGCCTCCAGGAACTCCACCATCCTTTCCTTCAAGATGGCCTCCATCAGCTCACCCACTATGGATGTCAGACTGACCGGCCTGCAGTTCCCGGTTCATCCCTCAGTCCACTCTTGTGGAGCGGCACAACATGTCCTGTCCTCCAGTCCAGGGGTACCCATCCTGATTGGAGGGAGGAATTGAACAATTCCGTCAGTGGAGCAGCCAGGACATCCGCCAGTTCCTTTAGAACTCTGGGGTGGATTCCATCTGGTCCTGAGGCCTTATCGGTTCTCAAGGACTTTAGACCATCCTTCACCCTCCCGGCCTAGATCTCACGATCTGTAAGTGCCCCCCTCCACTATCCCCACCCCGCCTCCCCGCTGTGGTAATGGACCCTCCCTTTCCCTCTTGAAGACCAAGCAGAAATACTCATTAAGTACTTCAGCCTGCTCTGCCTTCCCTTCTGCCCAGCCCTCTTTCTTTCTCAACCTGCTTATCTGTCCAGGATGCTCTCCCCCCTAGTCAGTTCTCCCACCAGTTGTGTTAAACATTTTTCCTTGAAAGGTGTACAGTAACCTTTGTTCTTTTGTAGATCCTGATGCCATGGTACCCCAATCTACCCCTGGCAGGTTAAAATCCCCCAGTACCACTGTCCTTCCTCTACCCCTGGCACAATGTTTTCTAATACTGGCCACCAATTTGTTGTCAATGTCATCGGACAGCGTTGGTGGCCTGTATACAACCCCCAGATTAACTCTCCTTCCTCTACTGTCTTGCATGGTGACCGAGAGTGCTTCCACATTACCCTCTTTGTCCTCATTCTTGCTAGTCTCAATCCCCTTCCTAATGAACAAAACACCCCCCCCTTCCACCAATCTATCCTTCCTATAGGTTGTGTATCTCAGATTTTCAGTTCCCAGTCATGGCACTGTGTGTCCGAGGTTCTGTTACTGCTGCTACATCCCCTCGCCAACAGAGCTTGCAGCTCAGGCATCTTATTCCCCAAGCTTCTTGCATGTATTAAGACCTCCCTCCACCCTGACCCCTATCCCTATGTGAGCTGTCCTTTATCATATGCATATTTAATGGGGGAGAGGCTCCTGGCCTATTGTGTGTTGATCTGTTGTGAGGTGTTCTGCTGCCTGCCACCTTCTGTTAAGCTCCCCCCCACCACACTCGCTACCAGTTTAAATTCCACATGTTACCTACAGTATATACTTCCCCAGTTTATTTCTCAGGACATCTTTTCCTGTGTTGCTCAAATGTAACCTATCCCTAGTGAAGAGTTCTTTGTTGTCCCAAGTACTGCCCCAGTTTCCCACTAGTCCAAACCCCATGGCTGGACACTAGTTCTTCAAAAAGGTTATTGAATTCGCAAATTTTTTTGCTTCCTTTCCAATGTCCCCATAGGTACCGGCAGGACTTCTGAGAAGGACAGGGTGGTTCCTTCCACCTTACAAACTCTTGCCATCTGTCTGTACCTGGCCTGTACCTCTTTCACCATGACATCTGGCACCCCCTCGTACTTCCTAAAAGTGCACATGATGAGCGACCTTGTGCACAGCTGAACCGTCATGCATTTGACCCTGATACAACTCTCCCTCCCATCTCCACTACCCCCCCCGTTTTATTCCCCTGACTATGGAGTCCCCTAATATCAATACCCTGGTATCCACTTTGTCTGAACCATGTTTGTTGTTGTTGACCACTACCCTTCCCTTGTCTTCTAGATCCACTGTCTCTTCTCCTCCTTGTCTTGCTCCATCCTCCTTTGCTCCCCCTTTCCTGGATTCCCCCTTTGACTCATAACCCTCCCCCTTCGCCCATGTTTTGAAAATGCTCCCCAATTCTACCAGTTCCCCCCTCCCAACTAGTCCTTCAAGCCCTTCCTCCTTCTCCCTTCCTAACCCCTTTGGGACTGTGCCCTTCACTTCCCTTCCCCCAACTAGCTCTTCAAGCTCTTTCCTGTACCCTTTCTTCCTATCCCTTCCTGATCCCCCTGGGACTGTGCTCGCCACTCTCCCTGGCCCCTCTATCTCATAATCCCGATCTCACCATCCACAGATGCTTCTCGGAGATCACTTCCTATCCCATGTCCTATCCCTCCCTCTATCTTCTGCCCACCCATACCATCCTCCGACTCTGTCTCCAGCTGTGCCCCACGTCCTTTCCGATCTGTAGAGGGGCGTACCTGTTCATTACAACACCACCTCCTATATCACCAATGTATTTTCCACTCTGGTCCTGCCAAGGCTGCCGACCCCTGCTCCCCTAACTCCACCTCTCTGCCCTCCCCGCTTCTGACTACCTCCTGCCATCCCCCATTCCACCCTCCCATCTTGCTGCCCTTTTCCAGTACAGTCCTTTGCGACCCATGACCTGTTCATTTCCTTCAACGTTTACCTCCCCTTCCTGTCTTGCATCTGACCTTTCAGCTGTACCCATTTGAGCTGCAAAATAGCCATGTCTCCCCTTTTGCCCCCATCCTCTGATAAAGCTCTCCACCTCCCTCATCTCCCACATTTCCCTTTTCAGCTGCAACACCATCACACAAATAGGGCATGCTACTACTCTCCAGAGCATATCCATGTACATAGCTGTGCCGCATCCATTACATCTCACTATCCAGCCAATCCCCGCCCACTTCCCTGTTTAATCCAACCCCCACCCATCCCTCCACTTTCCTGGCCCCAGCAACTACCCCCACACCTCTCTACCATTGTGGCCTCTCCACATCTTTGCCAATGACCTCCTGCAGTGTCTAATGTTTGCCTATAATTAGTCCCCAGCTCTATGCTGGAATCCCCCCTTTGCCACAATGTACCCACCCTAGTACCAGGTGACCCTTAACTCTTTAAGGCCCTGTATACATTAGCAAGTGAGATGTGGTCCATTTTTAAAAACGTTTTTGAACTCACCACAGCAGCCTGCCCACATTAGTCTTCAACCGAGTTTTAACTCGGTTATCCCACAGCTGACTCCCATTTGCATCTGCAGCCATTAATGTTTTTAAAACCAGTTCCTCACGACTGTAGCATACTTCCTAATGGAGCAAGATGCAGGCCTTCATCCACTTTAACAGGTGTACACGATTTGCATTGAAAACCATTTTTCAAAGCGTGTTTATAGCTTCACTTCCTTAGGGTTTTAGCATGGTTTGTTAACACGGTGTAGAAACGTGTTTTAATACAGACGAACGTGTTCGCTACTTGAAAAATTTTAGAAAGTTAAAGCGTTTTAACTAGCATGATGTGTACAGAGCCTCAGTTAACACAATTTCTACTCCCCAATTACTATGCCACTACACAGATTGCTCCTTTAATTAACACTATTACTGCCCCCTAATTACAATGCCTCTACACAGAAAACTATTTCCTAACTGCATTCCCTTACTTCAATGCACTTCTGCAGTTATCCATACAGCATACCCTGTATCCTTCTTTCCCAAATGTCACGTGCTCTACTGTTTCTTCATGCACTGTACTTCATCTCATGTCACCCTTCCCTTGATTAACACAATTTCTGTTAACCAATTTAAAATGGCCTTAATCATATCAAACTGCTACTACCTATCTGTAATCCCCTATCACACTACACTTTGAGGCATGGGATTTTTTAAAGTCACAGATACTTACAGTTGAGCAGAAATATGTCCCTAATAAATGTACTTATAACCACAAAGGAAAAATACCTTTATGGTTTAATTCCTCTATTAAAAAACAAATACGACGTAAGCATACACTGTTTGCACATCTGAAAAATAGTAACTTACTCTCGAGTAATAATAATGAGTTACTTCTACAATACAGAGAATCAGTAAGATTACTTAAAAAATCAATAGTAACAGCAAAAAGAAACTTAGAATTTCGTATAGCACATACCAAGGACACGCATAAATCTTTATATGCCTATTTAAATAGTAAGAAAGGAAACCATAAAAAAATTGGCCCCCTTATGTTCGAAAATAAAATAATAAATTCTGATTCTGTTATAGCCTCTACATTAAACAATTATTTCACCTCAGTATTTACCCAAGATCCCTTAAAATCCACAACAATCATTTCACCCACATTTGGTAATGAGAAATTTGTCCAACAAAAGGACATCTATAATCTATTGTTACCTCTTAAGAAAACTACCAGTCCGGGACCGGATGGTATTCATCCAAAATTCCTTGTAGGTACTATAGATAAAATTACTCTCCCCATATCAATTATTTTCAATAAATCTCTATGTGTATCTGAAGTTCCTGCTGATTGGCGTAAGGCTATAGTGACTCCTATTCATAAACAAGGTTCCTATTCCTTAGTTAACAATTATCGTCCTATAAGTCTAACTTCCATTCCCTGTAAATTGCTTGAAAGAGTAATCAAATCATTATTGGAGAAGGAAATAATATCCCTTAATCTTACAGATGTTACACAACACGGATTTAGAACAGGTTTTTCATGCACTACTAATTTATTATCATTTTACAACTTTATTAGTCTCAACCTTGATTTAAATATCCCTTCTGATGTTATTCTGTTAGACTTCAGCAAGGCTTTTGACAAAGTGTCTCATAATACACTCATTTCTAAACTATTTAAATTAGGTTTTTCAACAAATGTTGTGTTATGGATAAAAAACTGGCTGACTGGCAGATCGCAGAGGTGCTGGTTAATGGCTCTTTGTCTGACGTTGCTATGTGAGGGGAATGGGTGCCGCAGGAGCTCGGTTTTGGGTCCGACTTTGTTTAATGTTTTATCATGATATGGAAATCCAGTCTACTAATCTACTGATGAAATTTGCCGATGATACCAAACTTGGTGGAGCAGTAAATAATGTTAAAAACAGACAAACATTACTCAATGACCTATCAAAAATTGAGCAGTGGGCGCGCACAAATAAAATGGAGTTTAACACATCCAAATGTGCCGTTTTGCACTTTGGTAAAAACAACCCCCAACAAGAATGTTTGTTGAATAATTCTATTATTAAAACCTCTTGTTTTGAAAAAGATTTGGGGATTTTAGTAAATAACAAGTTGACTCAAGTTTCTCACTGTAATAAAATTGCAAATCAAGCAAATTCACTTTTTCGTAGAATAACAAATATTTTCATTTCTAGAACTGAGCAATGTATTATCCCACTTTATAGATCACACATTAGACCCTATATGGATTATGGTTCTCCATTTTGGAGTCCATATCTTCGTGGAGATGTGGATAGGTTGGAGAAGATTCAAAGAAAAGTTACAAAATCTATTCCACACTTAGCTCATGAAGATTATAATACTAGACTTCATAAAACAGGTCTGCACTCGCTTAAATTAAGAAGAACGCGGGGTGACCTACTTCAACTTTTCAAGATTATCCAAAATCCTATTTTAATGAAACAAGGTGGTATTTCCTTCGAATATAGGAAAACTGGTCCCAGACTTAATAATAGACAGCTTAATATTGCTAAATGTAAAACTAATAACAGACAAATTTTTTTTTCAATAAGAACTCCGAGACTATGGAATACTCTCCCCCAGGACATTGTAGTCTCTCCCTCATTTTCGATTTTTAAATCTAAACTGGACAAATGGGTGACCGAACAGGGTCAACTACAATAATCCACTTATGTGGAGGACAATACTTATAGGCAATTGCCTTCTTTTGTCCCATAAACCAAGTAAACCAAGTAAAGTAAACTTCTGGAGCAATCCTCATCAAACAATTCAGCTTCCCACTTTTCCCATGTACTACAGTTTCAGCATGCACTTTTACTTATATTACAATTTATAGTTCCACTACATTTCAATCCATTTAAAGCCTGCAATAAGTTGTTTTTGTCGCTTTTTTAGCATATACCGTACCCAATAGTTTTGGTTATTGCTTTCTGCTGCAGTGATTTGCTCCTTTGTGATAATGTCAGTCCCATAGACTCTTGTTTAAGCACTCCTCTCCCTCTGTATCTGTCCAATCCCTGTTCTGGTCCTGAGCTTTCAAAAAGTTTTTTTTGGGGGGGATTTTTACCCTTCCATTAGCGGCTGTCTGGAAAGCCGCTCTGCTCCTCTGGTTGCCGCTTGTTTGTAAGGGGCTGTTTAAATCAAAACTTTTAGAACTTGTCCAACCATGATTTTAGTTGAATTTGCACTTGTCCCATATTCTTTATAATGAAATCAGCTCTCTTTTTATGTTCACCAAAAGTGAACATACTACTGCGATACTGGATTTCAGAGGTGTGTCACTGTCAGGTCCAATGCAGCTCAAACTGCAATGGGCTTGATTGTTGAACTGTCACGATCAGCAAGGCTGACCATGACACTCCTCTGACAGTTGATGGGCAGAAACTTCATGTAGTTGAAAAGAGGTAGCCATTCCTATCAGACAGCGAATAACTTTCTTCATCTGTATAATGCCGCCCACCAGTCAGATAAGCGGAGAAAGCACCCCACTGCAAATGACGTATTACATCTCATGTTGTCTATCTTGGGTTACTGTATAGTATAAAGTGTACAAGCAGGAGCCAGTACAACAGCAATGCAAGCGGCGAACATTCGGCATTGACAAATGTTTGTTGTACCTGCCTTTCAAGGAAATATACTTGTTCCAGACAGGGAGCAATAGGATTTGCACACATACGGCTTGCATGAAGGGAACACAAGAGTTGTCTGGTGCCTACAATAACTGGTCCAGTGGTGACCAGTATCTAAACAAGTTATAGAGAAGTGGGCACCAAGTGATGGGGGTGGGGACAAAAAAAAAAAGACACAATGACATACACCCCCCATGCGTGCGCGCGCAAATATGCATACACACAATCTAATACAAACATAGTGATACACACACTAATGTGCAAATAAATAAACACAGTAATACACACAGACACACCCAAATGGGCACATACTTGCACACTAATTCACAAACACAGACTGACATGTAGGTTCTTGCCCTCAACTTCTACTCTGTTTCCTGTGCAGTCATCCCTGACACATTAATACTTGATCTCCATTTCATATATTTCCTTGGCACTCCATTGTACCCCCTTCCACTGCCCACTGAAGCATTTTCTCTGGTAAGCAGTGGTCGCCTCCTACTCCTTGATGTCAAGTGGTCAACCATTCCACTTCTATTACCCATATCCCTAGTGTCCAATGGTCCCCCCGAACCCCACCAGCGCAGCACTCATAGCTGGCATACACCCATCACACACCTCCAGGTCCAAGTGCCGTTTGCCACACATATGTAGTGCATCGCTTTACAAGCACGTACATTGATCAGTTCTTGTGGGATGTCTTGTCTAAATCACAGCTCTTCCATGATTTTGTAAAGACATCCCAGAAGTGCTGTTATGATACATAGGCTTATATAGAGAAAGAGTTCTGGTGTTTGGCAGATGGTGGCTAGTCAGCGAGGTGAGCAGTTGTTATGATCCAGCCACATCATCTCGAGGAGGGGTTTAGGAGCTCAGCGGTTGCTACTGGAAATCAGGCACATATGTACTGAGACCAGGAGCAGGAGGGGACCACTGGACACCAGGGTAAATGTTTCAATGGTTACTGGGAGTTGGGGAGAGGGGCACCAGAGTAAATGCTTTAACTGGGAGTGGGAGGAGGGATTATAAGCACTTGGGAAATAAATATAACAGCGAGAATCAGGTGAAAGAAGGGGGTAACACTAGTCACCAGGGATCTAGACATTACAAATCAGTGTTCTTCTACAGCGAGCACTGCATGGTGCAGGAGACCAGCAGGCTGCTTGCAGCCAAGTGGGAATTCTTTTATGCTTATTTGCTGCCTGCGCCATCCAATGCACGCTGCAGAAGAGCAGCTATCGGGAACGTAGTTTGCCAAGTTCGGAAATGGCAGTTCAGAGAGTGCCTGATCACATATGGGCACACACCACCATTGTGCCACTTTCTGACTGCTGCTGTTGCATTCCAAGAGGAAACCATGGCAAGGAATAAAATAGGCAGGTTTGCATCGCAGTTTGCTAGCCCCCAAAATGCTGTCTGCTAATCAAATGCAGCCTCGATTAGCAGAAGTTGCTAATCAGCTGATTTGCCACACTGCAGTATGAAGTTTGAAGTGCTGTAATTTTCTCCTGCAATTGCTGTAAAAAAGTACAGTATTATGTAATTTATCTTGCAGTATTAAAGTTTCCCCCACAACTGCTCCTCAAACTTGGCTTGTTGCTAATCAAAATTTTGTTGATTAGCAAAGACTGCTAAAAATGTTTCCAACACTAATTTATGCACTGCCTGGAGAATGGATCTTTTTGTACACAGTAAGATTGCAGAAAAGCCATGTTCCCTGGGACAGCTATAAAAATGTCCTTTAGCTATGCAATGACAGAGTATAGCAAACATTCATCACATTTTATCTACTTTCTATTTTGCCGGTGGAGTTGGATATGCTGTTCAAGAGTGTGTGAGCCTTCAGCTTAGGGGTGAGGCCAGAGAAAGTCTCACTGCCACTAAAGCAGCAATGTATTTGGTCTTTAAGGAATGTGTGTGTGGTGGGGGGGATACAAGTGCTGGCATAGCCGTCTCTGTTTGCCCACATGGAACAGGAGGTGCAGTATCACAGTTTTTTCCAGCCCACATGGGAGGGAGGGGTTTACCTACACCAAAGTGACCCCATACAGAATGAATGGGGAGTGCCTCTGTCACCACAGGGGCAATTTCTGCAGGTCTACAAGGAGTGAGCATTACATCCCAAGTAAATGGGCATGCCGGGCAGACTGAATGATTGTTGGGGTCAGTGGGAGAGAATGCATCAGCTAAAAGGAGGGGGGGGGGATGTAAAACAAAAATATTTGTCTGCTGCATTGTTGAGGACAGCCAGTAGAAATTGAAGAATGGTGGGAAAAACAAATTTGAAACCAGGGCTGAGGAACAGCGAGAGAGGCATATGGTGGGACAAGGATTGCAAAACCTGATGATACTGTATGAGATGGAGAGAAATTATCCTGGCTGGAACTGCTTTTAGCAATCATCGTTTAGGATTTCTTAGAGTTAAACAGTAATGTCTGTCCCCTTTGTATGGGCCTACAAAAGGGGCTTGACTATAAAGCTATCTATTTGGGCAGTTACACCTCCAGCTCTTTGCAGGAATCAAACTCGGTACCAGAAGTCCCAAAGATAGCAACCCTAACTATTCAGCTAAAGAAACACCCCCCCCCCCAAAGCTGGGAGGTTAAGGTGCTCGTTTGACTTTTATGCTTGCTATCCCATGGACCACCACCACCAGCTATGGCTGTATTGCTTTAGACTCATTATTCACAGCTTTCACTACTAGACATCACTACTTAGCACAGACAGTCCTTTCTCATCTACAAACCCAAAAGGGCCAATGTGAACTACAAAGTGAGGGGGTGCAAAATCCGGGCTGCCAGCCCAAAATATACAACACAGTTCCAATGTTATACACTCCAATTACAGCCAAGGACAGCCACACAAGTTGCAAATAGCACAGAATTTTATTCAATAACAAGCAGTTCTAGTACAGGTATTTGCCAAATACCCCGGCGCTCTGGCATCAAGCCTTCATCAGGGGGTGTTTTCTCATACACAGCAGGTAATGTCCTGCTCTCAACATGCACTCTGTTAGCAAGCCTCAGTGTCATCAGTTAGTAGTAACTTTACATTTGTATCGGGTGATCTAGAAACCGTCCCTTCCCTCTCCCAAAAGGTAAACAGATGCTGTAGATGCAGGCCCCACCACCCCTGTGCAGACAAAATCACCAATGGGAATCAGTTGTGGGAGATTTAGTTATAGTACATGCATTCCATAGCTCAGAAATAGTACAACAAGCCAGCTACCAGTTCTGCGCTCCTCTGAGGTAAAGTAAAGGTAGCGCTAACTGTAGTCCGCTTCGGATGAGTGCAGAACCAACAGCCAGCATTCTGGAGCATTTCAAACCTCCAAGATGCATGTACTATACAGTGGCTCAGTAAGTAGCACACTCGCCTCTGAGGCCGGGAGATCAGAGGGCTGTGGGTTCAGTTCCCACATCTGGCACTTGGGTTAATATCCCAGTACTGACACTGTAGTGCAGCATGAGAGGGGTGCTGCACTTCTGAGGTGCCATCTTTCGGATGAGACATTAAACCGAGGTCCCATCTGCCTGGATTGTTGGTAGTTCAGGTGGATGTTAAAGATCCCATGGCACCTATTGAAAAGGGTGAATTTCCCGGTGTCTGACAAAATTTCCCTCATTCACTAAAAATACACCAACAGCTAATCTGGTTCAAGGTCAGTTGGAATTCATCTGTATCCCCCTCCCCCGGGTCGTGCCTGAAAATAGGCAGGATTTGTCTAGTGCACTTACCCGGTCAACAAAAACTAAATAAAATAAATAACTAAAAAAATATCCTATGGCAGATTCCCATTAGCAATGTCAGCTCCAGGGGGTTCTGCGATGTCATTCCCAGTACAGCAGCTTTTGTTTACATACTGGTGGTACGGGGGGAGGGGCTGAGGGGTCACAGGATTACGAGACAGATATTTTAATTATTTCTAAATGAAAACACAGAAGCAGCTTTACTAGCACTTACAGTGCACGTCAGAAGAGAAGGCAGCCTAACACACTGGGCGTGGGGCTGCTTGAGCCATATTCCCAATTGAGATCTTTATACAGGATTGTTCTATTTAGCTGATCTCAGTCCTGCTTTAAAGAAGTCTGCTCAGCTTATAAACAGTGTTTTCAAAGCATTGGCGTCCACATTGCAGAGGGTCCCACAGAAGACTGGGAATTCATCCCCCAATTGAAGTTCAACATGTGTTACTGCGCTTGACAAATCTAACCTTAGGGGTTAGACACCAGCCTCATGAGAAATATGGTATTCTTCTAAAACCACGGTCAGAATCCCCTCTGCTGACTGCCTAGAGCCAAGCAACTGGAGACGTGAAAAAAATGTGCGATAATTTTCTTTTACCCGGACTTGCACACCAGATTGACCAGACAATTCCTTGCATTTATGTGCAATCACAATAGCTCTTATCTGTACAAAAAACTGCCTAACCTCTCCCCTAAGCATCTGTCTGGGAGAAACACATTAGGAGAGTTTGCTTGAATTGAAAACATTGGTAGCTGACTTGCAGTTTGGGGGCCTCTTTAAAAGAGAAAGTACAGTTATGCAAGAACTTACCGTAACAGCAGATCTTCGAGAGGAGCTCTGGCAGCAGGCCAACACCGGTAGCCGAGAAGTGCCAGGACCACACAGAAAACTTTCTAGCTAGCAGTCTACCACGGGGACTGCCCACTGCCGACATCACCCGCTGACATCGGCCCATCCTAAAAAGGCGGGGTGGTCGCCCACACCCTCTTCAGTGCTTCCACTGTAGATCCAGAGCAGGCAGTGAAAGACGAACCAAGGAGGTTCCCGACAGCCAAGAAGAAAAAGTCAAGCAGAAAACACATGTGACAGCAGAGAAAAAGAAGGGGGAAGGGAAGGAAAATTTGGGTCTGCTGCAAGTGCTCCTCTTGAAGATCCACTGTTATGGTATGTTCTTACTCAACTGTACTATCTTTTTTCGAGGAAGACTCTTGCAGCACGCCAACACCAGTAGTACTGAGTCCCAAGCAGTTCTGGTAGTGTAAAGGAAGCAGCCCATGGAGGAGGTTAGACAGCAGCCAATGGCCTAAGAAAGAAGGCCCTGCAGAATGGCGAGAACAAAACTGGATCTGCACCTAGAAGCAATGTCCAGACTGTAATGCTTGGTGAAGTTGTGGACAGAATTCCAGGTGGCAGCGGCACAAATGTCCACAGCAGAAACATTCCTGAAACAAGTCGTGGAGGCAGCCATACCCCTGGTGGAATGGCCCTTATCCACTCCTGGAAGGTCCTTATTGTACTTATGGTAGCAATAAACAATGCAATTTGCTAACCACTTCAACAAACACTGTTTGGAAACCGGAGTGCCCTCTCTTTGGGGTGAGTGAAATGAATTACTGATCAGACTTCTTCGTAGTCTTGGCCCAGTGCATATAGTATCGTAAGATTCTATGTACATCCAAAGTATGGAGAAAAGCGTTCCCGATTGAAATACTCAGGATAAAAAAATGGTAGGTGGATGGATTGGTTCAAAGTAAACTACGACCACCTTGGGAAGAAACTTAGGATTATTATGCAAAGACACCCTTGTCTTTGTGAAAAAAACAAATAAGGCTCCTTACACATAAGAGCCTAAAGCTCAGAAATCCTTTGAGCAGAAGTAACAGCAACTAAAAAGAGCACTTTCCATGACAGAAAGCACAGCTCACAACTCGTGGCCGGTTCTAAGGGAGGTAATGTGACTTTTTCCAACAAAAAACTGAGGTCTCATGGAGGAACTGGGTCCCAAATGGGAGGTTTTAGATGCAGAATGCCTTGCAGAAAGGTGCGAGATACCTCAAGTTGAGCCACAGCCCTGCCCTCGATAGGTCATGGTATGCAGAGATGGCAGAAAGATGTACTTGAGTGAGGAGTACCCTAAGCCCGAATCTGAAAGGGAGAGAAGGTACTCCAGCACCTGATTCACTGGACAGATTAAAGGGTCCAGCAGGTGCAAAGTAGCCCAAAGGGAGAAGTTCTTCCATTTCACGGCATAAGTGGCTCTGGTGGAGGGCTTTCTAGCAGCCACCAGAACATCAGTGACCCTAAGAGAGACTCCAAAGCAGAAGCCACACATGGAAATGCAGAGTCCGTAGATCCGGATGGAGCAGGGTACCCTGGTCCTGGGACAGCAAGCCGGTGCACAGGGGCAAGGGCTCTGGAAGTTCCACCGTCAGCTGCTGCAGCAAGGTGAACCAAATCTGGCGTGGCCAGAAGAAGGCTATGAGAATCATCTCCGCCCCTCCAACTGGAGTTTGAGCAGTACCCTCTGAAGGAGCGGGAAAGGTGGGAAGGCATAAGAAACCTCCTCTTCCAGGACAGGGACAATGCATCTTGCCAAAATACTCCAGGCCCAGGATCAAGTGAGCAAAAAAGCACTAGTGTTACATTGAGTGGGGATGCAAAAAGGTCCAACTCTGGTAGACCCCATTTGTCAAACAGATCTTCGACCACGGGGGTCAGAAGCTCCCACTCTTGACTGGGAGCAGCTGAGACTGTCTGCCAGGACATTTTGGATGCCTGGAAAATGTATGGCTGAGAGCTACAGACAATGCTTGATGGCCCAATACCAAACCCTCATCGCCTCCCGACACAGGGGATAAGAGCGAGTTCCCCCTGTTTGTTGATGTAATACCCCACACACATGTTGTCCACCTGCACCAGCAGTGAATCAGGGAGGAGATAAGTCTGGAAAGCCAGTAGAGTGCACTGGACCACCCACATCTCTAGGACATTGATGCGGAGAGTGCCTTGTGAGCTCCCCAGCCTAGACCCGAGGTGTCCAGCATGAGGATCTGACGAGGGGGCCAAGATTTGAAAGGAATCCCCCCAAAGCAGGTTGGCCAGCTCTAACCACCACGACAGAACTCTCTTGACAGGATAGGAGACCATGACGATCTGGTCCAGGTCATCCATGCATTGATCCCATTGAGCTCTCAATGTCCATTGAAGAATCCACATGTAAAGGCAGGGAACCATGGCAATGGCTGCTGCGATGTGATCCAAGAGTTTCAGGAAGACCCTGGCAGGGACCTGGTGACTGGAGATCAGGTGGGCCCGGGCCATCAGGTGCTCTGCCCTGTCCTTGGGCAAGAAGGCCATGCCCTGGGCAGTGTTCAGAACTGCCCCAATATACTGGAGGCGTGGACAAGGAGACAGACAGGACTTTGGCTGATTGATGGTGATACCCAAGGCTTGGATGAGGTGGAAGGTATACTCCAGAGTCTGGACAAGATGGTCCCTGGAGGGAGCCACTAACAGCCAATTATCCAGGTAGGGGAATACGTAGAAACCCTGTCTTTGCAAGGCAGCCGCTACTGCCGCCAGGTACTGAAGTAAAGATCCTGGGGCTGAAGAAAGCCAAAAGGGAGGGCCTCTGACTTGGAAATTAGCTCCATGGAAATGGAAGTGGAGAAAGGGCAGATAACGGCAGGATGGCGTTGGATAGGGGAAGGGTGGCATCTGGGCCATTGTAGGGCCAGCAGGCATCAGCTGTGGTACCAGCGTCGGGCCTGCAGGCTGCGGTAAAGGCGGTACTGACACCAGGCCCGCAGGCTGTGGAAGAGGAAGAACTGGCACTGGGCCTGCAGGCTGTGGCAGTACAGATGGCAGCCCAGCAGGCACTGAGCAAGGACACCTGGGAGGAGAATCCGCCAGCACAGGTAGAGGAGAAACTGGCACCTGGGTGGAAGAAGACCTCCCTAGCGAATGCAGTGGCACTGCCAGGCTAGATGAAATGGTGGTAGCCTGCTGCATGCGCTGAGGACTGGTGTCAAACCCCGCAGAGGGGACCAATGCAGGCAGCGTTTTGGCTGGGAGGGCAACAGCAGAGGAGCTGATGCCAGTCATAGCCATTGCTGGCTGAGCTTCCTGGCTGAGAGCCCATGGAAGTAATGAGCCTGAGGGTCGGGGGCTGAGGAGCAGGAGACAGAGTCCCTTGTCCTGAGGAGTGGCTGCCTGTGACAGTGATAAGGGTGTAGGCCTGTGGACGTAAGGGCAGGTGGGGCCATACAAGCCGACCCCCCCCTTGGGAGGCCGACCCTGACCCGTTCGAAGGTTTATGATGTAACTGAGTAATAAAATTACCTTTCTCAGGTTCTTGTTGGAATGGCACAAAGGAAGAGACAACAGACAAGTGGTGCATGTGTAATGAATGTAATTTATTACAGGCAAAAGATAATACAGGTTTACTACCAACAGTGAATATACACTGGGAGAGTTTCCAGTTTTTCTTACCTACGTAGGTGCAGTCTCTAGTCTCAGAGAAGCTACATGCTACAATGGGTCTTATACCCCAATAATTACCATGGGAACTATAAAAGAAGATACATAAAAAGTGTATTACCGGACAGTAGCAGGTGGCATGAGTAACCATCCTAACTAACAAGAGAAGTTGCTTAGCTAGCAAAGATAGCCTGAACAATGGGATCTCTTACAAGTCTCCCAAGGTCACTTGCAGTTACAGTGATGCACAAACACTAAAGGCGGCACTGTTGCCTAACTTATGATTATACAGCAAAAATATAACGGAAATCATCTCCCAGGACTAAGATACATTGGTGAAACATAATGGAGCATAATATGCATTAGTCAAATACAGCAGAACACAGATCCTGACACTTATGCTTATACGATAAGTGTCTGTGCCCTAAGGTTAGTACATATACCTACATATGTGTTGCTGTCCGCGAGGTAGGGATACAATCAGGGGTGCTGGACCATGGATAACAATGAGGAGACCACAAGCACAAAGCTGGCTGGTCCCAGTCCTGGTATTTGTGCTTCCCGCCAGATTTTTTCTGGGACCGACAGGAAGAGGAAGCTCTGGAAGACCGGGCTGGTGAAGCCAAAGAACTCTCGACCTGCAGCTCCTTTTCCATCATGATTGGCTTCTGCTTGATGAAATGTCTGTCTAGGATTTTTAGACGACATCTCCGAGTGGCCTGGTTGAATTTCTGGCAAATCGGGCGGTCTTCGATGTCATGACTGGGGCCTAGATACAGGATACAAGCAGAGTGACCATCTTTTTCAGTAATTTGTTTGCCACAGGCACACTTTGCAGAGCGGTTGGATGATGAGACAGGTGTAGAAGACAAATTCGATGGCTGTAACACCGAAAAAGTGATGTTAATACAGAAGAAAGAAAAAAAAAAAGCACGGTTAGCGTGGGTAATGGCAGTCGACTATAGCTGCAGAATCTGTTAAGGTCCGACATGCGCTGGTTGATGGCAGGAAAAGAACTGTGGGGCTGCCACCTTTATAGGATAGGTCAGCATTAGCAGTGGGTGGTCCCCCGTGGTATACTGCTAGCTAGAAAGTTTTCCGTGTGGTCCTAGCACCTGGCAGCTTAGTCCTACTGGTGTTGGCCTGCTGCAAAAGCCTCCCTCAAAGTAAGAGCTACCTTTTAGCTGGTTAACCAGTGTGTTCTTAGGAGCTACTTTTCAAATACTGGATCACACACACATTCCTGCTACTGTTCCATCTTTACTGGCCTTTAGTAATTTCAAGGAGCATTTCTGATTCACGCATTACTGGTACAGAATGGGCTACTTTACAACTGTATGATGCAATCCATGTCCTTTTTATGCTCTTCCATTGTTGTCACAATGCTGTCTAGTCCCGGAAGTTCCTGAATGGTAGTGGGGGCTGGATAAGCCTCTTTACCTTGAATAGCTGCAATAACTCTACTATTCAGTTGTTCAAAGCCTTGTAGTTATATAATGATTTCTACGTATTCGCATACAATTAGGTCTTCACTTCTTAATTGGAACTAGGAAGGTCTGGCACCGTTATGAAGGCAAACCACATTCTCCACTCTCTGACTGCCATTTAAAAAGAGAGTCGTACATGTAAAAAAGCATTTCATTTAGTTTAAGGCTCTGCAAGTTTAGTAGGAACCTTCAGGCTTCGGAATTTGGAGTCGTCTACATGTCCAAGTGAATCCATTTTTGTATTTTCTGCCATCTTAATTTCACTCACCCTATTTAGTTATTTATTTTTTTTAATTAAAAGTCTATAATCGTATGGGGATGGGGAGAAATGGAACAAAACAAAATTTGAGGCATAGTACTCACATGGGAATGTCACTCACAAAAATAAAAAATACCAGCACCCTCTGCTGGCAAATGCAACAGGGTGAACCACTTAAGTACAATACTGTTTTTACTTTATTTTCCACATTTGTTTACATTTTTCTTTTGCTTCCTCCCCTGCTCAACTGGTCCCCATCTGCGTTCTCCTCCCCAGCCCTGTCACTCGCTATCCCTAGGACTTACTCTTACCTGCTGGTACAGTACCCCACAGACTTCCCGCTCTGGCTGAGCACCTCCAGGTTCCCCAAGCCTCAGGGAAGAGTTTAGCCTGGATGCATTTAGAAGAGAAGCCCAGTGGGTGGTGCAGGGCCTGCAGGAGGACATGGCATCACATTGCCTCAGCTGGCAGTCTTCTTCTGGTGTTCCTGAGGTACCAATCATCACCTGGACACTTCCAGGCATGGGTTGCAGTGACGCAAGCACACATGTGTGGTCACGCTGTAACCAGGAAGTGCCTGCCCACGCTTTGGGGCTCCACTTGCACCACCACTTGTGGCCACCCTGGTGGCAGTAGTGCAGCTCAGCACACATCCCTTCCTCCTCAGAGGATGACAGCACCCTCTGGGACACTCAATCCTCCTCCCTCTGGCCAGCCCCTGACAACCTGAAATCACTCATCAGCGTCACAAGCGGTAATGCTACCCCTGCACTGACGTGCCATCTTTCTTTAAACACTCTGAAATATTCTGTTCAAAATGTATACCAAACCCCATTTTCTAAGTGCAATAATACCCTACAAGGTGGGCAGTATGGGCTATACTAGACCTTCTACAAGGCCCTCTGCCTGTGGTGTCAGGCTTCATTACGCCCCTGGGCAGTCCAGTATAGCCCAATACTGCCCACCCTGTTGGGTATTAGTGCTAGCATAAGTAATGATAGGGTGGATATTAAAGGATTTTCATGCATGCCCCAGGGAAGCGAGGTGTGAGGCCGAAGGCAGAATGCCTCTATACCCCTGGGAAGTGCATTCAAATCGTTTAATGCACATCCTGGAGTGACTAACAGCACTTACAAATTGGCTTGCTGCTCTTTCATATGTAAAGTAAAACATTTCTAACATGATTTGTTTTACATAAATCATTTGTTTAAATACATTTTGAGTAATAAACTATATACATGAAATAGTCCCCGATTTTGTAGGTGATGAGGTATTTTGTGATGAGGCATTTTTGCCTTGGTAATAAGATCTGACACTTGACCATGCGGTGCTAGGAATTTAATGCTAGGTAAGGTGGATGTTCCCAACAATGAAGTCTCTAGATTTTTTCTTGCCATTTTATAATTAAGCAATAATGCATGACGGGGCATTTGTCATGTTGGGATAACATTTATTTTATTTATTTATTGAAATGTTTCACCAGGAAGGCACACTGAGAAACAGGTTGCTTGTCTCTCTAGGTGTGACCTGGGGGAAGGGGTACAATAGGGGGTGAGTCATTTTACATTCAAGTTACAAAGACCAACAAAGCATACAATTAATTAAGGCAGTTGTTACAAACAGTGTTGCATACATATGTAATTTGTGAGAACAATTAATAATGGTAATAAGTGAACACAAGGGGTGAAGGGGAGAGGGGATGAGACGACAGATAGTGCAGAGTCATGTCACACAGAGACCCCTTCAGGATGTGGGGAACCCTGCAAGGGGACAGGGGACTGGAGTAGGTATTAGAGAGGGGAGAGAGAGAGAGAGAGGCGAGAGGAGTAAGTGTGATTAACACCGAGGAGAGGAAATAATGCCTGATCCACAAAGAGAACCCTTCGGGATGCGATGAACCCTGCAAGTGGGCAGGGAAGTGCAGGTGATTGTAAACCCTCCTGTGGTTAGGCGTTGTAATTATAGAGGGATAATGAGAGGGAGGGAATGAGAAGTAACACCTGGGAGGGGATGAGGCCTGATCCAAGGAACCCTCCAGGATGCTGGGGACCCTGGAAGGCCAAGGATAGGTAGATGGGGGAAGAAAAGGTGCAAGCCTAGGCACTACAGGACCATTTCAGGATGCTGAGAACCCTGCAAGGGGAGTGTGAAGGTTAGGGAAAAAGGGGGAGAGAGTAGGGGAAGGGAGAAAGGTATGAGAACTAGCACTTAGGAGGGGCTAGGGTCAGTAGAGGCAGTAGAGTCAACAGAGGCATGGGGTAAATTCCAAAGGGGGGATAAACTGTAAGAAGCAAGATGAAAGAAATTAAGGTGAGTCATAACAGGAACAGTTTGGTGCAAGATAGTTGGAGAGGGCAGTGTTGATGGAACAGAGGGAGGAGGAATGTCAGATTTGCAGAGGTAGAGAGTTCCATATTTTAGGGAAACGGTGAGAGTACCCAGACTGGCCAGAGAGGGTGTAGCAGTGGGGGACAGTTAGAATGTGAGTGTCGGTAGATCTAAGGGAGTGGGAAGGAGGAGGAGGAGGTGTTATAAATGAGGGGGAGAAATGAAGGGAGTTCACCCAGCCAGTGTTTAGTGGTGAATTTAGCACAGTGTGAGAGGCGTCTATTTGTAAGGGAGGGGAAGGAAGGGACTCGATAGAGGTCACAGTGGTGGGTGTGAGAGGGAGCATCAAGGGCAAAGCGGCAGAAGAGTGTGTCCAATCTGGTTAGGAAGGACTTTGGAGTAGCACCATAGACTATGCTGAAGTAATCAAAAATGGGGAGGATCACCTTCTGGACAAGCTCACACCTAGCCACAGGAGGGATGCAACTGCAGTTCCTGAACAAGGCACCAAGCTTGGGGTGCAATTTTTTCTGGATGGCATCAATGTGTCCAGAGAAGTTGAAGTGTTGGTCTAACCAAACCCCAAGGTATCTGAAGGATGAGGTGTCTTTAAGTAAAGTCTCATCAAGAGTGCGGAAAGTAGGCAGGTAGGGAAGCCTAGAGAGTCTCTGCCTTGTGGCAAAGGTCATGGAGACTGTCTTCTTGGCACTGAGGAATATTGATGGTTTGCAAACCAGAGCTGGACCTTGTTGAAGTTGTGCTGCAAGCTGGATGTAATCTCAACTGGGTATGAGCCAGGTGCATACAGGACAGTATCATCAGTGTACATGTGTATGGCGGAGGAGGGGGAGCAGACAGATGCCAGGTCATTAAGGAAGATGGAGAATAGAAGGGGACCAAGCAAGGAGCCCTGAGAGACGACAGCGCAGATCAGGAGGGGTGGCGAGATGGTATCTGCGATCTTTACTGTCTGGGTTCTACCAGTAAGGTAGGCCTTAAAACCAGTTAGTGGCAGAAAGGGTTAGATCAGCAGATGAAATGGAACCAAGGAGAAGGGCATGGGAAACAGTGTCAAAAGCCTTGGCAAGGTCGACAAATATGGCTGAGGTGATTTGGCCATTGTCCATCCTGGAGAGGATGGAGTCAGTGAGCTGAAGTAGGGAGGTAGTGGTAGAGTGGTTTTTCCTGAAACCAGATTGGAATGGGGTGAAGAAGGCAGTATCAGATAGAAAGGAGGCGAGTTGAGAGAGGACTAGATGTTCTTGTAGTGTGGCTAGGGTAGGGAGTAGCGACATGGGGCAATAATTGCCAGGGGAGGAGGAGGAGTCTCCACATTTAGGTAGGGGGAGGACCACTGCGTGCTTCCACATGGTAGGGACATCAGAGGTTGAGAGGAGATTTAAGATTAAGGATAGGGGTGAGGCAATGGCTGGGACTGGGGGAGAGAGGGTTTAGGATCAAGGTCATGTGGGAAGATCCTTTTGAGGGGTTAATGGCGAAGGGCATTTTAGAGTATCGGTGGTGGAGACTGAAGAGAATGAGAAGGAGGGTGTGGGGAAATAGGAAGTGGAGCTTTTGGAGGGACAGAGGGCAGCCATAACATTTGAGGGGGTAATTAGGGAGGACATCAGAAGTTTGATTGCACAGGAGGTATAATAGGAGTTAAATTCTGCAGCCATGGCATGGAGTCGGCTACAAGATTGCCATTTGCTTTTCGCACTGGGAGGAGGGAGGAGGTGGGACTGAGGGGTAAAGAGGGCATGAACCACCTCAGAACTTGGAAGAGAATTTAGGTTAGTGAGGAAAGCATTTTTGAAGTAATCAGACTTGGCTAGCCTTATTGCCCTGGTACAGGTGTTTTGGAGCTTACGGTAGTCCATGAGGTCACTAGGAAGCTGAGTGGACTTGTGGCACTTCCAGGCACGATCTCTGGCTCTAAGACAGGTTGAGTTCTGGAGTAATCCATGGTAGATGGTTACCCCTAACCCTGGTTTGATTGAGAGGGGCAAAGGTGTTCCAATTTGCAAGGAATATTTCTTTGAAGTAGGCTAGACCCTTATCAACTGAGAGGAAGGACACTAAGGGAGACCAGTCAGAGAGATAGGTTGTACAGGAGAGATTCAAGGTCTAGGGATTTGAAGGAGTGAAGTTGCAAGGTTTTATGTGGAGATTTTGGTCCGTGGATTTTCCTGATAATGAATATTGGTTTGTGGTCGCTGAGAGCATCTGGGAGAATGCCAGAGATAATTACTATGTGGGGGTGGGTGGTAAGAGCCCAGTTGATCAGGTAATAATTTTGTGTCTTATGGTTAGGGTGGGTGGGTTCCGAGATCAATTGCGAGAGGTTCAAGACTCCATGATCCTTACATATTTTGGATGTCTTGGGAGCTGGCCAGTTTAAGTTTAGGTCACCTAAGATGTATAGTTCACCAGAATGAGAAAGGGCTGTGATGGAGGTTATTAGGTCAAGCGCAATAGAGGGCTGGACATTTGGGTGACAGTAAATGCTGGCTATAAAGATGGGGAGGATAAAGGGCAGAGTTAAATGAATAGCTAGTGCATCGTCAGATGCTGGACTAGTGGATGAATAAATAATAGAATACTGGAGGGAGGTAAGAACGTACACGGTGATGCCACCACCTCTACCTGCACGGTCTTGCCTCAGGAGGGAGTAGCCAGAAATGGAGACCGAGGGATCCTGGATTGTGCTCTTTAGCCAGGTCTCTGTGATGATCAGTATGTCAGGTTTCAGAGTGGCCACTACGGTTTGTAGAAGGTTGATTTTTTGCAACAAACTACGTATATTTAGATGAAGGACCTTGAAACTCTTTGGGAGGACAGTGGGAGCAATAGAAGGGGCCAAGGTAGATAATGGAGCATTCAGGGCATGAGACGCAGATGAACCAGGGTTGGGGTGGATATCTCTGCAGGAGAGCAAGAGTAGCGCTAAGATGAGGAAGTGAAGCTTGGGGCATTTAGAGTTGGATGTGGAGGAACCAGTGAAACTGGGAGGGTAGTGCGCATGAGAGTTGGGGAGCAGGAGATGAAGAGCAGCAAAGAAGGGTGGGACAGTTAGTAATGAAGCATGAGAGATAGAGGGCGAATATGACCATAGTTCAAAGGGTGGGGAGGGAGTGATAGCGAGGATGTAAGTAGAGGACTGGAGATAGGAGGGCGTAGAAGGAGAGTTATTCGGCATTTGCGAGTAGAGACCAATCGGAGGGGTTAGGGAAAGTATAAGAGCACAGAAAGGGAGAGAGGAGAGAAGAGAAGGAGTTTCATGTTGCAGGGAATGATATGTGTAACAATATGATCTCTATATAAGAGCAGCAATTCTGCAAGTAGGGGTAAGAAAAAATATGGGCGGAGCAAGGTGGGGGTGCTAAGTCTAATTGTCTTAAGCAGATGCTTAAATAGAGCAAAGGAGAAGTATCTATATGAACAACAGGCAGAGATTGCTTTAGATAAAGACTGTGTCCCTCTAGTGGCAGTACAGTGTAACCTGTTAATGGGAAAATGGACACTTTTTTTTTTTTTTTAACCAGGAGAGACACAATATAATCACTATTTAGCAATATTGTCAATAGTCAATATTTAGCAATATAGTCACAGAATATTAGTACATGAGCAGAAACAGTGCAGTATAAACCCACAGTAAATTAACACAGTAACCCATGAGCAGTTTCCCCACAAACAGAAATAAAATACAGTACCCTGCATAAAACACATTCTCCCGTAATCATTTGGAAACTTGCACATTTGCCTATGTAGTCAAGAAACATGCGGATCCAGATATAAGGAGGTTAAGCAGTACAGGGAAGGCTGGCTAGCCAGCTAAAAGCTGGTCAGGGCACAGCTTGAAAATAGCAAAAGACGGTCAGTGAACAGCCAAGGTGCTTGCAAGGGCCAGAGTCCAAATGTCCCGCTTGAAGAAGACATGCTAACCAATGGCAGGCCAGCAGTTTCCAGGGGAAATTAGCCAGTGGGTAGCAGGGCTTTGAATCCAACTAGGCAAGAAGAGCAACCGCAGGCGTACCAGATTTTCTCTGTGGCAGGAGGTTGAGTACGGCCGGTGGCTCCAAGGAATGAGCCACACCCGCAGGTCTGGAGGAGGAAGCCTGGTCAAGGGCAAGTTTCTGTGGAGGGAAAAGGGAAGAATTAGAAACTTTAAGTGGCCGGAGTATCGGCCACTGGTTAAGTGGTGGGTGGGACTAGTAACAGAAAGATGGGGAGTTTAGAAACAAAAGGGAGCAGTAAATGGGTGTCTGTATCTAGGTGCCAGTGAGTAATGGCTCTAGCCATGAATGGTTACCAGAGCACAGCTGGGGCACAGCAGATGGCAACAGGGCACTGATATATTGATAATATGGAGGGAAGGTCACCTATATGGGCACAAACTGGGCACAACATTTATTTACCAAGGCACATGCCTAGTGGACCTGGTGCAAGGTCAACACTGGTGCCAGAACCCTGAATAGCAAAAGAAAATGCAATTTAGGTGAGGTGGGGGGGAGGAGGGGGGAGAGATTAAGCAGAGTGCAAGGCAGTGAGAGTGTGTGTGTGGGGGGTGTTGGAGCTAGGAAGAAGAGATTTGAGAGGCTAAAGCAGAGGGGATGGAAGAATTACAATAGGCAAATACTAGCACTTTTAGCAATATAGTCACAGAACATCATGCCATGGGTGGGTTAGTCACAGGGCTGCAGGCAGAGTGACTTTAGCCACCCAACAACTGATGTTATTCCAGCATCATATGCCCTGGTGTGCATTACTGCAGTTATAAAATGGCTTGTTTGCTTGCACAACCAAACAATTAAAAAAAATACTTAGATAGTTATAGAATGATTTTTGAATGAGTAGGCACATGTAAAAAAGATGCACACAGTACAATTTAGTACAATATCATTTACTTCACCCATGATGTTCTGCCAGGATAATATCATGGGTGAAAGTGCCAACTGACCTATTATGTTTGAGCATTTTTTCTAGCCATTTTCTTTCTTTTTCTTTCTTGCTTGCTTGCCTGCATGTGTCCCTGTTCTCTCTGGCTGGCCCCCATCTGCTTGGCTGCTCCAGCCCCGTCACCTAGCATCCCCCAAGACTTACCCTCACCTTCTACGTCTCCCCAGAGCTTTCTCCTCTGGCGGGGTGGATCCAGTTGGGGGAGGTAGTGCCTGGGTAGTCAGGTGTGAGACCTATGAGCAGCCATAGTCATCTAGCTGGTTGGGGTATTTTCGTTGTTCTCTTTTGCTCCCCAGGATGTCAGCAGCAGAGGTGTGCAAGCACTCCCACACAGAAGCGACGCCAGCTTACGTCTTCCTCCCACTAGCTGTTCTGACTGCACTGCCACCTGTGGTCACCCAGGTGGAAGTATAGCAGTGGTGCTGTGGCCCACCCTCCCCAGAGAAAGAGAACATCCTCTGGGACCCTAAATCACCCCCGATGACCAGAGCTCATTCTCAAACTCGGTTTGCACACATCATGAGCAGTAGTGCTACTGCTGCACTGACTGACTGGCTTTTCTTACCATTTTATAAGCAGCAACACCCAATCAGATACCTAAAAGGTCAGCAAACATGGAACAGGAACTGAATTAGAACCAGTATTTAAGCAACAGCTTTAATAAAAAGATAAGAGCAGGTTCCCAGCAACTCTCCTTTAAGTGTCTGGAATTCAATTTTAAATACTTGTTATATACTCTAGCTGAATACCTGGGCAAAGTTTGCTCACAATCTAGGCTCAGACACCCCCATGCCTAGCCTGACCACCAATCCCCAAAATGTTTGTTTTCCTGCTCCATGATTCTTGGGGGAGGGTTGGGAGGTCTGTAGTAGCACTAAATAATTCAGCTAGCCCAATCACCCCCCTCCCACATCACATTCACTCTATTGTCAGAACTATCAGAAGCAGGAGCATGACTGGGAGGGGGTGGAGCAGCTGTGTTGCTGACCCCGCTAGGCAGACTGATTGGTTAGTCTGCCCAGCTTCATCAATGATGCTACTGCTCTATGCCCCTTTCTGGTTGGGCACCCACTGGCTTTAATCTCTAAAAATTTGACAAGGGAGCGGATGCAGTATGGGGGTGGGGACTGGGGTAGCCAGATTATTTGGATCTAGTATTGTCCCCCTAGAAACCTTCCATTAGGGGTAAGGAGGGGGTACCCACCATGTCACCATATAGTCTATGGTTGCCTGTGTGTCTAGGGGGCTCACATTCGAACAACGCAGCCTTTGTGGTGGACAGACATATAGACCTAAGCTATGAATGTACAGATTTTCTAGTTTACCAGTTAGAGTGAGTAGGAATTATCTGTCCTTGGTTCTTAAGTATGCTGCTACTGACAGTGGCTTTAGCACTGCAAATCTTTCTCTTGGGATACTCAAAAAAACATGCTGAAGTCTAGGAACTAAAATACATTTTTTTCAGGGCTAAGGCGCAGAGTTGGCATGTGGTGCAGGTGGCCCACCTGGAAAGCTCATACTTGGGGCTCTACCTGGAAAAGGAATGGAAGGGGGCCCACGGGTAACACAGACATACTAGCATTTTGCTTAAATGTTGAACAGTGATTTTGTGTTTTTATTTTATATTTACTTGCAGTGATCAAGAAACACTATCTAATTAGAAAACGGATGATAATGTAAGGTTTTCAGAGTCTGAAAGAGTGGAGATAAGCCCAAACTGTGTGTGTGTGTGTGTGGGGGGGCATGTGGAAGGACTCATAAAAACCCAAAAACATGCAGGATCAGGTTTTAGAAGATTTGCATGCAGTGTAAAGGCACTACTCATGTTGGAAACAAAACTCTTATCACAAGTGTTTCTGGGTGTTTCTCTGTATTTTCAAGGTAATTGTTAGGGCCCCAAAAAGACAACGTGATTACTTTTGAATGCATTATGACCTTTCTATCACACAGACCACAAAAGAGAGGGAGAAGGACAGACTTGGTTGTGACTGGCTGAATGAAGTTCAACTGATCCTTCCTTCCTTCTAGTTATCAGTAGTATAACTGATTAAAAACATCTTGATTCATTTAAATATTACATATATACTCCAAATGACAGTTAAAACTAAGAGTTAAAGGAGTAGTCCACCCACAATTTGTAAAAACATATGTTCTGCAGAGTGTTTTGATTTATATGTGAAGTTCTAGTGTGCCCTTCCCTCTGTCTGCTATTAGAACAATGCATCCTGTCTCATGTGACAGTGATGTAGCATGGACCAAACATGCCAAACAATCTAAATATCTTGGAAACTTTACAAGCTGCACAAAAATTACCAGCAGCAAAGTTCTTCAGGATAGTAAGACCTTTATGATGAGGGTAGTCACTAAGCTGAGATCTATAGATTTTAATATATAGCCATCTCTAATGTTGTGAACTGACTGTAAAGCAGTGCTTTCTGCTGGATTTATGGTCTCTGCTACATCACTGTCACATGAGACAGGGTGCATCATAGAACAAAGGAATACAATTAAGCTGTCTCAGATGGAGATCCCCAGGGGTCGTAAAAGTACCATAAAGCTAGCAGCCTAATTTAGAGAAAACTCTTAATAGCAGACAGAGGGAAGGACACACTAGAACTTAACATACAAATCAAAACACTCTGCACAACATATGTTTTTTGCAAATTTTGGGTGGACTACTCCTTTAATCTTGGTTGCAGAGTAAAATCTACATTAGCAAGGGAGTCAATGCAACATCCCATCTGCTTTCACTATTCCATTCATGTAAATGTGTGGCTGCCTCTCCTGCAGTAAAGTTGGCATTGTTACATAAAACTGATGGACTGAGACTTGGCAATAAAGGAAAAAAAAATCAGTGGGATAATGAAGTCACCGTGGTGCACGTGGTAATGCAAGTCTTTTCTCCACCAAGCTGATCAGTTGTATTACCAATTTTTATTTTAAGCTAAGGTGCAGTCTAAGCATTTTACAAATGGACAAACACTATTTTGTAAATCATGAAACCTTCAGTTTGTGGTTAAAAACACTACAGCATACTCACTGACTGGACAGGAATTGAACTGTGGGCTAAACAACAACAGAAACACGCATCTGATTCTATGCTGGGGTCTTTACTGTTATCAGCTGTAATACAAAACGCAGGGGTGAAAGACACTGTGTGTAGGGGGCACAGATCAAGTGACATTTGAACCCTTTGTATATTTAATTGCAGTGTGAGGTAGCAGTTTGTGCAGTCAAACGGAGTCCTCCCTGTAATCTTTTTTACAGTGTATGTAAATATCTGTTCAGCTCTGGAACATTATGTTTGGCTTTCTATTACATGGAAGTTAGCAGGTTAATACATGCAGTAATTGCAGGTCATTCAAAGTCTCAAACCAAATGCTATAACCAAAGTCTGCTGTCATGCTGGGGGGGCGTGGGGGGTGCTCCATGATGAAGGAAGCTACAACCCCTCTTTCCCCTTCAGCATGTTTTGTGGGTGGGAAAACACCATTTTAACTAAAACTAACAACATTTAGACAATCTGCATGAAGCAGTTAATTATGTTTCTGCATTTTTTCAGTCAGAATGTAGTAACTATAGTAGAAGGTAACACAAGGGGACAAAACATTTTTTAGCTATGTAAGTGAAAAGAGGAAAATGATCTGCCTAGAACCTTGGTGCAACTACACACCGCCAGTATCTGTGACTGCCCTGAGCTGTTCACTCGCATAGTCGCCCCTCTTTTACTGGTGTGCCAAGCCAAACCTCTGTGCCTTCTGCCCCCTCCCTCCTCTCCCTCTACTCTGATTGATTCTCCTGATGTATTGTGCCTTTATCTTAAGTATCTATTTTATTGGTTTAGGAAACTTAGTATTGTCCTTGAAATTTGAATATAAGCAATAGTTTAATTTGCTTGAAATCTTTGTACCATGCTTGACTCTGGGTTGTTTTACCCTCCGCACTCAGATGAATTACTATTCAATGTATTGCTCGTTACCATTGTACGATACTTGACTCTGGGCTGTTTTACCCTCCGCATTCATTTGTAGTACCTTTCACTGTATTGTCCATTTCTCTAGTTTTGTACTTCCATGACGTGGAGCCTTTGCAAAGGAGTCTCTTACTCAAAGGTTTGTAATTCCGATCTCTCAATAAATAAAATAAAAAAAAAATAAAGACCAAAAGTGGGATTGCAAGGTTAAAAAGTGAAGGGGGGAGGGGATTGTGCAGAGGGGGATCAAGAAAGGACAGACATCCTGAACAAATACTTTAGTTCAGTGTTCACAGAGGAAGAAGGGAAGGGAAGGGGCCACAAAAAAGTAACAGAAGCTTTGGTGGGAGGGAGGCCAGACACTAGCCCTTTTTTGGAGGAGAGAGTCCTGAAGGGACTCGATAGGCTCAAGGTGGAAAAAGCAATTGGCCCAGATGGGGTGCATCCAAGGATATTGAGGGAGCTCAGGGAAATACTGTCTACACCTCTGACAGTTCTGTTTAACAGCCCACTGGAAACAGGAGTAGTTCCAGAGGACTGTAGGAGGGCAGATGTAGTCCCACTACACAAAAGCGAGAGCAGGGAGGAGGCTGGATATTATAGGCCAGTCAGCCGGACATCAGTGATGGGAAAGTTAATGGAATCATTGCTGATGGAAAGGATTATGGAATATCCTGACTCCAGTGGGTTACAAGACCTGAGGCAGCATGGGTTCACCTGGGGGGAGGTCATGTCAAACGCTTCTGACAGATTTTGTTTGGTTGGGTGACAAAGGTTCTAGATCAGGGTGAAGCGGTACACGTGGCCTACACACATTTCAGGAAGGCTTTCGACATTGTTCCTCACAGGAGACTAGTGAGCAAGCTAGGTAGCTTAGGAGTGGGTCCAGAGGTGGTAAACTGGATAAGAAATTGGTTAGGGGATAGGCAGCAAAGGGTGGCGGTAAACAGAGTTCACTCCGAGGGAGGGTGAGTGGCAGAGTGCCTCAGGGACTGCTGGGATCGATCCCCTTTAATGTCTTAAGTGACACTGCAGAGGGGTTAGAAAAGAAGTTCTTCCTTTTTGCAGATGAGACCAAAATCTACAATAGAGTGCGCACTCTGGGGGGATGGAAAGGATAAGCAGAGACCTTAGAAAATAAGAGGAGTAGTCAAGGGTACAGCAGCTGGGGTTTAATGTGAGAAAGTGCAAAATAATGCACTTAGGGCACAGAAACCCAGGGGTGGAGTACAAAATGTGTGGAGTGGTATTGATGACCACCAAGCAGGAAAGAGACCTGAGGGTAATCATATCAAATGACCTAAAGGTGGCCAGGCAGTGCGACAAGGCAGGTGGGAGGGCTATTGTGACGCTGGGGTGTATAGGGAGGGGTATCCCTATCAGAAAGAGGGATGTAATGTTGCCTCTGTATAGCTCTCTGGTAAGATCCCACCTCGAGTACTGTATCCAGGTCAGGAGACCACATGTCCAGAAGGATACAGACAGAGGAGCAGAGTCTGCAAAAAAGCTCCTATGAGGAGAGACTAAAATAACCTCAATATGTTATTTATTTTTATTTAATCATTTTTTAATTTTCAGAAGAAAAGGTGCTCAAGAACAAGGGGACATCCTACAAAGCTTGGGGGGGGGGGGAGTCAGGAGAGATGTGAGGAAGTACTTCTTCACAGAAAGATTAGTTGATTCCCAGAACAGGCTTCCAGTGGAGGCTGTTGGGTCGAAAACATTTGTGAGGTTCAAGCATGCATGGGATAAGCACACAGGAACATGGGTGCAGGCAGGCATACTCCAAGTACTCCATGGTGTGCAGTTTTATTTAGGGGGGTAGCAAATAAGCTGTGAACTGCTTCCTTTTTCCATGAAACCTAACAAAGAAAATACTGAACCTTTCTGTAATTTTATTCATAGGAGTCGAAACTAGAAGGACTGGTCACTAATACTGTCTTTGCATCCCAAGGATAATACAACCTCACAGGCTCTGGGCTGGTATGTGGGTGCCTTGGGGAACAATGCATGGCATTTGTATTTACCCATGCATGGCAACAACCACCACTGTCATGAGATACAGAAGTTGTATTTATTGTGCCAAATGAGGCATCAAACATGGTCCTGGTGGGGGAGCTCACCCTAACGGGGGCTAGCAGTGAGTCCACTTGGTGTGCAGATCTGAAATCCCTGGCTACACCCCTGCACAGGAATCAGAGAAAGGGAAAGGAAGTGGGGGAAGGAGAAAGAGCTGTAGATGAGGTACGGTCTGCAGCAATAGTGTAGGTAGGGAGAAATGGGAAGACTGGATAGGCCACGTGGTCCTTATATGACGTCAAATTCTACAGTATGTTTCTGTAACAATGAACATGCTTCATTTAAACTGCTACCAACAGAACTATGATTCATATTGACAGCCAGGCATATTAAATTGAAAAATGTTCAAGAGTTCACACAAAAGTTCTTATTAACATGTCTATATCTGAATTAGAATTGAAGATATGGTCTCAATCTCTTTTGAATTTTTCAACAAATGTCCCCGCTTCACTGAAAAGGACAACTTTCCCTAAATACATGATGCAGAGATTTGCCAGTTACTAAAGTATATGGTTTACACCAAGGTTCTTCAAGTTTGCCCCCTATCAAAGGCCTTTCTACACTATCGCACAGCAAAAATCAAATTTGGGAACACAAATACCCATTTGACCACTTCAGTGATAAACTTGCCTTTCTGTTTAGCTGCCGACAGCAAGCACTCCTTCACTGGGCTGACTGTAATTATTAGCGAGGCTGGGGGTGTATTTTGGAAGGTTGGGCACCTTTGCAGGATTACCCGCTATGATTTTTACAGTAATGGGGTGACACACCTTGAAGTAAGTTTGTTAAAACGGTGCACAGGAATGACAAATTATCTCCTGACATCTAAGGCTGTCAAAGCAACAAACATTGTTTGCTGTCACTTGACTTAATCGATGCTCCAGCCTCAGGAGTAGAAGTTATTTTCTTTCAGTATCACTTGCTGATACCTCCAAGCCCTGTCCCACTTCTAGCTCCTTGGTGTCTACTCCAACTCCATTGACCATCATTTCCACCACAGTCAACCAGGAATTAAATCCCTCCACCTTCTTAAGTTCTCTGATTGCACGTAACAGCTGTAGCAAGGTATGTTCAAGCTCACTGGTTTCAGGTGCAGGAAGATCACCTCCGCTGCTCCTTGTACTCGGTCCCTAGCCTGTTTCCTTTTGCCAACTGGAGACTCTGGCTGCCCTTCTCACCAGTTTTACCATCTGTAATGGTACAGCGCATCCTAGTCAGCTTCTATGGTCCGGAGGTCCCCATCTTTCACTCTCATAGTTTTACTCACCAAAAATGTACTTCAAAAGGTTAAATATATGACTATTACAAGTTTGCACCAGAAACTTGATCTAAACATACCTGGTCTGGCGCACTACTGCACACACCCCCAACAGCACCAGACTTTTAAAAAGCACATGATAAAAATCACAGATTAGAACACAGCTGTAGAACAATTCTTTTTTTCCATCAAGCTGCAGGTCAGTACTCTGCATAAGGAAACCAAGTGTGGCAGCATGGGGCTTTATAAGTGTAAACAAATTCAATAAGGTGCTGCCTGGTCCAGTGGAGTCAGCTGGTTATGTAGTGCACCCCCATGTGGGAGCACTGTGATCGGCGCCCGATTTTGACTGTCCCATTGGGCTGGTGGGGACAGGAACCTGACATGGCATCATGTGCTGTTCCTGGAATGGGGGGAGGGGTACAGAAGTCCTGCTGCAGCACACCTCCTACTGTGGATGCAGTGGTGGCATTGATGTCAGAGTGATCACGCAACACCAGTCACCTGCGCACTGAGAGCCAAAGGTGCTCATTGGCAGTTGCCTGGGGAGATGGGAGAGCTGAAAATGGAAAAGAAAATACAGACACCCACATGGCTGACGATGGCAGTGCCTGAACACTTCAGACTCTGCAGTAAATCTGGTGCTCTTCACTACTTCTACCCAATTATGTCTGCTCTCTGATGGCTGGCAGTATGTGAGCTGGTGATCTAGGCCATGCTGTGGTGGTGTGGGGATCTGGACTGGAGTGCCAAGAGGAATACGCATATTAGGATATGTCTGAATGTAATGCAAGGCTGTCTGAACTAGAGAAATAACAACATACTGCTTTTGCTATAGCTTTTTCATAGTGCACAGTTCATTAGTTAGCACCATTGTCATGCCACTTTCATAAGACAGCAGGGCCCCAATATATAGTTTCAGTCGGTGGCAGTGCAATTTCAGGGTGCAAGGAGGCACTCAGTTGTATCACCATAGAAAACTGCAATATATAGAGCTCAGACTTAGCTGTTGGGGAGGGGGAGGATGGAGTCTCCCCTTCCCCGTCTACTCCTCTGATGTCAATAAACACTTCTTCCCTATCTGCTCATGCGTGCTTATGAGCCCCTGACTAGGGATCCAGGTACACCTTGCACAGTGGGGTACCCTTATGCTGCACTGTTCTGTCTAATTTGCCCTGTTATATGCCTCAACACTGTATATTATCATGTACCTTTACCCTACTGTCACATGCATTGTACAATCTGCCGCAGGTTTGTGAATACTGTAACATGTGGATGTGTATATTGTAACCAGTCTAAACATGTAACTTTTGCCTGTTATCCCTTCCCCCTCCCCCAGGGTGCATCTGAAATCAAGCAGTAGTCTGCTCAGTATGCCTTCCTAGTAAAACCATTAAATAAATAAACCAACATTTCAGAAAAAGAGATGTGCAAGAACAAGGGGCATAATTTGAAGATAGAGGTGGAAGGCTCAGGGACAACGTGAGGAAGTATTTTTTCAGAGAGGGTGGTGGATGCATGGAACAGCCTTCCTGAGGAGGTTGTGGGGTCAAAAACAGTGGAGGAATTCAAGAATGCATGGGACAAACATAAGGCAAGTCTGGTAAGGGACAGGAGGAAGTAGGCTGTTGGTTAACTAGGATCTGCAGCTTATCAGATAGGTAGGGAAATGGGCAGACTGGGTGGGCCAGGCGCTCTTTATCTGCCATCAAAGTCTAGTTTCTGTGTAGTGAAAGAGGAAACACTGGGCACCCAACATCAATTAGCTCAAACACTCACACTGAAGAAAATGCAGGTCAGCATTCAGTTGAGAGGTTTCCTTGTCTTGCAGATTTTGGACCATTCCCAAATTAGAAGAAAAGTTAATTACAGTAGCTCTGTTCAGAGCCCACCTATATTACTCCCGGGTACAGAAAAGCTTGAAAATTTGTCACAGAGAGGTTACTGAGTGCCTTGAGCTCCCCCCATGTAAACATGTTCAGTCTGTTCCACCCTGAAACTTGGTACACTATATTTTATACAGCAGACTGAGGGAGGGTGGTATTTTCTGCATGGGCTGTGAACAGCAAGGTTTTATTTTGGAAACCAAATCAAAACAGTGGTTTGCTGCTTTTATTCTTGGTTCTGTGTGTGCATGTGCCAACAAAATTCCACTTAAGCCACCATCTTCAGCAGCACCAAGGAGCTATCACGTTTCATATCACATGCCCCACATTTGAGATTCATGTTTTGATCCCAGCTCAAAAAAAAAAAAAAAAAAAATTTAGCTTAGCAAGACAAGCCAGGTAATAATCACTGTTCAATTACGGCTTAGTTGTACAGTGCGAGAGTCTAGTTCTCAGGATATTAATTAGCCAAGTCATTCAGGGTTGACGTAAGCTGATAAAAGTGCATTCCACGTTAATCAGTCTTCATTCACTACAAATCATTCCTCCCAGAAGGTGCATTGCTTTCCGTTGAGGGTTACTGTGACACATGACTAAACACTCAATATCTGCTGTCAGTCTGACAGTTTATACAATGAACATTTCAAGTCCATCACAAAGAGCCACAAGCATACCTCCTAGATAAATGCTACCTGATCAATGGCCATTAAGAAGTAACTCTACTTTAACTCCTATGATTAACTTTCCAAGGCTAAAATTATTGAGCAGTTGAGGCTTAATGGACCTCGGTTTATCAGAGATATTTGTAAATTGCTCTACTAAATCCTCAGTTATGCATTCCAAGGGCAGCTCCTGCCATTAGGATTCCCCATGAATAATGAACACTTTAAAGTTTCCTTTTACTCAACGGATGAGATCCTGCTCTTTTTTTTTACACTGCATGCCTACAGCTTGCACAGGTCATATGACTGGCTTTTAAATATCAGCACTGAGACTGAGTAATGCTGCAAGGTGGGGAGTTTGTAGCTCTTCGATGTGCCATGCAGGAGGACACGTCCACATCTGGTGACCCCAGCCTGGTCCAGAATTTTAAACTTAGCCTTGAGAGTTGATGAAATGTTGCCCCCACCCATATAAACAAAACCAAAAGATGTGCTGCCTTGCCTCACAAACATTGTGCCACCCTTCTGCAGCTTCACAGCATGTAGTAATGGCCCCTAACAGATTCACAACATTTTATTTTATCTAACACACACACACACACACACACACACACACACACACACACCACATACACACACACACAAACATTGCACCACCCTTCGGTGCAGTCAACAACATGTAGTAAGTCAATGGTCCTAACAGATTCACAACATTTTATTTTATCTAACACACACACACACACACACATATATATATACACAGACACACACACAAACATTGCACCACCCTTCGGTGCAGTCAACAACATGTACTAAGTCAATGGTCCTAACAGATTCACAACATTTTATTTTATCTAACACACACACACACACACACACACAGTGCCACCCTTCACTGCAGTCAACAACATGTAGTAAGTCAATGGTCCTAACAGATTCACATCATTTTATTTTATCTAACACACACACAAACATTGTGCCACCCTTCACTGCAGTCAACAACATGTAGTAAGTCAATGGTCCTAACAGATTCACAACATTTTATTTTATCTAACACACGCACACACACAAACATTGTGCCACCCTTCATTGCAGTCAACAACATGTAGTAAGTCAATGGTCTCAACAGATTCACAACATTTTATTTTATCTAACACACGCACACACACACAAACATTGTGCCACCCTTCACTGCAGTCAACAAGATGTAGTAAGCTAATGGTCCTAACAGATTCACAACATTTTATCTAACACACACACACACAGACATTGTGCCACCTTTCATTGCAGTCAACAACATGTAGTAAGTCAATGGTCCCAACAGATTCACAACATTTTATTTTATCTAACACACACACACACACACACACACACACACACACACACACACACACACACACATTGTGCCACCCTTCATTGCAGTGAACAACATGTAGTAAGTCAATGGTCCTAACAGATTCACAACATTTTATTTCATCTAACACAAACATTGTGCCACCCTTCACTGCAGTCAACAACATGTAGTAAGCTAATGGTCCTAACAGATTCACAACATTTTATTTTATCTCACACACACACACACACTTCCAATCACATAGACGTTGGCTGGATTTTAGTCACAATGTTTAGGATACACTGTGATAAGCCCCTGTACCATCCGACTCGCAGCATATAGCTCCTATCCACCCCCACTCACTGTGATAACTCACAAGTTCTCTTGAGTGCTTGCTAGCTGCCGTGTAATCCCCCAAGCACAAGAATGGAAAAGGCATCTGTTATTTTACTCCATCTCTGTCTGTGTTAGTTGCCCCGGCCTGAGGCTCATGCTGCCCCTGGATTTTCCAGATTTTACTGTACTCAGTAAAGTACACCAAGTATGCCAGCTGATGCGGTGCCTATGGAAGGCACATGCTATAAAGGAGACAGCAAATTCTCCAAACGAAGCAATACATTTACAGTGCACATCACAACAAGGATAGGAATGCATACTGTATCCCAATGTACCTTACAAGCATCTAATAAATGCATCAAGTGAGATATAAAGGGGTTAAAAAATGTACGGAGGGTAGAGAGGTTAAGGACTTGTTCAAGAACACACAGTGAGTATGTGACAGTGGTGAGATTCCGAGTAGTCCAAGAAAACACAAAAGTCGTCCTTTTAGTCAGTGCCCATTACCATCTTGGCAGATGCACCATCATGTGATTTGCTATAGCTGTAATGTGTTTGTGTATACAGTAACATCTTCTTTCTTTCCTTTACCTTCTATTACCCCACCTCCATTTCTCCTCACCAGCTGCCAGGTCCCCCCCTCCACCTACCCCAGCCTTTCTGACCACCATAGGTGTCTCTGATGGGCCAACCCACCACCAGGCTGTGCTTAACTTCCTCTCTGGAATCCCTACCATAACCCACAGCTTGTTCTCTTGCCTTCATCTGCCCTAGCCATCCCACTTTCCACACCACATTAAGGCTCTACTGACTCCTTCCATACCTTGCGGCTCCTCCTCCGTTCGGACCTTGGCTCCCCAGTACCCCAAACGAGGAGAAGTATACTTTGATAGTCAAGGTCCACAAAGAGGAGGAGGAGCCGGCAAGCTGTGGAAGGAGTTGGTGGGTCCTACTATGGTGAGACAGGGCCGCTTCAACTGCCCTGGGATGCTGGGGGTATATTTTCCCTAATAAGCCCTCCCATATCCCTCCCCCAGTTGTGCTCCTGAAAAGTGCCCTGACAGAATGCCTATCAAGGCCAACGGAAAGATGGAAAAGCCCTGCCCTACTTTGAGAACTCCCCTGCCAGTCCTACTGTGGGCATGTCATGCCTCAGCATCACTCGTCAGGTGGGCAGATGCATGTTCAGGTAAAACATCTCTAGAAAAATCACTTATTCCTTCCCCATGCCATGCCCCCCAGTCACCAGTGGCACTCATGCAGAAAAAGGAGGTGTCCTCCCTCCGTGAAAGAAGAGCCATATGAGAAGGATTCCAGAACTCTACTTAGTTGGTCAACACCAAACTTCCCAGACTTGGAGAACAAACCCATCTGGATGGCAAGAGCAACGTTTTATTCACAGTATGTTCCTGCCACTGAGGAGAGGAAAAAGGCATGTCAGAAATTTCTTGGCAGCCAAGGCTCAGTAGATCCAGCTAGTTTTCCCAGGAATACTACAGTGCATTGTAGACTGAAGCGTCAATAAAAACACCACCAAATTAATTTGGGCAGTTTTTGGGTTTACAGATCTGTTTATTAACTACTAAACCAAACTACCAAAGATAGGAATGGTCACTTTATATGCTGCGCCTTTTTTTTTTTAAGCGCAATAGAGGATATCGCAGTGAGGGCTACACTCCCTACTACAAATGGCTTTTATCCCTAGAAACAGTGTAGTGAATTTGCAAAGGCATTCTGTAAGCAATAACCCATGACAGGGTATGGAGTTATAGGGATTTAATCCATGCTTCGAGTGCACTGTGAGGCACAAGCCCACAGGCAGAGTGCCCTCATAGCACCCAAGGCGTAGATTAAATCCCTATGATCCCATATGCTGTCGTGGGTTATTGCTCTTATAACATAGGTTCTTTGTTACAAAAGAAAAAAAAAGGGTTTATTCCTGTTCAAATACAAGAAATGTTACTGTATATTGTCTCCTTGAAAACTAGTCCCCAACAAGTAATGCAAAAAATGCTGACTTTTGAGTCCCCCCCCCCCCAAACACACACACAGACACATGCTCCATGGATCACATCCAGAAAGTGTCAGGAGAAAGGAGGGCACACGTCACATCCAGAAAGTGTCAGGAGAAAGGAGGGCACAAGTCACATCCAGAAAGTGTCAGGAGAAAGGAGGGCACACGTCACATCCAGAAAGTGTCAGGAGACGGGAGGACACACGTCACATCCAGAAAGTGTCAGGAGACGGGAGGGCACACTTTTAGCTTGCTCTCTCCTGCTTGGGGGATACTATGTGTTGTTGGTGGTGGGGCCGGGAGTCTAGTTACAGTCAGTAACAGATGGAGAGAGAGGGAGGGAGGCAACTGCTGCTTCAAATCTGCAGAGCGCACTGATAATATCAGACCACAGATGAAATAAATGTGAGAAGTGTAAGATGTAACTTTCAGCAACTGCTGCTGAAACAACCACTGGGTAATGCGCTGTTCAAGAGCAAGCTGCTGCAAAAGGCACTGGGAGGCAACTGTGTGTTCCTCTTTCTCAGTCCTTTGAAACTGGTGCTTGCGAGACAGACAGAAATTGACAGAGACATGGACAGAGCGAGCACTGGAATGTGCTGTTGACAGACATTAACAGACAGAGGTCAGTAAGTTTATCTCGCGGCACTCACCATCCAGACTTCTGAATTACATGTCCTGGTCTTGCACTCTCACTGTCAGTCTCTCTCTCTGTCTCTCTCTAGGTGCAGGGCTAGGTTTAGTAGGGAATAGGGATGGCCGCTAGGGTGCACTATAACAGCGAGCAGAATTGTCCCACAGGCTCAGATGTATGGCTTGGAGGATGTCAACAAGCTGCAACACAGAATGGGCTGCGAAAAAAAGAGTATGTCCTGCTTACTTTTCACAGACCTTGCTCACTCTCTCCCACTTAGGTTAATGGCTGCCGTTTGCATTTGCTTTTTTCAAGAGGTAACGAGTGCCGACATGTGCAGGGATATTCATGCCAACTGTGGATTAAATATGAGATATAATCCACGGTCAAGTGATGCTCTTTGACCAATTAACTTGTTTCCTTTTCCCAATTCATGTTATGACATTTAAACCATAACCACAGATGAACTATTTTCAAACGCTCTACTGCAACAACCCTAAAATTATTTTAGCATAGTATATCTGAATCTATCTGTTTCTCTGTCAATCTGTCTGTCAGTCTATCTGTCTATCAATCCATCCATCCATATTTATAAAACAACCCGATTGGCTGGTTTGGGTCCCTGGCCTCACTCCTCTCCCCTATTCCCTCTGCCTTATATTTCCTTCATGCCACAAATTCACATGTCTTCTCTCTTCCCCATGTTCATTCCTCTGTTGGGCAGTCACCCTTCCCCTACCACCTACCCTCCCTCTGGAACCTGCTCTCCTCCTCTCTATTTGTCTCATCCCCTTCCCCTTCTCCCTTAGTCACCAGCAAAAAGTCCTCCCTGCCCCCACCTGCTCCTGTCAGCCCCGTACCTGGTCCTACCCTTTGGAGCCCTTTCCACCCTTGTTGTGTGGCCTCCTCCTAGGTTCAGTGATTTCCCAACTACTACTACACTGCCATGTTTCGACCCGCTCTTGCCACTTTAACTGTACATCAGAGTTGCTCAAGGCACCAACTTTTGGCACCTCTCGTTGTAACTGCACTTGAACCATGGTGATTTGTATACAGTTTGCACCATATTTTGTACTGTTTCATTGCTACTGTGTATGCTTTATGACTGTATTTCCTTTCCCTCTGCCCTGGGTCGCACCTAGAAATGAGCCTTGGCTCACTGTGCCTTTCCCAGTTACCAATTTTCAAATCAAATAAATATAGAAACATAGACAATGGCAGCAAAAAACTAAAAAAAAGACCACTGGTCCATCCGGTCATCCCATAAACAGTAACAAACCTGGGGCCTACTGTCCATACAGGGCTCTAACCCCACACTATCTACCCCATGCTCCCCACCGTACTGTAATCACTTTGAGCAACCACTAAGCCTTTCACTCTACCAGCTGTGTTTGAAACTATTGATAGCTTTGGTACCCATGACATCAGCTGGCAGGCTGTTCCACAGGTCCACCACCTTTTCTGTAAAATAAAACTTTCTCACTGCCTTCTTGAATCTCTTTCCCATCAGTTTCTACTCATGCCCCTGTGTTCTTGATCTGCTACTTATGCTAAATAGTTCCTTGCAGTTTACCTTGTTCACTCCTTTCAGGAACTAAAGTCTCTATCATCATATCTCCACTCTCTCGTCTGGCCTCCGGTGAGTACATGTTGAGTACCTTGAGCCAATCCTCCAAAGATCTGCCCTATTGGCCTGGAATCATTTCGGTCACCCTACACCGCAGTGTCTCCAGTCTGCCCTTATCTTTCCTTAGGTGAGGGCTTCAGAACTGGGCACAGTACTCCAGGTGGGGCCTCACCACTGATCTACAGAGAGGTAGAAATGCCTCCTCACTTCTGCTGTCAATACCCCTCCCTATACACCCCAGGATCCTGTTTGCCTTACTGTAGGCCTTGTTACACTGGTTTGATTGTTTTACGGAGTCACTGATGGTGACCCCTAGGTACCTCCTTCAGATGTTGTGCACAGTTTTAACCCCCAGTCCAGTACAGACATTTTAATAACTCTTAGTAACATTATTTTTCCCCATACGCATCACCACAGAGTTTAGTGTAATCTGCAAAGAGATGCATCTTCCCCTGGATTTCTTCTCCCATGTCGCTAATGAACATATTGGAAAGAATCAGACCCATAGGACTGATCCTTGTGGCACCCCACTAATGACCTCCCTCTCTTCCGATGACTCTATTAACCACAACCCTCTGCTGTCTCCCTTTCAACCAGTTTCTCACCCATTTAACTGTCCTTCACTGTACCCAGATCCTTTAACTTCTTCAGCAACCTTCTGTGAGTTGAAAGCCTTGCTGAAAATCGAAGTAAATTCACAGCACAGCCCTTATCCACTGCCCTCATTACCCAGGCTAAGAATACTATCAAGTTGGTCTGACAAGACCTTCCTGCCATGGACCTATGCTGTTTACTATCCTAGAGTCCACTGTTCTCCTGGTAGTTCACAAGTCCTCTTTGACTAGTGTCACCATCAGTTTTCCCATAACAGAGGTAGGATGGACAGGTCTGTAGATACCTAGTTGCTCCTTGTCCCCCCACCATGGAGCAGATCTACGACTACTACGTTCCACTCTTTTGGAACCACCCCTGTCTGAACTGAGCTACTGAATAGCCCCACAAGGAGATCAGTTCCACTGCCAATTACTTGAAGCGCTCTTGGATGCATCTCATCTGGCCCTGCAGCCTTATCCATCTTCAGGGCTGCTAGCCCTTTCAAAACTCTTTCACTAGTAAATACTTGCTGCCTTATCTCAGGGATCCCCCTTACAGCTGCCTTAATGCCACTCTCTGGCAGAGGCCCTCTGTCTTCCCTTGTGAATACAGAACAGAAGCAGTTGTTAAGAAGGGCTGCTTTCTACCTGCCCCTTCAATTACACCACCCTCCCTCTGTTAGCCTAACAATTCCTCCTCCCTTCTTACTTTTTTCCCTAACAGATATAAAGCACCGTTTTCCCTACCCTTGACTTCCTCTGCAATATGCAGCTCTGTGTCTGCCTTTGCTTTCCTGACTGCCCTTTTTGGTTTCTCTTGTTCTCATTTGGTGCTCTCCCCATTCTTTCTTCCATTGTTTTTCTTTGTACCTGGTGAAAGCTTTTGTCTCTCACTGCTTCCCTTATCTTTCCAGAGAATCATATTGGTATCTTGTACCTTTTTCCTTTGATTACCATTCTAATGCAAGACTTAGTTGCCTCAAGGATAGCCCTTTTGATTGCCCTCCATCTTTTCTCCACATCACTAATGCTGTCCATTCCAAATAACTTGTCCCGGACTGGCTCTCTCATCTGGCTGAAGTATGACCTTCTGAAATCTAGGACTTCAGCCTTTGATGAGGGCTTTCTTGCCCCAAGGGCCAGATCGAACCACACAGAGTTATGGTCACTGGACCCTAGTGGCTCCCCTACCCTTACTCCTCCTACCACTTTCAAGTTTTCGAGTACTACGTGAAGAATGTCAGCCTGCCTAATGGGTTCCTTAACTAGCTGCACCAGCAGGCAGTCCTGCAATGTATCCAGCAGGGCCAGACTTCTGGAGCTCCTGCCCACTGGAATGACCCAATCAGTATCTGGTAGGTTTAGATCTCCCACCACCACCACCTCCTCCTTTGCCACTCTCCTTTGTAGTTCTGCCCCTAGTTTCTTATCTCTCTCATCCCCCTGTTCTGGAGGTATATAGATCACCCACATTTGTAGTTGTATGCCGGAGGATGCTGTGAGCTGAACCCATAGCGATTCTGTTTCCCCATTACCTCCCTTGATCTTTCCATCCTCCACTGCCTCTGTGCCTGCTCCGACATACAGGGCTATGCCTCCTCCTTTACCTGTTCCTCTATCCCACCTAAACATGGTGTAGCCAGGGCCTGTCACATCCTAATCATTATTCTCTGTGGTCCAAGTTCCTGTGATGGCTACCAGATCCATCATTATCTTAGTGTCTGCCACCATTGCTGGAGTGCACTAATTTTATTTCTCAGATTCCTGACATTAAAGCCAGACCCCTTTCCATCTTTCTCCTGATCCCCTCTTGCTTTTTCTTATTCCTTCTCCCTTATTCTTCCCTAGTCTCCATTTTTTATTTTTCATGCTGAATGTAGCCTTTGTCAGCCCTCCCTCATTGGCCTCTTTCCCTAATCTAATATGAACTTCAACCTTACTGTTTCTCAACTTGCTGCTACTAGTCCCCTGTTTAGGGGGAGCCGTAGTCAGGTTCCCCACCTACTCTCCTTTCTCAGTGGTGTCCCTTGCCTCTGTCTCCCCTGCAGTCAGTTTAAATGTCGTACATAAACTTCAAACTTCTGCATTAAAGCACTGGCCCCATCTTCAGGGGTAACATTAGGAAATACTATTTCACAGAGAGAGTGGTGGAAAAGTGGAACAAACTCCCAGGGCAGTTGTTGGACAGGAAACAGTGGAGGGATTCAAAAGAGCATGGGACAACCACAGGGGAGTGTTAGGGGGACGCAGGTCCAAGCAGATAGCTGGACAAATGGGCAGACTTGGTGGGCCTTGTTTTGGTCCTTTTCTGCAGTCACACTTCTATGAATCTATGAATCTTTTGTCAGCTGAAGGCCATCACCCATGAAGAGTCTCCTGTCCCAGAAGCCCCCCAGTCCCCAAACAAAGTGCTACCTCTCTTCCTGACACCATCCCTTCAACCACCCATGAAACTCAGTCTCTTCCTTCCTTACTCTATCATACCCATTTTCCCCTATTCCAGACAGGGTGGACCTCGGAAAACGGTGAGCGCAGTAATGGTGCTGTAGTGCAGTGTTTCTCAAAACAGGCCCCTGTGGCCACATGCAGCCATAAGCACAGTTTTCTGTAGAGTTCTTCAGTGTTTTCATTACAAAAGTAATGGAATGGGCAAGTTCTTAACTTTATTAAAACACAGGAGATACATTTCAAGTGAAAATACATCATGCACTTGATTTAATGAATACTGTGCAACAAGAAATACATTATACCAAGGAATCTGGGGTATGGATGAAACAAATAAGGAGAGCGGTCATTAGTAACACCTATTGGCTGCACTCTGAGGCCTTTTTTTTCATACAGCTTTTTGCCTTCTGGAATGCAGGCAGGGCTATTTGCCAATCCTCGCTCACCTTCCGTGACCTTCTGCCACCTCCCCCCCTCCTTGGAATGTACCTGACCGGAAGTTCTCCACAGTTTGCCACCTTGGCAGGGCTAGGAAGGGGAAGGCCACCTTGCCCCCAATAAATAATCCAGATGGCAGTAGACTGTTCCTGGATGATGGCGCAGGTCAGGGAGAAGCGCAAGGGACTTCATAAGTTTGCACTGCTGTTTTCTCATTCTGGTCTCATCTGTCCCCACTGCAGACATGCAGTAGTGCATGCCACGTGGAGGCACATACGCACTAAGCCAAACCGGCGGTACTGCCCCAGCCTGCACCACCACCAGGCCTCCACAGCGTGACAGTCGACAGCATGGCTGACTAGTCTCACCCCAAGGAGATGGGAGTAGTCCAGCAGATACTCAATCCTGCTCCCTACAGGTGACTCCCAACAACCCAAGTCCGATACCAAACCTGGACCAATGGCATGGTGGGCAGTAGCTGTACTGCCATGCCACTGGGCCAGCACACCTTGAGACCTTTAAAAAAACAGCATTTGAGGCTTGAGAACCATTGCTGTAGGGAAAGAAAGGCATATCATCCCATCACAGAGGATACATCATACTATCTGCAAACACTTATTTGAGACTTTTTAGACCAAAAGCGGGTTTGAAGTGTAATAATAACATTTTGTCTTGTTTCATATGTACAGTCGACCTCAAGAACGACCCTTTTGTTTGCTCTCCATGTTTTCTCCAATGTACAAATAGTTACCAGCTGGTACCTCACTGTACCATATCTTGGTCATCCACTAACAGCCAGTTCTTCCATGGCCTTTTTCAAATTGTTCCTTTTGTTAGTGACAGCATTCGGAGAATCCTCAAGCTCGCCCACCTGATGCTCCCGTTCAGATATCTGCATTGAATGAGCTGCGGATGTCTCAGTGAAGAAAGGGGGGTTACTAGTGGGGTACCGCAGGGTTCAGTACTGGGGCCAGTCCTTTTTAATTTCTTTATAAGTGACACTGCAGAGGGACTGGAAGGGAAAGTATCTCCCTTTGCAGATGACACAAATATCTGCAACAGGCAACAAGGTGGGGTGGAAAGGATGAGAAGGTGGGGTGGAAAGGATGAGAAGGGACTTGGCAAGGTTGGAGGAATGGTCAAATGTATGGCAGCTTAGATTCAATGCAAAGAAGTGCAAGGTAATACACCTGGGAAACAAAAACCCAGGGGAAGAGTACACAATGGGGGGGTGAGATACTGACAACAACAAAAATGTAAAGGGACCCGGGGGTAGTAATATCAGATGACGTAAAGGTGGGCCAGCAATGTGAGAAGGCAGTAACAAGGGCTGGGGAAATACTGGGATACATAGGGAGAGGTATCATCAGTGGAAAACAGGAAGTTGTTGGCCCTCTGTACAGACAGTTGGTAAGACCATATTTGGAGTACTGTGTACAGTTCTGGAGACCCCATCTCCGCAAAGACATAGACAGGGTGGAGGCTGTCCAGACGAGGGCAACCAAAATGGTGCAGGGTCTACACCAGAAGACATATGAAGAAAGACTAAAGGAGCTTAAGGTATATAGCCTCGAGGAAAGGGGGGGGACATGATTGAAACTTTCAAATACCTCAAGGGAATCAACAAAGTCCAAGAGGCTAGCATCTTTCAGAAAAAGAGATATGCAAGAACAGGGGGCACAATTTGAAGATAGAGGGGGCACAGCTCAGAGGTAATGCGAGGAAGTATTTCTTCACAGAGAGGGTTGTAGATGCATGGAACGGCCTTCCTGAGGAGGTCGTTGAGTCAAAAACAGTGGTGGAATTCAAGAATGCATGGGACAGACATAAGGCAATTCTAGTGGGGGGGGGTAGGAGGAAGTAGGCTGTTGGTTAACTAGGATCTGCAGCTTATCCGTTAGGTAGGGAAATGGGCAGACTAGGTGGGCCAAGCGGTCCTTATCTGCCATCAAATTCTATGTTTCTCAGTCAAGCCAGTCACAACACTTCGGAGGTGAGTAATTTGCGCGGTTATATTAATGAATCCCACCTTCATGTCATGTTGCATCTGCGCTAATGTGGACAGCACCCCAGCCAGTGATTTTCCAAGGTCAGACATGCTGAAATCAGACTGCTCTAAAGAGCACACAGCCTTGTGGTCTTGCGGCCCGCTGCGGAGCTCCGAACCTTTATGCGAGTTGTTAGGTGTCTGGATTGCATCAAAACTTAGCTTTGCCTGCTTGTTTTCATGTTTGCTGCCATGGACTCCAATTTTCTGGATGAGTATTATAGCTGATGCCAAAATCCAGTAGCCTTTTTAGAAGTTTATAACGTAGTGCTTGGAGGAGCTACCTAAAAAGCGTCTGCCATGTTCTGTAGCTAGCCATGCCCCCCCACCCATACTGTATCTTTGTTACTCAAGTGCAGTACAAACCAACTTTATTTGCAGCAACGTGTAGATCACTTTCTGCACAGAACCTCTGCTCAGACAATATTTATCTTACACAATTGCTGGAAAATTTGCTGTATTTCTCCAATGGGGTGGGTAAATGTTTATTTTAACTGTACTGTTGTGATACTCTGTAGCCAGTAGTCTTTGGCAACATGCTGACTAACCTAACAAACGAGATAAAAAACATAATGGTGTTGTACTATGGCTTCTGAATGATCAGTCACAAAGTAACAACCTTACCTTGGCAACGAAACATTCAGCTATCGCAACAGGGTCATTGTCACAGTTTTCCAAGTCCTGCAAGAGATCACTGCAACAAGAGAAAGAAAGAAAGAAAGTAAGACTGGTCCCAGGAATTCAGACAGGGAGATTCTGTTGTAAACATAAGTCACTCAGTTGCGGTAGTCGATCACATAATCATTGTTGCCTTTCGATACAACTGGCAAGGGGCTACAATATTTGCCAGAAAATCTCAAGCTGAATATTGTTATATTCACTAGGGGCTGAACTCTAGCAAACATTTTGGTGAGTTTCACAAACCTTGTTTGCCTTTAGGTTTTCTGTTGTTGTCCTATGTCCATCAAAATTAAACTCCCAAGTTTACTGGGTTTGGAGCCTTCTTAATAAAAAAGTTGCTTAGGAGATTTACAAAGCATTTAAAAGTAAGCTACATTAAAACTTGAAAATCTCTAGATGAAACAGGGTCATTACAGTCCGATTAAAATAATGAAGGAGCTCTACTGTACATGTAAAGTCATTTATAAAATGGGTAAGAGAAACCCTGATCTGTTATTGGTGGAAGCCAGTCTCTAACTGTGCAGTTATTACGTACAGAATAAACAGTGTACAGTGATGGTTTGTTCTGCCTGGTGTCCCATGCCAGCTGAAACTTTGTTGCACCACAGTTCAGAGGTCATGGAACATGGTAGTACCCATCTGTGGCACAACATTCCAGTTGACTGGAAATCCTTAAGCACAGCAATCAGTTCAAGTTCTTGACTGAAACCGCTGGCATGTTCGCTGCTACTGTGGAGAACACTGTGAAAACACTTTCATTAAGTAAGCAATAACCCACGACAGGGTATACGGTTATTGGAGATTAATCAACACCCCAGGTGCGTAGTGAGGCACGAAGCCATAGGCTGACTGTCCTCACAGCACCCAGGGTGTTGATTAATCTCCAGTAACCGCACACCCTGGAGTGGGTTATTGCGCTTATAACATGGGATAAATATCTAGTGAAATAAAAAACAGAAGAATTTTATTATGTGTCCTTTCAGCACATTAGGACGTTGTGCCACAAACCATTCTGTGTCCTGTCACTAGAAAACATAGTGCCATTAATTAGATATTAAAAACATTATTACTTTACTGAGAAATCATGACATAATTATACATTTACAGCTATTCTCCTGATTTTCTTGGATCCACCGTTATGCCACAGTAACAAAATTCACTGGCTCCGAGAACAGTACTGCAGTGCAATAAAACTGAGGTCTGGTACACGTGCATTAATTCTGAACCCGGGCCGTTTTACATGTCATTTTCTTGAAAGTCCCCCCCCCCCCCACACACACACACAAATTACATGCAGCTGAACAATCACTTCTTTCACATAATAACTCACTAACAAGGATTTCTACTTTTACTAGTCCATAACATTCATACGTAACGTTTCACTATTTTGTCTGTTTTTACAGAGTCACATCCAACTTTCAGTTGTTACTACCTTCTGCTGTGTCTTTCTCTCTTCAGCAGTCTACTATTTCTCACACTTCTGGGACTGCTGTTATGTTGTTTCTGTGCAGCTTATTTCCTGATTGTCAGTATGTTTTGTTTCCCTCCGGTGTACCGATGCTGCGATTCTTGCTGGTTCCCTCTGTAACTCTCCCTTTTCACCCATGTCACTGCCCCACTCATTTCTACTGTACGACTCTGTTATTCTTCCTGCTGTATACATCCATCTTACTTTCCCCCAGAGAATGCCGGTGCAGGTCACTGCAACAACCTATTTTTATTTCATTACTTACTATCTTGCTTGCTAAACTAGTAGTGCACTACTATTCTGTTTCACTCCATTTCATGGTTTACTTTGCGTGTTATAACACAAGGATGGACCTTGGGAGGTGAGCGCGAGGTACTTCTGCATGGGACATATTTGTGATCGAGTCATCAGGCTCGGGGAGAGGTACTTGTGTCACTAATTTTTCATTTCTGTGTTTGTCAGATGGGCTTCTTTTGTAATTCTCTATTGTGCACTTTTGATTGTTGTTAGTCAGGGTGTGCTACCTTTGCTAGGACTTACAGTGTCCATGGGGTGGGTGGGTAGATTCTCTCATTCACTTTTTCAGGAATATGGCTGCTTGTATCTTTACTTTCACACCTGGTAATAATGAGTGCTGTGCACTTCAATTAGGAGAGACTGCACGACGGACCACAACATCCACTTGGTGTTAAAATACTGGGAATTAATGAACAGTCATGTGATCTGCAGCAGCCAATCATTTCTCATAGATATAGATATCCATGTTATAAAAACAAATATATACACTAAAAAACACTTGTTGGGCAGCAACATGCACAACCAACCTGTGCTGCCATCTTGGGCTTCTGATTACATCGGGCCTTTTGAGCTACGCTCTCGAGGGCTGCTGTAATCCGAACCCCTCTGTGGCAACACAGGCTGGTTGTGTATGGTTGCCCAACCAGTATTCTATATATACTAGACAACTTTGCATTACAAGGCTGTCATTCCATAGAGGATTTCTGATGACATTATAAATCATGGTAGCAAAACTCAAGTGGTTTTGTCATCAGAACTCAGAGATGTAATTATCAGCCTTGTAATTAAAGATGGCTTTTTTTTTATTTAAAATATATAGATATATGCTACTCAATGTAATATGCAACATGATGCAGCCCTGTGAAACTTCATACAACCTGAGTTTCTCTGGGGAATGTCTTGTCAAACTCCTCAAACCAGTAAACAAACAAACAAAAAAAAAAACACAAGTCTAACTCAGGGGAAACAGAGTTCAGTTTCCATGCACTACTTATCTAGAACAATCTATCATTTTAAATCAGAAATTAAGAGCCAATACTTCCTTTAAACAAAGTCCAAAAACCCGCATTTGCTCCTCAGATGTTTGCACCTGTTTTGCAAACTAACAAACTCGTGGGTGCACAGTGTTCAAACTGCGAGCACTGATGCATCTGTACTGTTTACTGGAGTGTATTGATGACTCCTGTCGGGCAGCTCTACATTCTATTTGTTCTGTCTACAATTTCATGTTTTGACTAGACAATTACTTCTGCGTTGCTTACAAATGAAACCGATCTTCTCTTACTGTAATGCTTACCTTGTTCCTTCCTAGGAAGTGCAGGTATTATGCAAGTAATAATTTATACCTAGTGCCCCCCCCCCAACCAAGCACAGCTGTAAACGGGTGGCAAGACCTAGTGTACTTTCTTTGGATACCAGTAGCCAACAGAAAATATAAAACAACTTTTTCTTTACAGTCAAACCACAGTTTACTTTTTGCAACATTTATGCCTGACAATTGAGTTGAATGTCAGGACATTTAATTTTGAAGTATAAAAGGGAAGAAATGCATTAATCTGAGTACTATTTAAAGAAACCTTTAGATTAACCAATACATTAGAGATTGGAAAATGTAGTTACTTACCAATAACAGTAAATCTTTGAGAGAACCTCCATCACAGAGCCACACATATTAAACTGTAAGCTGCTGGTGTCAGGACCGCTAAGAAACTTTTGCCTAGCTGGAGACGCTCGTGGTGATGTTCATTGGGGGAGCCCATATAACCTGGGCGGCCCGATATCTCCTCATTTTCCCACCTGAGATGATCTTAGAATTGTACAAGTCATGAAAGAAACAGGAGACCAAAACCCTGACCATGCCAGCAGAAATGTGAGGGAGAGAGAGACACCACTTGAGGGGCACAGAAAGTGAGAAGACCAGATGTGCAGCAATCAGCTGTCCTTCAACAGCATTTCACTTGGAAATACAGAAGGGGGTAGGCGGGAGGGAAAGCCGTGGTTTTATGAAGGAGACTCTCGTAAAGGTTTACTGTTACTGGGAAGTGTCAGCAGGACTCAGTTGGTAGCATATTCACCTCTGGATCAGGTCATGGGTTCTCGTCCCACACTGGGATTGGGCTCATATCTAAACACTGGCAACCGAGTGCAGTATTAGGTAGGTGCTTTATTGTTGGGGTGTGCCATCCTTTGGATGAAACATTAAACAGAGGTCCCTTCTACTCATCCTGGTGAGAGTAGAAGAACCCAAGGCACTCTTTGCCAAAGAGTAGAGGCACACCAAATATGGAAACATTTCTATTTCAGGGAATACACGTGCAGTGTAGATAGCTTTCTAGGTGTTAAGAGAATGTCAGAGATAGTGGAGGAAACTGTGAACAGAGACAGTTTTACATGTTCAGAATCAGTTATGGAGGTGCAGTACAAAAAGTCCTGGGTGCAGTAGGCTGCCATGGTTCTGAGAAAGGAGCTCTAGTAAACAGAGTGTGTGTGTGTGTGTGTGTGTGTGGGGGGGGGGGGGTTGACTGCCATGTGGTATAACAGTGGTATAACAGTGGAAATTAAATTTGACTGGGCCAAAATAGAGCCACCAGAATTAGGGTGGCCAGTTCCACCCTGAGCTTCACCTACACCTCTTTGTATTAGAGAGATTAGAGGGAAAGAACAGAGGAACCTCCCCTGCCAGGAGAGGAACAAATCTTGCTGAACAACTCCAGAACTTGGAGTCAGAAAGCAAGCAAAAATGCATTTGTATGGGGATGCAAAAAAAGGTCTATTTAGGTTGAATCCATCAAGCCAAGAGTTTGGTGACCACATCATCCAGTGGCTTCCACTGGTGGGATAGACCAACTAGCCCACTGAGATCATCTGCTAGGATGTTGAGAGAGACAGGTAGAGAAATGGCCACTTTAAGTACATCATGTGTCAGAGTCCATTCCCAAACCTACTTTATTTCCCTGCAGAACGCAGAACTGGGTACCTCCTTGTCTGTTGAGGTAGTGCACAACATAATGATTGTCCATCAGCACCACAAAGGGATGACCCAAAATGTGTGGGGTGAAAGCCAGGAGGCCAAGAACAGCTCTCATCTCCAGACCAAGAGGCCTCAGTGTGTCCAATCAGAAACTGATTGTTCTATGCATACCAATAAGTGGATATTGACAGAAGAATGAAGAAAATGCTGCACTGGGAGAGTGTGTGTGTGTGTGTGGGGAGGGGGTGCAACAGAAGCCACAAAGTAAACAGAAAAGCAAACCCTGCACTTAACCCTTCCCTGTAGGACCAGCACGTATTTACCACACTTCAGTATCCCAGTCTGTTCATCACCACATAAAGAAGGCTTTGTGGGCTTACATGCAGATACAGAGCACACGTCTTTTGTTACGCTGCAAACCATGCTGAAATAATGCAAAGAGCAAACAAGGTGAGTGGATTCAGCCTCGTGTCACTTCTGGCACTTTGGATGTAGCCTCGTGACACTTTAGTTGTAGCCTCATGTCACTTCTGGCACTTTGGTTGTAGCCTTGTGTCACTTCTGGCACTTTGGATGCATAGAAACATAGAAGTTGACGGCAGATAAGGACCGCAAGGCCCATCCAGTCTGCCCATTTCTTTTTCTACCTTATAAATGTGCCATTGGCCTTTGCTCTGTCAGTGGCCTATCAATTCATACTCATCTGTATTGCTCCCTTATGCCTATCCCATGCCTGTTTGAAGCCCTGCATTACATTCATAGCCACCACTTCCTGAGGTAGGTCGTTCCAAGCATCCACCACTCTTTTTGTGAAAAAGAATTTCCTCACATTCCCCCTTAATCAGCCTCCCTCTAATCTCATGCTGTGTCCTCTTGTCCTGCTATTTTTCTTATATTTACACATGTTAGACTCTTTCACCTTGTTAATGCCCTTAAGGTGTTTGAATGTCTCGATCACATCACCTCTCTCCCTCCTTTGCTCTAGGGTATACATATCGAGCTCTGTTAATCTGTCCTCATGTTTTCTGATGCAGTCCCTGTACCATTTTGATTGCCCTTCTCTGGACTGCCTCAATTTGGTTAATGTCCTTGTGAAGGTGTGGCCTCCAGTACTGCACACAGTACTCCAGATGGGGCCAAACCAGTGTCTTGTAAAGAGGGATTATTACCTCCCTCTTACGACTTGTGATACCCCTACTAATACACCCTAACATCCCCCTAGCCTTACCTACTGCTTTAGAGGTCTCATTGGATAATTTCAGGTCATCGGTCATGATGCCCAAGTCTCTTTGTGACTGCCAGCAACTCCCCTCCCAGCCTATAGGTGGCTTCAAGGTTGGGCAACTAAAATCGTGCAGGGTCTGCACTGGAAGACATATGAAGAGAGACAAAAGGAGCTTAATATGTATAGCCTCGAGGAAAGGAGGGAGATGGGGGACATGATAGAAACTTTCAAGTACCTCAAGGGAATCAACAAAGTTCAAGAGGGTAGCATCTTTCAAAAAAAGAGGTGTGCAAGAACAAGGGGGCACAATTTGAAGATCGGGGGGTGGCTCACAGGTACTGTAAGGAAGTATTTTTTCACGGAGAGGGTTGTGGATGCATGGAACGGCATTCCAGAGGAGATTGTGGAGTCAAAAACAGTGGCTGAATTCAAACTTGCATGGGACAGTCATAAGGCAATTCTAGGGGGTGGGGGTAGAAAGAAATAGACTGCTGGTAAACTAGGATCTGTAGCTTATCCATTAGGTAGGGAGATGGGCAGACTAGGTGGGCCAAGCGGTCCTTATCTGCCGTCAAATTCTATGTTTCTATGTGCATGATCTTGCACTTCTTTGCATTAAATCCCAGTTGCCACTCTTCTGACCATTCTGCTAGTTTATCCAGATCTCTACTCATTCTGCCCACCCCATCTGGATCATCTACTCTGTTGCAGATCTTGGTGACATCTGCAAACAGGATGCAGCCTTGTGTCACTTCTGGCACCTTGGATGCAGCCTCGTGTCACTTCTGGCACTTTGGATGCAGCCTCGTGTCACGTCTGGCACTTTGGATGCAGCTTTGGGTCACGTTTAGCACTTTGGATGCAGCCGCCTCGTGTCACTTCTGGCACTTTGGCTGTAAATGCTTGTCTTGTTTGCTGTTTGCATGATTTCAGCGCACTTTGATATAAAAAGTCTGTTTTCTATCTAAATTTGGTCCTATGAAGTCTTCTTTCTGTGATGATGGGCAGACTGGAATCCTGAAGTGTGGTAAATATGTGGTGGTCCTAGAACAAAGGGGTAAGTGCAGGACCTGCTTTTCTGTGTCCACAGAAGAACACAGCAACCCTAATTGAGACAGACAGTCCAGGGAACCATGAATACTGATTCAGTAAACAGGCCCAAGAAGCAGAGCACGGTTCAGGCTGAGACCATGTTGCTACTGGCAATTAGGCTTGGCTGTGCTACGAAGACTGCCTGTACTTGCTCAGAAAAGCTGTGCCTGAGATGTGTCCAGGACAGCTCAGACATACAGTACCACAACAATTAGAAAGTGACAAGCTGTTCATCAGGATTACATACTAACATACTAAAATGCCAGCAGAATAGGCCTAACGGTCTTTCGTGTCTGCTCGTTTGGTCAGCCCCCACCCTGGGTGCTGACCTTGCTGTCCCCCTCGCCTTCTCTGGCTTCTCCCTTCCCAGTTCCGGATATTCTTGTTGCATTGGATTTTGCTTCCAGAACCCTTCCCCTGTACCTGTCCCACCCCCTCTTGAACCCCTCCACTGTCTCTGCCTCCACCAGCCCCCTCGGTAGTGCATTCCATGGCTCCACCACCCTCTCAGTGAAGTAGCACCTCCTCCTTTCTCCCCTGAATCTTCCCCCCTCCAGCTTCCACCCATTAGTAAGATTCTATACAATCTGTGCTATTTGGGTCCAATACTAAATTACATTTCTATACAGAGTCATTGTCAGTACTCTGCTAATCACAGCTGGGTCATTTGAGTATCAAGGATACACCCGTGACCACTCCTTAGACTTCTCACTACACATCTCCACAACTTGCAGATCTGTCAGCTCTAAACTAAGCCTTGCATACAGCGATAAAGGTGACCTTATCGCTAATGCCCATCTTGCTACTGCACAAGGCATTCTTTTGCCCAGCCTAACTTAAGATAGTCTAGCCTTTCTTACTACCTTGAAATGTAATATGGCTAAAAGTGACATTACCTATAATATTTGCCATTTTGTTTGGCTACAACTGCCTTACCCATCACTGTTTGCTTTACTCAGGTATGGACTTGTTCTTACCTTCAGCTAGGCATTCCTACACCCTGGACTGTTTTACTAATAAGCTCCTCAGGTCTACAGGCCCCGTTTCCCCTGTGGAAATGTCTACCCCTTACGTCTGGTGACCAGTCTCTGCTATATGACCAAGGGGATTATCAATATGGGAAAACAGGCCTTCTCCTCCTTTGCCCCTAAATTTTGGAATTCTCTACCAGTGACCCATCGTCACTCCCCTTCACAGATCCTTTTTGGCACTAACATTATAGGTATCTGCTTGCCTCTAATGTTTGTACCTGTGTTTAACTTGTTGATTTGTGGTCCTTCTCGGATTTGTGCAGATATTGTGCTACACTACCCTGTCTCATGACATACTGTACTCTATTTTCGGTACTATTCTCTGTATTGCATCTGGGCTAAGATGCATCATAGAAACATAGAATTTGATGGCAGATAAGGACTACTTGGCTCACCCAGTCTGTTTTATTTCCATACCTACTCTAATACCGTAGGACCCAACTTGATCTCCAGCTTAACCCTTCCTTCCCTGATGACTAAAGTTCCCTTATGCCTATCCCGTGCATTCTTGAATCCCGACACAGCTTTTGCCACCACCTCTGCTGGAAGGCTGTTCTAAGCATCCGTCACTCTCTCTCTGTGAAGTAGTATTTTCATACGTTTCCTTGGATTCTACCCCCCTCCAGCTTCATAGCATATCCCCATGCTCTTTGAGCATCTTTTTTTTCTGAAAAATGCTTCCGTCTTGTGCCTTATTTATACCTGTGAGGTATTTGAAAGTCTCTATCATATCCCGCCCCCCCCTTCCCTTCTTTTCTCCAGGGTGTACATACTGAGGTGCTTTAGTCTCTCCTCAGATGGTCTCTGGTGCAGACCCTGCACCATTTTTGTTGCCCTCCTCTGGACCGCCTCTAATCTATGTCCTTCTAGGGATGTGGTCTCCAGAACTGGACACAGTACTCCGGGTGAGGTCTCACCAATGATTTGTACAGTGGTATCACCACCTCCCTCTTTCTGCTGTTGATACCCTCCCTTTTCACCCCAGCATCCCACTGGCTCTCCCCACAGCCTTGTCGCACTGTTTGGCCACCTATAGGTCATCTGATGCGATTACCCCAGGTCTCTTTTCTGTTTGGTGGTCATCAGTACCATGCCCTCATTCTTGTACTCCGCCTCTGGGTTTCTATGCCCTAAGTGCATGATTTTGCACTTCACTACATGAAACTTAGATGCCACATTCTTGACCACTCCTCAAGCTTTCCTAGATCCCTATTCATTGCCCCCCCCAGTGCCTACCTTACTGAAGATTTTAGTGTCATCTGCAAAAAGGCACACCTTCCCTTCTAGTTCCTCTGCAACGTCACTAATAAACACATTAAAGAGGACTGGTCCCAGTACTGATCTTGTGGCACCCTGCTGGTCACCCTTCCTTCCTACCACCACCCTTTGACACCTATCCCCCAACCAATTCCTTACCTAGTTTACCACTTTTTGCTCCACTCCTAGGCTGCCCAGCTTGTTTACTAGTCTCCTATGTGGAACAGTGTTGAAGACCTTACTAAAATCTAGGTAGGCCACATTCACCGCTCCTCCCTGATCTACTTCCCTGGTCACCCAGTCAAGGAACTCTATCAGATTTGTTTGACATGACCTTCCCCTGGGGAATCCGTGCTGCCTCAGATCCTGTAAGTTGCTGGTATCAAGATATTCCACAATCCTTTCCTTCAGCAGTGATTCCATTAATTTCCCCACCACTGAGATCAGGCTGACTAGCCTGTAATTTCCAGCTTCCTCCCTGCTACCACTTTTGTGAAGTGGGACTACATCTACTCTCCTCCAGTCCTCTAGGACCAATCCCATCTCCAGTGAGTGGTTGAACAGGACTGTCATGAGGGGCAGTGAGCACCTCTCTGAGCTGCTTCAATATCCTTGGCTGTATCTTGTCTGGCCCCAGTGCCTTGTCCACTTTCAGGTTTGTGAGTTCCTTCAGGACTCCCTCCTCTGTCAATGGACTAGTGTTCACCTCCCTTGCTTTGATGTTCCTGTCACTCAACTGTGGTCTCTCACCTTCTCCTTCCTCCATGAACACTGAACAAAACTATTTGTTCAGGATGCCTGCATTTTCCTAGTCCCCCTCCACACACTCCTCCCCTTCCCTCCTTAGCTTTACGATCCTACCCCAATTTTTTTCCTTTCACTTACATATCTGAAAAATGTCTTATCCCCCTTTCTTTACTGCTTGTGCTATTTTCACCTCTGTTTGTGCCTTTGCGCTCCTGACTGCTTTCCCCGTCTCCCTCTGCATCTCGTGATACACCACCTGATCCTCCTCCCTCTGTGTCTCCTTATACTTCCTGAATGCTAGCTTTTTTGCCCTTACCTTCCCAGCCACCTCTTTTGAGAACCATAGTGGTCTCTTTTTCCTCTTGCCTTTGTTTACTTGCCTGACACAGAGCTTTGCTGCCTTCCATATGGCCCCTTTTAGTGTTGCCTACTGTTCCTCACTCCACCCATGTCCTCCCCCCGCCAGGGCATCCCTAAGGCAGTCCCCCACTTTTGTAAAGTCGGCCTTCCTGAAGCCCAAGACCCTCACCTTAGTGTAGTTTGATTCTGGCTCATCTTGTTCTCTGCCCCAACACTGTTATAATGCATTTCCCTATTGTTCCACACATGGCTCTACTTGTACTCACCCGGGCCATGTCTGAAAATAAGCATTTTATGTCACTTACCTGGTAAATAAAAGCTAAATAAATAAATACCTCTGGAAAGCAAACCAAATACTACTGACTATCCGTAGCTTTTAGAAAAAGCTCCCATACTTTCCCCACCTCCCAACATCTCAGAGGCAAAAAACAAAATAATGTGAATGTTATTTGAAGCTTGTTATGGCAACAAGCTACAAAATAAATGTTCTAGAAATAGCCACTTATTATCATCTAATCATGGTATCCAACCATTAAAAAAAAGATCTGGCTCAGAGAAATAATTAGAATCTTGTAAGCCTTTTTTATTGCAGGGTGTTTTGACATGTTTATGCAGAGGCCGAGATTTCAAGTAGCTCACATCAAATAACTGGTGACAGAAACGCAGGCCAGTGCCAGCAGAGCTGCACCCACCTTAAAGTCAAAGATTATTCCCTACCCCTAGACACCAAAGAGCTTTATAATTTGTCCTTTATAGCAGGACTTTTACCAGTCAAACACTATATAAACAAGGCTGGGAATGCCACTAAACACCCCGGCAGGACGCAAGAGCTATGTTTGTTTTGGCTCCTACACAATGCACCCCCATCACCACTGAACACACATAGTTTATATTCTTTTTTTTTTTCCTTAACTATAAAATCTTCAGCTCCCTTACATTATGTACATAAATCAGGACCTTTGTTAAAGTCCAAAGACCTAAAACGTTCTTTCCCAACTTGAGGGGCATCCTGCCTAATGGTTAAGACATGCTATGAAAATTCACATACAAGTCAAACTGTAAGAAATGCTAAAACTCAGTTACATTTCAATGAAACCATAATCTGACAATTACTGTCATTGAATATGCAAACTCTCCTGTAGTGATTGTTTCACTACCGGTATGTATTCTACAGTCACACTTGTGCTGTATATAGAGTATGTGAGAAGTCCTCAAATGCCTATTGCCTAGAGCTTTAGTGCCTCCCCTTCCTCTCACATCCTCACTCCTCCATGCCTCAGATCTTTCATGAGGAAAAGAGAGGACTGGCCAAATAATAACTTAATTGAGGGCCAGCAGTCAGTGGAATTCAGTCAAGTTTGTGTGTTTGTAGAAGGAATACTAGCAATGAAACACTAGTTATAGGTCACTGACTGGCTTACAAAGACTGGATTCCTTCTACGTAATCACACTTGTGCAGACTACTACCATCACATGGGCTGGAGGCAGCTAAGCCATCAGCTCAGTTGGACAGGGACTTCAGGATGGAGAACCCAAAAGCAGAATATCTGCAGGTCTGCAGCTCAAGGCCATAATGGGTTAAAATGCCAAGGTGGCAGCACTTCAAATCTTATTTACAGGTATGCCCCTTGTAGTGGTGGCAGAGGCAGCTTAATGCTGGACTGAGTGGGCTCCAATGCCTACATGTGACATATAGGAGGTTAATGTGTACCAACGTTCAATAGGGATCTTGACATTGTCCAGGACATTGGCTACATCAACTGGATGATTTACCTCTGTTTGATTCTTGGTCAAAGAAGCAGAAGTGGTTCAGGAATCGACTGGATGACCCCATCATACTGCATAACGAGGGTAACCTTATGGTTCCTTCAAACTCCATCTCAACTGAGAGTTTGGCCATGTTTTCTCCCGAAACTCTTCAGAAGACAACAAAGCTACACTTGAACACAGCCTCTTCAGTGGAAGTTACAGACTGGACCAACTGAGACACTGAAGTAGACTTTGAAGGGATACTTTTGAGTCATCAGGTTCTGACCTTCACCATACTTACCCTTCTCCGATGGCTTGAAGAGAGAGCACTTGTGGCAGATGTAGGTCTTGGCTTACATGGCCTGACACATCACATAGTTCTTGATGATGTGCATGGGGTTCAGGTGCATACTGCAGATGATGTGGGGATCCATCAGCAACAACTTGATGAAGACAAGAGTATACAACCTTTGAAGTCAGACTTGGAACCCATCATCAGGTTGGAATTAAAGGTGAAATGTCCTTATAGAAATACCTGAATCTCCACAAACACTGCCAGACTAGAGACCAGAAGCTCTGTTCTGAGCATGGTAGCACAAAAGACTGATGAACTGCTGAGGAAAACATCAAAAAATGACTAGGAAAACACAAAAAGGAAGACGTGGCCGAATTAGCAAACTCACATTTTCAGCAGAAAAAAGACCTGAAGGTGTCAGCGTGGCTCAGTTGGTAGCACATCTGCCTCTGGACCAAAAGGTCATGGGTTCTCGTCCCACATCGGGATTGGACTTGCACCTAAAATGCTGGCATCCGAGTGCAGTATTGGGGGGTACTGTACTACTGGGGTGTGCCATCCTTCAGATGAGATGTTAAACCAAGGTCCCTTCCACCCATCCTTGGGTTGTCCTGGTGGGTGTCCAGGTGGAAGTAAAAGAACCCACGGCACTCTTTGCAAAGAGTAGGGGACATTCCCGGTGTCTTGGCCAGCATTCCCCTTCCCATAAAACTGGTTCATGCAATTGTCCAGGCTGTGTGTGGGTGTTGATGTGTGATATGGCTGCCACTGCACGTTCAGTCACTTCACTGCCAGTCTAGCACTGCTTGTAAAGCACTTTGGGATACATGGGTATAAAAAGCACTATATACATGCTGATTCTTCTTCTTTGAAAGGGCTAGGGAGTGGAAGGGAAGAACCTGAAGCTCAATCCAACAGGCTTTTCCAAGACTTTGTGCATACGCTGTATACTAATGCACAAGTGTGACTATACAGAAGGAATTCAGGTGTGTGTGTGTTTGTAGGTATAACAAAACAAAAAACTATGTTACTGCATCTGCTGGGGTCACCAAACAAAAAGTAGGGAAATAAAAAGCTTGAGGGAAAAAGTCCCTGCTGCCTTCATGAATCTGTGATGTGCTATTCCTCAGGGGTGCTTTTTAAACTTCTTTTTGTTAATCACATAACTTTTATGCCCCTTCCTGCCTCTAGCTCCAGTCTCCCTCAGGAACACCCATGGTGTACCCAATGCTCCTGCACCTCTTACCTGGATGCCAGCCTCTACAGAGCACTGGTTATACCCCCCCAAAGTGGTGAAGGGACTCAGGGGTTGTACCCCATGTCCTGTATGTCATCAGGTGGCATCCCAGGTGGTGGTGGTGGTGGTACAGGTCCCTCATATACCAGAGTCTGCTGTCTCTGGAGCTACGGCCATTTTTGCATTTGCTCCCATCCACCTGGGACATCATATCCATGGAAGTCAAGGGCGTGATTGTCTGTTAATGTCTACAACATCCCACTCTTCCCTCGGCCTTCTGACCACACTACTAACTGTGGTCATCCATGTTACAGTATCGTGGCAGAGGTCGTTACCTTCCATGCATGGAAGAGTGTCCTCTGGGAAGCTCAATCCTTCTTCTCATAACCAGCCCTCGACAACTCCAGTGAGTTCCCTAACCTGAATCGCCAGTGTCTCAAGTGTTAGCCTTACTACTGTGCTGATGGACTGGCCCTATTCCTCAGGGCTTAAACAAGAGTGCAAAGCAGGGCTGACAATACCCTAGCTTCACCACCTCAATCCAAGCAGTACTGCACCAGTATTTTGCTTTTTTTGACAAGAGAGTACTGAGGTTAGGGTAACATCAACTGCGGGCCCTACACAAAGCAGCATACCTGTTGGGCATGGGGGAGATGTGTAGCTTGCTTTTCAAAGGGCCTTGTGGTCCCTATGCAAACAGCTAACCTATTGAGCATGTACCAGACCTATGGGTTGCACTGCACAGGGACCTGTGGGTCCTATGTGAGACAGAAAACCCACTGGAAACTGCACTGGATCTATAGGATGCATTGTACAGGGCCCTGGTTGGGTTTGAATCTGGCTCAGAAATGCTTTCTGGGGACATCAAATTCAATCCCTTTTGTGCTAATAATAAAAAAAAAAAAGTCCTGGCACATGCAAAGTTTTTTTTGTTTTTTTTTAAGTGAGCGGCAGCAGATGGTGGAAGAAGGCATTCAGACAATGTGGAGGGAGGGCTGTGCAGGTCACCCACTGTGGGACCTCTCAACAACTATGTACCAGGGTGGCTGTGGGAGACAGAAAAGTGGCATGGCTGCCTGAGGGTGGCAGGTTGATTTACATGAATGGGCTGGGGGGACTTCTGTTCAGTGGGTGGATGGAATTTATTTAGTTTTGCTGACTGGGAAAGGAGGGCTACACAACACTGCCCCTTTTCAGCCTCATTGGGTGGGGATACAGATGCACACCAACTGCAGTTGAACCAGATAAAGCTGTTGGTGGTATTTTAGTGACATTGACGAGAGTGGGGAGTAAGGTGGCATGAGTAGCAGAGGGTGGCTGGGGTAGATATATTTGTGGGCTGGGGTAGAGTAAGTGAGCCACCATGGTTGCCAACTCAACTGCTCCAAAACCAATCCTTTTTTTTCTAAATAACATGCACCCTACACAAAGGTTGGGCACTTGGTGTTGGGAAGGGTGGCGGGGGTTTCACAGACATTGGGATTGGGCATCTGGTGCCACAAAAGTCATGGGGGGGGCAACATCAGGAAAGAAAACAAATAATTTTTTTTTTAAATTCATGATCAGTTTTGGAAGTCAATCACAAACAATACTGTTGTGTTTTCTTCATATTTTTTACAACTTTTGTTGCGTTTGTAAACGTGCTGGCTCCTTTTTTTCTTACACTTACAACTTTTTCATTTGGCCTTTTTTTCAATCAGGAACAGATTAAAGGCCCGATTCTAGACCTATAACTAATTAACCTGAAAGTTTCCAGTGTTAAAAATCTGTTTCCCCACTACACCCCCCCTTTTTTTTTTTTAATTATTATCGGAGTGCAAGAAATGCATCTTCATTCTGAGGTATTTTATGTAATCAGTGTACTTTACAGTGCCAAAACTACTGCACCAATTATTTTAAAAAACTGCCCTCAACTTTTTCCTCTAGGAATAAGAGGGAGCTTGCCAATTTTCATAACCCCAGGTCCCAAGAGGGCCAAGTTATAACATAACAAAAACAGAGGATTTGACAAAAACACTAACTCAACCGTAACATACTGTTGCTACCATGGCAGCACAACACCCCTATATCAGGGCTGAGAAGACACTTCTATGTTCCATCCTTGGATGGAACAGCCGGACTCATGACATGCATGTAGTCAGTGCCAGGATCTCTGGATCCAGTAAATTTGGCAATGGAAGGTTCAACGGTTTAAAAGTTCTAGAAGGTTGCAAATACATAAAAATATGATTTTTTTACATTTGTTTCTCCCTGATGGTACAAAAATGGCTGTGAGCAGAAACCTGAAACATTCAGGCTGATTAAGAATTAGGTCATTTTAGGTTAAGGGTTTGGACCAATGAGGATTACTTTGTAGGTGGTTTAGCTGAAAATATGTAGATTATAAATTAGGAAAAAAAAAAGCCATTTCACATATGTGCAGTTCATTTTTTTGCAAATGTTTCATAACAAGATCATTTTACAACTGACTTAGGTCACGTTCTTAAGTCTGAACCCACTTTCGTGAGAGAAGACCCCTGTTTTTGTGAGTCTTATTTGTCATCGAAAACTACACAATGATTTGGAACTTAAGTCTGAAACTTACCATATGTGGTCGATAGTGTGGAGTATAAAGGTTGATTTTTCAACTGTTTTTGGGGTTAAAAAAAAATACTTTTTAAAATGGCAATGAAATTAGGCTGCTGTATCATGAAAACAAACACTCTTTTTGTGAGTCGTGAAGCTGATTTCATGACTTGCAAACCCACTTTTGTAAGTCTTTATGGTCACAAAAGTAGGTAAAATAAAAGAAAACTGCACATTCAGAATAAAAAAAAAGATGAAGCTGTAGTGAAACTTGTGCGGCCAACACAGCAGAGTGAGGTTCAAGTCTTTTAAGTTTTTTTTTTTATTAAAGGAGTACTACACCCTCATATCTTGTAAATGTTATTTGTTTCCTTGTCTACTGATAACACTTTTCGTTTAACTGTTGGGGATATATGTGCTTGCTTTGGTTTGTTTTCACTGTTCATAATAACCCCTGTACCTGGCCTTGTCAGTGGGGAGGGGGGTCGTCTCCACTTTCTGACTGTTGAAATTTCACTGTTCCCGACAGCTGCATTAGCATATAAGAACATGATGCCACACACCAGGGTACAGAATCTACAGGAGGGACAGGGAGGGTAGAAGAGGAGGAGGAGGAGGAGTAGCTCTCTACATACGAGAAGGGATCAAATCAATGGAACTAAAGGGTAAACAGGGAGGAGAGCAGGCACTGTGGATCACCCTGGAGACAGGAAATGGCACCACAATACACACAGGGCTTGTATACAGACCCCCACCTCAGGGGGAGGAGATGGACAAGGAAATGATAGAAGGCTTTCTTAGAATGGCATAAAAATGGGAGATATTGTTGATGGGGGACCTGAATATGCCAGATGTTAACTGGAGCACCTTTGCTGCAGGCACATCCAAGAGCAGGGTCATTCTCAATGCCTACAGGGGGCATGCCTCAGACAGCTAGTGTTGGAACCTACTTGGGAGGGAGCAATCTTAGACCTGGTGCTCTCAGGGTGAGAACTGTACTGCTTGGTGCTCCTAGGATTCTTGGGGGGGGGGGGGCAGGAATGTCTGTTCTTCACCGGGACCAGTGACGGCTGAGGCCTTGGTGTGGTGACCTCTTGGGGGAATGGTAGGGTCACTGTTGTGTCCAGTTGTGGGAGGCTTTCCTGGTTGGACTGAGGTGGTGTTTTTTGGTGACAGCGCCTTGAAAACTGGTGGAAGATTTATAACTAAAAACTTTGTCATGCTACCTGATGGACGGTCAGACTCTTTTCTCTATACTTGGGGGGCAGTGAGTGTGCTCCCTTTAATTATACTGTTTGATTAATCTGGAATTCTGCTTAACTGTTTCTGGCCGAGGTGGGAGTTTGTGCCGGGTGACAGGTTCTGCCGGGGAGGTGGGAGCTCCCCTGGAGACCGCTAATATTTTTGTGAGATTATATGCGATTTCTTTTCTTTAGTAAGTACTGCTATACTCTAGCATACCTTGTTTATTGTTTTTAGTGTTTTGTTTTATTTGTTTTTCTTTGAAGTTAACTTAGTTTAATATAGAAGGTGTATTGTTGTGGGTGGCATGGATGTGGTATTTGAGAAGTCTGAATTACTGAGTGGGTTGTTTTGTTTTTAGAAATGTGTTGGGGTTTGGGGCTTGTAAGGCACAGCTACTCGGGTGATGTCCTCCGGGGCCTTTGTCCCTTCGAGCTTCCAGTACTGTTGTGGGACGCCTACTCTAGATATAGGGCTTTAGGGATAGCTCAGGAGGGGCCTGGCGGGATGTTCCCGAGTGGCTTGCGGAGTGTCCAGGATTCATGTGGTGAAGTCAAGGAGATGTCCTGGGGTGAAATGGGGGCTTGAACAGGGTTTGCCTTGTCTGGTCCCATACCCAATGGTATGTGCAGATGACTGGTCTAGCTGCTTCACCTCATTCTACTTGGGTTGTGATGTGCAATGCCAGATCGATAAGGAACAAGATGGCTATAATGGTGGACTTGATATCCTCTGTCGATCTGGCTTGCATCATGGAGACCTGGCTGGATGAAAATGCTGCCCCAGTTTTAGAGGCAGCTGTGCCAGCCAGACACTCTGTGATACAAAACCCAAGGAAGGATTGTAGGGGCAGGGTGGCCACTTGTTTTAAATCTAGCCTGAACCTCACGATGCTGGCTATGGGTCCTATAAGGTCCTTTGAATGTGTGGCTGCCTGAGGGGGTATGGGTGCGCCTTTAGTGTCTTCCTGCTCTATTGTCCCCCAGGTAGCGATGGGGATTTTTTGCAAGAGATCGAGGAGCTCACTGTAGGCCTGGTATTGGAGTCCCCCAGGTGGTTGATCATGGGGGATTTCACTGCCTAGGTCGACGGGGGGCTATCAAAATTTGGGAGAGACCTTCTCGGGAGCATGGGGGCACTGGGCCTGACACAAAAGGTAATGACAGCGATGCACTCGGGCAGCCACATACTGGATCTGTTTTTTTCTTATGAGTCGGACATTATGGACCTTAGTGTAGTTCTGGTGGTTTGGTCGGATCATAGCACCATGGGATTCACGTTTAGGGCCTCCCTCCAGATGGTCCTGCCCCTATGGAGATGGTCTAGTACTGATCGATAAGGGGTATCCCCAGAGGACCTTTTGGTGGTGCTGGACCTATCGGGTGTTGGGGCTGCTTGTGCAATTGGGTTGGATGAGGCAGTAGCGGCCTATAGTGGGGCGGTTGGTGCTGCCTTTGACTCAGTCACACCCTTGCGTGTCTGACCCCTGTCTACTTGTCAGAGATCTCCCTGGTATGATGAGAATCTCTGAGGTTTAAAGACTAGGGGCCAGAGGTTAGAGAGGCATTGGAGGAGATCTGGTCTGATGGAGGACAAATTGGCCTTGTGGGCATATTACATGGACTATCAGGGGGCAATTTCCTGCAAATAAGCAGAATTTTTGTCTAGGGAAATTGCTACAGTGAGAGACAGACCAGCTCAGCTCTTCCACACAGTGGACAGGCTTTTACATCCTGCCTGTTTGTGTGTTGGAGGGGTAGGTTCGAGCACAAGGTGCGAGGAGCTGGATCTGTTTTTTGCTGACAAGGTGTCCTCCATCAGGGCTGAGGCCTCGTCAAATGTCTCTCGAAAGGGCTGCAGGGTCCAGCATGAGTTGAGTCGGAGCACTCCTCCTGTGTGGGATGAGTTTGAGTTGACTGGGGTTGGGGAGGTGGTAGAGATAATCTCTAAGCTGTGGCCAACCCACTGTTATTTAGATCCAGGCCCAATGCGCCTTTTGGTGAAATGTTTGGACCTGATTGGTCCTGTGACTGCTGGGGTATTCTGCAGTCCATTAAGGAGTGGGATCGTTTCTTTAGCCTTGAAAAAGGCTTTGGTTAGACCTCTTTTGAAAAAAAACATCTTTGGACCTGGACTGCCTCAGCGATTACAGACCTGTTTCGAACCTCCCATTTTTAGGGAAGGTTGTAGAAAAGGTGGTGGCCATTCAGCTATTGAGACATCTTGCTGCTTCCTCTGCCTATGAGCATTTCCAGTCTGGGTTCCGAGCAGGGCTTAGTACAAAGACGGCTCTGGTGAGGGTGCTTAATGACCTCCTGATGGCGAGGGATAGAAGGGACCGTACCATCTTGGTCCTTCTAGACCTTTCTGCGGCATCTGACACTGTGGACCATGAGGTGTTACTTGACAGACTGTGGTTTTGGTGTGGCCTGTCCAGAAATGTCATCAACTGGTTCAGGTCATACCTTACAGGCAGGGTGCAGAGGGTGACCATGGGAATCTTCTCAACAAATCCAAAGCCTCTGTGCTGTGGTGTTCCACAGGGGTTGATCTTGCCGCCTCTGTTGTTCACGGTGTATATGCTGCCACTGGGGGACATTATCAGGCGATACAGGCTGGGTTTTCACTGCTATGCCGATGATACCCAGCTGTACCTGCCCTGTGCTCCCAATAGCCAGGTGTCAGACTCTGTATTTAACAGCTGCCTTGAGGAAATCCAGACATGGATGACTCATAATTGGCTTAAACTTAACCCAGATAAGGCTGAGGTACTGGTGGTGGAGCCGGGTTGTCGGGGGTGACATTACCCCCGACCTTGTGCTGGGAGGTGTGCCTTGAGCCCTCTCTAGGCAGGTGAAGAATTTGGGCATAATCCTGGATGGCAGTCTGACACTTGATGCACAGGTGTCGGCCGTGGTGAGAACCAGGTTTTGTCATCTCAGGAATATTGCCCGAAGTCGAGCCCTGATCCCGCCTGATGACCTGCCCACGCTGGTGCATGCTTTCGTCACTTCCAGGTTGGACTACTGCAATGCCCTGTATCTAGGATATCTGGAGGCAACCTCCGCAGACTGTAGCTAGTGCAGAACGTGGTGGCAAGATTATTGTTGGGGGTGAAAAGATGTGAACATATCACCTCGGTGCTCCACGAACTACACTGGCTGCCAGTCTGGTGGAGCGTTGTCTTCAAGATAGGGCTATTGACCTGTAAGACCCTGCACAAGAGGGGTTCAGTCTATCTGCAAGAGCTCCTTGTGTCGTACTGCCAGACCCAGGCCCTCTGCTCTGCCGGGGACGGCCTCCTTGGAGTTCCCATGGTTAGGTTGTGGCATTCAGGTGATAGAGCATTTGTGGCAGCTGCACCTATCCTGTGGAACTCCTTGCCTGGTTATCTTAGGGAGGCCCCCTCGGTGGAAGCCTTTAAGAAGGGCCTCAAATCATATTTATTCAATCAAGCTTTTAATTGAAGTTTTTTTAAATAATAGTATATTTTAAGATGGTTAATTAAGCTGTTGCTCCCAGCTGTATCTTGTATATTGTTGTTTCAAATTTGTTTCACTGTATTTTTAAAATGTTTTTGTATATTATGTGTTTTATACTGTGCAGCACCCAGACTCATCAGAGATGGGCACTATATAAATAAAATATCTATCTATCTAAAATGGGGATGGAGAGAGGATCTCAGATATAGAAATGGGTAGCCATCTGGGATCAAGTGACCACCAAACAGTGTGGTTCACGAGAAACACAACCGCAGAGTCAAGCCATACAAAAGTGAGGGTACTAGATTTTTGGAAGGCTGACTTTGGCAAAATGGGAGAGTGCCTCAGAAAAGCACTAGCAAACAGGCAAGAAGGAGAGGGGGAGGAACAATGAAGAAACATCAAAACTGCCATCACAGAGGCAACAAGCCTCTGTGTGAAGCAAATGAGCAAATCAAAATGAAAGAAACACTGGTTCTCAAAAGAGGTGGCGGGGAAGGTTGGGGAGAAAAAGATAGCATTCAGGAAGTATAAGGAAACACAGAAGGAGCAGGACAGAGAGCTGTACCAATTAAAGCACAAGGAAGCGGGGAAGGCAGTCAGAATAGCAAAGGCCACGCCACACCTCGCGCTACGCCGACGACCCAGGTTCGGGAACGGACCCTGGTCGGTGGGGTTCGGCTGGGGGAGGGAGGATGGAGCGTCCCAACAGATGCTCTCCTCCCTTGGGGTGGGATGCCAGGGGCACTTTGGAGTGCCTGGCGTCCTGAGAGGTCGGTGGATGCACCCGACTCTCGAGGGCTCGGCGGCAATCTACCAGATCTGGGAGGGGGCGATCGTTGGGCGCTTGAGGAAGCGTCGTCAACACGCCAAACTCTCTGCGCCACGGCGTCTCATGGGCAGGGTTGGGGGAACTACTTGGAGGAAAATGCCCTCCAGTCGCCTAGATGAAGTCCTCCGGAGCCGGTCTCACCACCCATCAACCATGGGCAGACCCCAATGTGCAGCCCGCCGCAGGGGAAAGAGGGGGGTAAAGGTGGGTTCTCTCCTCGCCCCGCCCGGGGGGGGGTAATCTAGACCGTCAAGGGCCCCAATGGCAACTGTGGCACTCTAGGGGCAGACCAAGCTGGTTGGTAGAGGTTGGAAGGTCGTCACTCCTTGTAGGACGGAAGGAGTGGTGGTTGGAAGGGACAGTAGGAGTAGATAAAAAATAAGCAGAAAAAAAAAAAAAGAATAGCAAAGGCCCAAACCAAGGAAAAGATAACCTTTCCGGTTAAGAAGGGATAAAACCTTTTATAGGTATATTAGGGAGCAAAAAAAGACCAAAGGAGGGATAGTGAGGCCTAACAAAGGGGAAGGCGGGTGAGCAGAGTGGGACAATGAAAAAGCAAGGATACTGAACGAATACATCTGGCTCAGTATTCACAAAAGAACAGGAGAAGGAGGTATCTTATCCAATCAAAAGCAAGCACTTTGGAGAAGGGGGGTCGATACCAGTACTTTCATGGAAGAAAGGGTTCTGAAAGAACTCCTAAAACTGAAGGTGGATAAAGCAATGGGGCCTTATGGGATTCACACCACAATTCTAAAAGAACTAAGGTGAGAACCAGTGACACAGACTACCTTTTTTAACAAACCATGGGAGGATGGTGTGGTACCTAAGGACTGGAGAAGGGTGGGTGTGATTTCCCCTTCACAAACGTGGGAGCAAAGCAGAGGCAGGAAACTACAGACCTGTTAGCTTGACCTCAGTGGTAGGGAAAATGGTGGAATCACTTCTGAAGGAAAGAACTGTTGAATACCTAGAGGCCAGTGGGGCACAGGACCCAAGGCAGCATGGATTCACAGCAGGAAGGTCGTGTCAGACAAATCTAATATATTTGTTTGACTGGGTGATCAAAGTAGTAGACTAGGGAGGGGCTATGGACATGGCCTGCCTATACTTTAGCAAGGCATTTGACACAGTCCCACACAAAAGATTAATAAACAAATTAGCCAGTCTGGGAGTGGGTCTCAGGGTGGTAGCCTGGGTAAAAAATTGGCTGGACAACAGGACACAGAGGGTAATGGTAAATGGAGCCCACTCCGAAGAAAGTAGGGTTACTAGTGAGGTACCACAGGGTTCAGTACTGGGTCTGGTCCATTTTAATTTCTTTATAAGTGACACTGCAGAGGGACTGGAAGGAAAAGTATGTCTCTTTGCAGACGACACAAAGATCTGCAACAGGGTTGATACACAAGGTGGGGGGTGGAAAGGATGAAAAGGGACTTGGCAAGGTTGGAGGAATGGTCAAAAGTATGGCAGCTTAGATTCAATAAAAAGAGGAGCAAAGTAATGCACCTGGGAAACAAAACCCCAGGGGAAGAGCACATAAGTGGGGGGAAGGGTATTAACAACAACAAATATGGAAAGGGACCTGGGGCAGTCATACCAGATGACCTAAAGGTAAGCAAGCAATGTGAAAAGGCAGTAGGGAGGGCTGGGGGGATACTGGGAAGTACCGGGTCGTGCCTGAAAATAGGCAGGTCTGTTGCCTAGCGCACTTGCCCGGTTACCAAAAGCTAATAAATAAATAAATAAAATAGGGAGAGGCATCACCAGCAGAAAACAGGAAGTTGTTATCCTTCTGTACAAACAGTTGGCGAGACCCCATCTGGAGTACTGCGTCCAGTTCTGGAGACCCCATCTCCGCAAGGACATAGACAGGATGGAGATAGTCCAAAGGAGGGCAACCAAAATCGTGCAGGGTCTGCAACAGAAGCCATATGAAGAGAGACCAAAGGAGCTTAATATGTACACCCTTGAGGAAAGGAGGGAGAGGGGGGACATGACAGAAACTTTCAGGTACCTGAAGGGAATCAACAAAGACCAACAGGATAGCATCTTTCAGAAAGAGAGATGTGCAAGAACCAGGGGACACAATTTGAAGATAGAGGGGGAAACGGCTCAGAGGCAATGTGAGGAAGTATTTTTTCACAGAGAGGGTGGTGGATGCATGGAACGGCCTTCCTGCGGAGGTCGTGGGGCCAAAAACAGTGGGGGAATTCAAGAATGCATGGGACAGACATAAGGCAATTCTGTTGGGGGATAGGAATAAGTAGGCTGTTGGCTAACTAGGATCTGCAGCTTATCCAATAGGTAGGGAAATGGGCAGACTAGCTGGGCCAAGCGGTCCTTATCTGCCGTCAAAGTCTACGTTTCATCCACTTACACCATATATCTTTATGCTGAAAGTACACATAACCTGAAAAAACTCTCTAGAAACACACAGACTGAATGCAATTTAAAGGAAAAAACCCTACATTACAACCAAGACAGTTTACAAAGCTAAATGAAGGTAAATGTGGTATTTCACACCTTGCTGCAACTTGTTTGGTTGAATTCTAAGTAAGCAGACAGGCATACCGTGGAGTCCAAAGGATGCTGACACATCATGTTCTCATATGCTAATGCAGCTCTTAGGCACAATGATATTTTAACAACCATAAATTTGAAACCCCCAGGCTAGTTACAGGGGCTAAATGTGAACAGTGAATACAAACTAAAGCGAGCACATATATCCCCAACAGCTACACAAAATAAGTTGTCTAATGACAAGGAAACAAATAACATTTACAAGATATGCAGGTGTAATACTCCTTTAAAAAATACTGACAATTAGATTGTTTAGTGTCAAGAAAACAGGGTCAGTGTTTGTAGCTCAAAAAACTGTTTCTGTGACTCTCAGAGAGGATTGTGTATGAGCAAGTATATACAACAAGGCAGTTGTGATCGAGAGGTTTCCGTGGTAACCAAAGACCTTGAGAGGTCCGTTGCCAGAAACCTCAAGATCGCCCACAACCGCCTTGTTTGTCTATGTTGCTCATACACAATCTTCTGACTGTATAGGGCAACCATATGTGGCATTCCAGTCCCTCAAACAGGTCGCAAGGAAACAAATGCTTACTTTGGCAGCTGTTTTTTTCTGTTTCCTGGCGCCACTTACTTCCTCACCGTGCGGCGCGCTCAATTTCGCATGCGTGACCACATTCGATGTTGTGCTGCACCGATGATGTACTCAGTGCAGCACAACATCATGACACACTGAGGCAAGCACAACAACGCTGTTGGGAGCATGGATTTCCATGCTCAATAGCATTCCACCATACACTATAAAACATCTTTCGTGTGACAAGTTCCGCTTTCATGACACTTAGTCTCAAAATGAGAAAAGGGCCAAATACAAAGTAAGCCGCAGGTCTGGGAAAATGTGTCTGATGATGCAGCTGCTTTGCGAGAAGCCTGCAGGCCCACTTGCCAAGTCTGCTACAGCTCTGACCCCATGCATGTGATGACTAAGCTGCTTTGTGGACAGCAAACAGGGGCCATTCCCAAAGCAAGCTATTGGTCTGGTGCAGTGAGTGTCACTATGCAGCTGCTTACTTGTGAACAAGCTAAAGGTCTGGTGCAAAGACTGGCATTATGCAGCTGCTTCATGAGTGGCAGCGCCACTCGGAAGCTACAGGTCTGGTGTACTATACACGTTACTATGCTAAAGGTGTCAGCTGTTACACATGTTTCAAAAAGTAAGGAAAATCATTTAAAAAAAAAAAAGCTATGTTACTAATTACAGTTAAAATCTAGATTTAGTAGTTGCTGTATTGGTCCTTGCAAGAATAGATCCAGAAGCAAATGATTTGATACCTTTTAATGGACCAACATAGACGTAACAACAATAACAAAATGCTCTAGCTTTCGGAACAACCAGTCCTTTGCTTCTGAAGAAGGACTGGTTGGTCTGAAAGCTAGAGCAATTTGTTTATTACATCTATGATTAGTCCGATAAAAAATATCAAAGCATTTGCTTCTGGATAATTACGGTTAAAGCACAAATCATACAAAGTAGGGAAATGAAAAACTAGGGCCCAAAGTCCCAGAAACCTTGGTGAATCAGTGGTGTAGTTTTCCTTTTTAGTATGCACCATTACGCAATCCACTGTTGATGTTATGCTAATATCAGCACTGTCTTCTCCCACAAATTTAATGAAACCGCAATGGTTGCACATAGGGTAGTGATATTAGAGTAATGTCAACACTGTGTTGTATGAACTTCATCCCATTTCTTCCTCCCTCCCTCGCATGAGCTCCTGGTAGGCACGCCCTCCATTCCCTTCTCCCCTCCTTTATTCACTGCTGATGCCTTCTGCTGCCCTGGATCCAAACCTGATCCAGTCCAGCCTCCTCTCCTGTTATCTTTGTCTTTGCCATCTCTGGTGAAATGCTAGTGTTAGGTTGCTAACTCCAGTTGGTCCTCCCCCTTCTGAAAGCTTGTCCACAGCTCTCAGTCACTTCAACTCATGCAGCATCTCTCTAAGCCCACCTGGCTCAACCCCTTTAACTGAACTCACCCCCTAATTTGCTGAGTTCTCTCTTCTCACTTCCATGCACTGAGGAAGCAGGCATCCTCCTGGATGCTCAGTGGCCACTATATGATCTACTGAACTGTGTGTATAAGATTCACTGCCCCCAAAATAAGGTCCTTCAGTGCACCTGACATTGTGACCTGCATCTTGATATCAACTGATTCAGATAATGCTCGCAACAATTTTTCCTATGCTAAATTCACAGCAGTCTGGACAAGCAAGTCCCCCTCTGGAGTTTCTGTGTTTCTTGCATCTCTCCTTCATTGCTGTTGAGCTCATCACCTGTCTCAATGCTCAGGGCTCTGTTTGGCAACTTAATATTGTCTCTGGGTCCCCAATGGACTTTGGTAAATGCAAAAAGCTTTGTAACACTTGCACCAAAGCAAACAGGATGTACAAGACAGAAAACATTATGCTTCCAACCTCCAGACAACCTTGTCATCTCCCAAAACTTGGAGTGCTCCCTGCCTGCTCATCAAGAGATTTTTGTGAAAATGATTCTCTTTGTCCTGACTGCTGGGATGTGCTTAATAACCCTTCCTCCACACTTACTCTGGGCAGACTGGACCCCTCTTCCACTCCTTCTGCCATTTTATCCTTGATTGCCCTCCCCACATTCAAGGGCAGAAGCCACTCACTGCACATCCCTCATTTCTAAGTTCTAGTGTGGTTCCCGCCCCTGCAACCTCAGCTCACTCCTCTCTCCTGTCCCCTTCTCCTACCCCTTTAGAAACGCAGACCACGCTCTTTCTCCCCCAACCCCGCACTAAACTCTTGACCATTATGACTGCCTTATTAAATGTTGGTGTCCAGTTCTGGTCTAATCTTCCTCCATCCACTTCCTCTCTCCCTCTGTTCTGAAGCCTTTACTCTTTTGGTCACACTTCTTATGTCTGTACTTGCAACTATTCTACAATCCCTCCTACTCCTAATCCTTCATCAACTCCATCTCTGTAATGTGTGTCCCTTCAGAGTCCTGTTATTCCTCAAGCTGGTATTTGCTTGTAAGCACTCTGTGATAGGTAATCAATTGGGTCTGGCAGTAAAGCCTAGAGATTACAGTAACGAGCTGTGAATTACCTTGATGCATTCAGCAGACCTGGGTTTGATTCTCACAACCTCTACTTGCATACTGTATGACCCTGAGCAAGTCTCATAACCTCCCCAGTGCTTTGGGCTTACCCCTGAAAACTGGCATTGGGCCTAGTGGGCCTTACCGGGTTACCAAAGAAGAACCAAATATGTTGATCTCTCTGCTCACTGTCCTTAATGCACTTGGTCTACAGATGTTGCCTACTTAATACTGCTGTCTACAATGATCCTCCGCTGCTGCAGATTGATTATTTGCTATGCATGCACTCTGCACTCATTATGTTTGCTTGCACGCATGTGCAAGAAACATAGTGCCATCATCCAAGTTTTCGGAGGTGTGTCAGCCCTCTTCCAATTCGGTTAGTGTGTTTGCAGGCACGGCCGCAGTTCTCCAATGCCTGCTGGAGCTGTCTATGACAGCTCCAAAATGCAGTGGAGTACAGCTGAAAAGGGAGCTACGCTTCAGTGAGCAGCGATAAGATATCGCCTGCTCATGCGTGCTCCCCCACACACACACACACACACACACACATATGCTGTGTGCTGCTGCACACACTGTATACCGACGGGTGCCCACCCAGCGTGGCTACACTCAGATAGCCGATGGGGGGGTGCCCAACCCCGCTGGCTCACTGTCCCCCGAGTAGGCAGGGTGCCACGCTGGGATCACCCCAGCGTGGCAACAAATGCTATGGCCGACGGGTGCTCAATCTCCCATCGGCTCCATGCCCCCCAACCAGCCGTCCTTCTGCCACGCTGGAGCCCACCCCAGCATGGCAACGTCCGCATTATCTGTTTTAAAAAACAAAACCTGCAAATCAAAAGCGGTCCCTCGCTGTGTCTGCCCCAGCGCCCACCACTGCACCTGCCTCCCACACTCCCTCACCCCATACTTACCTCCGGACTCTGGCGCGGCTCTTCGGTGGACGGGAACACGTCTGCACTCTTCAAAGCCGACCACGAACTGAGGAAATGCGGTAAGCTGTATAATGGGATAGATAGGGTTTTTTCAACTTTTTTGCATATCTCAGGCATTTTTGGGAATTTTGGGCCCAAATTTTCAACATGGGGTTTTTGGGACCCCTCCTCATGAACTATTGCACTGTCATGGCGTTATTCGGGCCCGAAGGGTGATTTCGCAGTCACTGCATGAAATCACCTTTCGGGACCGAGTAACAAAACGACATTGCCACTGTTCATAAGGTGGGCTCTCAAAAACCCTGTTCTTGAAATTTGGTGGAAAAATTCCTAAAAATGACTGTTTTATGAGCGTGTGTTGCGCAGTTCCTCACGCATGCTCATAAGTTCACAAATTTTCAATATTTTCACTCCAGATTTTCAACATTGCCATTTTACCACACCTCCTTATGAGCAGTACAGCTGTCATTTTCACATCTTGCCCAAAGCGTGTTTCCACCATGTGGCGCACAATGGCGCTGATGGAGTTAATGAAATCAATGTATGGGACACATTAAGAAAATCACAGTTACACAGTTCATGAGCAGAGGTCTTAAAATGGCTATGTTGAAAAATCTAACAAATCCTAAAAATGACTTTTTACGCGCATGCGTTGCGCAGTTCCTACGCACGCTCGTAAGTTTGCGAATTTTCTATATTTTCACTCCAGATTTTCCACATTGCCATTTTATTACACTTCCTTATGAACAGTACAGCTGCCATTTTTCACGTCGCCCAAAATGTGTTTCCGCACATGTAGCGCACAATGGTGCAGTCGGTGTGCGAAAGCAATGTTTGGGACAGATTAAGAAAATCACAGTTACACTGTTCATGAGCAGAGGTCTTAAAATGGCTATGTTGAAAATTTGGTGACAAAAGTCCGTAAAATGACTGTGTTATGAGTCAGCATTGCGCAGTTTCCGCACCCTCGTGAGGTTCATGACTTTGTAATATTTTCAGTCCAGATTTTCACCAGTTGCATTTTTCCACACTTCCTTATGAACAGTACAGCTGTCATTTTTCACAACATGGCCAAAATGTGTTTTCACACTTTCAGCGCAGAGATGCGTGGTCACTGTGGGAAATCATTATTCGGGACAGATAAAGAAAATCACAGTGACACTGTTCATGATAGGAGGTCCCAAAATGCCTGAGTTGACAATCTGCTGTAAAAAATCCCCACACTAATTACTTTACAGGTGTGCGTTGCACAGTTTCTATGCACGCTCGTGACTTCACCAGTTTTTTTAATATTTTTACTGCAGATCTGCAACATTGCCATTTTTTCCAGCTCCCCATGAACAGTACAGCTGTCATTTTTCACATCCTGTTCGGAATGTGTTTTTGCACCTGTGGTGCAAAATGACATAGTCGCTGTGCATAAGCAGCTTTCCGCTAACAAACTGATATTGCCACCGTTCATGAGGTGGGGGTCTCAAAAAAAACATGTTGAAAATTTGGAGTGAAAATACCAACGAATGCCTGAGCTGTTAGGGTTTCCAACCATAACACCCCACCCTGTAGAGAATGACAGGCATCGGGGTGTGACTTGGGATTCTTGCCTGTAATGCTCATACCATTCCACACCCTGCAGCCAGTGAGAGGCATCGGTATGCCTTGGACTCTTCGACCCCAAAGTTCACCCCATTCTCCTATACCGCACCCATCTCACCATATTTCCTGATGGAATGGGGTGCGCATAAGGGCCAAAGACCCCAAGGCACACCATGACACTTGTAACTGTCTGCAGGGTAGGGTGTGGTGAAATGGCGTGGCCGTTATGCCTGACGACCCAAAGGCACACCCCAATGCCTGTCACTCTCTGCAGGGTGGTGGTGGGGTTGGCTTCAGTTTAATACTTCACTGCCATTCCTATTATGCAGCTCTGTAACGTCTGCACTACCAATGCCAATGCCAGCAAGCAAACATTCGGCATTGACAAATGCTTGTTTTAATCTTGACCAGTGTTCCTTCTTTTGCACTTCTATGCATCATTATACTGTATTTTGTAAATCCTTTGTAGCCTCCCACAGCAAGATGCATCTCAGAAAAAGATGCTATCAGCTCAACATGCCTGCCACATAAAAATGCATAAATATCTAAACAAATCAGAAGCTGTTTGAAGGTTTAGAAACAGCTGCTGCCTCAGAGTCAAGAAAGGACAAACATTATGGCACAAAAGCAAACCCAAGTATCTTCCCCACCCCCTTTGGCACTGGAGATAAGGGCAGGATTTTCAAAGGCCTGACTGCATGTATATCTACATGGCTAGAATTTAATGGTATTCCGACTCGTTTTGCAAACCAGTTTTCAAGGCGGAATATCATTTTTATTTTTCTTCATGCTGGTATTCTGACGGGGATACCGCTCCTCCTGTCTTCACTTTGCAGTTTAAATCTATAGCATGCTGTTCCGGAATACCAGAGTTTGAGATGGAATACCAAACTTGGCCTTTTAGTATTCTGCTTCCCACATCAGATTATTTTCTTAATTTTTATCCCCGGAGGAGACGCTCACTGTGTTTAGCACCAATCTAGCTCAAGGGGGTCACAAAGGGTAAAGTGTATACTCTCCTAAGGCAAGGCATGCATCATTAAATGACCTCCCTGGGCCCCCCATCCTGGCAGCCAATGTATCAGTGGGACTAGGCATCTGGCCTGAGGGATTCATAGCGTCCATGCCCCTTTCAGCCAAAGTAAGGTGGTGGGACTAGTGACACAGCTGAATGAGCAGCTGAGGGAAAGGTGGATCCAAGGAAAAGACAGAACACAGTAACTAGAGTAATGCAGGAAGGACCAACATGCTGCTCCACAGACCTGCAAAACTGAAATCCGTGCTGCCTCACCCCCCTACATGAACTTCTCTACAGAGGCTCCGAGTGACATCTGAGGGGATTCCCCTAAATCGTCAGTGTTTTTATGGGGATCATGAGACACAGCAACTTTGCAGCAAGAGTTCCACTACTGCAAGGAGGCAGTGTGGTCTAAGTAGCAGTTTGGCAACCAGATCACAGGCCCAAATCCTGATGGAACCAAATATTCGCAGTGTGAGTTTGGGCAAGTCAAAACCCTCCCACTGCCCCAGTACGCTAAGCTACAGAAATGGGCAGAAACAGGAACCCACTGGAAACAAGATGTTACCTCTCAACTGGGCTATCCAAGATAAATAAATTGTAAAGAAATAACATCTGCTTTACCATGCCAGTTATTACAAGCATAAAACGTACCTATTGAAATGATAGATATCCCGAATATTTCCAAATAAGGCTGAACGTTCCTCTGTCCCCAGCAACAGTCTAGACTGTTCAGTGATGCACTCAAGGTAATCCTATGGACAGAAAGGGAAAAACAGTGAATGCTCTAAAGCTGTGTAACATGAGAAATCAAATTTCGTGTCAGTTTTCATGCATTTTTTCAACTCTTTCTTGGTGTACTATCAGCAGCTCTACTAATGTGCAATCCAATTGTGAAAGAGAATATTTACTTGTTTGACAAAGTATATAGAGGAAGCCAGTACCGAACTGCACTATACAGACAGTACCCTGTATAATGTTTTGGCTTGTCAAATGTGACCAGCATTGTTTCAAGTAACATTTCCCAACTAACAAATGTAGTAGCTAAGAATTCCACTGAAGAAGAGTGGGACATTTTCTCCTGAGGGTCTACATTCCTGCATTGATCTTATGAAACCTGTTCAGTTGAAATGAAGCAGCAACTCACACCAGGAAAAAACAGGGATTTAAGTTTATGTAGGCCCTTCAGCACACACTGTACCACAAAACACTTTACATACACATCAGCAACAGCTGTTAGCAGCCATCAGGAACATGAAAGAAAGAAAGAAAGCAAGAAAGAAAGATAACGAAAGAGAAAGAAAGAAAGAAAGAAAGAAAAAAAATAAATGAAAAAAAAGAGAAAGGAAGGAAGGAGGTTTGGCACTGGGAGTTTACTGGACTTGCTTAATTACGCTGCATAAAAAGTAAAGACTGGTGGTGGGATTCAAACCAGAGTCCTCAGATTTACAGCTCTGTGCTCAAACCACTGAGCTAACACTACCCCTCACTGTAACAGAACACTTAACAAGGGACTATTGTATTGAGACATTCATAGGAGCTTTCAGTTTGAATCTTTCCTAATTTGTATGGTGACATTCTATAAAAGTACACAGTACTCAGCATTTCTTTTCCCCTATTATATCACAGTCAAAAGAAGCAACGTCTGTCTTCATACTTTATCCACAATATACACTCATGCATTAGCGTTGAGGTTACTGCAATGATGCTATGTGCATTTATACACCGCCACCCAAAAACAATCCTTTGTACCACAAGCATCTTTTATTAGTGGGGGCTTTAAAATAAAAAAGAAAATATAGACAGAGAGATAGAGAAAGAGAGAGAGAGAGAGAAAGAGAGAGAGATAGACAGACAATGACAGGAAAGGCAGAATTCTTATTTGTGGACTGCATTGCAAAGGGTCTTCTTTTGGCTGGAATCTCTTCTGTACAATAAAAGAAATACTAAAAAATGAAAAGTATTTACTTTAATAATAGCATTAAGACAGTTCAGAGGATAGGTAACCGTCTTTAATACAGCCACAGGGGTGTAAGGAACTTTGCTTTGCCTTGTGTTCCCAAAGGGTTAAATGACCTCAGAGTAACTGAATCTGCATAATTATAGCCTCCATTTGTCCCTAAATAATGTATTTCACTAGAGTGACTGTAGGTTAGGTTATCATCCTGCTTAACAAACCAAAATTTCCAATTTTTTATTCTTCTTATAGGACTACAGAGGGAGAGCATTTCTTGATGATACTCTTTCTTTTTGACTGGGAGGGGTTACACAGAGGCGTCTTATTTGTAACAGCCCAGTGGGCTCCTAAGTTGAGTTCAGAACACATGTATGAGTTGGCAGTAAGGTCTCCGACAGGCTTAAGATGAATGATCTGAAAGAAACCTATGTTACTGCTTAAAGGACGTTTTTCAGGTTTGATCCTTTCAAATCAAGTCAGACATTGAAGGTTAACGTAGCACGCGTAATCTAGTCAGGTATTACAAACTGAAGCTTTAATGAAAGGTTCAAATCTCCCTGATAATAACAGGCCAGCCTGCAGACATAATGACACGGTGTAGTAAGGGGGAAATTTATTAGAGCAGGACACAGTGCTTATTAATTTTATTTGCACCTGTCAACACCTATTGCATCTCTGTCATTAAGGACTGAACCCTTGGTGACCTCTGCTCTGCAATATTTTCTTGCAGATACAGAAGATCCCCTTCCAGCCCCTTTTAAAATATGAGCAGTCTGTCTTTCAACACATTTCTCTCAGCTACAATACTACATTTAATCATCTCCTATGAGGTCCAGCTAGACTAAAGAACCCCCACCCTCCAAGACTGTAGGACGGCTTCTTACATTGTGGCAAGTTTTTCATTTTACAAGATGATGCCGATATATCAATGTAAACTCTTCTAGTAATTGTACAAACTGTTTTTTAAAGAAGACTAGAACATAAGAATAGAATTATAGGCCGTATGTTTGTCATGGACTGATTCCAGATGTTTTTTTTCATCTCCTGAGTGCCCCTTAAAAATGGAAATAAAACATTATTTTGTTCATGCACTGTACAGCTGTAGCAAATCCCATACTAGCTGCATCTGCAGAGATGTCAAGTGGACACTAGATGGCTAACTTGGTCTTGTCCACTCTCTTGAATCATAGGACCCTATCCTTGTAGTTTGACTTCTATTCTTTGCCCTGAAAGCTCCTTCTCTCTCTCTCTCTCTCTCTCTCAGATGTTCAGTATTGAGTTTATCTTTCTAACTGTGGGTCCTGCTCCTGAATGGCACTGGAATACATTAAGTAAGAGTGGCTGAAAGCCAGCAAAACAGATTAAAGGTGCAAAGTAACCCACACATCAAAGTCCCTTCATCATTAAATACAACAGAAGGAGAAGTTACAGTCTAATTTGTGCAGATCTGAGCTTGCCCGACAGCCAGAAATCTGGCGTCCTACTTTGGTAGAGTTGTGGGTGGGTACTGTTTTCTGGAAAAGGCAAAGCTTCAGATATTATTAGTTTTTTTGCTTTCACTGCCCCCTGGCACCTCATTCCAGGTTCTACTATCGTCTGCTGCCTTCCAGTTTCAGCCTTCTGCCAAAATGGGCAAACTCGAGGGCCTGATGCACTTCAATGGCTTGGACTTCACAGTACTCAGAGAAACCTAATCTGGGGGGTGACTGAGACACCAGGACAGAGGATATAGCTATAACCCATGACAGGCCATGGGTGTATGGGGGCATTAATCCATGCCTTAGGTGCGTTGTGAGGCATGAGGCTGAAGTCCTAATGATTTCCAATCACTCGGGAAGTGCATTAATGCGCCCATACACCCATGGCTAGGGATGTAAGTTTGTCATGGATGAGGTTTTAATGACCCACCCATCAGTTGTTCATGAAATCATTAGTAAACATTAGTAAACATCGTGGCATTGTCATCATTGCTACGCTTTGATGACAATAGTGAAAGTCATGAAAGTCCTGAATAAAGACCAAACATCATGGAATCCATGATGTTTATGACTGCCATGACAAACTTACATCCCTACCCATGGCCTATAGTGGGTTACTGCACTTATAAAATGGATAAACATTAATTAGTACAAAAATATAGAAAAATATGCTTAAATAGTTAAAAACTGCACAAATTTGGTGGACATTCATCCACATGATTATATAGTGCAGTTATATATATATATATATATATTTAAATTTGCAAAGAACAACGTTAATGCAGACATTAGGGTCGTAGAATGCAAATAGCAAAAAGAAGGGAAATGAAAAAAACATTAGGGATTTGGGTCTCCAGAGTATTGGCGAATCAGTGGTGGAGTCTTACTTTGGGTTGTCCAACCTAATGCCCACACCCTCCCCTCAGCCCATACCTCCTCTCCGAAGGACAAGATGCAGCTCCAACCTAGTGCCTCATAGTGATACAGCATGGCCAATATAATCTTTCAAAGCTTTGGGCCCTGCATGAAGACATCACATTTGACCTCATCTCATCTGGAGAGAAGACGGGCATTAGGGTGAACAACCCCAAGACAGACTCCACCACTGATTTGCCAATACTCTGGAGATCCAAATCCCTAATGTTTTTCATGTCCCTTATTTTCGTGCTTTGCGTTCGACTGACGAGGGGTTGCTAGAGATTCCAAGGGTCTCTTTAAAATCATCCGGGGCCCATGTATTCATGTACGTGGCCCCAGCCCTTTGGAATTCTCTATCCCATCAGCTACGGGAGTGTGCGACCATGGAGGGTTTTAAACAGGCCTTAAAAACTCACCTCTGGAACCAAGCCTTCCATGTTTGGTTTACTGAAGATATGAATTTTATGGCATATGTATTTAAGTGTATTTTATTGTTTTCTGTTTTATCTTTTACTGTTAAGGCACCTTGATTTTTTGAAAGGCACAATATAAATAAAGTATTATTATTATAACACTAATGTCAGCATTAATGTAGTTCTTTGCAAAGAATTTCCCTTCTTTTTTTGATAGTGGAATTGTATCCTCATTTGCGCAGGTCTTTTTTGGACCTGCACAAAATTAGATAAATACAATATTGGAGACAGTCCTGACCCAGTGCATGGGCTCAGCAGGCCCCGGCACACATGTCGCTACTTTGTGGGTGATGTTCCCTGACCCACAACAGGGTGTGGCGTCTGCACCAAAACACTGCTCCGTCCCTACCCAGGCTGGCGCTGATGCTGCAGCACTTCCCCATTAGCCATATCCCAGTAAACCATCTCAGGTCACACCTGAACTCCGCTCACTGGCATGGTAAGGTAATGTGTTCCCTAGTGGTGAAACAGACATCCATGCAAACATTACTTAATAAATTCTTTGGTTTTTTTTTTAATATTTTGACCCCAAACTTTCAACATAGCCTTCTTATGACTCCACTTCGTAAACCCCATAGGTGAAAATGTTAAAATCCATGCTGAAATGCCATGTCATGCCACAAGTGCGAAAACACATTTTGGACAGGATGTGAAAAATGACAGCTGTACTGTTCATGAGGTGGTGTGCCAAAATGGCTGTGTAGAAAATTTGGAGTCAAAATATTAAAAATTACCACATTTTCAATGAACGTGCGTAACTCTGCCCTTTTTAGGAATTTTTTCACTAAATTTTCAACATGGCCTTTCTGGGACCTCACCTCATGCACACTGGTGGTGAAATTTTGTTACTAAGTCCCGAAAGGCGATTCTGTGCAGCAACAATGAATTCACCTTATGGGCCTGATTAATGAAATGACAGTTGCAGTGTTCATGAGGTGGTGGGGTCCCAAAAAAACCATGTTAAAAATTTGGTGAAAGAATTCCCCAAAATGGCAACACATTATGAATGCCACTGAAATACATTACACATACTAACATACTAAGGTACTAGTCGCCAGTAGATTAAGCCTTACTGTCTGTCGAGTCTGCTCGAGCCTCAGACCCCAGGGTGGGTACCAAAGCCATCCCCACTTGTTGTACCCTGTGTCCCCTGTCCTCCATCTCAGGCCCCCTGGCGCAAGCCAACCTCTGCTTCATTCCTTTCCTGTACTAGTCCCACCCTTTCTTGAACCCCTCCACCGTAGAAGCCTGAACCAGCTCTCCAGGCAGCACACTCCACAGTTCCACCACTCTCTCGGTGAAATACCTCTTCCTCCTTCCCCCCTCATCCTCCCCCCTCCAAGCTTCCAACTATGTCCTCTTGTGATTCCACCTTCCTTCAGCCTAAAGATCCCCTTCCGATTTATCCTATTTATTCCCTTAAGGTACTTGAAGACCTCAATCATGTCCCCCCGATCCCTCCTCTCCTCCAACAAGAACAGGCCTAGCTCCTCTAGTCTCTCCTTATAAGTCATCTCCCCTAAACCTCGAATCATTTTGGTTGCTCACCTCTGGATCCTTTCAAGGAGCTGGATGTCCCCCCTCAAGTGCGGCCTCCAGTACTGCACACAGTACTCAAGGTGTGGTCTGACCAGGCCACTGTACAGCGGCAGAATCAGGTCCCTGCTCCTCAAGGTAATCCCCCGTGTGATGCAGCCCAACATCCTATCTGCCTTTACTGCCACCCCCCCTGCACTGCTCAGAGTTCTTCATGTTGACATCCACCAGGACCCCCAGGTATTTTTCCCCTGCCGTGGCCTTCAACTCATCCCCTCCCAGGGTGTACTCATGTTTGGGGTTCCCCCGCCCTAGATGTAACACCTTGCACTTGGAGGAGTTACATTTTAATTTCCAGGTGCGGGCCCACCTATCCAGGGTCTCCAGGTCACTTTGCAGGGCCAACCTCCCCTCCTCCATCACTGTACCCAGCTTGGAGTCATCTGCAAAGAGATTCACTTCACACACCGCTAACCTCCCTGATATCAGAGATGTAGGCATTAAACAGAATCGGCCCCAGGACCAAGCCCTGAGGTACCCCACCAATGACCTCCCCAGGAGTGGAGACCTCCCCTCCAACCACTACTTTCTAAGTGCACCCAGCCAGCCAGTTTCCGATCCATCTGACCATCAATGGGCCTACCCCTATTCCCCTCAGTTTCTCCAGTAGTCCAATGTGAGGGACCGTGTCAAACGCCTTGCTGAAGTCCAAGAAAGTACTTCCACACGTCTTCCCTTGTCTAGTTCCGATGTTACCCATTCATAGAACTCCACAAGATTAGTTTGACACAATCTACCAGACACAAACCCATGTTGACGACTATCCCGAAATCCCATACCCTCCAAGAACCCCCCCAAACGTTCCTTAAGTATACTCTCCAGCATCTTACCCACCATCGTTGTCAAAGTGACGGGTCTATAGTTACCTGGCACCTCCCCTGTTCCCCCTTTATGGATTGGCACCACATGTGCCACCCTCCAATCCCTAGGCATCCGCCCTGTCTCAAGTGACAAACTGAAGAGTTCCGCCAGTGGTGCAGCCAGTACATCCGCCATCTCCCATAGCACTCTGGGATGTATGCCATCTGGGCCTGGAGATTTATCCACCGAGGCCTTTGGTACTGGCAATATTTCTGAGAAAGACACTGTGTATCCATCATCCTGGCAAACTCTGGCCAGTTCTCAGAACCTTGCCTGGATTTCCAGTACACTATTTCCCTCTATATTATTAGTCCCCAGATGCAACAGGAAGTTCAGTGACCCCCCACATTCCTTTGCCAGCTCATACACCATGACCTTCGCCCTGTGCACTGTCAGACGAAAGATCCCCACCACCTTAACTTAGCTGGGATTTCCCAACCTTTGCCCCTCCCAGTGTATACCCCTAATCATGGAATCCCCCAGCAGGAGTACCTTAATGACCCCATCAGTCTTTTGTTTACCTCCATTTTGTGTTCCTGCCCCAAACCCCTTCCCCTCCCCTATACCCAGTTTCTCCCTCCCCTGGGTGTCTTCCTGACTCCTTATGAGAAAACCCCTTGTTGCCCTCCCTTTCCTGCCGTCCTTTTTATGCCCACTTTCCTCAGATCCCCCCCGATTTAATCTCCTTTTTTCCTCTCTCATCCACGCCTAACACCCTGATCCTGACCATAATCCTATCCCTCTCTTCCTCCTCCTCCTCTGTCACATTAATATATCCACCTCCTGTGCCCCCTGTGGGTCCCTATCACCTATAGGCCCTCCGCTGGTACTATCCTTTCTCCTCGGGGGGGTTCCCCATCTCTGTTTCTTCTCGTTTCTCCCCAGTCATGCCCTCTACCCCCACGCCTGCTATCCGATATCCCTCCCCCTTGCTTTACAATTAATTTCCCTCTTCCCCAGCTTGAACTAGTGCTTGCATTTCTGTTCCCGGTCCCCAACCCCCTCTGTTTTCCCAACTCACTCCTTCCGGTCTCATTTTCAATTCCCTCACCTCCACATGCTCCTTCCTCTCCTACCAAGTCTCGTAATAGCTCAAATTTGTTGTAACACTCTAATGCCAGCCTCCTTCTTTTGACCCAATTTCCCACCGCCTGCCCCTTTGGGCTGCCCCTTACCATCCCCTCCTGCACTGTCCCCATTTTGCCCTAATTTCCCACCATCTGCCCCTCCAGGCTGCCCTTTTCCTGCCAATCCTGACCTGATCCCCTTCCCCTCATACGATTTGGACTGTTTACCCTAATGTTTACCTCCCTGGCTAAAAATCCTTGCTCCAAACATTCTCCCCCCATTTGGTGAGACGTGTCCAGGCCTAGCCTCGACTCTTCCCACTGGCCACCCATTGCCCCCCCCCATTCTCTTTCATCAGCCCCTCCCCCAACTCCTCCAGTTGCCTCCTTAGCCAGTTTACCTCACCCCGATCTGCAACAATTGCCTGCAGAGTGGGCAACCTCCCTCCCTTCAGGCCCAATTTAGTATTATTGCCACCCCACAGCCTGTGCAACTTACAATCCTTCCAAAGATGCCTGCCGTAGTGGTTGAAGACCACCCCAATTGTCCATCTCTAAACATATTGGGAAGGTCCCCCTTTGCCCGGCCCCTACCTCCTGGAATACTACCCCTCACCACTCTCCAAGTGGCCATACTGGGATGGAATAAGATCAAGACCTACAGCCCCTTGCAGTTCTAACAGATAACCCACAGCCCTAGAAACCCGCTCCTAATCTAGATAAACAGTTTAACAGCTAGTAGTTCTAACAGTTTAACTAGGCAATCTATTTAAACATGTAACAGTTCAAACAGTTTAAGCATTTCCCTAGATCCAGTTTCTAATCTTGCAAGGAAAAACAATTTAGCAGCCAACAGTTTGAACAGTATCAGCACCTCCTCAGAGTCTGCTCCTACACTAGTTAAAATAATGTAACAGGGATAATAGTTCTAATAGTACAAGGACAGCACAATAACTGTTTTACACAATGCCTCCTGACCAGCTCCTATTCATGGTAATTAAATTTCAGTGCTCTACTGTTCTAACAGCTCGAGCTTAAGAGTAAAATTTACTCCCATGGTTACTGTCCCCCTTTTAAATTACCCCCAGCCAATCAGTGCCCTACCTCCCCCAGGACACACCTCCTTTGCTCATTTAATAGAGGTTGGGGCGGGTGGGTGGGCAGAGAAATCTCCCCAGTTACTGTCTCAAGTCTCTAATTCTGGCGCCCGGACTCCCAATAGGCCAAGGCAATGTGGCACTCCTCCTCCTTTGTTGGTCGCCGGTGCGACCAATTTCTTCACCGCCAATGCAGTCGAGAAACTCTCCCCGCTCACAGCACTGTCCCAACTCTGTCCCGCCACAAATGCAGCTGAAAATGCAGACATTCGTGGACTCCCTGAAGCTGACCGCTGATGTGGTCTCACAAGTCCCTCCTCCAACTGCGCAACTGCAGGGAAGTGGCTGGGTCTGGCCCTTAAAAAGGCCAGTCACAAGATTATAAATTTTGGCGCCTGGCCTCTCGATAGGCCCGGGCACCATGACGCTCCTCCTTTTTTGTTGGTCGCCTATGTGACCAGTTTCCTTGCCACCAATGCAGACAAGAAACTCTCCCCCCTCACAACACTGTCTCGACTCTGTAGCACCGCCGATGCGGACGAAAATGCAGACACTCATGGACTCCCTGAAGCTGACCGCCGATGTGGTCTCTCAGGTCCCTCCTCCAACTGTGACACTGCAGGAAAGTGGCTGGGCCAAGCCCTTAAAAAGCCCAGCCATGAGAGTTTAAATTTTGGCCCCTGGCCTCCCGATAGGCCCAGGCACCGTGGCGCTCCTCCTCCTTTGTTGGTCACTGATGTGACCGATTTCCTCGCCACCAATGCAGGCGAGAAACTCTCCCCCCTCACAGCACTGTCCTGACTCTGTCCTGCTGCCAATGCAGCCGGAAATGCCGACACTTGTGGACTCCCTGAAGCTGACCGCCAAAGTCCCCCCTCTAACTGTGCGACTTATACAGCACTTACCTTTATTCCTCAGTTCACGGTTCGGGTTTTAAGAGTGCAGATGTGTTTCAGTCCACAGAAGATGACAGCATACAACCTCCAGAGGTAAGTATATTAAAGGGGTGGTGCCAGGAGGGTTGGGATGGGGGGATCACAGGACTACGAGGAATCTATTTCTTTTTCAAGTTATTAAAAAAAAAAGACATTGGGGACAGTTTTTTGCAGGAACAAACAAATATTAAATAAATTATTTTGGGACACTGGGGTGGGCCTCATTGTCCCACACTGCAGGGAGGTCTTGCAAATGCCAACACGGGGATTGGGACCTCCGATGTCATCAACAATTAATGAAGCAAAAGGGGCTGCGGGGGCAGCGACACTAAGGGGTTGGGCATCACAGTGTCTGACAATAGATAAATAAAAAACAAACTGCCACCAGGTACTGGGCCCCCGGTGTGCCGATAAATTAATAAATAAACAAACTGCCACCAGGGATTGGGGCCTCTGGTGTGCAGATCAATAAATATAAAAAAAAGAACCTGCCACCAGGGATTGGGGCCCCCGGTGTGCAGATACAGCATAATATGGCAAACACAGTCAGGATAGTGGGGCTACAATGACAGTAGCCCTGTCCCTGACGTGCAAGTTATGAAAACAGCCGGGGTTGCACTATACGACACAGCTGTCATTTGTTAATGACAGCTGTGTCGTATAGTGCAACCAGCGGTTTTTCGAAAAAATTCAGTTATCCAGAGAACACTGACTTATGTTTTTTTTTTTTTTTTTTAACTGCGCATGCTCAGAAACGTAACATGTTTCTTTAATATTTTAAAAACTACTTAACAGCTGGACCTAAAAACCACAAAAGCACATACCTAGGACAAAGCCCAATCAAACCTGAAAGTTTCAGGTTTGAAAGCCTCTTATTTTTTTAGTTATCTGATGGCAAAAAATGGTCTTAACATTTTCAAAAACGGAGACACATGTTTTTTTTGCACCTCTGTAACTTTGTCCCCACTGAGCCGATCTCTGTGAAATTTACAGAACCAACAGACTCTGGCACAAAGACTGTGCTTTCCAAATTGCATGTAAATCGGTTGAATGGGGGCAAAGTTATTAAGGTGCAAAAATGTGGGTTTAACATAGAAGTACTTACTAAACCCTAATATACAGGCCCGACCGTGTCTGTACAATAGATATATATATATTTTTTAACTATACAATATTTTGATTTTGTACAGTTTGTCCTGATCTATTTACTGGTGGTGTCCAAGGATTCAGCACTTCTGGAATGAGGTATTTACTGTATATGTTTCTGAGTGAGTTGCCGTTGCCATTCTGTAAGCTGATTCCCATTCTCAACTTTCTATTAGTCCCGACGACTTCTGTCATATTCCACCCATCCCCGGATAATTCGCAGTCTGGTCATTAACAATCCCATCCCCATCACACTGCAGCAACCAACCCGGGGCAAAACTTGCTGAGTAATTCCTGTGAGCTAACTTTCAACCGTGATCACGAATGACTTTTTGCTCAGTTGTTTCAATGTCTCTGCTGCCAGGCTGCTCGCCATCACGGGTCACTTTAATACAGAACTGACAGCTTTCATTACTGTTACATTATATTGGTTATAAGATGTAGGAGTGATTTCTGGATCTTGCTGATACAGGCTTTAAATGCCTATCACAGAGCTGGATCATGGCTGGGTCACCTGCAAGCTCCACTCACACTGAGAAAAAACTGGCTGCTATTGTGTTTCTTTTCAGGACTGGCCAATTTATTTTTTAGTGCACTAACCTGTTGCTAGGCAGACTTCATCACTTTAGCAGCAACTATGCATATACTAGGCATTAATCAATGGTTAAGTGACTAGTTTAACCAATCAATGTTTCTGTTTTGTGCTCTTTTTTACTATCCATTTTATAAAGACTATTCTGAATGGATTGCCTTGACTGGAAAGGGGGCAGTGTGGTCAATTTGTAAGAGAAGAAGTTACTGAGGACAAGAAGAATATCAGGGGAGTCATCATAAGAAGTGCCAGGCTGGGCCAGCTCCACTTTACTCCACAATAGTCCCCAACCACCCTCCATAAGGGCTCATGCTCACACTGCTTTGAGGGGGGAGGGATGCCTAGTGGTACATGGCCACCGATGCTGCCAATGGTACCATAACATGTCAAGCTCCGAGTGATGCAACACAGTCACCCCCACCCCACAGAAAGACAGTGCCCTCATGGATGCTGGTCCCCTTCCTGCTTGTCTGTCTAGGTTTGGGGCATAAACCCAGGTCCCCAGGGCTGCAGCTATGAATTTTGGGGCCCCGGACAAGTCACTTAAAATGGGTCCCTGTTTCCCAAACCAGCTAATGCCAGAGGTAATGCCAGCTCTTCAGGTGGGCCTCTCCTGAGCTCAGGGCCCCCGACAACTTTCCCACTTCCCCCCCATTACTGTGGCCCTGCAGGTCCCCACCAGGCCAGGCAGACCCATGATGTTCCCTGCCATGGAGCTGGCCCAAGGGCAAACATCAGCAGCACATTCCTCTGCCAAGCGGAAGGGGGAGCAACAATCTGACATCACTGATGATTATAGGCAGACTGACCAATCAAATGTGGCTGCTTCAATTGTAAATCACTCTAAACAAGGGTCGAATAACCATGGGGCAAGGGAACCTAATGATTCAAATTTTGGTCAAGCTGAAAAATTACAAAATTGATGTAATGGCTTCCAGGAAGAGATGCTGCAACTTGAAACATAGAAACAAAGAATTTGACAGCAGATAAGGACCTTGTGGCCCATTCAGTCTGCCCAGTTCTCGCTACCTACACTACTACTACAGACCATGCTTGATCTACAGATCTTTCTCCCTTCCCACTTCCTTTCCACTATGATTCCCTTGTGCTTAGCCCATGCATTCTTGAACCCCACCATTGTTTTCTGCAGGAGGCAAAACACTGATGTCCTGGCAGTAATGTGTCTCGCTGCCATGCAACTGACTTGGATTGCTCTGCTGGGAGACAGTCCAGGCCAAGGCAGCTTGCCTCAATTGAGGGTGGGGGTTGGTGGTGGGTTCTGGAGTCACAGCGACCCCTGCAGCTGGGCCAGGGAGCATGCTCTCTTTGTAGAAGGGTGTGTGTGTGGCAGATCAGGTACTATGGGGTGGAGGGACAGACTGGGGGAGAAGACTGGAAAGAAAACCCCTCTGCGATCCAAATGATGGTGGAATCATCTGAAAAGGTATATCCCTGGGTTGATGGAAGGCTATCCCAGTCTTTGGCACCCTCAGGATGTACGCATTTCATTCCATGTACTGTTGTAACATCACAAAAAGGACATTATTAGGTTGGGCAGACTCTTCCAACTATGTGTCATAATGCCATAAAAATATGACGAAGTATACTCAAGAGTCCCCAAGGACTTATCCTGCTGTGGTCCCCTAGAAACATAGGAATGGCTCTGATGGCAGATGGAGAAGGTAGGAAAAAAGTATATATCATCAGTGAAGCTGGTGCGATGTTGGAAACTTTGCACTACATGTAGCATGGCAAAGTTTTCCTGCCCCCCACCACCACCAACTTTACACAGTGAAATAAAAAAAAATAAAAAAAACACCTCCCCACCTATGTAGTACTTTTACCCCCACCCTTCTCTTCTCAGTTCTAACCTATATAAATTACATCCAGTCACCCAAACCACCATCCTCCTTCCCAGTCCTTGTAACTATAATTACTGTAACATCTTATGGTATCAATAGAAATTCAAGGCAGGTATTTTTATGTCAAGAAAAGTGCTTTTTTCAAAATTTGCATAAGCAGCCTCTTCACAGGAATGAATGTTTTGAATAACAAGCCAACTCCGTATTGAGAAATGTATTATTCTTTTAGTACCTGAATGGGAATGCAGTCTAGCAGACTCCAAATCATTCATGAAATGTAATCATAACACTAAGAAAACTAAAACAGTTCTAGTCCTAGCATTTGAATGTTAAATAAAAAAAAAAAAAATCACAGTCATTGCTACCTAGGGATGTATGACATTAACCTACATGAATTTCTCTTACTGTTAAACTGACTCGTACAGAATGCATCCCTATGTACCCCTCCCCCAGGATGCCTCTGTAAAATGAGCCATTTACAGCTCAGTAGGCCATTCCTGGTAAATCTTTTTCAATCAATAAATAAAACCTGGTTTCAGAGTTTGGATGATGTAAACCTGAGGATCCTAAATTTGAACTCCATCATTGCTACTGACCCAACTTGTGACATTCAGCAAATCCCCTAGACTCTGTTTGTTGCTCTTCTTCCAGCTGGACAATGGGGCAGCAGCAGAACCCCACTGACTATGAGGTATGCCAGCTGAGCTGGGTCATCCTGGGTCAAAAAGTTTCAAATAAAACTACATGACTGGGGAAAGGCTGGATTGTGAATGGGAATCAAAATTTACAGATTTAACTTTTTCCAGTTAAAAAAAATGGAATGGACGAGCCCCTCCTACCCCCACCCTGAGCTTTTACCATTTTTATGGCAGTGGGTGGCGCCTACAGCCATTTTGCTTTCGGTCCTAAAACGGGCAACTGTGGCACGCTTCTGAGCTTGGAACACTCCACCACAGTCGATCGCTATGAAGTAACAGATGCACTATTTCGGCTGTTACTTCCACATTCTGGGACAAGAATTGCAAATGCGCCTTGCATGCATGTGCAGTTCCACCAGTGCCACCATCTTGGGAATGGCAGATTGCCATTCACTGCTACTACGCAGTGCAGAGTCAATTCATATCAAAACAAAGATCACTGGCAATCGTTCACGTTGGGATGACAGAGTCTTCAGTTGCTTTTTAAACACCATCATCTACGCTTCATTTCAGCTGATACCTCTTAACAGTACCTGAGTATCATGCATGCCCATGATTCTTGCCTCAAAACCTTCCTCAGCCCCATCGATCATTGGCGCTTCTGTCACTAAAGGCAGGCTCCCCAGGACCCACCACTTTACCATTTTCTACAGAAGGGGCAGTAAGGCAGTTATGTGTAATCACTAACAGTAGCAATGTGTAAATAACTCAGCTTTTCCAACAAAGTGCTTTAAAGCACCCGTACTAACGATGTAAATGCATGCCATTTTCACATGGTTCCAGCAGCTTGTTTACATTCCGCAAAGCACAGCCCGCCACTGGAGGGCAGAACTGATACACCGTCATCCCCATCTCCCTATATGTTGAACTGGGAGAAAAGTTAATTTAGCTCAGTTTTAGCACAAAAACATATTTTCCTCCTTTTGAGCATGAACAAGTCTTTTCAAGAGTCTTGAAAAGATTTGTTCATGCTCAAAATAGGGAAATTCGATTTTTTTTTTTGCTGCAGAGCGAGATTAACTTTTCTACTTATTCAGCAAATAGGGAGACATGGACACATCATCACTTCTGACCTCCAGTGGCGGGCAATGATTTGTGGCCTGTAGACAAGCCACTGGAAGGATGTGAAAATGGTGTGCCTGTATACTATTAGTACTGGCACTTTAAAGGGGCACTGTCAGCCTTGTCCCTCGTTTTACTGCCACAAAACAACAGTGTGCCTCTGTGGACACAGTGATCACATATGGGCCACAGAATACTCTCTATATAGAACATAATCGAGAATTCTTACCAATTTTCCTAGTTTTCGCAATAGTTACTTTCCCTCGGGTTCCCCATAATTACGCTGTGCACCGGAAGCAGAATCAAGATGAGGCGCACGCCGGACACTGTCGCGCCAGCACATACATCGATTTTGCATGTGGCCATGATAAAAGTTAAACAGCATGTATTTTCAAATGCTGTACTACAGAAGCTGTTTTAACTCAAACCGGGCGCTGGAAAAGCAACTAAATGCATTAGAAAGGAGCTGCGAAATCACGCATCTGTGAAAGTGGACGCTTCTCGCATGCCTGTGATTTGTCGTCGTCCTGCTTTCGTGCCATGGCGAGATTCGGCAGCTCCTTTCTAATGCATTTAGTTGCTTATCCAGCGTTTGAGTTAAAAAACGGCTGTAGTACAGCATTTGAAAATACATGCTGTGTTTAACTTTTATCATGGCATGTGCAAAATCGATGAAGCCGCACAGTGTCCGCGAGCTCTGCTTGATTCGAGGAGCACAGCGTACTTATGGGGAGACCGAAGAAAGTAAATAATTGGAAAACTAAGAAAATTGGTAAGAATTCTGATTATGTTCTATAAGAGGGTATTCTGTGGCCCATATGTGAACACTGGTCCACAGAGCACACTGTTGTTTTCAATAACAACAAAAGGCACAAGGCTGAAAGTGCCTGAAGCTGCTAAGTTGCATAGAAGAAAGCAGAGTTATCTGAAAATTGCTACTGTAAGTGATTGCACATAACTCTTCCTCCTCTTTAAAGAACGTTAAAGTAAGTCCTGCAGAGCCTTTCTTTTAAAAGTAGGGAGGGACTTGGGGCCCCCATATTTGTGCTGTGCTGCACTAAACAGGAGCACTGCACCACAATTCACATATGGCCAGCTCAGAGGCAATATTCAGACAATTAGCGTGCTACAACTGGAGTAGGCTGTCTTAACAAGAGGCCATGTCCATGCAGCACATTGTAACTATGTGCTGCACTGATACAGCCCCAACTGAAACCCAGTGGAGATAGCATGCCCCAAACAGGATAGTGTGCAGGGCTCCTGTGAGACACATTCAGTCCTAACATGTAAATGAGCCAACTGCGCATGCAAAATGCTGTGGGCTACCTGCACACGTATTATAGGCTCATTATCATGCAGGTGTGCTCTGAGTGCCCATCTTGTAGCTGAATGTTGTATTCCTAATGGTCTACTACCCCCCAGATCGTCCATCCTGTAGTGGTTGCATTATTCCAAGGTGGTCTAGTAGACCACACACCCTCTTGAAAAGGCATCTGACTATCTTCCCAATCTGCCTGTACAAAGTCCTCCTCCCTGCACCCCCCCCTCGCACTGGTCACTGAAGCTGAACTATCACAATAGTGACGATAACCGGCACAGCCCTCCGCTCACCACCTTGACTGGCCATCATCTGACTAAGTGAGCTATCAGGAGCATGTACAGCACTCATGATCACTCACAGTCACACAGCAGTCAGCCAAGGCAGTGAGTAGACAATTGTGCTTTTATTTTTTATTTATTTATTTATTTTTATTTAGTTGTTTAACCAGGTATAGCACACTAAGCTGAAAGCTTTTTTACAGGAGCGACCTGGGAGCACAAGGAGGTTAAGTGACTTGCTCAGGGTCACACAGTATGCAAGAGGAAGCTGTGGGATTCAAACCCAGGTCTGGTCTGCTGGATGTCACCAAATTTGCAGCTCAGAGCCTTAGACCACTGCGCTATACTGCCTCCCTGATCGCTATCACTGCTGTCGTAGCCCAGTTTAGGTGATCGGGGCAAGGGTTGCGTGTGGGGAGAAAGGTCCTGAGCCAATGGTTCGGGATGCGGTTCAGATGCCATTCCAGAGGAGTTCCCCAAGACCACCAGATAATAGCGCACCTACTATCGGACAGGTGGTTGGGGGAGAAGGCGACCACTAGACAGCAGCATACTGCTGCCTCTGAAAGAGCAGGCGATGGGAGAGACCATGCATGGGGATAAGGGCAGGGTTCCGGCAGCATTCAATAGCGCTGCAATGGAGGCCGTTTAGCTCTGCTGAAACCTCTGAATATACCACTGCACCTAGTATGTATGGGGGAAACCTCATCTGCATGTGCACAGTGGTATATTCTGCGTGGTAGGACTCTCGGGTACACATGATGCACCCAGGTCCTTTGAATATGACCTACCCCATTAGCTGGTGCCATTCACGGTTAGCATGGCACTAACCTGGTTAGTGCTGTGCTATCCATTTGAATATAGGGGGCCTTGGAGCACAAAATCTAGTAATGCCAAACATTACATTCCAGAGTCCAGCTCTCCTGAAGAGAATGTCTTCCACACAGAGACAGTTTTTACAGCCTCTCCTAAAGCTGATAATATCGCTGTTAAGATGGTAACACTGATTAGGGCAATTAGTCTCTCACTTGTTTAAGCCATGTCCCAAAGCTGTGAGGCAGGGAGCTGAGAGGAATGATTCAGCAATACGCTATACATAGGAAAATCATACCACAAAAAGCCATAAGTGTCCATAACTGTCATAAATATGGCAGGTCAATGAAAAGCTGCTGCTTACGATGCAAAACCCAGGGCTCTAAACAGCCAACAAAACAGGTTACTCATCTGTAACAGTAGTTCTAGGAGTGGTATATGATGTTCAACCACACTTTCTAGCAGTTGCCTTTCCCTTGAAGACTGACCACCAGGTGGCACTGTCACACAGCAGCTTCTTTCAGCAGTCTTCCGTGGGGGCCGCATACACGACATCACTTCCTGTGGATGTGTATAAAAGTGGGTGGCCCCCAGTACCCTCTGTTCGTTGTCAGCTTTGGTGAGCACGGCCTGGATTGAGGTAAACAAGAGCCTGAAAAACAGAGAACAGCGATCCCACTCAACGTCCTGAGTTGAAGATTCAAGACAACAAGGCAGGGGGATGGAGGGTGGGGGACTTACTGCAAGAGACAGTCCTCGGAAGACCTACTGTTATGGTAAGTTCTTACGTAACTGTACTATCTTCTATGGACTGGTCTCTTGCAGTAAGTCATTACTTACGGGAGATTACATAGCAGTAAAATCCAAATGGGAGGAAAGGCAAAGCCAAAGGTGTAAAAGCACAAGAAAAGTCAACTTCAACCACTCCCCCCAGAGGCAGATAGGCCAGGGTAGGGTAAGGACTAAATATTTGATAAGTAACAGAAATGTTCAACTCAAACCTGTTCTGTGCAGGCAGACAGGCCAATGGTTAGGCAAAGACATATGGCATGAAACCAGGAGAAATGTCCAACTCAAACCCCTTCCGTGCAGGCAGATAGGCCAACGTTTAGGCGAAGACATTTGGCACAAAACTAGGAGAAATGTCAACTCAAACCACACCCGCTCAGGCAGAAAGGCACAAAGATGGGTGAGTACAGGAGGCATGATGTAGAAAGAACTGTGGGTGGCCAGGCACAGTGATTCATCCTGATGAGGCAGAGGTCGACAGGCCCTGGCATTAAGTCAAAGTCAATAAATATACAAGGAGAGCAGATCAGAAAGTAGAAAAAGGAGCATCGGGGAAAAAACATCCTGGATGGTCATAGGAAGGAACAACTGAAGGGCTCCAGCAGGGAGACAGCCAGGAGTTCCAATCAGATATGCATGGAGGAGTGAAGCATCCAGTCCAGAAGCAAGCCTCCAAGAAAGGTAAAGAGATCCCTGGGCACCTCCCAGGCCTGTAAGAGGAGGCGGGGGATACCCAAAAAGCAGGTTAAGGTGCAGAAGCGGGCCTGCCCCACATGAGGGATGGGGATGCCATGGAGGGGCAGAATAAGCCACCCCCTGGAGGCCCTACCGCGGTCTCAAGAGGTACCCCAGTAGAGGGGTTGAGCACGAGGTGGCCCACCCGTGGGGGCATGGGGTGGGACCTGGGGGCGTGATAGAGGTCCTGAACAGACCAGAAAGTATGCCCCAAAGCCTGAAGGGAATCTGGGATGGACTGAGCACCAGGACCAAAAACAGCAGGTTCCCAGAAAAAAGGGGCAACGGCAACCGACAGCTGGACGCCGGTGGCACACCTGAAAGTCGCAGCCAGGAGAAGCGGCGAAGGACGACGCCAGAGGTCGAGAGGCGGGCTGATGCGTCAACCGCATTGAAGCACACATGGAGCCGGTGACGGGAAAGGGAGGGCATGGCAGACCATGGCTGAGCTTATCAGGGCCACGAGGGGCAGGCTGAGAGGAAGCAGGATGAGACCAAATATGAGAGAGTGTGTAAAATACGCAGGAATCAAAGGTGGGACAACCATGGCAGGCTCCTCGGGAACGGCGAGGTAGGCAGCCATGTCCTGATGAAAGGAGTCCTGATCCGCAGCAGGGAAGCCAAAAGCGTGCTGGATCTGCAGCATGAGCTCCATGAAGGAGGGATCCAGGAGTGAGGAGGGAATCAGGAGGTGCAGGCAGGGCGACCTTCATAAGGGAAGATGCGGACTGAGGGGAACCAAGGTCCCCAAGATCAGAGAAGTCCCAGCCAGGAACATCCCCTATGAAGGGATCCCACCTCCCAAAATCACCATAAAGGGAGTCCTCAGATATGGGAAGAGGCGGGGACCAGGTGGGAAAAGCCTGGTCCGGGCGCATGCACCCGAGCGATGCGGAGGGGGAACGTGATGAGGCCGGACCCTGACCCATGTGCCGTAGGACCACCATCACAATTTGGGTGATGCCAGGAGCCTGTGACGGGTCCAGAGGCAGAGGACGCCCAAGGGTGGCATCAGGAAGAGGGCGAGCCAGCCTGGGAAGCGCAGACCCTGAGCAGTGGGGGGGGAGGCACACCGACCCCTGTGGACCTGGATCGGTAAAGGAGCAAGAGACTCAGGGTGAGGTCCATGCAGCGGGGCCGAAGGCCCGGAAAATGTCACCAGCAAAGGGTGAGAAAAGGGCAATGGGGGGAACCCTGAGGACACCATCCTGTGCTGGGACAAGTGGGGGGAGGGGCAAGGAAGCACAGCCAGGAGCAGAGGGAGTCCTGGGGTGGGAAGCCCCCATCATCTATGAGGACAGCAGCCCTGATGATGAAGGAATGAGGAGAGGCCCCTCCATAGACGGTGGAAGCATCCCCATCGATGAGGCAGCAAAAGGAAGCCTCCCTGTCCATGGGTGAGGCCATCCCGTTGACAAGGCATGCAAAGCATGCTATCCAGTCAATGGGAGAGGCTGCCCCGTAGACAAGGAGTGCTCCGTCAATGGAGAAAAGACTGCCATCGATGAGAGAACAGGAAAAATATGATCCGTCAATGTGAGAGGAGCGCCCGTTGACGAGGGAGAAGAAAGAACATGTGTCGGTGACAGGGGAAGCATCCCCATCGATGAGGAACATGCCATCAACAGGGCAACACTGCCCATCAACGGAAAACGTTCAGAAACATGGCCCATCAAAGATAGAACAAGCCAATCAGGCTACGTCGATGGAGGGAGCAGCCCCGTCGAGGAAGGTACCATCGATGACTGAGGAGCCATCATCGATGGAGCAAGGCGGAGCAAGTGTGAGGAGTGTGAATTCCATTCCCTGCTATGCCTGGAATGAGTGCCCTGGGCCGGGGAGTCTTGAAGGCGACCCCCCAAGGTCTGCTCCAGCCTGGCTGGATGATCCGCCATGACCAAGTCTCAAGGCCCAGCAAGACAGCCTGGGCCAAGAAGCAACAGGGGTGCTGTGAGCAAGGAGGGTCAGGGGCACTGTGAGGAGCACAGGCCCGGCCTAGTGGAAGTAGAAGAGCCAGGGCCTGGGAGTAGTACACATACCCAGGACCAGAGGCAGGAGCCGGGGGGTGCAGCGAGTGGTGCACAGACCCGGGTCCTGGAAGTACAAGAGCCAGGGCCTGGGAGTATTCCACAGGCCCAGCAGAGAGAGAGAGAGAGAGAGAGAGAGAGAGAAGCAAAATCAGGCTGGGCTGTTAATAGCAGCCCTAGTGAATCCCCAGACCCTGCAAGAGTGCCTGGGCCAGGGAGCAGCAGGTGTACCAGGAGCACTAATGGAACACCAGGCCTGCTGTAGAAGAAGAAGAAAAGGAAAAAAAAAAAAGAAAAAAAAAATATCGGGCTAGGCCCTAAAGAAGCCCCAGACCCAGCAAGACAGCCCTAGTCTGGGAGCAGTAGGGATACTGTGAGTGGATCACAGGCCTGCTATGGAAGTCTGGTGGTGCTGAGAGCAAGTCCCCAGGTCCCGGACCCAAAGGTAGAAAATCAGTTCAAGTTCGAGTCAAAGACTGCAACCCAGGAAGTCAGGAGAGCTCAGTGTATGAGCTGAAGCTGGCAGGAAAATGAACAGAGGGTGCTAGGGGCAGCCCACTCTTGTACACATCCAAAGGAAGTGATGTCGTGTGCATGGCCCGCATGGAAGACTGCTGGAAGAAGTTGCCAGGTGACAGCACAACCTGGTGCAAGAGACCAGTCCGTAGAAGATCTACTGTTACAGATGAGTAACCTGCTTCTCTAGGGACGTGGATATGATGTTCTTTCCACACTTTCTGGCAGACTCCTAGCAGTTCTCTGGGATGAGGAAGGCAAGGCGTACACAACCTACTTAGGGAACAGAGACTGGAGAACTGAGGCCCCAAAACCAGCAACCCGGCGTGACTCAAGGTCAATGGGGTAATGGGGAATTAAGGTGTGTGCTGACCTCCAGGTAGCAGCCCTGCAGATTTCCTGGATAGTAATGTCCATGGAAGCAGCCACTGAGGCAGCAGTATGGTGGGTGTAATGAGTCCTTAGCTCTATGGGAGGCTCCCTACCCACTAACCTACAGCACAGGTCAATGCAGGATACAATCCACCTGCCAATCACCCACTTAGCTGCCGGTCAGCCAGGTGCGGCTTCAGCTTAGGTGACAAATAGCTGGCGAACCTCTCCCCGAACTCCAACCATGCACTCCTTATAGTAAGCAAGCGCCTGGCCGCAGGTCTAAAGTATGGAGCCTGTGCTCAGCCTCCGAGGTGTGACTGGCGAAGTACATCGGAAGATTAATCACCTGATTAAGGTGAAACTCTGACACAACCTTCGGGAGGAACTTCGGGTTGGGGTGCAGGTCAATCTTGTCTCTTTGGAAGACCAGGTAAGGAGACTCCACCGAAAGCACCTGGAGCTCACCGATCCTTCTGGCTGATGTGATAGCCACCAGGAAGGTGGTCTTCCATGACAGGTGAGACATGTCACACCTGTGCATCGGTTTGAATGGCTTGCCCATGAGCTTTGCCAAAATCAGCAACAGATCCCAAGGTGGTGGTGGTTCATGCACTGGAGGGGAAATGTGCTGAAGGCCTTTAAAAAAGCACCAGATCACCTTCTCCTGTGCCACCAACTGCTGACCAGCCCACACCCGGTAAGAAGAGATGGCTCCCAGGTGCACCTTAAGGGTCGTCGACCGAAGGCCCGATTTTGAGAGGGACCAGAGGTAATCAAGAATGCTAGCCACTGGACAGGACAAAGTGTACAGACCCCTTGCTCTGACACCAAATGGAGAATCACTTCTATTTGAATGCATAACATTTCCTGGTCGACCCCTTCCGAGACACCTCCACAATAGTTAGGACAGCTTCAGAGAGACCCAAAGCCTAGAACTCTAGCCACTCAGGAACCAGGCTGTCAGGTGCAGGGACTGAAGGTCCAGATGGAGTACCTTCCCCCGATGGACAGAGGGCAGGTCTGGGTGGAGAAGAAGACACCTCGGGAGCCTGCTGCTGAGGCTGAGGAGATCGGGGTACCAAAACTGGTGGGGCCAATCTAGAGTCACCAAGATCACCTGTGCCTTGTCCCTCCTGGCCTTGAGCAACACTTTGTTAATCAAGGGAAGTGGAGGGAAGGCACAGAAGAGACCTGGGGTCCAGGGCCCCGAGAAGGCATCCCCCTGCAGCATTCCCTGCTGAGCAGGGTGCACACAAAACAGCCTCAGCTTTGCATTCTCCCTGGAGGCAAACAGATCCACCTGAGGGGTGCCCCACTGGAAGAACAGATTGTGCACTACCTCTGGATGGAGAGACCACTTGTGACACACCTCGCCCACGTGGCTGAGAGCATCCGCCAGCTGGTTGGAGGCCCCTGCCACATGGATGGCTAGGAGATAGGCCCCCAGGCTGCACACAGGGGTCCACACATGGACAGCTTCCATGCAGAATGGCCTGTTGAAGTTATACATGGTCGTGGTATTGTTCATCTCAACCTGGACCACCTGACCCCGAATGAGAGGAGTTAAGGCAGTCAGCACCAGCCTAACTGCTCAGAGCTCCAACAGGTTGATGTGGCACCAGGACTCCTCGGGGGTCCAGAGACGGTGGACTGTGTTCCCCAGGTGGGCACCCCAGCCCATGTGAGAGGCCTCAGTCTTCAGGACAACAGTCGGCTCTGGGCAGACAAACAGGATCCCTTCTTGCAGATGCTCTGGGACTAACCACCACTGAAGGGTGTCCCACATCTGCTGGGTCACAGTGACCAGCTGGTCGAAGTGACCCTTGTGCTGAGACTACTGGCTGGCCAGCTCCCACGGCAAGGAGCGCATTCTCCAGCAGGCCCAATGGATCATGCTGGTGCAGGCTGCCATGTAACCCAGCAGGCGCAGGAAGTCCCGGGCAGGGCACAACTGCCCAACCTGAAATGATCGGGCAAAGGAGGAGAGAGCCTCCGCCCTGTCCGCTGGGAGATGGGCTCTGGCTCTGCAAGAGTTGAGCTCCACTCTGAAGAAGTTGATCACCTGCAAAGACATGAGTTCCGACTTGTCTCGTTGACCAGGAGGCCAAGGGAGATGCAGGTCTGGAGGGCCAGGTCCCAGGACCGCTCCACCTCCACCCTGGAGGGACCTGCAATCAGCCAGTAATCCAGGTAGGGGTAAACCCAGACCCGTTGGTGCCTCAGGTAAGATACCATCACTGCAATGTACTTGGTGAAGACCCTGGGGGCTGAGGACAGGCCAAATGACATGGCCTGGAACTCATAGAGGGCTCCCTCTGCTCAGAAGTGGAGGAATCTTTGGTGAGATGGACAGATCAGGACATAGAAGATCCAGGAAGCAAAACCACATGGCCTGCTCTAGAGATGGTATGATCTGAGACAGAGTTACCATCCTGAAGGTATGCGACTTGAGAAACTTGTTCAGGTTGTGCAGATCTAGAATGGGTCACCAGCCTCCCATCCGCTTTGGCACCAGGAAGTACGTGGAGACAAACCTTGTGTGTTTCAGAGGATCCACGACAGGAACCATGACTTCCTTCTGGAGGAGCTGGGCTATGTTGTCTCGAAGAGCTGACAGAATTTCTGCAGATACCAAGTCCTCCTGTGGGGCGCGAGCTCAGCAAGGAGGGTACTGCTTGAATTCCAGAGGCAGATCCTGACCCACTACCTTAAAGGACCCACCTGTCCATGAGGATCAGGCGGAAAGGAAGCGGCAGAGCCAGTCCCCCAGGGGAGGTGTGACAGGCATGAGGGAGGCACCCATCATCGAGCAGGCGAGGAGGAGGGTCTGGCTGAGGAGCCACCGAAGCCTCTGCCCCCAGACTTACGGACGACCGAGGCCTGATTTCAGCCGAGGTCACCAGGCCTGGGCCTGCGGATCAGCTTGGGGCTAGGCTGGTTTGGCCGCAGGAGTAGAGCTGGACCAAAATGGCTTACTTTTCTGCTGCTGCTTGAAGCCCTTGGGGTCCATTAGGGCAGATGTCACAGATTCCAAGGTGGCACTGGACTTCTCGAAGCGAGTGAGGTGGCCCTCGACCCCCGGGCTTGTACATGTCAGGGCCCAGAAAAGGAGCATCTGCCAGCTTGTGCTGAGTGTCTGCCATGAAGGTCGAGATCCTCAGCCAAGCCATGCAGCGCATGGCCACGCGGCCACCACAAAGCGGGCACAGGAGTCCCCGATGTCCATGGCTGTCTGGAGCTGTTATTTTGCTACAGCCCAGCCCTGGTCCCAGACCTGTTTGATCTTGGTCTGGAGGTCCACCGGCAGATGAGGAAGCACCTCATCCAGGTTGCCCAGCAGGGCATGGGAGAAGTGGGCCATAAGGAGGGCTGAGCTCGCCTGGCGAGACCAAGTAAGGAGGCAGCATAGACCTTTTTAGACACATGATCCAACTTTTTGGATTCTGTCGGGTGGCTTGTCAACATTCCCAGTGTTGCTGGAGTGCCTAAACACAGAACTGGCCACCAGCCCCTAAGCCGAGGGGTGTTCTGTGAATCCGAGAGGGAACTGGTAGGTACCGCATACTTGCGGGCCATCCGGGTACAGGGCAGGAAAGTGGGGTGCTGCCAGAGCTCCAGGGCAGGGTCAAGAATGGCCTCCATCAAAGGGAAAGCCTCCATAGGAGTATCTCCCTGGTTGAGGATCTCGGTCAACGGGTAATGAGACCATTTCTGGACGGGCTCCATTTTCATACTCGTGGATTCAGAGATCAGGCAGAAAAGGCTATAAAAGAAGAATGGCCTTCGTCCATTGAGAAATCCCACACCAACTCCATGTCGACCGCACAGGAGTGCAGGGAGGAACCCTCTGATTCCGGGGAGTCGTTAAAGAGGGGTCAACTGCCTGAGTCCCCGTGAACCCTCGGCGGACGGTCAGATGTGATGGTGACCAACAGCTGATGGGGAAGCCCCTTGGCCGCAAGACTCCTGCCACATGAGATCCTCATAGCATCAACGTAATTTGCACTGAAGCCTCTCCTCACCCAAGGGGGATGAGGATGAAGAGTAGCGGTGGCGCTACTTCCCATGGTGCCGATAGGAGGAGCAGCGATGTCGGCAGGAACCGCTCGACTCACGGGAATAGAACCGAGACCTCGACCATGATCACTGGGGAGGACCGCTGGCGGGGCTCAGAGGGAGTCTGTGAATGCCAAGGCTTCTCTGGGTCTTGGTCAGGGACCAGAGGCAGTGGGTCAGCAGACTGATCCATTCCTCCAATGGTCTGAGTCAGGACCAGAGTCCTGGATAAAGAAGTGTCTGCCTCTTCAATTGACAAGTGGTTGACCGGCTCGAGAAAAATCTTGGCTGGAAGATTAACCACCATCTCAGTCAACTGGCCTGATGGGGTTAATGTGGAGCTGGCGGCCTGGGCTGAGGATTTGACCAAGGTCTGATCCGGAGAACCGTGGGGAGCATTCCCAATCCCACGAATGGCGGCAAGACTATTTTTTTTACGTAGATTTGTGCCCAGAGGGTCACTGACTGAGTGTCAGCATGGACTGGCACAGTTCTTTGAAGGACCCCATAAAAGTAGAGACCAACTGGAGCGGCATGAAGGCAGAAGCCGAGGAGAAGGAGTGGGATGCGGCCTGGGCCACCGCCTCCTCAAATGCCACAAGCTGTTTAGCAGACTCCACAGCCACGGAGACCACCCAATGGGCATCCTTGGACTTGACTGGAGGCCAGGAGCTTGAAGACGTTTCCAGACAATCTTAAAGGGTAAGACAACTGCCAGAAAGTGTGGATAAAACATCATATCCACATCCCTAAAAACTCATTATTACATACTGCTTCCTTGTTTTCAAGAAAATTACTGCACTTTATTAGTTCTAAAAGTTAAATTCAGTCATGATTTCTATGTAGTTTTACAATGAGTGGTTGTGGATCTACAGTGAACCCTGGCTAGAACCTGCTTGATTAAACAAATTCTCAGCCACAAAATGTAGAGCTTTAAAGGGACCAGTGAATGGTGCTACTTGGCAGCAGTTAGTAATGTTCCTATTTACAGAAATAAAATTGGTACCTCTAAATTATTTTATTTGACTGTACCTCAATAAACACCGATGTGAAAAACAGTGTTTTCGATTATGGACAACATTCTGCACAGTTCTCTTCATGGAACCCCTCATTTGGAGTTTTAACTATGCCACAGTTTGTATACAGAATACTAAGCATGAGCTGTTGACGTGCCAGAACCATGCTTAGCATTCAGAACACAAATCGTGATATAGTTAAACTCCAGATCACTAGATCCATGAAGGGAATGTAACAGAATGCTGTCCCTAAAAGCAAAACAAAGCACAATTAATTTTTTTCACATCAGCTTTTATTCAGGTGTAGTTAAACAAGAATCATTTAGAGGTATGAATACAATTTCTGAAACTAGGAACATTATAATCACCTTGTCAATTAAAAATAGTCTTTTGCCCTCTTTAAAGCGGTTTTACTCTTTAACAGTGCATGGCTACCATGCCTTACATTGACAAACATAATATATAGTTTAATACAACAGGCATGGGTTAAAACTACTTAAGAGAATGGGTTAGGGAAATCTTTAACGCAGATTGGCTAAGGCAACCAACCAATCCAATTATCAGACAACAGAGACCAGGAAATAATGAGTCCCTGTCTCTGCTGCCTGATTGCGTTCTAAATTCTTTTACAAAATGGGTAAACGTATTACAAGTTTCTTTTTTTAAATATATTTTTATTGAACTTTTTCTTTTAAGTCAGGAGACATTTTACAAATCAAGATTTTTTCTGTGCTTACTTCAGTTTTGTTATACAGATTTACATTATTCAAGTATGTATAGAGATCTTTTACAATTGATACAGTCTAGCATTGAGATAAACTTTCATATTCTTTGTTAAAATCTAACAGATCTGGGACACCATTCTAATCTCATTTCTTCTCCCCTATGGCCTACATGTTATAGGCAAAAATCAGGATCTACCACTGCTTGATACAATGACCATCTCTGCCAGAGTGTGGCGAACTTATCCATTTGGTTATTAAGTTCTGCAGTGATATTTTCCATCTGGTATATGGATATCACTATTCGCCTCCAATCTTGTATGGTAGGGATGTCTTTGGTCATCCATTTCTTTGTTAAGGATTTTTTTGCAGCCAACAAAAAAATGGGCAGCAGGGTTTTTGTCCATGGGGGGGGAATGATCCGGGTAGACAGCCATAAGTACCACTCCAGCTGTGAGCTCAATGTTCTCTCCAAGACTATCACCAATTTCTTTTTGTATACTTATCCAGAAGGGCATCAAGCATGGGCATTGCCACATTATATGAGCAAGGTCTGCCATTCTAGCTCCACATTCCCTCCAACAGGCCCCAAATTCAATCGGAAGGTATTTCATCAGACTTGCCGGTGACCTGAAAAACCTAGATCTACACTTCCATGAGTATTCTCTCCAGATATGCAATTGGGTGATTTTGACCGCACGCAGAGATGAAGAGGACCACTCTTCTTTAGATACAATGAGATCTAAATCTTTGTTCCAACTTGTCAATATTGAATTTGTTGATTCTTTAGTTCGATCTCGCATCATTTTATATAGGTTTACAATTAAATGATTCCAATGTTGTCCCAGGGAATGGTCAAAAAATAGTTTTAAGAGGGGAGAGAGTGGAGGGGTCAGTTTGACCTGAATGATTCTGTTGCGTAATAAGTGGTTTCTGATTTGGAGTGATCTAAAATTATCGACATTTGGTAGGTTGAATTGAAGTTTTAGTTCTTCAAATGATAGGATCCCATTAGGACCCAGAAATTGGAACACCTGTTCCAGTCCTAGTCTACGCCATTGAGAGAAGGCTAGGTCATTATGGGATGGGATGAAGCGCTCGTCCTCTGAAATGATCTTACAGAATTCATAAATTAGTTGAAGTGGCTCTTTGTCTCGCATTTTAAACCATATTTTTAAAACCTGTGAGGTTATATCAGTAAAGTCTCTTAAAGGAGGGGTCCTCCCGGAGGAAGGAAGAAAAAAATTATTTTTTTTATGTCATGCATATCATTCAGGTGAAACTCTAGTTTCTTCCATAGGGAATCAAACTGTTTGGAAAGCCATAGAAGAAGTATTCTAAGAAATGCGGCTTCTGCATATTTTTTGAAGTCTGGGAGGTTAGTTCCACCCTGAGCCAATGATAATTTTAATATTGAAAGATGGATTCGTGGTTTTTGTTTGTTCCAGATGAACACTGACATCATGTTATTCCATGATTTAAAATAGTATTGAGATGGGAAATATTGAATATTTTGGAACAAATACAATAGGCAGGGTAAGATATTCATTCCAATAGTTTCAATGCGTTGGAACAGGGAGAGTGGTAGGTGAGTCCATCTATCCAGGTCTTTCTTAATCGCAATGGAGATAGGTTCGTAATTGATTAGTTCAATTACGTGAAGATTATGGGGTATGTGTATGCCTAGGTATTTTATTTTGGTTGAGTGCCATTTAATGGTTAGACTTTGTTTTAAGGTGTTTGGATTGGTATAAACGTATTCCAAGTTTCTGACTGGCTGAGGGACTTCTCTAGCTGGGCATCTATTAGACAACAGATGCCCAGCTATTAAAAGTGCCCGCCCAGCCATCCCCAATACCAGAATCCTGCTGCCCAGCCTGGTCTCCAATTGGTAAAATCACCTCATTTTGTTTTCAAATTTCCGTCATTTATTTGTCTCGCTTAGCAAGAGGTAAGAGCCAATCCCAGTCCTCCAGTCCTTTTTTCCAATCTTTTGTACTTCTGTGATTTTTTGATTTACATTTTAAACTTTAAAAAACATCCCTGAGCACCAAACCTCCACCAGAGAATGTCTGTCTCCCAAACAGAAAACCCAACAAAACAACAGTAGGCAATCCCTTGTTCAAAATGCAATGGACCTTCTGTCCGTACCAGGCTGCTCATCACTGTGATCGCCACCACTGCACTCCTGCCATACCCGTCAATACCAAAAATAAAAACATGGCATTTTTGCTCAAAATCAAAGTACCTTCCTTTCAGTGCAGAGTTCATCAGCCAAGTTCCCTGTTCCCTCTCCATTAAGAGCCTCAGAAACCGCAGCAATCTCACTGAACGGAAGCTTCACTCTCACACTCCTGGTCCTCTTGGAATGCAGCGAGGACCAGGAACTCATAAAAGAACAAGAATAAATAACTCAGATCCAGTACTTACAGCAGGCAGGAAGGACCAGGAAACTAAACAAATGCAGACTCAACAACTGGCTCCCGACCATGCTTTCTTGATTCTCAACCTGCTGTACACTACACCTACCCGCCCGGCACCTCCGCTTCTCTCCAGATTTCAGATTCTCTCTTCTTTAAAAGTATAGCTCTCCCCAGTTACCTAGCTGAGAACCAAAGGTAAACTGAAAGGCAAACCATAAAATTTACCTCTATACAAGGCTTGTTTCTTTCACTCGCAGCTGTGTGTATGTGTGTGTGGGGGGGGGACTTAAGCATGACAAGTAGCTCCATTGAAAGAAAAACACCATTCAAATGCAGGCGGAAGAACTATTTTATTGAGTTTTAACACTTAAAAACAAAAAAAACATTATTTAATATACTTGCCTAATTTCTAAGTGCAATAATACCCTCCAGGGTAGGCGATATGCGCTATACCTGCCCTTCCAGGGGCTATAAGGCCCTCCCTGCCTGTGGCGTCGCGTCTCATTATACCCCTGGGCAGGTGGGTATAGCCCAATACCGTCCACTCTGTCTGGTATTATTGCTTGCGTACCAACCAAACTTTCAGTTTGAAACTGCCACCATGTTCTTTGCTCGCTTAGTGAGAGATTCAGCACCCCAAGTTCATTTCTGAATTAACTGGCATTTTTTTCTCTCACTTAGTGAGTGGTGGTAGTTGCTTGTTTCAATAAATACATACAACGTTTTCAAAAAGAAAGAGCAGCAGTCTTACAGAAATGGCTGTTTTTTTCCTCCCTGCTCTCTCTGTTGACTGGATCGTAATACTGTAACTGCAAATTCCTCTGCTTGGTTTGGCCCCCCCCCATGGCACCAGCAAGCTGAAGTGGTATAAAAAAACAAACAAAAAAAAAAAACAACCTCTGTCCCTAGTGCCACAGCTCTCCCGGTCTTACACGCTCCTTTTCCCGACTGCACTCCATGATCCCACAGCTATGCTCCCTTTGCCCATCATGTGTCCACTTTAATCCTGTCTCTTACCATATCAACTACAACTACAACAGTTTATAGTCCCAGTTAAAAAAAATTGACTGAAAGTGTACTGCTAGACAGCACGGGAGGAGGGTGGAAGAAAAAAAATGTTGGTGGGAGACACGGATCCATTAGTGTGGACTACCTGCACCGCAGCCATGCTGAATGCATGCTTTCAGCAAAGTCCCCATTCAGACCACATTGAGCAAAGAAAGCACAGCTGTGGGATCATGGAGCGCAGTCAGGAAGAGGAGCAGATGCCACTGAGAAAGTTGTGGCACTAGGGACGGGGGTTTCCGCTTCATTTGCTGGTACTCCGAGGGCAGAAATCAACACAAATGCTAGCATCCCCCGCCCTCTATACTAGCACTGCACTCGCTTCCATAGTGACCATTGTTCAGATGGATCACTCTCACACTACCTCACGGTATGCCAGCCACATACAATTCTGAGCTGTACCGAGGACACTGAATTTGCTCAGGCTAAACCATCACTTCAGAATTCTTACCTTTGTCTGCTGGTAAGGTATGGAAACCGATGGCAATATGGATCACCTGCAAATGTGTTTTGGCCAGGGGGAGGGGGGATGGCAATCATGAACCAACCGGGAGGGTAGGGTAAGATAATAGAAAAAATGTAGAATGAATGAATATCAAACAAAGAAAAAATAGTAAGTACAACAAAAAGCCCTGAATGCATATATGTGTGTGTGTTTTGGGGGGGGGTTAACCATGATAGCCAGCTCAAAAGTAATAACTACAGGGTCTCCAATGGGACAAAAGTCCCCAGGCAAAATAAAACACAGCATTTCAATGCAAGCGGAGGAACTATTTTATTACCAAATAAATCAAAATACGAATTTTCACATTTAAACATAAAAATTATTTTTTCCTAAACATATATAGTACAGTGGCCCATTTTCTAAGCACAATACTACCCTCCAGGGTGGGTGGTATTGGTCTATATCGGACCTTCCAGGGGCTATAAGGCCCTCCACCTGTGGCGTCAGGCCTCATTATGCCCCTGGACGGTCTGGTATAGCTCAATACTGCCCACCCTGTTGGGTATTATTGCTTACTTAAGCTATCACTACTATCTCCCTTCCTGCTGTAATGATAGTGATGCTATATTGTAAGGTGAAAGGTCACAATGAAACAAAGGAATACTGATCCAATCAGACAGCAGCTTTAACAATACTGATGACATCACAATAGCCATGTGCAGCACTGAAGCCAGCAGATGTGAGAGGCTTTGAGGGGCACAGTCTAAATTTTGCTCTTTTTTCTTTTGTAATTTTTTATCATTTCTATCACAAAAACACTTAAACACCTGTTGTACAAATGAAACTGACACGGGGTGAGAGTGAGATTCTTTGAGTGGCGGCACAGTTTACATTTTGTACTTTTTTTCCTCTGTAACTTTTTATTATTTGTATCACAAAACCTCCTAAACACAAGTTGTACAAATCAAATATGACACGGTGAAGTGAGACAGAAATACCTTCACCCCCTATACTTGACCCCTTTTGACTTCACCCTTGGCTTCCCCGCTTGTGACATCAGGTCAATTATAGCTCGTGAAGATATTTTTACTATCTCACTCTCACCCATGTCGTACCCTATATGTAACAGATAATCCACGACAGGGCATGCAGTCATGCTCTGATTTATGCATGCCTTGGTGTGGGTTCAACCACCTGTGCATATAAGAGCACAACTGTACGCTCTGTAGTGGATTATCTGTCTCATAAAATGGCCAATTTTTTTTTTTTTTTTGGTGGGTGAGAAACAGAAAGAAATGCAGGAGTGCGGTTATTGCTGGATAAGTTACAGTCATGTGGTGTGTTTCATCTAATCAAGAGACAGAATTTTTACTGATTTTTCTCACCCATTTTATAAATATACATTTACATATATAGTGTGTATATAGGTATTTAGTACACATATGTATATGTTATAGCTGAATTGTCAAACCTTATGTTTTCTACTCCAAAGTTATATGCTTGGTGACACTGTTAACTTCTACTTAAAATATACTTATAAAAGACAGCATATGTTTCCATAGACTGCAGTCTGTCCTGTAGTGGTATATCTGTTAAAATACCAGAGTTGTGTTTTTATTTCATAGTCTAACACCTTAAGTTCCTTTTTATGAAAACTGGTGGGGGGGGGGGGGACAGCCCCAAAAGTAGGATCGCTTGAATGGAACGGTACTGACCCCCAAAAAAGGCTCAAAATATCTCTGTAGTAACAGTTGGTAAGTTAAATTCTAAAGGAAGAATCCACTCTAATGTCACCAAGCCATGTATGTATGCACACCAGCACGTGTGCAACCTGACCAAATGTGTCATTAAACGGAATTCCCACCATCTGTCACGCTGCAGACCCTTCAACAATAAAAGAGTCAGCAGTCTTCTGAATAAGGGACCTGGCGTTCTGTTAATTGACAAGCCTGTCCCCAAGTATTGAGGCTACTCTTTGGTCACAGATGGGTCTACTTTTTGAGCACGGGGTATGGGCTTTGTGTGACTTGGTGAGGAAGCTCACTCAATTGTAAAAAGAGCAAGGGTCAATTTACAATGCGGGGATATCCACAGACAACAATGACAAAACCCATTATAAGCCCTGACGTCAGACTTTTTTTAAATAGATTCTGGACTCGGGAATAGATGAACAACAGACACACTGCTGATGCAACATATTTTGGAAACAAAGGAAGGAAGCTTAGGACACATGGACATGTAGTTAAAACCCCAGTTCTAACAAAAACCTTTCTTCAGTATACTTGTCTGAATACAGTACACATATCTTTTACCGTTACATAAACACCTGTTCACATGCTCTTCACAATTTTGCCACAGTAAATACACCCTTGCTGCAAGGCAGAAACATCTGATATGCAGTAAAAAAAACATATTTCTGCTGCTTGCAAATATAGCCACAAGGCTGAATTTGAATGTCCCAGCTGTCAAGAAAAAAAAAAAAACAAGTGTTGGACATTACTACAGATGATGCTTAAAACTTAGAGTTTGCAAGAAACTTTACAGACTTCAGAAATCCATTTTCCAATTAGTGCAGTGTGTCACTTAATTACAAGTCAGAAATGAGACAAGTTATAATCAAATCCAAAAGTCTAGGACCTGACTGTCGGTCGCTATTAGGGGTGGTGCAAAATGGTTAATTTCTGGATGCACCGCTGCCCCGTCACCCAAGCATACCATACATAAAGGAGGGCACATGTTGTACAGATGTGCAATTAAAATCACTGTCCCAGATGTTAGGGGATGCTAACAGTGTGTGGGGGGCACTACCACTCAGGCCTATGGCCTAACTGCAGCATGGCTTTGTGCCAGAGGCATGGCACTAGGCCATGCTGCAATCTTGCTGCAGTGCTGGGTACACAGGCATCCACCCAAGTGTCCCCTTCCAAGCCCACACATGTGGCCTGATGACCATTTACCTTGGTGGTCCAATGGACCCCCTTTCAGCCCTTCCAGATGACCTAGTTCCCTAGTGGTCTAGTAGCCTATCCCCACTCAAACTCCAGCACCTGTTCTAACCTGGTAGCCTAGTCGTTCTCCTTGCTACCCCCCTCCCCCCACCCCAAACACAGCCCAACCACCAGGCTTGTGTGCCTGATCACTGGGCTGTACCCTCCTGTTACTGCCTTCTTTTACCAGGTGGCAGCCAGGTAGAGGCACAAATGGCTTTGACCAGGTCACTCTGGGCTGACAGGCATATGTTTGGAAATGGCCCTGTGGCCCACTTGCACAGTGGTCTTGCCCTATTTCTTTTACTGGTAGCTGCACTCCGATTTTCACTGAAAGAGACACTCCTCTTTTATAGTCCTATATAAAGCTGGCCTCTGCTGCCAAATTCTTTTACATGTATACATTTCCAAATCTCCAGGTCACATCTGTAAACAGGACTACTGTTATCTGTATAGTTACCCAGTAAAACATTTTCAAACAAATTTATCTCTCAGATGTTAAAGGTTAAAAATTGCTAGTTCATTTTTATTTTTTTAATCTGGGCTTTGAAGACCTCTGTGGACCAAATAATATCAGTTTCTGCATTTTAGGAAACATCAAGCTAGTCGACTGTGGTGGAGTTGTTGGGGGGGACAGAGATGGGGAAGGTTTGCAACTAGAGCTTGAGGGTCTCTGGAATGTACCCTTTTATGGTTTACCTTACCTCATGTAAACTTGCTCTCCCATCAGTCTTGTCGCTGAGTGCTTGACAGGACTAGGCTAGCTGCAGATGGATGGCCTCAGCCACTTAACAGCGGAGCAGTTGATTGCCCAGGTACTTGTTGATGGACAAATCCGAAGGGATGACTGATTTGGGGGCACATGCTATCAGCTAACCACTAGCCGATGGCAGTGATAACAGCAATCTTATGTAGTTGGCTTTTTGTTTTCTTAATGCTTCTTTGGCTGTTTGGCCCCCCACACAGTAGCTGTTACAATCTAGTGACCTGAATACAATTTGGTTGTCAGCTGCTGCCGTTCCTTACCAGGAAGTTCAGACAATGACCTAGGAGAGGCACTGCTCAATGATACAAGTACAGAACACCAATACACTTTTCCTATTTTGCCATGTACATTATACAAATATGCTAGTTTTGTAAATATGCACATCATTTCCCACATTAAATTAAGTAAATACACAAGTCTATTTATTTAACAAAAGACTGGCAACAGTAGAAATCAGCTAAACTAATCTTGCCCAGTTATGAGATTTTCTTACTGTACTGTGGAAGCTAATCATGTTGAAGTTTCTGTATTAATCAACTGAATTTGTGACACCATGCAGTTTATGTATGTATATACATCATACCTGTTAACTGCTATGAATTTGTCATAGTGCTATGATTTTTACAGTGAAATTTAGCCTTGCTCTTGAAAGGTTTACTGATGTTCTTACTAATGCTAGAGCTATTTCTGGACACACACACACACACACACACACACACACACACTATTAAATCATTAAACTAAGTTAATAGAAACATTCCTGAACACTAGCTCTATGGGGCCCACTGTTTGTAGACATGTTATTCTTTAAAATAAGAAAATGCTACACATTCTCGACATTTGCTCTAAAGTGTGATGGCCAGTGCTATGAAATTTAATGCTGAGAGGTTGAGAGGTATGGTGTATGTATGTATGTATGGTTGGTGTATGTATGTATTGTGTGTGTATGTATGTATGTATGTATTTTAAACCTGTTGACTAGTAGTGGAGCACAGAGCTAGAGCTCGTTTTCAAGCACAACCTGGTGGGGGAGGGGCTACAAGGGGGCAAAAACAGTATAAAAAACACAAGGCACACATACAAAAACAGTAATAGAGCAAAAAAAAATACTAAGTTGCAGATTTGTTAGCTTTAACTCTTGCTGCTATATGTATTTTGGCATATGTAATTGGAAGTGGATGCTCTTGCCTAGTCTGCTTATTTTGTAATTATTTTATTGTGTGTGTAGTTTGGTGGCGGTTTGTGTGTGAGTGATTAGGCTAGTGGGTGATTGACGGTATGGCTGTGTAAGTTATTTACTGTATTAGAGATTGCATGACTGAGGGGTGTGGTTGTTTAGGGTCTTAATGTAAGTGAGAGTTTTTTCATTTGTTAGGTTATGTGAGAGTTGGAAGTTTTCGTGGGTGGGTTGTTTAGTGACCAATGGAACTATCTGTTTAGTTCTCGGGGGCCCCCAGATTTAGCCACGCCACATCCCAGCTGCTTGACCTCTCCCTTTGAGGACCTGCCCCTGTTAGTGGTAGCATATAGGTACTGCAGGGAAGTGGGAATTCATAAGGAGGAGGATAGTAGACGGTGGGGTACAGGGGATACTAACGGGGGCACTACAGGGTTGATGAGGACCAGAAGTTGCCTGGTGGTGAAATGGGACCTAGAGAGAGGCCAGATGTGGTTAGTTTCCACATACCCAGAGCTTCCACCGGATAGAGTGGGCAGGTAACCTTCAGGCCCTCAGCCTCCTCTCCACCTTGGAGGGCAGCGCTCTGCGCAATGCCAGATTGATTAGGAACAAGACCAGTATTATGGCAGACTCGACTTTCTCGGTTGATCTGGCTTGCATCATGGAGACCTGGCTGAGTGATGATGCGGGTCCAGTTCTGGAGGAGTCCGTCTCAGCTGGATTCTCTGTGGTTCACTGCCCTCCTTGGGGGTGGGGAAGGGTGGCCATTTGGTTTAGATCCGAATTGAACTTTAATGTACACCCAGTGGCAGATACTTCATTGTTTGAATGCATGGTGTGGGTGGGGGTCTAGGCACAGGTTGCAAAATCCTTCCTGTATACCAGCCTGTGGGGCACAAGAGAGAATTTCCACAGGAAATTGCAGACTTTCATTGACAGGGTATTGGAATCTCCCAGTTGGTTGGTTCTGGGTGATTTCAATGCCTGAATCAATCTAAAAATCTCGCAGTCTGATCAAGATTTCCTCCAGCTGAACCCACCTTCATGGACATGGCTTCACGGCTTGGATTTAATATTCTCACTGAGGCTCAAGATTAACAACCTTCAGATTAATCCGGTCTGCTGGCTGGATCACTGTGTAGTACAATTCTCATTCGAGAGACCCCTTTTGTAGTCCTAACCTAGTGGAGATGGTCTGCAACTGCCCTTTAGAGGGGTTGTCCCCAGTAGGACTCCAGGTGGTAATGGATCTCTCAGGTGTGATGGCTGCTTGTGGGAAAGGATTGAAGTAGGTGGTGACTTATAATAGAACCATTACCTCAGCCCTGGATTCTATTGCACCAGTATATGTATAGTGTCCTGGCCAAATTTCCCCCCATTCACTAAAAATACCACCAACAGCTCAATCTGGTTCAAGGTCAGTTGACATTCATCTGTATCCCTCTCCCCCGGGTCGTGCCTGAAAATAGGCAGAATTTGTCTAGTGCATTTACCCAGTCAACAAAAACTAAATAAATAGATAAAAATATATATGACCTAGGACTTCACACTTGAGATCCCCATGGTTCGATGGGAGCATAGGGAGATGAAGGCTATGGGTCAAAGGCTGCAGCATTGTTTGAGGCAGTCCAGGACCCATGGGGACAAGCTGGCTTTCAGGACTCTCTACTGTATCAAAGAAAAATCTTCCTTAAGAAGGCAGATTTCTGTACAGGGAGATTGCTACAGGGAGGAACAGACTGGCTCAGCTCTTGCAGATTGCAGTCTGGCTACTCCATCCTGCCTGTCTACAGCTGGTAAGAGCAACTTCATCTGCCAGGTGTGAAGAGTTCCCTCAGTTCTTCTCTGACAGTCTTCTATTTGGTTTAGGATTGCCCCGACTGGGCTGTCACCGCCCAGCAGGGGGAAGTTGGTCATCAACATAAGTACTCCCGTCTGGGGAGTTTAGGCCAGTGTCGGCAAAGGTGGTTTGTGGTGTGTTCTTGGAACTGTGGCCCACCTTTTGTGAACTTGACCTGAACCCAACATACCTAGTCAATTGTGTGGGGTTTCTGGGCCTAGTGTTCACCAAGACAGTCCACAGCTCCCTTTCCGAGGAGTCCTTTCAAAGTGCACTGAAAGATCCGTTGGCGATGCCCTTTCTGAAGAAACCATCCCTGGACCTGGATTTCTTAGCAAATGTTTAGACTCATCTTTAGCCTTCCATTTCTGTGAAAGGGTATTGAGAAGATGGCGGCACTGCAGTTGGAGACACCCCTCACAACCTTTGCTATCTATGAGCCTCTCCAGTCCACATTCAGGTCTAGGCATACTACAGAGACTGTGTTCGTTAGGCTACATAATGACCTCCTCAGGGCAAGAGTTAGAGGGGGAATGGTCAATTTTCATTTTACTCTATCTCTCCTCAGCATCTGACACCGTGGATCATGGGTTGTTGTTGGATCACCTCAGAGAGTACTGTGGACTGACCAACACGGTTATCAGCTGGTTTTAGCCCTTCCTTACAGACAGGGCACAGAGGGTGGTGATGGGGTATGCCCCAGGGATCAGTCCTTTCAACTATGTTGTTTGTGGTGTACATGCTGCCCTGGGCAAGACCATTGGATGTTACAGACTGGGTTTCCACTGCAATGCAGATGATACCCAGCTGTATTTGTTGTTTGCATGCAGGATGCCTAATGCTGACATACTTAATTTGTACCTGGCCGAGATCCAGGACTGGATGTTCTCCAGCTGGGAAAGATGGAGGTATCAGTGATTAAGCCTGGTTAATAGCAGGGTGTGGAGGCAACAGAGGAGACAACCAGCCTTGTGTTTGGTCCCTCCAGGCTGGTATCCTCAGCTAAGGTGAAAAATCTGGGGTCATTCTGGATGAAAGGCTGATATATGAGGCTATGGTGTTAGTTGTAGTCCAGAATGGCTTTTACCATCTCAGGAACATCTCCCAGATGTCTTGATCACCCAAGATGACCTGCCATCACTGTACATGCTTTTGTGACCTCTAGACTCCACTACTGTAATGCTCTATACCTCAGGGTTAGTGAAGGGGTCTTGTGATGCCTGTAGCTGAGGCACAATGCGGCAGACAGGTTGCTGACAGGCTTTCTGAGTCCTACTACATAAGGCCAGTCCTGTGTGACCCGCACTGGTTGTCGGTAAAGTGTCACGTCATCTTCAGGGTCAGTTTGCTGACCTATAAAGCCCTATATGGACTGGGTCCCAATTATCTGAGTTATGTTCTGACTCCCTACCATATCTGTCACTTTCTCCGCTCCGCCAGAGTCAGCCTCCTAGACATTGCCAGGGCTACAGGCTTAAGTTATCAGGCGATCATGCTTTTGAAGTAACCAGTCCAGCCCTGTGGAACTTGCTACCAAGATCTGTGAGGGAGGCCCCCTCAGTGGAGGCCTTTCAGAGGGGCCTGAAGACTTATTTGTTCAGGAGGCCTTCGGGATCAGCTAGTTGCCTCCCTACACTGGTCGCTGTTTTATTGATATTATATATTTAATATTTTTAACGGTTTCATTAAGGTATTTATGTATTTTACTGAATGTGTTATATTGTTGCTTGTGTCTCTTTTTGTTGTGTAAAGAGCTCTGAGCGCCAGGGAATGGGTGCTAAACAAATAAATTACTACTACTACTTATTAAATATACAGTTTAGAAAAGTTGTAGAGGTGATCTGGTTTAAAGTATGGACTGACGCATTAATAGCAGCATGCTGCAGTGTACCATTCTGAAGAATTCACACATCAATTGTATTTGATTTGGCATCACCAGGCATGTTATGCACACATACCACCAAATTTATTTGCACTAGTAAACACTAACAAGAAGCTCCCATGTAAACATCAACCAGGGGTGTACAAGTAACTCCCCGTGAGTACTCAGCAAAAATTCATACTTGTGACCCCATAATTATAAAGAGACATCCTTATAATTAAAAATACACCAGCGACTGAGCAGCTAGCAACCAAGCTGTGCAGAAGCAGTTTGCCTGTGCTCTGCATAGAATAGACAAAACTCTGGAGCTTCACTGTTTTACTCTGCTCTAAATCTTTGAAATCTACACTGGTTGCATAAAGGCAATAAGGCTGAACAGAGAGACACTAAATTTGTGAACTAAAATTTTTTCTCTGCCACAATGGCATGGAGCTAGATTAACGGCACAAAATGAGGGTGCCAGATCGATGGATATTGGCTAAAGCAAAGAACTGAAGGACCTTCCATCTGGGTCAGACATGCAGCCATCAAATGCTGTGTTGTTTATAGACGATTGTGTATGAGCAAGCATACACAACAAAGCAGTTGTGATCAAGAGGTTTCCGTGGTAACAGAGACCTCGGGCGCAGCTTGAGAGGTCTGTTACCACAGAAAACTCGAGATCTCCTACAACTGCCTTGTTTATTCATGCTTGCTCATACCTGGCTCTTTATAATGTATGGGCAACCATATGCAGTACTCCGTGAACCCCAGAACAAGTTTACGGGCAAAAATAAAAAACTTACTGATTGTCTGTCGCGCATGCCCCTTCCACATTCACCGTGGGCCGCTCAATTACGCGTACTGCGAATCGTTCGATCTTGTTGTGCTGCACCGTGACGCACTCAGTGCAGCACAACAAGATCGTGACGCACAGAGTGCAGCACAACAACGCTGTTCCAGGCATGGATTTCCATGCGGTACAGTCTTCCACCATACACTATAAAGCAATTCAGGGAACTGACAATAAATTTGAGGAGTATGCCTCAAAAATCATGTTGCTAAATGCAAAAGTGGAGATTGTAAGTGATGAAGCAAAAGCCATGGCAGGTATAGCAAACAAAGCCCTTACCACTGTGGTTGGCCTCACAAAGGAAAATACCCTTCTAAGATGGAAGCTTGAAAACCTTGAAAATGGAGTGCGATTAGCCGACATTAGACTTGCAGAACTACCAGAGGGCATACAGAATGATGCCCCGATGAAGTGTGCACTAACCTGGCTGTCCACAAACTTAAGGCTGGAAGCTCAAGTAAGGGTTCTAAAAGTCTACCGGGTCACCCCACGTGGCACACAGGCCACATCCCAAACTGCTAGGACACTGCTGGTAGTTTTAAGTAATAGCTTGCAGCAGGATGTGTGCTCAGAGAAGCAAAACAAAAGGGCCCAATTGAATAGCTGGAATAGAGAATACACAATTTTCCGGATTTAAGATTCACAATGCATTAGAAACATAAGGGATTTGATGCGGTCCATGCCAGATTAAGACAGCTGGACATCCACCACATTTTATTGATGCTGGAGAGCCTGAAAGTTCTGTATGGCAGTAATAAATTCAAATTTAATGATCCAGTTAAAGCAGGCAACTTGCTCTTAAAAATTGAGAAAGAGTTTTCAAACAGACAGGAGGGTTCAGACTCTGAAGAGGAGGAGGAGGACGGCTCAAAAAATGTTTGGGACTCCTAACACTTATGGTTTGTGATGGTGGTTGCAAACACTAGGACTAATGTTGTGTAATTTTGTGACAAGGTACCTTTGTAAATGAGCCTATGGCTCAGAGGTTTTCCAAACTGCTGTCTAAATAAATAAATAATGACATTCACTAATCAACAGATGTGACTTTAAAACCCAGTTTTACTTTTGGTTAAATATTTCTGAACGTTTGTATAGTTATTCTTAATACTCCCGATAACTCCGGCATTCAGGAGTAATGTACACACCATTTCTTACATTAGATGGGTAAAACACTTTAGCTTGGCAGAAGACACCAAGAGAAAGGACTGCTGTGTGACTGAACTTCTCTGCTGGGACTAAAGTAGAAGAACTGTTGTATTTGGACATTTAATTTAGGGTAAAAAACTAACATACAAAACAAAAACCAAAAAAATGTGTGTTTGGGTTAACTGAACTGAATGGGTAACTGAAAAGTCATCTAGGTGTAAATCTCAGGTGACTGAAAGGACTTAACTGCTGTGAGGTTTAAATTACTTGTAGAAAGATCTGGTAAGTAGGGGGAGTGGCTTAGCTAGAAGGAAGCTACATTTAAAGACTGCCTTAGAAAGATTCTGCTAATAGCTTGGCAGAAGACACCAAGAGAAAGGACTGCTGTGTGACTGAACTTCTCTGCTGGGACTGTATTGCCCTCTTTCCCTCCCCTCCACCCCCCCACGCAAAGCTAGTTCTATTTTTATAGGCACAGGATTTGACTGACAACAGGAACTTCCTGTTTAGGGGCAGGAAGTGAGTGATCACAGAACCACCAAGGACCCACCATCCTAGAAGGGCAGAGTAGCTCTCTGGCCCTCTAGCTGCTGGAGGTCTGCCTCTGAACAAGTAAGTGGTCTACTGAGAAATATAGGATATTCTTGTCTCAGAATAGGACAATCAGGAGCTTAAAGGGCACACAGGCAGAAAGTAAGGAGAGAGAGAAAAACAGACGAAAGAGTAAGGATTGCAAACAGTTAAGGGGTCAGAAATAAGACATGATTGGAGTGGTGCAGTGCAGTGGCTGTGGAGCAGCAGTCTTCCGGGAGATATTCTGGAGGATGCGGTGTTGTCCCATCTGCAGGCACCTCTCTGGGCTGAGGGAGGAGGTTGCTCATCTACAGGCTGAGTTGGCCAAGATTTGTGGGACCTCCTCTTCCATCCAGGGACCACCAGTGCCACTGCCATTGCCTCAGAGGTTGCCAAGAAAGAGGAGCGGTTGGACCACAGTGGGCTCAGGGAGGTGAGGTAGTGGAACAGAGGCACATCCTCCAGTTGTACCTCTCCACAATTCCTATGCCATTCTGGCAAAGTGTGGTTCCTCTATGGAGGCACCTACAGTGGAGACCAAGGAGGATGCTGGGAACCTCCACAAAGGAGACCCACAGGAGGTGGCAGGGGACCCTGCAGGGAAGAAACAACTCCTGGTGGGGACTCCATTGTTAGGATGGTAGAACAGGGCAAGGAAGGGGAGAGGGAGGTAAGGTGCCTGCCTGGCGCCATGGCTTGGAGGGACAGGGAGCGAATCCTCAGGATTGCCGGAGCAGCTGCACAGGGGAGGGAGCTGGATGTCATTGTCCACCTAGGGACAAATGACCTAGCTAAGAAAGGATTAGAGAAGTGCAGGAAGAGTTTGTGGAGATTGGGGAGGGCCTTAGTCAAGTAGCACGGTAGAACCTTCTGAGGTGCTACCCATCTATGGCATAGGAGAGGCTAGGGTGTTCCGTACCATGGGATTCAATCAGTGGTTGAAAAACTGGTGTGGAGCTCAGGATTTAGCTTCATTGGGGACTGGGGGTACACCTGGAGTGATGCAAGCCTATACTGGCATGATGGGCTGCATCTGTCCAGGAGGGAACTAGGATCTAGGTGATAGAGTTTAAATGCTTCATTGGCTTTTAAACCAGCCAAGGGGAGGCACTGGAAAGGAGCAGGAAAATCCTAGCCCCCAAACAATCACGGTAGTAAGTGTGGCAACACCAACATGGAGGTGTCAGGAGAAGGGCAGGGTAAATGGAGACAGTGACAAAGGCAAGAAAGACAGGGATGGGGCAAAGGGGGTAAGGGCCATCAGAAATGGAGGGTGAAGGAGTACCAATGCCCGAGGCCTGGGCAACAAGCTCCTGAGCTGGTGGCCTTAATGGAAGAGGGATGCCTGGATATCGAGCAGTCACAGAAACATGGTATACAGAGAACCATGACTGGGATGTTAACATACCAGGGTACATAACCCACAGGAGAGACAGGCAGGGGAAGAGGGAGGAGTAGCTCTCATGTAAAGGAAGAGATAAAAGCAACTGAACAAAAGAGTAAACAAGGAGGAGAGGAGGCACTGTGGGTTACCTTGAGACTGGAAAGGGCACCACAATCCGCACAGGGTTGTGTACAGACCCCCATGTCAGGGGGAAGGAATGGACAAGGATATGATGGAAGGCATTCTTAGAATGGCAGAGAAAGGGGAGATACTGTTGAAGGGAGACCTGAATATGCCAGATGTTAACTGGAGCACATTTGCTGCGGCCACATCCAAGAGCAGGGCCATTCTTGATGCCCTACAGGTGGCAGGCATTAGACAGCTAGTTTCGGAACCCACTCGTGAGGGAGCAATCTTAGACCTTGTACTCTCAAACGTGGGCAGTGAGAGGATCTCAGATCTAGAAGTAGGTTGCCATCTGGGGACAAGTGACCATCAACAGTGTGGTTCACGTTGCGAACTCAGCTACAGAGTCAAGCCATACAAAAGTGAGGTACTGGACTTTAGGAGGCTGACTTTGGCAAGATGGAGAGTGCCTCAGAAAAGCACTAGCAAACAGGCTAGAAGGAGGTGTGGAGCAACAATGGGGAATTATCAAACTGCCATCACAGATGCAACAAGCCTTTGTGTGAAGCAAATAAACAAATCAAAACGAAAAGAAAAGCCACTATGGTTCTCAAGAGAGGTGGCTGTGAAAGTCAGGAAGAAAAAGATAGCATTCCGGAAGTATAAGGAAACACAGAAGGAGCAGGACAGAGAGCTGTACCAGTTGAGGCAGAAAGAAGCAGGGAGGGAAGTCAGAATAGCAAAGGCCCAAACTGAGGAAAAGATAGCCAACTCAGTTAAGAAGGGGGATAAAACCTTTTATAGGTACATCAGCGAGCGTAGAAAGACAAAGGGAGGGATAGTGAGGCTGAATAGAATGAACGGTGGGTGGGCAGAGGGGGACAGTGAAAAAGCAGGAATACTGAACGAATATTTCTGCTCAGTATTCACAAAAGAGGAGGAGGAAGTGCCTAGTCCAATTAACAGAAGCACTCTTGATAGGGGGGTCGATCCCAGTCCTTTCACAGAAGAAAGGGTTCTGCAAGAACTCCTAAAACTGAAGGTGGACAAAGCAATGGGTTCTGATGGAATTCATCCCAGAATTCTAAAAGAATTAAGGAAGGAACTAGTGAAACCACTGGCTACTCTTTTTAATAAATCATGGGAGGATGGTGTGGTACCCGAGGACTGGAGGAAGGCGGATGTGATTCCCTTCACAAAAGTGGGACCAAAACAGAGGCAGGAAACTACAGACCTGTCAGTCTGACCTCTGTGGTAGGGAAAGTGATGGAGTCACTTCTGAAGGAAAGAATAGTTGAGTACCTAGAGGTCAGTGGAGCACAGGATCCAAGGCAGCATGGGTTCTGAGCGGAAGGTCATGTCAGACAGAATCTAATAGATTTCTTTGACTGGGTGACCAAAGTAGTAGACCAGGGAGGGGCTGTGGACATGGCCTACCTAGACTTTAGCAAGGCATTTGACACAGTCCCACACAAAGATTGATAGTCAAATTAACCAGCCTGGGAGTGGGTCCCAGGGTGGTAGCCTAAGTAAAACATTGGCTGGACAACAGGACACAGAAGGTAATTGTAAATGGAGTCCACTCTGAAGAAAGGCGGTTACTAATTGGGGGTACCGCGGGGTTCAGTATTGGGTCCAGTCCTTTTAATGTTTTCATCAGTGACATTGCAGAGGGACTGGAAGAAAAGTATGCCTTTTGCAGATGACACAAAGATCTGCAACAGGGTTGATACACAGGAGGCGTGGAAAGGATGAAAAGGGACTTGGCAAGGTTGGAGGGAATGGTCAGACGATGGCAGCTAGGATTCAATGCAAAAAGTGCAAAATAATGCACCTGGGAAACAAGAACCCAGGGGAAGAATACACAATGGGTGGGGAGGTAGTAACAACAACAAAACAGGAAAGGGACCTGGGGGTAATCATATCAGATGACCTTAAGGTTAGCAAGCAATGTGAGAAGGCAGTAGGGAGGGCCGTGGGTATACTGGATGTATAGGGAGAGGCATCAGCAGCAGAAAACAGGAAGTTGTTATCCCTCTGTACAGACAGTGGGTGAGACCCCATCTGGAATACTGTGTCCAGTTCTGGAGACCCCATCTCCGCAAGGACATAGACAGGATAGAGGCAGTCCAGAGGAGGGCAACTAAAATGGTGCAAGGTCTGCAAGAGAAGCCGATGAGGAGAGACTAAGGAGCTTAATATGTATACCCTTGAGGAAAGAAGGAGAGGGGGACATGATAGAAACTTTCAAGTACCTCAAGGAATCAACAAAGTCCAAGAGGTAGCATCTTTCAGAAAAGAGACTTGCAGAACAAGGGGACACAATTTAAAGATAGAAGGAGGCGGTTCAGGGGCAATGTGAGGAAGTATTATTTCACAGAGAGGGTAGTGGATGCATGGAACAGCCTTCCTGAGGAAGTTGTGGGTCTAAAACTGGGAGAATTCAAGAATGCATGGGACAGACATAGGCAATTCTTGTGGGCAGAAGGCAATTCTTGTGGGGGCAGGAAGATAAAGGCTGTTGGTTAACTAGGATCTGCGGCCTATCCTGTAGGTAGGGAAATGGGCAGACTAGATCGGCCTAGCGGTCCTTATCTGCCGTCAAAGTCTATGTTTTTATGTTTCTAAAACAGAATCTGGAAGACTAAAAGTGCTTTAAACTTGAAAAAAAATGCACCTTTTGAAGTATCTATGGAGCATTTCCAAGGTTTGGGATGAATATCTGTAATCATCAAAAAAAATTTCAAAGAGTAAAAATGTGGTGAGTCAAACAGGGCAGTACTCGCCTTATCTGGAGCACTTGTTATTCTTGTAGTGGCTCTGCTTTGGGCAACATGGTGTTCTTTCCCATGCCATCTAGAGACCAAGGCCTCGATTCACAAAGGGCAATGAAGAGCTTGTGCCAAGACCTGCTCTGCACCCGGTGATCGGCTCATCTGTCTCGATGGCTTTGCCACAGAATGTGCCCAATTCAGGAAGTTTTTCAGATTTATGGCATCTTGTGCCAAATACTTGGCGCAAGTCCCATAAAATGGGTAGCCAACATTACCACAAGTTAGACCAGAAAAAGCTGATCTAACTTGCGGCAATCAGCACACAGGATTGAGAATCCCAATCGACGGCCAGGGAATGCTGCTGCAAACCCCATGCACCATATGTTTGGCATACCGTGGCTTGCGGCATTCAAGGGACTTTCATGAATGAACCCCCAGACTTTATTTTATTTTTATTTCATTCTTTTTGTAACTGGGTAAGACCCGCTAGGCACAAGTGCCTGTTTTCAGGGGTGACCCGGGAGCACTGGGGCGGTTAAGCGACTTGCTCAGAGTTGCACAATATGCAAGTGGAGGTCATGAGAATTAAACCCAGGTCTTCTGGATGTACCAAGTTCATTCAGATCCTGTTACTCTAGCCTCAAGGCTATACTGCCAGTCCAGACTTTAATTAACAATTCTGCCTGCATAGTTTTCAGGTGCAGTTTCCTACTGCCACAATCCCTTTTTCAACACTCAGATATGGGGAGCAAGTTCCAGATCATTTTGGACTGTGCTGCAAAGTGCTTTGGGACATCTACTCATGTTAGATTTTTTCTAGGGCTTCCTACCCAAATGTATCCACCACTGTTCACATTATGTATACCCATAATCCATTTTGTTATAGCTACTGATCCCTGCAGTTTCAGATAAATAAGACAGCATGTTTTATAATAAAGGTCAGGTTTTTCTAATGTAAGGGATATCTGCTTAATAATTCCACTATTTTCTTTTCGGAATTTTCCGTTAGTGGACAGTTTACGCTTCTTAAGTGGGTGTACTATGTTGCTGAACTAGTTCATTAGGCTCCTGTTCATGGCAGTGTGATGCTCATGATAGTAAAAGTTTTGTTATAAGGTATACTGCTATCCTCATGTTGTAAAAAAGGCAGGATGCAGAATATGCACCTTTAATAATAATGTTGATTATATGATTGATTGTGGCATTCCTGAGTGATATGCTTGCATTTTGTTTGATACATACCTGTAAAAAATATCAGTAAAAAAAAAATACACCCAACTCAGATGTTATGAATAATTTTGGTGCAGTGTGTGCATGTGTGTGTGGTGGGGGGGCTGTTTTTTTGTTTTAGTGGGGGGTTCTCTATTGAATCAGGGGTTTGCAGACCTTGGGGCTTGTACCAGTGTTGGAGGGCTCATGATTTGGGGGAGCAATTTTAATTTATTATATGAAGAACTCCTTATAATTAACAATATATTATCTAAGTGGCCTTGGGGAGGAGGATGGTTGTGGGTTACAGGGTGCTTTAGGTGGGGAGATTATAAAGTGCAGGGTGTGGGGTGTACGTGTCAGATTAGGGTATAGGAGTTTGTTTTTGTTTTTTTGCTTTTATACTCGAATATCAGATTTTGGACTAGGATAGCCCAATATTGGATATCCAACTATTGGATCAGATTTTGGACTAGACAGTGATAAGTTCTGACAATATCCCAAGAAATTCCAAGAAGGCACCCCCCCCTCCCCATTTCAAGCAGTAATTTGTCCTCAGCTAGTCTGCCCAATAGCATCCCACAGCCCAGTCACCAATTGGTGGAGAAACTAAACTGGCTCCACGTATTTCAAGAAATATAATTACTGGTTAGGGTCAACTACAAATCGAAACCATATAGTACCTGAAATTTTCCTTTACACACACACACACACACACACACGTGTGTATAATGGAGCAGAGCCTTGCTCTTACACACAGCAACAAACCTGAGATAACATAGCTGCAACCTCAGGCAAAATGTACTTTCATTTTCAGTTTTCTTCTCTCCTACCTGCCAATCGCAGTTCTGTTAAGCTGCAATTATAAAAAGTATGGCAGCAGTTAAAACTTTTTTTTTAAAACACCCTGGTTATGTGATGTAAGCAATAGGACCTGACAGGGTGTGGGGCATTAGGGGATACCCCACAAGTACAAGGGCGCAGTGAGGCCTGACACCACAGGCAGAATGCTTTATATCTCCAGGATGCATGCATATCAATCAACACCATAAACCCTGTGGGGTCATATTGTGCTTAAATATTAGAAAACAAACTTTCAACTGTAAAAAAGCCCTTAAGTAGGTAACTTGACACTAGAGGATGCTTGTCTGAGATTATGATCGCTGCTCTGCATATGCTGGTGTAGTAGAAGATGACTGGCAGGGCAAATCTTGTGGAGCACATTTGTACTCTGCGGTTTACTCAAGTGCACAGTAAGAGGTTTGTTTAATGGATGTGGTTCCATTCCCATGTCTTTAGGTTGCTTGGTGGGGAGTGGCTCCAGGCAGCATGGAAGCAATCGATCAGTTCATAGAAACATAGAATTTGACGGCAGATAAGGACCGCTTGGCCCATCTAGTCTGCCCATTTCCCTACCTAATGAATAAGCTGCACATCCTAGTTAACCAACAGCCTACTTCCTCCTACCCCCCACTAGAATTGCCTTATGTCTGTCCCATGCATTCTTGAATTCCCCCACTATTTTTGACTCTACGACTTCCTCAGGAAGGCTGTTCCATGTATCCACAACCCTCTCCGTGAAGAAATACTTCCTCACATTACCTCTGAGCCGTCCCCCCTCTATCTTCAAATTGTGCCCCCTTGTTTTTGCACATCTCTTTTTCTGAAAGATGCTACCCTCTTGGACTTTGTTGATTCCCTTGAGGTATCTGAAAGTTTCTATCATGCCCCCTTTCCTCGAGGCTATATATCTTTAGTTCCTTTAGTCTTTCTTCATGTGTCTTCTGATGCAGACCCTGCATCATTTTGGTTGTCCTCCTCTGGACAGCCTCCACCCTGTCTATGTCTTTGCGGAGATGGGGTCTCCAGAACTGTACACAGTACTCCAGATGTGGTCTTACCAACTGTCTGTACAGAGGGCCAACAACTTCCTGTTTTCTACTGGTGATACCTCTCCCTATGCATCCCAGTATCCCCCCAGCCCTCCTTATTGCCTTCTCATATTGCTGGCCTACCTTTAGGTCATCTGATATGACTACCAACAGGCCCCTTTCCATTTTTGTTGTTGTCAGTATCTCACCCCCATTGTGTACTCTTCCCCTGGGTTTTTGTTTCCCAGGTACATTACTTTGCACTTCTTTGCATTGAATCTAAGCTGCCATACATTTGACCATTCCTCCAACCTTGCCAAGTCCCTTTTCATCCTTTCCACCCCACCTTGTGTATCAACCCTGTTGCAGATCTTTGTGTCATCTACAAAGAGACATACTTTCCCTTCCAGTCCCTCTGCAATGTCACTTATAAAGACATTAAAAAGGACCGGTCCCAGTACTGAACCCTGCGGTACTCACTAGTAACCCTCCTTTCTTCACTGTGGACTCCATTTACTATTACCCACTGTGTCCTGTTGTCCAACCAGTGTTTTACCCAGGCTACCACCCTAGGACCCACTCCCAGGCTGGCTAATTTGTTTATTAATCTTTTGTGCGGGACTGTGTCAAATGCTTTGCTAAAGTCTAGGTAGGCCATGTCCACAGCCCCTCCCTGGTCTACTGCTTTGGTCACCCAGTCAAAGAAATCAATTAGATTTGTCTGACATGACCTTCCTGCTGTGAATCTATGCTGCCTTGGATCCTGTGCCCCGCTGGCCTCTAGGTACTCAACAGTTCTTTCCTTCAGAAGTGATTCCATCATTTTCCCTACCACTGAGGTCAGACTGACAGGTCTGTAGTTTCCTGCCTCTGTCTTGCTCCCACTTTTGTGAAGGGGAATCGCATCCGCCCTCCTCCAGTACTCAGGTACCACCCCCATCCTTCCATGATTTATTAAAAATGGTAGTCAGTGGTGTTACTAGTTCTTCCCTTAGTTCTTTTAAAATTCTGGGGTGAATCCCATCAGGCCCCATTGCTTTATCCACCTTCAGTTTTAAGAGTTCTTTCAGAACCCTTTCTTCTGTGAAAGGACTAATATCAACCCCCCATCCAGAGTGCTTCTATTGACCGGATTAGGTATTTCCTCCTGCTTTTCCATTGTGAATACTGAGCAGAAGTATTCGTTCAGTATCCCTGCTTTTTTTACTGTTGATCTCTGCCCAACCACCTTCCTCTTTGTTCAGCCTCAGTATCCCTGCCTTAGTCTTTCTTTGCTCCCTCATGTACCTATAAAAGGTTTTATCCCCCTTCTTAACCGAGTTGACCATCTTTTCCTCAGTTTGGGCCTTTACTATTCTGACTGCCATACCCACTTCCTTCTGCTTTAACTGATACAGTTCTCTGTCCTGCTTCTTCTGTGTTTCCTTATACTTCCTGAATGCTATCTTTTTTTCCCTTACCTTCCCCGCCACTTCTTTTGAGAACCATAGTGGTTTTTCCTTTCGTTTTGATTTGTTTATTTGCTTCACACAAAGACTTGTTGCCTCTGTGATGGCAGTTTTGATGTTTCCCCATTGTTGCTCCACCCCACCTTCTTGCCTGTTTGCTAGTGCTTTTCTGAGGCATGCTCCCATTTTGACAAAATCAGCCCTCCTAAAGTCCAGTACCTTCACTTTTGTGTGACTTGACTCTACAGCTAAGTTCATCGTGAACCACACTGTTTGGTGGTCGCTTGTTCCCAGATGGCTACCCACTTCAAGATCAGAGATCTTCTCTCCATCCCCATTTGAGAGTACCAGGTCTAAGACTGCTCTCCCCAGAGAGGGTTCCAAAACTAGCTGTCTGAGGCATGCCCCCTGTAGGGCATCGAGAATGGCCCTGCTCTTGGATGTGGCTGCAACAAAGGTGCTCCAGTCAACATGTGGCATATTCAGGTCCCCCATCAGCAATTTCTCCCCTTTCTCTGCCATTTCAAGGATGCTTTCTATCATTTCCTTGTCCATTTCCCTCCCCCTGAGACCGGGGTCTGTATACAACCCCTGTTTGGATTGTGGAGCCATTTCCAGTCTCCAGGGTGACCCACAGTGCCTCCTCTCATCCCTGTTTACCTTTTAGTTCGGTTGCTTTTATCCCTTCCCTTACATAGAGAGCTACTCCTCCTCCTCCTCCTCCTCTTCCCTCCCTGTCCCTCCTGTAGATTGTGTGCCCTGGTATGCTGACATCCCAGTCATGGTTCTCTGTGTACCATGTTTCTGTGACTGCCACAATATCCAGGCATCCCTCTTCCATCAAGGCCACCATTTCAGGGTGCTTTTTACCTAGACTATGGCCATTGGTACTTGTTACCCTCCATTTTTTTATGGCTTTATTTCTTTTTGCCCCATCCCTGTCCCTACTGCCTTTGTCTTTTTCTCCATTTACCCCTGTCCTTCCTATCGACTGCTCTATTTTGGTGTTTACCTCTCTAATTACCCTGATTTTTTGGGGTGGGGGCTAGGATTTCCCTTCTCCTCTTCAGTGCCTCCCCCCCTGGCTAGTTTAAATGCTTGCCACTGAAGCATTTAAACCTATCACCTAGGATCCTGGTTCCCCTTCAGGATAGATGCAGACCATCGCGCCTGTATAGGCCAGCATCCCTCCAGGTGGAGCCCCAGTCCCCAATGAAGCCAAATCCCTGAGCTCTGCACCAGCTTTTCAACCAGTCATTGAATCTCATGGTGCAGAGTGCCCTAGCCTCATCCATGCCATAGACAGGAAGCACTTCTGAGAAAGTTACAGTGTGTGCTACTTGTCTAAAGCCCCTCCCCAACTCCACAAACTCCTGTTGCACTGCTCTGATCCCATTCTCAGTTCAGAAACAATTACCTACAACTCTTACCCTCCACCTCGGGAAGTGCCTTCCTTCCTTCCTTTTAGACACCTATTTCACAAAGGCTAAGTAACAGGTCTAGTCACAACTGGCTGCAAATACCTCCCAGCTACAGTTCCTCCCAGGCAAATTAAAGTTAAAACCACCCTTAAAACAGAATCAAAACCAGTTACTTACACAGGTCCAAAAAGTAATAATTCAGTTCAGTGTAGTCTAGAAAATAACCTCCTTGATTCAAGGAAGTTGTGGTTGCTTTCTCACTCTCCCTGTCTTCAATGTGAGAAGGAGACTGCAACACCTCTGAGACAAAAAAAACCTTTTCAGCAAAAAATAAATAAATAAAATAGGGGCAAACAGTAATTCTACTTAGCCTAGTGATAAAAAGTCACACAAATTTAAGCACCACCTGTAATAATTTCACAGAAGATATACCCTGTAAGAAACACTTTGCTACAGAGAAAAATAAAGCGGTAACAGAAGATATACCTTGCAAAAGACAATTTGAATCAGAAGATTACAACAGTAATCTGTTAGCACACACCTGTAGGCACACCTTGTAATAATGCAGCAGAAGGTATACCCAGCAACAGCAATTTGAATCACAGAAAAATAAAGCAATAAAATGTTAGCAACAAACAGTAGCAATCCCTGTGAGTACAAAATAAAAACAACACCACACAGTTAATCTGCCTAGCCAAAGTCTTAATCCTGTCCCTATACTCTGGTAAGGTTCTTAGTTCTGTCCTTTCAATCAAGCTAGAAGGAAAGAGCTCAGGTGCAGCTAGGTGCCTTGGCCAGCAAACTTAGCCTTCCATGTGGTACAGATGTGCTGGCAGTTTTAATCTCTTCATCAAATTGTGTGACTGAGGTACCAAAGAAAACAGAATGCAGTTAGTAAACATCTTGCTGGTATGCGTGAGTGAGCAATACTGTGAATGTGAACGTTTGTGAGTGAGCAGATGGGTAGGAGTGTAATGAGAGTGTTAAAAGCGGTGGTGAATTTTACATCAATAAATGGAGCACATAAATATAAGTGGTGAAGGGGGCAAGGCTGGTACCAGATCTTTTGTTAGGTGGTGGGTGTTGACTGATAAAAAATATGGCATTAACCAGTCAATCAGATTTCAATATTTTCTAAACCTGAATTAACCACTTGACCTTCGGTCCCATGGCTCATGTAGTATCACATACACTGGGGGGTTTAAAAACCAAAAACTTGTTTCACACTGCTGCCCACATATTATCCTTTATATAATAACTGGGGAGCATTTTCTCCCATGGGGGAAATCCAGTTATAATTCGCCATTATAACTTCGCTCAATGCATGCGCCTTCCACCGCTCTACCCCTGATTCAGTGCTGGACACTTAGCCGCCATTATCATTCAGCGGTAAGTAATAAAAAAAAAAAAACCTCATATCTTAACAGTTGAGTACCTGTTTAAACTTTTAATCCTGGCTTAAACCAGTTTAAAACAAAAAAGAAAGAAAAGGTTTCAGCAGCCACTCGGCAGCAGACCCCACTTCATCCAGACCGGACCACGGCTGTTTATTTTATGTAATTGCTGTGAAAACGCTCCCCAGCAATTATATAAAATAAAACATGGGGTGGTATGTTTAACTTGAGATTTTACACACACCCTTGGTGTTGGATGCTTAAATAAATCCCTTGAGCACGTAGCATCTAACACCTCGGGTATGTGTAAAATCTCATTAAACACACCACCCCATGTATTATTCTATATGTTATGCCCCCCCTTGATTAGTGGGTTAGGAGATGGACAGATTTGTGCAGTTTTTAGTTTACCGATTTGGTATGTACTGTAGTGGGCAGTTCTATATCTCTTTCCCTAAAACCTTTTGATTATCGAAATTCTGCCATCACAGTGCACTGCTTTTAAAGACTGCATCTGATATGCTTCACTTATCAACCCCTGCTGTTAATAGTGTATTAACTGCACACAAACATGAGATGTAATTAAAGATGGACAGGAAGGAGTGTTCCCATTCCGTACTGTGGACAGAACCCTCTGAAATACTACCGAGGTGCTTTGAGATTTTTTTTTTCAACCTATTGAATGACCAGTCTGATTTGAGGTTCCAAATGACACCACACAACTATATCCTGAAGGTAGTTTTTTGGCTACTTGAATAACAAAGCTGATTCCCTTTTAAAGTTCAGTAATTGTTGTGTTCTTACATGAAAGGAGAGCACTGATCGACTGCAGGTAGAATGGCCACTTGTATAAATACCTGCTATAGGCCCATCTAAAGAATTATCATGCCCTGGTGATCCACAGATACTATATGTGCAGAGAAAGCTTCTTAACCTGACAAAAATGTAAACCAGGTGGATATCTGAAATGTGAAGCAGGTGAACCCATTAACTGAAAAAACTGTTTCTGTGTTAAAGTGTATACCTGGGCAAGGTGCACAGTGAAACCCTGAAACAAGCAAATGGTTAGGGCAAAAGTTAGTGTGTACAGGGGACAGTTCAACTGGGAAAACTCTATATGACTACTACAGTATTCTTCAAACATGGAGGTCTGGGTATTAGGTGTCCCATGATGTTATTACATAAGCTGGGAACGGTTTTCAAAAGACTAACAATACTTTTAAGGAGCTCCTTACGACACACCTAATCATATGCAATGAAGAAGTTTGATCTAAGAACGGGGGGCATCATCAAAGGATTCTTTTCCTGAATGACTGTATCGGTGTGTTTAAAAAACGGATTTCACAAGAATAACATGAAGAATGAGACATTTGGAAGACAGTGTAAAGTATTGCTTATAGGACTGAACTTGAAACCAAAAAAGATGTTCATTTTTTTTGTTCGTTTTTAATATGCTTTTGGTCCCCGTGCCCTCCAGGGGACTTACCTAGGTGATGATCCTCCCAGGCTTGCCCCTTCTGGGCAGGGCTGCCAAGCAGGCACGACTCTGTCAGAAGCCCATTCACAGTTCCTGGCAGAGAAGTCTACTGGGGGTCCTCCCTGGCTTACTCCCCAAGGTGGGGCATTGGGGCCGGGCCATTTCCACTGCAGACTGTAAGCCAGGTTGTCACCAGGTGCCATGGAGGGCACAGCTGGGCCAGAGAAGCAGGGCTTCATATGTGGAGCTGGCATTTTTGTTGCTTTAACTCTCTGGGAGGTGTGGCCTGCAATGATAACAGCTCGGTTCTGGCAACTGCTCTCCCTCTGGCCTCCACCAGGGGTTGATCATGCAGTGGCCACTCGCCCCCACCACCAGCCCGGAGAAGAGCAGTGCACGGGATGCTCACTCATCCCCCCCCCCAGCCAGACCTCCGACGCCTCTGGTTCATTCTTGACCCCGGGGCGTCGTTGATGTGAGTAGAAGCTCCATCAATGCACTGGCAGGCCAACTTAGAGATGTCCAGATTTTACAGAGGAGAAGAAGGGCCAGCTACCACTGAGTGGGATCAAACTCAGGCAGGAAGAGGTATAGGCATGGATATGAGAGTTCCAGAGGTGGAAAAGGCTGGGGGTGCTAGAAGTAGAGAACTCCCCGGGTCCTGATGGTCTGCATCCAAAGGTTGTAAAGGAGATGGCACAAGTACTCACTCCACCACTAGAGTGAACCTCTTCAACTGCTTGCTGAAGACAGGGGAGTGGCCAATGTAGTGCCGCTACATAACGGTAGAAGGAGGGAGAGACTCCTGGTCAGACCTTTCACATGAAAAACAATGCTTTCTAGAGAATAATGATGTACAGTACTTGCTTTCGACGTAGGAACATTACTGTGAACGGCGAGACAGGGAACAGTTTCACTTTAAAGTCACTCTACAGCGATTCTTTAAAGTGACGTGCAGTTTCACTTACAGAAAGGCCAATTTGTCTTCATTCCCAGAAATGCAACACAGTTTCAGGAATGAATCATAATTCAAAGGAATTTTCTACTTTTCAAAACACACTTAGAGATAATTGAAACCTGCTGAACCTTCCATCTAGTGTTCCTCAGGGACTAATGGACCCAGCCCAAATGACTGGGCAGCTGCAAAAACTGGCCACACTTTTATGGCTGGGTGCAGCAGTCTTTACTGTAAATCCCAAGAACTCTCATTTGAGCTTTCCTTTTCAGAGCATTTTATTCTGTTGTTCTTCATTTATCTCAAAAAGTTAGATTTTGTTTTGTGAAGTATTCAGATTTGTAATACTCTCTCATGCCAAATGCCAGCTTTAAAAACATAAGGAACCACATTTACCTGTGGAATACCGATTTATTTACAAAAGAAATGGTATTTAGCTGTGACTATGTGACTTTATGTGACTAGATTACATAAAAGTGGGGACAAGAGAAGGGGAAAAGGGGAGTGGGGGGAAGGTGTCTCCCACTTAACTGCCCACTAGAACCGTTCCCACCAACAATGAAATCAGATAAATATATATACACATATATATATATATATATATATATATATATATATATATAGGCTATACATGGCCTGACTGAAGATATCATATTTATCTTCACGAGAGGCCAATGATATCATGATATCTCACGTGGCGAAGCCATGGTGAGATATCTTGATGTCATTGGCCCTTGAGTGAAGATAAATATGTATATCTTAGTCATGCCAGTCTGCTTATCAACTTATGTGCTGGGCCCCAACACAACTCCCACATATGTTTTGCCCTGCCTCCCCATGACAACCCACCACATACAGTATTTAAAATAATATTCCACCAAAGTTATCAGGCAGGACCAGCAGCTTTAACTCCCATCCTCCTACCCACTCCACAGTGGCCTGCTATAACTAGTAAAAACATAGTTATTAAAGTTATCTGGCTGATATTGCCTTTTGCGCCCCGGGCTCACTGAGGAGTATAAGTTTTAATGGTATAAATTTGTAGCATGAGTGAGGGTTTTCACTGAGGACCAGGGAGATATTTAAAAGATGGGACACTTGTACATTGAGAAAAATCTCTGCAGGTTTTACAAATTTATGAAGTTATTAAAGGAACTTATCTGGTAGTTGTTACTGTGATTTCTTCCTCGTCTCACCGACTGTTATTTCTGACCTGCTAGATTTGAAGCATGACAATTGGTTTCAGTACATTACATTGAGTAGGTCAGAAACATTTAAAATAAGACAGTGTCGGTGCAAACATGTGAATCCACTGCATTTTTAGTAATGTTGGTGTGTTATGAAGAAGCTGGTGACAGTAGAAAGAGATCAAGTCGGCATGTCAGTTCAGCAGAAATGAATGTGACCGCGGCGAGGGTTGCTATACTCGCCGCTACTACTTCACTTGTCTGAAACTGTTGGAATGCCAATTCGTTCTCTCTCTTACGTTTGTATTTGGCAGATTGTTTTTTTACAAAGCTCAGGAAAATTAATAAAAACGGAGTGGACAGTGCGCTATTGTAAATGTTTCTGAGCTACTCGCTGTTATGTATTGAAATTGTTTTATCTAGTGTTGTACAGGCGCCTTGGTTTTTAGAAAGGCGCCTTAAACAAATTAAATAAAGATTGAGATTGATTGAGATTGAAAGCGCTTGGTGACAGTACAAATCTGGGATACGAGGAATGAAATTCTTTCAGTAAGAGGAGGGAGAAATGGCAGGATAATTTAATGACAATTTTAAATTGATGGCAGGTTGAACAAGATGCAAGAGTCATGCTGGTAGGGGGAGGAGGGTTCAGGTAATTAAAAGGCAGAGCTTTAGAACAGCTGAGTTTCCTGTGGGGACCAATAAGATTTCTTAGAGATTACGTAGAGGAGTTTAAAAGATAACAGGATGACGTATAGGAGTGTTAAGATATCATGATGACGTATAGGAACGTGAAGATATCAGTGTTATCTTCACTGGCTTCTACAGATATTACTTTTTACACTGGCATTTATCCCAGCACATAAGTTGTATAAACATATATATATATTTTTTATACAAGTAATGGCAGGCAGCTTCTACTTTCCTACCTCTGGCTCCAGCCGCAACTTCCCCCTCCACAGCTCCAGTTCCCCCAGACTGCCTCCAGCTTGCTCAACAGCAGTACGACCATCAGCTCTATGGTCTCTAGTAACCCGCCTGTGACAATAAAATAAATACTTTACTTACATACTGTGCAATCTCCAGCTGTCTGCAGTGTTTGCATGTATCACAGTGTTCAGTTCTCGGCTGCCAGCTTTATTTCCACGCCAGTCCTGCTCGCCACAAACTGAGCTTAAATACAATATAACAAATCTGCTTTTTAAAAGCAACTGTACTCCCAACCTCCCTACTTCCCCGGTCAGCAACAGCAGTCATACGTTTTTGCTTTTTCTGCGTTGCACCTTAGGAGCTTCTGCTCTGCCTAGAACCATTGCTAACTCCTTGTGCCTTGGCAAGGACTGAAACCTGGCTGGGATGCTCCTTTGCTCCACAGCAGCCTCAACAAAATAAGTATTTTAAATAAAAAAAAATAAATAAATGGCTGCAAAACACTGCAGCAACAAGACTGTCAGCCACCATGAGACTGGCTGCCAGCTCCCTCACTACAACGCCCGCCATGTTTTTTGGAATGTTTCTGAAGTAAGCCATACAGAATCAACCAACAAAAATGCACGCCACTGCATTAAAGACATCAGGGTGTCAGAGCATCCTTAGCAACCCCTATCAACCAGTCTCCACTTAGCGCACCAACACACAGCCACAGCACCAAAAAGTGCAACATATTTTATAAAAGAAATTTAAATAAAAACAGTTACAAACAAATCTACTTGCACTACCCTAAAGGATCTCTGTTACATAAATGAAATATGCAACAGGGACACTGTGGAATATAGAGGATTGTGTATGAGCAATCGTAGACAACAAGGCTGTATTTTAATTGAGAGGTTTATTTATTTATTGAATTTTGGTAACCAGGTGGGCCCGCTGGGACATTACTGTCATTTTTTCAGGAGCGACCTGGGAAGAGCGATACAAACAAAATTCAAAGTGCAGAGTATTTACAGAGACAGTGCTTTGTCCACCTTAAAACTGAAGGTGGACAAAGCAATGAGGCCTGATGGGATTCATCCCAGAATTCTAAAAGAACTAAGGGTAGAACTAGTGACACCACTGACTATCCTCTTTAACAAATCATGGGAGGATGGGGTGGTACCCGAGGACTGGAGGAGGGCAGATGTGATTCTCCTTCACAAAAGTGCGAGCAAGGCAGAAGCAGGAAACTACATACCTGTTAGTTTAACCTCAGTGGTAGGGAAAATGATGGAATCTCTTCTGAAGGAAAGAACTGTCGAGTATCTAGAGGCCAGAGGGGCACAGGACCCATGGCAGCATGGATTCACAGCGGGAAGGTCATGCCAGAGAAATCTGATAGATTTCTTTGAGTGGGTGACTAAAGTAGTAGATCAGGGAGGGGCTGTTTACATGACCTACCTAGACTTTAGCAAGGCATTTGACACAGTCCCACACAAAAGACTAATATGTAAGTTAGCCAGCCTGGGAGTGGGTCCCAAGATGACAGCCTGGGTAAAGAATTGGCTGGAAAATAGGACAGAGAGAGTAATAGCAAATGGAGTCCACTCTGAAGAAAGGAGGGTTACTAGTGGGGTACCGCCGGGTTCATATTAGGACTGATCCTCTTCAATGTCTTTATAAGCGACATTGCAGAGGGACTGGAAGGAAAGGTATGTCTCTTTGCAGATGACACAAAGATCTGCAACAGAGTTGATGCACAAGGTGGGGTGGAAAGGATGAGAAGGGACTTGGCAAGGTTAGAGGAATGGTCAAATGTAGGCAGCTTAGATTCAATGCTAAGAAGTGTAAGGTAATGCACCTGGGAAACAAAACCCAGGGAAGAGTACACAATGGGGGTGAGATGCTAACAACAACAAAAATGGAAAGGGACCTGGGGTAGTCATATCAGATGACCTAAAGCGGCAAGCAATGTGAGAGGGCAGCAAGGAGGGCTGGGGGATATTGGGATGCACAGGAGAGGCATCACCAGTAGAAAACAGAAAGTTATTTTCCCTCTGTACAGACAGCTGGTGAGACCCCATCTGGAGTACTGCGTGCAGTTCTGGAGATCCAATCTCCGCAAAGACATAGACAGGATGGAAGCTGTCCAGAGGAGGGCAACTAAAATGGTGTAGGGTCTGCACCGGAAGACATATGAAGAGAGACTTAAGGAGCTTAATATGTATAGCCTCAAGGAAAGGAGGGAGAAGAGGGACATGATAGAAACTTTCAAGTACCTCAAGGGAATCAACAAAGTCCAAGAGGGTAGCGTCTTTCAAAAAAGAGGTGTGCAAGAACAAGGGGGCACAATTTGAAGATAGAGGGGGGACGGCTCAGAGGTAATTTAAGGAAGTATTTTTTCACAGAGAGGGTTGTGGATGCATGGAACGGCCTTCCGGATGAGGTTGTGGAGTCAAAAATAGTGGTGGAATTCAAGCATGCATGGGACAGTCATAAGGCAATTCTAGGCGGTGGGGGTAGGAAGAAGAAGTAGGCTACTGGTTAACTAGGATCTGCAGCTTATCCATTAGGTAGGGAAATGGGCAGACTGGGTGGGCCAAGCGGTCCTTATCTGCTGTCAAATTCTACATTTCTATGCAGGTTACAAATGTGTTTAGGGGGTGTTTATGTGTGTAGAAGGGGTGGGACAGGTACAGGGGAAGGGTTCTGGAAGCAAAATCCAATGCAGCAAGAATATCCGGAACTGGGAAGGGAGAAGCCAGAGAAGGCGAGGGGGACAGCAAGGTCAGCACCCAGGGTGGGGGCTGACCAAACGAGCAGACACGAAAGACCGTTAGGCCTATTCTGCTGGCATTTTAGTATGTTAGTATGTTTACAGAGACAGGTCAAGTTACACACGTGTTATAACAAGTTCGGGGATAACTATACATTCGCAGTATATACATCACATAAGATTAGCAGTTACAAAAGAAATTTGGCTGAGACAGAATAATAAGTCCTTTATGAAAGGGTTAGCTTAAATGGATCAGGCAAGAATAGTGCCAGGGTTTCCCCTAAAGCATCTATGCATAGCGGTCCCCCTATCCTTATGCTGGCTGCCACTATCTTTTTCATGTATCGACACCCTTCCCCTATGCTTCTGCACAAGTTAAGCTCCCTGTCCTGTGGATAACCTTTGCTTTTCCGTGGACTAACATATCAGTCCATAATCCCCTTACATTCCATTTGTGTCTGCAGCACATGGGTTAACATAGCACTGAGTAGCACTGTAACTCTTGTCTCCTCATTAGGTTGTAAATTGGACAAACACATGACGGGCCAGCTTTGATTTCAGAGGCGAAGGTACTGCAAAGGGTGTAGCCAGAAATTTCCATTTTGTACACACACACATACCTCTCAACTGTCCCTGATTTTCAGGGACGTCCCTGATTTTGCCTCAAAATTTTACTCTGTCCCTCCTAAAATTTGTGTTTCTGTGGCTAAACAGTGGAAATTGTAAGCACAAAATAATATCAAGCATTAAAGCTACAGACTTGTTCTTAATTAGAAAATGCATTCTGCACTAAGCCCCATATACTACCAGCTTTCTGGGTGAATATCTTTAATTTTGAAGATGTGTCCCTGATTTTGGTCCTTTGTCCCTGATGTTTTTAAGCCTTGTCCCTGATTTGTGAGGCAGGAGGTTGAGAGCTATGCACACACACTCTCCAACAGTTACACCACTCTCCTCCCCATTAAAAAATGTACACATCCTCTCCAAATGGTACCCTCTTGCAAACAAGTTGAATTGCTGTCGGATGATTCCTCTGATCTCTAAAGAGGTTATACATGTATCTGTCTCCTAAACAACAGAAGTTTAAACAGAGACACTCCTCAGTGGCCCTCACTAACCCAAGTACTACAGATTAGAATGAAAATGTTAACAGAAAGGCATATTGTTTTTGTGACAGGCACGCAATAAAACTGTACACAAATGTGTACAGTGAGTATGCCTGCCTACACCCTTGGAAAGTTGTTCAAATGGGGGTGATTAAGTTTCTTTTTGAGACTGTCAGCCCAGAAGAAAATTCTATCCATTTGTTCACAGCTGAGAGTTGAGACAATATTCAGGCATAAATGTAGCTTATATTTTGTATTTTATTCTGAAATTCTCACTCTTGTTTCCTTATCACTAGGGGGTATTTATTACCCAGTACTTCTGAAACTGCCACAAACCTAAATCTATCCAATTCCTCACCTTTTGGGAGCCTTTCTAAAATCAAACTGCATGTTTAGAAAAGCTCCCAAAAGGTGATGAGCTGGATCGATGTAGGCCTGTGGCAGTCTCAGAAGTAGTGCGCACTTAACTGCAAGTTTATGTTTCACTGTCCCATGCTCACACACACGCACACACACACACACACACACGCACGCACGCACGCACACACACACGCACGCACGCACGCACGCACACACACACACGCACACGCACGCACACGCACCACGCACACACACACACACACACACACACACACACACACACGCACACACACACACACGCACTGTTTGACTAGGATCTATGTTCAGATCACAGCTGTAGCTTCAAAAACGTTTTACACACCTATGGAACATTATTTTCTGTACTTTTGATTTGTTACTACTCTCTGTCCTGCACAGGATCTCCTTGTAAATGAGCACTGCTCAATGGAGATTTTCCTGGTAAAATAAATAATGCAAAATGCACTGTTACCCTTAGCCAGATTACTTGTGTTACTTGTGCCAATATTTCTGGCTGCCTCACCGGTGATGATCTTGGTAGCAGGCCTATTACACCTAGAAAGATATATGCAATGCATCATTCACTTGAACATACAGCAGCTCAATGTGAAATAGACGGACTCTTCTTGTACTGGAACCCCATGACCCAGTGTTCTGCCCTTTCAAGTTAAGACTGCAGCAATGTGTTGTACTGCTTAACTTTTTAAATGAAAGACCATTAATGAGAACTCTACATCTGTCAGAGAGTTAAAGCTCTCTATAGTTGAAAATGTATAAGCTTTGTAGACAGCAGTGTCCATTAGATGGGCCTTGCAATATAGCCTAAAGGTTAGAGTAATGAGCTGTGAATGAGCTTGGGATGTCCAGCAGACCTGGGTTTGATTTCCACCTGCATACTGTGCGACTCTGACCAAGTCAGTTAACCACCCCTTCCATACTGTCTGCATTTATCTTAATTTCTGTCTATCCTACAGTAGGATAGCTCTACAATTATGATAAATGCAGACATCAGATCACTAATACTTTATTATTTGTCTTTATTTTATATTTTGTTCTTTGGTAACTGCGTAAGGCAGACTAGGCACAGGTGCAATTTTTCAAGGGCAACATGGGAGTGCTGGGGAGGTTCAGTAACTTGCATGGAGTCGCACAGTAGGCAAGTGGAAATTTTGGGGAATATAAATTGGGGCAGGGACAAATAGTTTTCCAGGATAATACCTCAGTTTTTAACAGTAGAAATAACACCAGAAAACAGTCAGGAAACCCCCTAAAATGCACCATTTTCAACCATTGTTTCAAACATTTTCCGGGGGAGCATCCCCCCTGCACCCCCCCCCCCAAAAATGGTTAGAAATGTTGCCTTTTGCAACACCCTATCCTTTAAATGTTACATAGAAACATAGAAGTTGACGGCAGATAAGGACCGCAAGGCCCATCCAGTCTGCCCATTTCTTTTCTACCTTATAAATGTACCACCGCCTTTGCTCTGTCAGTGGCCTATCTATTCATAGTCATTTGTATTGCTCCCTTATGCCTATCCCATGCCTGTTTGAAGCCCTGCACTGTATTCATAGCCACCACTTCTTGTGGTAAGCCATTCCATGCATCCACCACTCTTTCTGTGAAAAGAATTTCCTCACATTCCCCCTTAATAGGCCTCCCTCTAATCTCATGCTGTGTCCTCTTGTCCTGCTATTTTTCTTATATTTAAACATGTTAGACTCTTTCACCTTGTTTATGTCCTTAAGGTGTTTGAATGCCTCGATCATATCACCTCTCTCCCTCCTTTGCTCAAAGGTTGTCTGGGGAAACACTGAGCACAGGGAAAGCAGCAGCACAGTCTGATGAGAGGGTGTATATATATGGTAACAGAATACTTCAAGAAAAACTTTGAGACTGAAACACAGCCATGTACATGTATAGTTGCTTATACACAATCCTGTATAGTGTATGGGCAATTATTACTGCAAGCCTGTGCCCAGCACACACGCACATAAATATCTATAAAGATCCCCCCCCCCATTCTTTGCTAATTCCCTTACCATTGTGGGGCTTGGGTGCAGTTTCTGAGGGACCGCTGTGGTTCTTTCAGTCGCCACTCCCTCTGGGGTGAACTCTCTCACCACCATTGCCGCTTCATCAGGTGCCGTGGTCTGAAAAAAGGTGTAGCGAGAAGATGTTCTATGTTGTTGTGCTGCAGAAGCTATGTATCTAGTGCAACATCGCTACTGCAGCACAACATTGTTCTAGGGGTGGATTTCTGCCTGGAACAATGGTCCATCATACACTATTCATTTTATTTATTTTTTATTTATTTATATCTAGGATTACAAGTACCTTTGAGCCGGGGTACTTTTACAAAGGTTCCATGTCAATTAACATTTCGAATACAGTAAGACAAAACAACAACAGTATGAGCAAAGCAGGAACAATAAACTGAAAACATGGAGTTACAAGGAATATATACAGGTTACTCACCTGTAACAGGAGTTCTAGGAATGGTATATGTTGTTCATCCACACTGTCTGGCAGGTATCCTTGCCGCTTTAAATCTTGCCGGAAGGTCTTCAAGCTGGCTCCTTCCACCCATCCGGGTGTTAAAACTCTCGGCTCTACCCCATGACGCCAGATCTGGCCCGCTGGAAGCTCAGGTTGTGCTATCGAAGGCCGGGAGGGTAGGGTCGAGGGATGAACAACATATACCATTCCTAGAACTTCTGTTACAGGTAAGTAACCTGTATTTCTAGGGACATGGATATGTTGTTCATCCACACAGTCTGGCAGACTCCTAGCAGTTCTCTGGGAGGAGGGAGGCAAGGCGCACACCCCCTACTTAGGGAATAGAGACTGGAGAACCGAGGCCCCAAAACCAGCATCCCGGCGTGACTCAAGGTCGATGTGGTAATGGGTGATGAAGGTGTGTGCCGACTTCCAGGTAGCAGCCCTGCAGATTTCCTGGATAGGGACGTCCCTGGAAGCAGCCACCGATGCAGCAGTATGGTGGGTAGAATGAGCTCTTATCCCTCTGGGAGGCTCCATGCCCGCCAACTTATAGCAGAGATCTATGAGGAGGTGACCCACCTGCCTATCGTCCGCTTGGCTGCAGGTCTGCCAGGTGCAGCTTCAGCGTAGGTGACAAACAGCTGGCGAACCTCTCCCCGAGTTTCAGCTGTGCACTCCTTATAGTAAGCGAGCGCCCTTCTAGGGTCCAGAGTATGGAGCCTATATTCGGCCTCCGAGGTGTGATTGGGGTAGAACACCGACAGAGTCAACACCTGATTAAGGTGAAACTCCGACACCACCTTCAGAAGGAATTTCGGGTTGGGGCGCAGGACAACCTTGTCCCTGTGGAAGACCATGTAAGGAGACTCGATGCAGAGCGCCTGGAGCTCTCCCATCCTTCTGGCTGACGTAATAGCCACCAAGAAGGCAGTCTTCCACGACAGGTGAGAGAATTCACACCTGTACACTGGTTCGAATGGCTTGCCCATGAGCTTTGCCAGTACCAGCAGTAGATCCCACGGAGGTGGAGGTTCTCGCACCAGAGGGGAAATGTGATCAAGGCCTTTGGAAAAGCACCAGACCACCTTCTCCTGCGCCACCGACTGCTTCCCAGCCCGTGCCCGGTAAGCAGAGATGGCTGCCAGGTGCACCTTAAGGGTTGTCGACCTAAGCCCTTGCTGAGAAAGGGACCAAAGGTAGTCCAATATGCTCGCCAAGGAACAGGAAGAAGGGTCCAGGCCCTTGCCCTGACACCAAATGGAAAATCTTTTCCATTTGAAGGCGTTGCATTTTCTGGTCGACTCCTTACAGGACACCTCAACGACGTTGAGGACCTCGTCGGAAAGACCCAAGGCCTGGAACTCTAGCCGCTCAGGAACCAGGCCGTCAGGTGCAGGGACTGAAGGTCCGGATGGAATACCTTCCCCTGATTGACTGAGAGCAGGTCCGGGCGAGCTGGAAGCTGCCTCGGGAGCCTGGAGCTAAGGCTGAGGAGATCTGGGTACCAGTACTGGCGGGGCCAGTCTGGGGCTATCAGAATCACCTGCGCCATGTCTCTCCTTGCTTTGAGCAGCACCTTGTGCATCAAGGGGAATGGGGGAAAGGCGTAGAAGAGGCCCGGGGTCCACGACCTCGAGAAAGCATCCCCCTGCAGCGATCCCTGCTGAGGGGGGCCGGCATGGAACAGCCTCAGTTTCGCATTCTCCCTGGAGGCAAACAGGTCCACCTGAGGTGTGCTCCAATGGGAGAATAGATCTTGTACTACCTCCGGCAGGAGAGAACACTCGTGGGACGCAGCCCTCATCCGGCTTAGGGCATCGGCCAGGGTGTTGGAGGCCCTGCCACATGAATGGCTAGGAGATCCGCCTCAGGCTGGCAGACGAAGTGACCAGATGCGAAAGCTTCCTTGCATAGAAGCATGGCAGCGGCCCCGCCCTGGCGGTTTAGATAGTACATGGTCGTGGTATTGTCCGTCTGGACCCGGACCACTTGACCCCGAAGAAACGGAGCAAAGGCGGCGAGCTAGGCGGACCGCTCGGAGCTCCAGCAGGTTGATGTGGCATCGGGACTCCCGCAGGGACCAGAGGCCATGCGCGTGTGTTCCCCCAGATGGGCACCCCAACCCATCAGAGAGGCATCGGTCGATAGAGAGACCGTCGGCTCGGGGCGGACAAACGGGATGCCCTCCTGCAGATGAACTGGAACAGTCCACCACTGGAGAGCGTTCCACATCCCCTGGGTCACCGTCACTAGCTGGTCCAATGGATCGCAGCGTTGGGACCACTGGCTGGCCAGCCCCCACTGAAGGGGCGCATGTTCCAGCGGGCCCAATGGACCACGCTGGTACAGGCCGCCATGAGACCCAGGAGGCGCAGGAAGTCCCAGGCAGGGTGCAATTGCCCAACCAGAAATGATTGGGCAAAGGAGGAAAGAACCTCGACCCTGTCCGCCAGGAGCCGTGCCCTGGCTTGAAGAGAGTCGAGCTCTGCCCTGATGAAAAGAATCACCTGATTCGGCTCAAGTTCCGACTTGGCCTCGTTGATGAGGAGGCCAGCCTGAGAGCAAACCTGGAGGGCCAGATCTCTGGACCGCTCCACCTCCTGTCTGGAGGGGGCTGCAATCAGCCAATTGTCCCGGTAAGGGTAGACCCGGACCCCTTGGCGCCACAGGAATGCTGTCACCACTGCCATGCATTTAGTGAAGACCCTGGGAGCTGGAGATAAGCTGAAGGGCATGGCTTGGAACTCGAAAAGGGATCCCTCCGCTTGAAAGCGAAGGAACCTTTGATGGGACGGACGGATAGGAATGTGAAAGAACGCGTCCTCTAGGTCTAGAGAGCAGAACCACACGCCGTGTTCTAAGGATGGCATTATCTGAGCCAGAGTGACCATCCTGAAGGTTCGAGACCTTAGGAACTTGTTTAGGTCGTGTAGGTCGAGAATGGGGTGCCAGCCCCCCGTCCGTTTCGGAACCAGGAAGTACCTGGACACGAACCCCGGGTTTGAGGGAGGGTCCCCCACCTCTCTTATCACCTCCTTCTTGAGGAGGAGAGCGATGTCGGCTCGGCGAGCTGACAGCGAGGCTTCGGACCCCGAGGCCCCCCGAGGTGCGATGGCTCTGAAGGGTGGGGCCTGCTCGAACTTCAGAGGCAGGCCCTTTCCTACCATTTCCAACACCCACTGGTCTGTGGTAATAGCAGACCAGGTGGAAAGGAAGAACCGGAGCCGTCCCCCCACGGGGGGAACCTGGGGTTAGGTGACGAGGTTGGGGGCGACACCCCTCAACCCGTCACTGTGCAGGCTTGGAGGAGGGACCAGCCGAGGGACCACCTGGGCCTTTACCTCTCTGCTTCCTGGAGGAGGAAGCCGCGGGCTTGGGTTTGGGATGCCAAGAGTGAGCCTGCTGGCCCTGGTGTTGCTGGGCTGGACGTGCTGGGGGCGCAGACAGACGAAAGGGCTTGGGTTGCAGTCTGCGGCATTTGTCCCTCTGAGCGGATGAGACCGAGTCCAAGGTGGCATTGGACTTTTCGATTCTCTGGAGGTGGCCTTCCACTCCAGGGCCGAAGAGGTCGGTCCCCAGGAAGGGGACACACGCCTAATTTGTGCTGGGTATCCGCGTGAAGGTGGATATCCTCAGCCATGCCCGATGGCGACAGCCACCGCGGCCGCGACTGACCTGGCGATGAGTCTCCAATGTCCAGAGCAGTCTGAAGTTGCTGTGGCCACTGCCCTGGTCCCACACCTGCCTAACCGTGGTCTGCAGGTCAGCCAGGAGATGAGGACTACCGTCCAAGGAAGCCCAACAGGGCATGGGAGAAATGTGCCATAAGCACGGCCGAGCTTGCCTGAGCGAAGGCCAAGGGAGGACGTAGCGTAGACTTTCACCAGCATAGTCCAATTCTTGGACCCTTGTCGGAGGTTTGTCCACGCCCCTAGCATTTCCGCACACCAGAAAACGCTGTCGGTAACTAACCCCTTGGCTGAGGGATGTTCCGAGAAAACCGACAGGGAACCGGTAGGGACCACATACTTCCTGGCCATCCTGGCCGGAGGCGCAGGGCAGGAAGCAGGGTGCTGCCAGAGCTCCAAGGCCGGGCCCACAATGGCCTTAGCCACAGGAAAGGCCTCCGTAGGGGAATCCCCTCGGTCCAATATCTCCGTGAGGGGATACTTGGCCCACTTGGATACGGGCTCGAGCTGCATCCCGGTGGACTCAGAGATGAGCCTGAGCAAACCCAGGAAGGACGAAGGGCTGTCGGCCAGCGACTGACCTCCAGAGGACTCCAAGTCCACTCGCTTGGAAAAAGGGAGGAATCGTCGTCAGACTCAGAAGAGTCCGCAAAGATCTGCCTCGGGCCTGAGCCACCCTCCACCTGCCGAGGGCGATCGGAAGTGAGGGTGACCGACAGCCTATGGGGCAGACCCTGATCCGACCGAGAGTTCTTGGCCGGAGCCCCAAACAGCGGCTGTGGAGGCGGAGGTTCCACCGGAATCGGTGGGGCAGCTGGCTTTGGCTGAACAACCGGCCTGGGGACAGGCTCCTCGGGTAAAACGAGGGGTTGTTTCGGCCACTCCGGTGACAGCCACTTAATGGCCGGGGAAGGCGACGGCAGTGGCTTGTTCCTGGTCAGAAGGAGCTGTTGCCACATGAGGTCCTCATATCGTCGACGTAACTTACGTCGAGGCCTCCCCTCATCCGAGGAGGAGGACGAGGACGAGCAGCGGCGCTTACCAGCCCGGTGCTGAGACCGAGACCGCCTATGACGGGCAGGATCGGCTGGACGCCGAAGAAGTCCGAGACTGAGAACCTCGGCCTTCCGAGGACGGTGCGGGAGGGACGGGTGGAACCGGCCTCCCTCGGCTCGAGGTTCGCCCGAGGGCCCGGAACCAGAGGCACTGGCAAACCCGCGTGATCCTCAACTCCCACCGGGGGAACCGGGGAGAGGGGATTTTCAGCTTCGCTGGTCGACAACCCATCCAACGGGTTGAGAAAGATCTCGACTGCGTCGACGGGAGTCTCGGTCAACTGACCTGACGGGAACACACTGTGAGACCAGTGGCCGAAGCCGAATGATCAACCGAAGTCGATGGCTGACAACTCGGGGAGAGGGACCTTTCCCGCTCCCAAGAGCGCTGACGGAGGGACTTACCCTTGTCTTTCTTCTTGGACCGAGAAGAAGGTCCAGCAGACGTTGGTCCCTCTCCTCTAGTGGAGAGGGACAGACAAAGCTCCTTAAAGGAAGCTGTGTAAGAGGAACCCAGGGAGAGCAGGATAATTGCCGTGGTCGAGGAAGATGCGGCCTGCACCGCCTCCTCTTCGAGAGCGATCATCTGCTCTAGCTGATCCGCCGAACCCGTCACCGCAGAAACCGCCGACCGGGCCTCTTTTGACTTTACCGGAGGAAAACGTTTCTCGGGTGCCCCAGTTGTAAACGGGCAGCGCGGTCTTCGAGGACGTAGGCTGAGAAGGAAGAGCACAGGTCGCAAGCCTGCGGGTCGTGCTCAAGGCCTAAACAGTAGACACACGTGGAGTGCGGATCCGTCCGAGACATCTTCTGCCCGCAAGGGCACCGCCGAAAACCGGGAGTCGATTTGTCCATCGCAGCCACGAGGGATAGAAGACCGAAGTCTATAATGCAAAAAACTTTTAAATTCGGAAAACCGAAGAATTAGGAACCAGTCTTATAAGCAGAGCGTTAAGGAGGGAACCTGAACTTCCAAGCGGTAAGGAAGATCTGGAGTCATGGGGCGGAGCCGAGAGTTTTACCACCCAGGTGGGTGGGAGGAGCCAGCTTGAAGACCTTCCGGCAAGATTTAAAGCGGCAAGGATACCTGCCAGACAGAGCGGATGAACAACATATCCAAGTCCCTAGAAAAATTATTCGTTTTCACTTGAGCTGTTTGACCTTAGGCACCTCACTCGTGGCTTATGCCATCTGTGAGGTTACCTAAGGTCAAACAAGTTTTGTGAAAATAATTTATTTCACAGGTCCCTGTTGAATAGCTCTTATGTATGCAATAGGGGTTTACATAAATAGAGTGTGATAAATCTGTTTATCTGAGCTTCTATATGTGTAAATGTAGAATTGTACATTTATACATATGGTAAACTCGACATTTTTCATTTATGTATATAGCAGATATGTCATACACCCCCCACTACTCTGCCAAGCTTTTGATTTCATTTTGTAGGCAGAGATTGAACAGTATACACACACTCACCCTGCTCTTATCATATACCTCTCTCACTACAGGAATAATTTCCAGAACTGCTGTTTCTCATACAGCCGTAACATTATAAACAATAATAACAGTCCCCCCCCCCCACTCACCTTTACCTCTCCTCCCTTCTTATACAGCGTCCCCAACAGCACCACTTTTGAGCTCCAATAGCTCTCACAAGCAATATTCCCAGTTTCAGTTTACACACAAAGTGGCTGAGCACACCACACTGTAACTTCTGGACTGGAAAGGAAGGTAAATAAAATTTTAACAAAATTACCTCAGGCACCTCACCATGTTCCTTCCTTAGTGGCAGGACCTCGCACTTCTGGCACCCTCACCCACCCCCCTCCTCCTTTTTCAGAACCTTGCACCACTGACACCCCACTACTATCCTTCCCACTGTTTTCCACCACTTTTACCACCTCATCCCCTCTTCTACCCATCTGTCCCTCCAGCACCTCTCCCCCTCCCTGCATGCTTCCTCCTGCTTCCACCACCCCCTATAGTCCATGCTCCTCCCTCAGTCTCATCCCATCCTGCCTTCCCTTTCACAAATCCCCTTGCACTTTTATGGCACCTAGCACATTACGACAATGTCATAATTTTGACTGTGCTTCTCTCCCCTCCTCTCTTCCTTTTCTTTCCCAACTCACTTCTTCCTTCTACCAAGTCAACTATCACTTCCCTGAACCCTCTGTACAAACCTCCTACACCCAATCTATATTTTTTCTACTCGCAATCTATATTTATAGTGCCTATCGCATCCTTGCGTGTTGTACTAGCATTCCCTACCCCTAAACTATCTCAACTTCACCTTTCCTCTATTCCCCACCTTTAAGTCACTGCTCAAATGTTTTTTTTTTTTTTTTATATATATATTTTATTGTAATTTGATGCCTGTAACTAGACAAATCCACTGTTTGTGAGCTGTTATGTTAATTCTCTATTTGGACTGTTTGTTTTGTTAGTGTTTTGCTGTTTCCACGATTGTATTCTGATGCAGAACCTTTGTAAAAGAACCCCTGGTTCAAAGGTATCTGTAATCCTAGTACTCAATAAATAAATAAATAAAAATTAAAAAAGAAACTTTCTGATGAAACAGCTCTCCTGGCTCTCATCCTCAGCACTATCCCAGCTCCAACTTGCACACCAAACTTATACATAAAGCGGTCAACTGCAACATCCCAGACCGGGATGGAGGACAAATTAACATTAAAAACAAATATGTTTATTCTTGAAAGGGCTCTCCCGGCTCCAACTCCATGGCTTGTCCTCAGAACAATCCCAGCTCCAGCTCACAGAATCAAAACCTAAGTCACACATGAAGCAGCCGAGCATGCAGCACCTTAACATCACAAACTAGGGAGGAGAGAAATAAACAGAACTTTTTTGTTACACAAATCACGGAGCAGACAAAGACAACTGTTCCTTCTGTATAATTCTGCACCCTCACTAAGCAGCACCACCATACTGCAGAGACATTTTCACCCTCTTTCACCGCCTCCACCAATCACCTGAGACACTGTAGCATCAGCGCTGTCATGGCACTGCATCCATGGCAACACCCATGGCAACAGCATAAAAATCAATCAGATAAGCACTACTTTACCAAATAACCCAATGAACTTTACTAATTACTAAAAACTAATTACCCCACAAAAAAAAAAAACAAACTATAACACAACTCCTTATCTATTGCATAAATGAAACATGTAGGGACGAGCTTATATGATACAAGATTTATGTGTACTTATGGCATTTGTCTTACACCACCCGTGAGATTACCCAAGGTCAAACACCACCTGTATACACAGATCATGTATCACACAGCTCCCCCTGCATATCCTAGATATATATATATATTCTGCAAAAAACTTTGTTAATGGACCATTAGGGTTCCAGCATCAAAAGTAGGGAAATGACATCTTAGGCTTGGGGTTGCAAACCCTAATGCTCACCCCCATGCCAAGTATAAGTAAGGTAACATGGGTACAGAATAAGAGAATGGGGTGGGCATTAGGGTTCGTAACCCCCAAGACACACCCCACCCCCCTGTTCCTGCATACAGGGGTGGGGTGTTAGGGATGGAAGCTGAAGGTGGGGGCAGGGTCTTAGGGTTGGGAACCCTAAGATGCAATTTCCCAGCTTTTGAACCCTAATGGTACACTAACAAAGTTTTTTTTACATAGAATTTCCTTACTTTTTGAGAAAGCATAACCATAGCCTTATTTGCATATGGGCCCAAGGGTCCTGCACTCCCATGTATCCACAAGTGTAGAGAGATTGTAATTGGCCCTCATTTCCCTGTGGGGGCACAGCACCCTTTGGGCCCTGTGCTGCCATCAGTCCACAATGGTATCCATCCCTCATTTACATGTGGGAGCACAGGGTATATGGTATCCATATGTCTATGTATGCATATTGTAAGTGTCCCTCATTTAGGTGTAGGCAAAGCAGTACCAATGTCATGTTATGAATGCATGGCACAGTATCACATTCACCCTTGCCCCATTCATCACAATTCACCCACAGCTGTAAATAAAGCCTGGAAACATGCAAAACAACTTAAGCAAAAGTCACATCTCTGAGGCAAGCCCTTTGTACTCTGAAAATTTCAGCCCAAAAGTGCAAGCCATTTCTTTGCAATGAAGTGACAAAGAAACAGACATATATAAAAAAGCAGTGCTGCAAATTGCAGAAGAAGGAGCAGTGTTTTGAGAAACAGTGTCCTTGTTCCACAATTTGCAACAAAACCCCTGTTGTTTCATGAAACAGTGTCATGATTTGTGTCAAAACTCAGCAGTTTTGCAAAATGTACTTTCGCAAGTTGCGCAACAGTGCAGCAATCTGCACAAACAAAAAATGCACAATTAAAATAAATATATTTGTGGCCATTTTTGGGGGAAACTAACCACAGAACCCGATTCTTTGGGCCCCATTTTAGGTAAACACAAGGGTGTTTACCAACTGACAATATTTTTAAAGAGTTTTAAGTTTTTCTGCATCGCTAACTGAAAATAAGATGGCAGAATCTCGACACTACAGTCCACATTTGTGAGAGTAAATACCGCTTTTGCGACAACAAAACAGTACATTGGCATGGCACATCTATTTTTTCCCATACGAAATAATAGGAAAATTTAAACTTTAATTATTTTTGAACAGATTAATATTTTTTCACCAAACCCTCATAAGGTACATCTGTGACTCAAACCCCATACACCCTAACAATTTCAGGCCAAACCACCAAGCCGTTTCTGAGAAAGGTGTGACAAAGAATTTACACAAAAATGGTAATTTACACAAAATTTTTGACATTCTGTATCTCCGTACTCATACATTTGACCACAGTAAAACTTGCCAAATCCAGAGATCTTTAGTCCCCGATGGCACATGCATAATTTCATGTGAATCGGTCAAACAGTTGCAAAGTTATTAAAGTGCAGAATTTGGGGTTTAACATATAACTGGCTGTTGAACCCTAAAATGGGGCACTACTGTGCTCTGTAAAATACATATATCTATACACACACACACACACACACACAGATACACACACACATATGCACTGCCTAAAATTTGCCCATGAACTGCAGTGAATTTACCTGCTATGCGTAGCATTTGTGAATTGCTCACTACGCCATTTGCTGCACTTTAAAATGCATTTTTGATGCAAAGTGCATCAGTTTACATAGTAAAGTTCACCACAAGGTGTATAGTGTGTGTGTATTGTGGCAATATGTGTAGCACAATTTGCCCAAATCTTACTAGACGAATTTCTACATTATGCTACGCGAACTACATAGTTTTTCTACTACGCCAACACCTAGCACACACACATGCACTAATCTCACACTGGGAGTGGGGGGGGGGGGAATGACATGACAAAAGTACTGTCTTGGCTAAAAGATATCAGTAACAGCAACATATCAAAAATATGTCATTCACAATCGATATTATTAAGGGTACTGTCATCACAGTGGAATACTGACGCAATCAGAGAGCAGCTTTCACAATGCTCAAGGCATTACAATGTCTAGTGCTGACCTGGAGCCAGCTGTTGCAAATCACAGAAAAAATGACAGAATCTTTAAAGAAAACCTGCAAATGTAAAAGCTATACCTTGTATATATTGAATATAGAATAGCCTGACTCAGAATAGGCAATTTATCATCACTTGTGAGTTGACAGGACTTTCCTAAGTCGAGTGTGACTCTACCACTTGTAAGTTATGGTCCTTCCTCCTCACACTTATGGATAAACTGCATATTTTGAGTCCGCTCATTTTATATCCAGATAGAGAGACAGAGAGTAGCAAAGTCGCTCACCCAACAAGATGCCAAGTCAGACCAAAGCATTTCAGGCAATTAATATACTCGGAGGTAGCATGCCAGAGAGTCAGACTGGAGACGGAGAAGGATGCCAGATGCTCTCCTTGTATTCTTTTGGACCCCACTCCCTGCTCTTTCTTAATCTGCTTCTCTGCTATTCTACCTCCAAGTGTACTTACTGCCTCTCACGCAAGATCCAGTCCAGCCTCCACAACTAAATAAAGGCTCTAATGTGGGAGTAAAAATAAACAAGAGATACAGCGCAACCATGGAACATAGACTGACGGCAGATAAGGACCATTTGGCCCACCCATTTCCCTTCCTATTGGATAAGGTGCAGATCCTAGTTTTACTAACAGCCTACTTCCTCCTAGCTCCCAGAAGAATTGCCTTATGTCTGTCCCAAGCATTCTTAAATTCCCCCCAACTGTTTTTGACCTCACGAGCTCCTCAGGAAGACCGTTCCATGCGTCCATCACCCTCTCCATGAAAACATACTTCCTCACATTGCCCCCCCCTCGAGTCATCCCCCCTCTATTTCCATCCATGACAGGAGACGGGTAGTGCTGACGCAAGGCGGTTTTGCCCCAAAATCAATACCAAGAAACACGCTCTGACACACTCAACCAACTTCAAATTACAAAGCCAAAGACTTAATATGCAGCTAACAAAATGTATTTATATGCAAACTGCCAATGACCAGAGGACACTGAACAAGCCCCAGCGTGTCAACCTAACTCAAGTAACTCAGTTGCAAAAAGGAGTAATGCAGTGTAAAAGAAATAATTATTTTAGCCCATATACTGGTTACCATGTCTCATTACATTAGGAAATTTTGTACTAAAAAGCTTTGAAACTTATACATCTGAACTTGCTTTATGAATGCATTTTCATAGTTTTAAAATTCACTTTTGGTTGGTTACTGTCACTTTTATGGGAAATGAATTCAAGTGTGATGATGTTGTTCTGTCAGTAGGTCCCGGCAAAGACCTTGGGTAGGTTAAAGAGCCGGGCCTAGTTTGGTGTCCTCAGGTCATGGACAGTCTGTATAGGAATTACATTTTGTTACCTGATATTAAGCCTTTGCCTTTGTAATTTCAATTTGGTCCCCAAAAGTGCAAGGGTGAGTTTCTTTCTAATCAGGGAGGAGTCTGTTGCTGAGCAAGCTGAATCACAACATCAGTGCAGACGCTGGAAAGCAAGACTCACCAAATGGTCAAGATACGCAAAACACTGATGTAGTGCGGCTCTCCCAAGAACATCTTCTCCCGAGAGAGGATGCAACTGGAAGCCATGCTGATCAACATCTTGTGAGAGAGCAATCACAGGACACGAGTGACAGGTCCATGAGTATTTAAAGGAAAATGTTTTAAACAAGTCTCAGACTTAAGAAAAAAGTCTAAGGAAACACCAAAAGACACTTGTGCACCCTGATGAATGGCAGTGACACCCCGAAACACTGGTGGGATGGACACTGGGTGATTTTTCTGTAGTCTCTATAAATAAATGAGTACATCTGTCTCGACCTTTTGGTGAGCAAGCCTTACTTTCCACTGTCTGCACTGATGTACTAATTTCCTGAATTGCTGTGGTCTGACTTTGGCATTTGGTTGGAATTGCGACCACTAAGTGCACAACACTGTCTGTCGGGTAACTACAGCGTGACATATCTACAGGGAGTGTACTAACTGATTATACTACTTCTGCCTGGACTAATGCTTATTACTATGGTTTCCACTTTTTTTATCCTTCTGCTCGATCTTAATTTTAGACACGTTACTGTACAATAAGAATGCCATTTTACAGTCTTTTAATTTACATAGTAATACAGTAATTTAAGGTCTGAAGAGACTGTAGATCAGTCATGTCTGCCAACTTCACCTCTCTCCCCCTCCCAAGTCATAAGCAGGGATGCAAGAAGTATGCTGTGCAAATACTTACCAATTTATATGTATTCCTTACCCACTGTACTACCCAGGGTACCCAGCGATTCCCTTGGTAAGCAGAAATGTGTCCAGACTTACTTTAAAGGACTGCATTTTCTGCATACCTGCTGTCTTTGTTGGTAGGCTGTTCTACAGGTTCACCACCTTCTGGGAGAAAACATTATCCCCAAATTATCCACCCCTAAACTTCAGGAAGTGTCCCCATGTCTTGCAGACAGACACAAGATCAAACATCGCTGACTGTTCCATCTTGCCAATACCCCCCCCCCAGTATAAGAAACACTGGGTTCATGTCCCCTCTTGGCCCCCCCTTTCTCCAAAGGGAACATTCTCATTGGTTACACTTTATTCCCCTTTTTTCCTTCTCCATTTTTATCCTACCCTGTTGCTATCCAACAATTCCCTCTCACTGCACTAACAACAACTTATCCACAATCCCAGAGGTCCACAAGGGAATTTCATGCCTGTCTTACCTTAAGGTATCCCTTCCATCTACTATTACAATGAATTAAGTCAGTGCACCCTTCTGGGGACTGAAAAAATACAAGTTCCATCTGGTACTTCTACCGGCTTGCCAGTTCAGTCAAAACATTTGTAGGATACTATCCCATTCCTGCCAAGATGAAAAAAAGAGGAGGGGGGAATCTTTTGACATTCACGCTGCAGAAAGATGCTTTATGTAGTACCTGCTGCTTTGCTTGCTGGTGATGTGGAAGGTAACCCTAACTCCCTCAGTGACAAACCCTCATGCAGCAGTGAATTTTAATCCCAAAGGCTGGCTCATTATTAGCATGAACATCGGATGTCTCCTGCCGAAAAAGGATTCCCTCTGTACTTGGATTGTGCCACATAAACTAGACACCTTGGCCATTACAGAAACCTGGTTCCAACCTAAAATCTTCAACCCAGCAGACCATTTGGCACAGCACTAGGGTTACTAATCGGGAGGCTGGTGACCTGGGTTCAGGAATGAACTCCGGGCATTGGGAGCCAGCCAGGAGGAGGCGAATCAAACATCTCAGGATGCTCTCCTCCTCCCAGGAGGGAGGACTGCAGGTCCTGTGGGGATATTGCTATCTGGGTGATCACAGGTGGCAGTGAAGGTGGAGACCCTCAAGGGAGGACGTCACCTGACATCAGCAGGATAGCACGCCATAAGCGCGCCATCACGTCTGTGCTAGTGATGTCCTCCTGGGGCTTGGAGTAACACAAGAAGGAACAACCACAGGGTGCAGCAGCAGGATGATGGCTCACAGTACACTCTGATTTTGGACAGCTTTCTGTCACACTCAAGACACTTAGGAGTTCAGAAAGGGGTGCCTCCACTCTCTGTTCCTCCTGGCGGCTACAGCTGAGGCTACGTTGGGGAGTAGATTCAGGTAGGGGTGACAGAGCTTGTTGGTTGCCAAGAGGACGCTAGTTAGGGGTGTGTGCCAGTGACCAGAAGAATAAAATATAATGCCAATACATTCCTCAATAGGGAATGCTGTATCCGCTGCTACCAACTAACCAGACATGACAGGCCCTTAGGAAAATTTGGGGCATTGGACTGCTATATTAAGAATGCTCAGAAGTAAGAAAGTTGCACCCTGTACAACAGTCACAACCTGGCCAAACCCCTGAAATCTTAAGTGCTACAGACAAGGCAAGGCAAGGCAATTTTATTTCTATGGCACATAAAACAGGTAAGGGCAACAATACAGTACATATAAGCTAAAAATACCTTATACAGCAATAAAATATAAAACAATAAATAACTCTCAGAATAATTTAAAATAAAGATTCAATAAAGCTGGTCACTCCCCTTTGTTGGGGAAAGCCAAACCAAACAGGTGAGCCTTCAGACCCGCTTTAAAGGACTCGACTGACAGGGCTTCCCTAACAGCAGCTGGAAAGGTGTTCCATAGGGTAGGCCCATCAACACTAAAGGCACGGTCATCTGATGTTTTCAGTCTAAACCTAGGAATGGGTAGGAGGCCCCTAGCCAAAGAGCGGAGGGAATGGACTGAGGAAGCAGGTGTAAGGAGATCAACCAGAGAGCCAGGGCCCTGTCCACATAGGGCCTTATAGGTGAGCAAGCCCAGGGTTTTAAATAATTAATTAGCAGTTTTTTTCTTGGGACAATACTAACTGTACAGAAAGCATTTATATAGGTTTTCTAGAAGTGTTATGTTTGTTATACACAGTGAAGCAAGTGCTATGCATTTTCACAATGTTTCAGAACTTTTATGAGCAAAACGCTTATCAATTTTTAGAGTTAAATAAAACCCTGAAGCCCACCTTGAAGATGATCCTCCACCTGACAGGCAGCCAGTGCTGAGCCCGCAGGACTGGGGTTACATGACTGAACCTAGCCAGGCCTGTCAGCAATCAAGCTGCTGTGTTCTGCACCAGCTGCAACCAATGGAGGGTCTCTCCATTGACCCCGAAGTATAGAGCATTACAGCAGTCGAGCCTTGATGTCTCAACGGCATGTACCAGTGATGGCAGGTCTTTGGGGGGGAACTAGGGGCTTAATACTGGCAATATTCCTGAAGTGGTAAAAAAACACTTTTGACAACAGACAGCACCTGACCTTCAAGTGTGAATCTGCTGTCAAGGATAATGTCAAGATCCCGCACCCTAGAGGAAGCTATCAACGAAGTGGATCCCAGAAACAATCCAGTGCCCACTCCGGAGGCACTCCCATCACGCCCACAACCCAGAACAATTACCAGTACCTCCTTCTTGTCTGGGTTCAGTTGCAACCAGCTGGAGGACATCCAGTCATTGATCATGGCCAGCAGTTTATCACATCCACAGCGTCGGATGTTTCAGGGGCAAAGGACAAATACAGTTGGGTATCATCTGAATAGCAGTGAAAACCCACACTATAGTGCCAAATGAGCTCTCCCAGGGGCAGCATGTATACCGCGAATAGCACCAGCAACAAGACTGAGCAATGAGGTACACCATGTGACCAGAGTTTCAGGGAAGAGGAGAAATTCCCCATCACCACCCGCTGCTCCTTGCCAGAGAGATAGAACTCAAACCAGTTGATGACAGTACCGGTGAGTCCACAATACTCTCGCAAGTGATGTAGAAGCACAATGTGATCCACGGTATCAAAGGCTGATGAGAGATCAAGTAGAACAAGAATATAGTAGGTACTAAATAACACTTAGGTGCTACAGACATAGTAGGTACTAAATAACACTTAGGTGCTACAGACATAGTAGGTACTAAATAACACTTTAGTGCTACGCACACAGTAGGTACTAAACACTTAAGTGCTAGGACATAGTAGGTACTAAATAACACTTAAGTGCTACACACATAGTAAGTACCAAATAACACCAAAGTGCTGGGACATAGTAGGTACTAAATAACACTTAAGTGCTAGGACATAGTCGGTACTAAATAACACTTAAGTGCTGGGACATAGTCGGTACTAAATAACACTTAAGTGCTGGGACATAGTCGGTACTAAATAACACTTAAGTGCTACGACATAGTCGGTACTAAAGATCTTTACCTTCACTATCTTCATCGACCACCCAGCCTTCCTAGATCCTCACTATTCACCACATCACCATCCCTGAGAGTTTAACGCTGGGGGTCTTTAACACTGACTGTCTCCATACTTCTAATGCTCTGTCAACTGACTGTGCACAAGAGCACAACTTCTTCCAGCCTACACAGCCACAAGATATAATGCTAAATCCAAGAAAGGCACTAGCACTGACTGAATATTATCAAAGATCCAACCGGGAGCTACGAGACCGTACAGCAAACAGTGCCTCTCACAAATGAACAGCTAGCTCCAATTACTGCACAACAACAGTGGCGGCACTCATAACCAAAAAATAAAGCAATTAAAGCAGGTGTACTGCATTAAAATAGTTCACAAATGTGAACACAAGACAAAATCCACAAATGCCAGTGCAGCCAGCACAAGCGAGAACCTCCAAGTGTTTACCCCGGTGCTTGGGATACCTCTTGCCTTTCCTCAGCGGGCCCCTTGGGGAAGGTTAAGTGGTGTCCAAAGTGCCGGGTGAACACTTGGATGTTACTGCACATCCCAGCTGCACTGTGGATTTTGCCTTGTACTCACATTTGTGAACTGTTAATGCAGCACCGGTGTCACTTTATTCAATAAATTCCTGAATATTGGCAGTACAACTGCTTTAATTGCCTTATTTTCTGGCTGTGAGTGCCGCCAGTGTTGTTGCTCTGGATATTATCAAACAGGCAAGATAGAATAGTAAATGCTGGCAATTCGTCCGACTCCTTTAGTGACCACAATCCCACATATTGTACTTGGAAATGCAGAACCATCAAACCTCCACCATAGTTCACCAAAATCCTAGCATACAAAAACCTGGATGCAACCAAGCTAAGTCAGGAAGTCAGCCAAAACAATTAGGTAAGGCTGTTACTCATCTCTGACATTGATGAGGCTTGGAGTTACTTCTCTAGTGTGATTAAATCGATTTGTGATAAGCTGCTCCCAGCAAAACTTGCCAGAGTCAGTAGGGGCAACACAGGTGGATCACTTCCAAGTTGCTTGAATGTTACAAGCTTTGAGATAAAGCATGGATTATGTTCAAGGCAACCCATGACGATGGGAGACTGGGAAAAATACTGTTACAGTATCCAGAAAGGTTAAGGAGGCTTCCTACATAAGACACTGGGAAACTCACTGCAATTCCCCCCCAAAACCTCTGGTCGGGTATCAAAACCCTCCTAAGTAAGGATCCATCACAGCTGATAACTCCCTACTCCGTAACAGGATGCTGATATCAGGCAACTGTGAAATAGCTCAAACTTTGAATCTGTACATCACAAAACTCAACATCCATCTATCCAAGCCAACACATCTTCTCACTGGGACAATAACAGAAAACTGGGGCAAAAAAATGATTTTAATCCTGCTCTGCATATCAGGACCTAACAATTACCGCTCAATCTTGCAGTTATCCACGCTCAAAAAGGTTCTCCACAGGAAAATGGCAGATATATTTTTCAAAGTTACTCACAAACCACAGAGTATCAAACATATTGATAGCAGGCAGGATGATAATACTTAAGCATTTTTTCAAAATATTTAGTGGAACAGACATTTAATACCTTTGAATATACATTGTGATATAGGGGGTGTCTAATACAGTGCCAAACAGTGCAGTCCTCATGGCATGCTAAGTACCAGAAAAAGAGACAAAAACCGTGATAGCAGACTTGTCAATGAGCAGCTTTACTGAATCATCAGAGAGCTGCTAGCTGGAAAGTTGCTGTATTATAACTTATTTGCTGCATTTGCGTGTAAAGTATCTGCTGCTTATTTTGCTTAGGGCCCACTGGTGCTCAGTCACTGAAATCCAGTGCATCTCTCAAGGAAATCTGTACCTGCTTCTCTTAACGGATACTTCCCACCCTCTCTGCCACCGTTTACCTAACCTTATTCCGGGTTGTGCCCACCTGCAATTTTCAGCAGAGCAGTTGGGCATATCACGACCTTCTTCTCCTTCTTGTCCCTCCCAAAACCTCCTACTTACCTCACCCACCCATATCCTCACCCGATTCAGTTGTGGTCTGCTCCTTCTATGCCTCACCCCATCCTACATCTACTTGCCTCGTACTACCCTAATCTGATCTGCTTGCGGTCTCTTGCCAAAACTTCTTACACCTAGCACTTATTCTGCCAGTCACTTATCAACTTTTGTTAACATTAGTTAGTTATTCCACATTGCCTTATATTGTCACTATGATTGTATCCTTAATGGTATAGCCAACTGTTTCTTATTGCTCACTTTATGCATTACCGTATGAATTATGTATTCTCCCTTGCACTATCTTGGTCGAATCTCTTTTGTAGAGACAATTTAAGGGGACACAATTTAAAGATGGGGGTGCGGTTCGGGGCAATGTGAGGAAGTATTTTTTCACAGAGAGGGTGGTGGATGCATGGAACAGCTTTCCTGAGGAGGTTGTGGGGTCTAAAACTGTGGGAGAATTCAAGACTGCATGGGACAGATATAAGGCAATTCTTGTGGGGGGTAGGAAGAAATAGGCTGTTGGTCAACTAGGATCTGCGGCCTATCCTTTAGGTGGGGAAATGGGCATACTAGATGGGCCAAGCGGTCCTTATCTGCCGTCAAAGTCTATGTTTCTATTACCACCTCAGTACTACCTCTTCTTTCTTATCTGTCCCCTACAACACTAAGCACTTCTCCTTTACCTCCCCTTTGCACTTCTCCTCTACCTTCCCTTCTTAATCACCTACTTCTATCACCTACTAATATCCCTCCCATAAGTTAACTTTTCAACCCCTTATTAGTACTGATAATGTCATTATTTCATGTTTCTCTCTAAGCAAACTGTGTTTGAATTTTGTTTTTGTACTGCACCATATTTCTCCGCACTGCTACCAAAACATTCTTGTTTTTAGCTAATTTCCTTGTAACCTATTTGTAAATGGTTGTAATGAGTTTGTTGTTGTTCCTGGATTTGTTGTTTTGTATTCTCCCGGGTCGTGCCTGAAAGTAGTCATGACTATGGCTAGCACACCTACCAGGTAAACAAAAACTAAATAAATAAAAAAAAAAAATCTATGTACCCATGTTATACCCTGTGTATTCTTGTACCTCAGGACACCTCGTAAATGAGTCTGTTCAATGGTCTTTCTCTCCTGGTAAAATAAAGATTGATCGATTGAAACCTCCTTTTTCACCCAGGCTTCCAGGGTCTTTCAAAAATAAGGACTCTGACCCCTATACCAGCTCATATATCCGGTAGTATTACATTTCTGTACCACTGAATATTTTGAAAAACTTCTGTACCACTGAATTTTTTTTTAAAAACTACGTTAAATACTAAAAATCTGTCTGCTGCAAACCAGTTTGATACTCTATTTTATAACTCTGAAAAACAAACTACCCTAATGCTAGTGGGTAAATATGTGCTTTTTTCTATTTTACTGGCCTGCTGGTCATTTAGTCACAGCTGTGTGACCTTGATTTGTTTTTTTCAGACTTGACCTTTCTACATTTGACAATGACAATTAATGCATCTGTGGGCTCCAGTTAGAATACTGACTTGAACTGCGATTCCTCTATCACAAGAAAGCTGCATTAAGCTCAGCACCAGAAGATTGCTCATCAAATAATCACCCTTGCCATTGCTGGAATACGGAAACAAAATTTTAAAGCTCTGCTAATGCCACAGCTTTATGCAAAATTTCCAACGCTCGCAATAGCAGGTGCAGGGCTGCATTAGGCTGTGACAAAAGAACATACCACTGCCTTGTGTACAGCAGCCTAAGAAAGTACACTTACATAGGAACTTACCATAACAGTAGATCTTCGAGAGAGGTTCCTTCAGTAGGTCATCACATATAGGACTGGTGCCACCTGGTGTCGGGCCACACAGCAGACTTTTCTAGCAATGCCTGACGGGGGACCGCCCACCTGACGTCATGTGACTGACATCAGCATGACTGTATACAGTGGGTGGTCCCCACGTCTACCCTCCAGTTCTCCCGGCGGAGCCAGGAAGAGGCCTGACAGCAGGAGCTAACAGGATTTGGAGTCCCTGTGAAACAAAAAATGAGGGGAAAGAGGGAGGGAAAAATATGACCTATTGAAGGAACCTCTCTCGAATATCTACTGTTACGGTAAGTTCCTATGCAACTGCACTATCTTACTTTGAGAGGGTTCCTTCAGTAGGTCTTCACATATAGGACAGAGTCCCAAGCAGTCCCTCCAAGAAGAGACCGAGAGAAACTAGGGAGGAGGAAACAACTAACTCCAACAGAAAAAAATGAAGTCCAGAAAGGACCCAGTCTAGGACAGAAGGCCCTGCAGGACAGCTAGGCCAAAGTCAGACCTCCACCTAGAAGCAATGTCCAGACTATAATGTTTGGTAAAGGTATGGACAGAACTCCAGGTAGCGGCAGCACAAATGTCAGCCACAGAAACGTTCCGTAGGAAGGCTGCAGAAGCAGCCATGCCCCTAGCAGAATGACCCCTGATGGTACCCGGCAGAGGTTTATCGTACTTCTGGTAACATTATCGAATGCAGTTGCCGAACCATTGGGAAAGGCCCTGCTTAGAAATCGGTTTGCCCTTCGATCTCGGGGTGAAGGAGACAAACAACTGGTCACAAGAGTGAAAATCTTTGGTCTGATGGGTGTAGCAGCGGAGAATCCGATGGACATCCATCTTATGGAGTGTCTCACCTCTGTTAGAGGGGGACGGATAATGCACCGGAAGCTCTACTAACTGATTCAGCATCGCTTCTGGCACCACCTTGGGAAGGAACCTCGGATGAGTTCTGAGGACTGCCTGGTCCCTATGGAAAATCTAGTACGACTCCTTGCAGACTACAGCGTGAAGCTCCAAAATCCTTCAGGCTGACATGATAGCCACGAGAAAAAGCACCTTCCAAGATAGGAAGTGTAAATTACAGCTCATAGCCGTCTCGAAAGGAGGAAGGGTGAGATTTTCCAGTACAAAGTTCAAGTCCCAGGGCGGGGTTGGGTTGCGGATGGGGGGTTTCAACCATGGGTTTACCATCCGCTAGCTCATGGTATGCTGAGATATGGACCTTTAAGGAACAGTAGGACAGACCGGAGTCTGACAAGTGAAGGAGGTATTTCATGACTTGTGGGGCTGAGCAAGAGAAGGGGTTTCAGCCCTTAGCGGTTGCCCAAATGGAAAACCGCTTCCACTTCATGGCGTAAGTGGAACAGGTAGATGATTTTCTGAACTCAATAAGGACTTTAACAACCCTGGAGGAAACCCCAAAGCAGGATATCTCTATGTCTGCAGGAGCCAGGCATGGAGGTGCAGGGTCCTGAGCCCCGGGTTTTACCAGTCGACCTTGATCCTGGGTCAGGAGGTCGTGAGTAATTGGAAGTGGAACTGGTGGTTTCTGGGAAAGCTGCTGTAGCAGCAGGAACCAGATCTGTCTCGGCCAGAGAGGAGCGATGAGGATCATCTTTGCCCTCTCCGCCTGGAGTCTGAGGAGAACCCTCTGCAGAATGGGAAACTGAGGGAAAGCGTACAAGAATTTCCCTGTCCAGGATAGAGACAACACATTGCTCCAAAAAGCACCTGGCTCTGAAATGAGCGAGCAAAACTTGGGAAGTTTTGCATTGTATTGGGAGGCGAATAGGTCGATTTCCAGATGCCCCAATTTTGGAAGATGGATTCTGCCACTTCCTGATGTAGTTCCCACTCAGAAGCTAGGGTATGAGACCTGCTGAGACTCTCTGCCAGGACGTTTAAAACACCTGGTACATGCATGGCCACTAGGACCAAATGGTGCTGGACTGCCCAGTTTCACACCCACTTCGCTTCCCTGTACAGGGGGTACGACCGGGTTCCTCCTTGTTTGTTGATATACCAAACTACTGACATATTGTCTGTTTGGATTAGCAGTGATCCCTTTGGAAGGAGGGTCTGAAAGGCCTGTAACATGTGCAGAACCACCCTCAACTCCAGAACACTGATGTGGAGAGAAGTCTCCAAGCTGGAACATAGTCCCTGTGCTTGGTGTTCCCCAAGATGAGCTCCCCACCCCATATTCGAGGCATCCGTGGTGAGGGTGGCTATTGGTTCAGGGTTCCGAAAGGCAAGCCCCAGAGAAAGATTGCAAGAATCCTTCCACCATTGTAAGTCTTTCTGAACTGCTGAGGAGACAAGGACCGGATGTACAGGTCATCCAGGAGCTGATCCCATTGCACCCGCAAGGACCACTGAGTAATCCTCATGTGGAGCCTCGCAAGGGGAACAGTAGTTATGGAGGCCGCCATCAGGCCCAGAAGATGGACTTCCCAGGCAGGGATGGTCCTGAGAGAAGCCACCTTGGAGGCCTGACAGATAAGGGTCTACATTCTGTCTGGAGGAAGGAATACTCTGCACTGGACCGTATCCAGGACTACCCCAATAAACTGAAGTCTCTGGGCAGGGATAAGGGATGACTTGGGAACCTTGACTGTGATCCCTAGTCTGCTGAAATGGTCCAGGGTAAAGGTCAGAGCGTCCAGCAAGGAATCCCTGGACAAGGCTGAAATCAACCAGTCGTCCATTTAAGGGAAGATAGCAATGCCCCTGCAGTGTAGGAACACCGCAACCACCGCCAAGCACTTGGCAAAAACCTATGGTGCCGAAGACAGGCCAAAGGGGAACACCCGGAACTGGAAGTGTTCCCCTTGGAAACGAAAATGCAGGAATCGGCGGTGGTTGGGGTAAATAGGAATGTGCAGGTAAGCATCCTGCATATCCAGGGCACAGAGCCAGTGGTTCTTCATGAGGAGAGGGAGGAGGCTCTGGAGCATCAGCATTCAAAATTTTTTGTACTCAACAAACCGATTTAGCTGGCTTAGGTCGAGTATAGGTCTGAAGTCCCCAGTCTTTTTTAGAACCAGGAAAAAATGGGAACAAAATCCCTTTCCCCTTTGCCTGAAGGGGACATGCTTGATTGTTTCTTTGAGCAAGAGCGAATTTACCTCCTCACGAACGAGGAGAGCCTGGTCCAGAGAATAAGAGGATTTTGTGGGTAGAACTTCTGGAGGAATCTCCAGAAATTCTATGGTGTGTCCGACGGACACTAGTTGCAGGACCCATTCGTCGGAGGTGATCGCCCTCCACTTCTGCGCGTGGGGGGTGAACCACCCCCACCCGTTCCCCCAGCATCACGAGACTGGGGAGGCAGGGCCAGGAGTCAAGAAGTGGCAGACATTGAGTGGGAGGGCCTGCTGAATGTCTCTGATTTTTGGAGGCAGGAGGGAAGGCTGTACCCGTGGCCTTTCACTTCAATTGGAGGTGCACTTGAGCGTTCTTTCTCTGCCTCCAGGTCCTTTTCCAAAATAGCTGCTACTGTCATTGAAAGCCCGATTGGTACATAGACCTGACAGACCTAAGTGCAACTCCCTTGTCCTGTAGGTCTGTGATAATATCCGTGGTGTCCCCACCTAAAAGGACCAATCCCCTGAAAGGGGCATCTTGAATCGCCAACTGGATCTCATTGGCGAGGCCAGAAAGGTGAAGCCACGAATGCTGTCTGAGGGCGACGGCAGTTGCTGAGATACGGGCCACTGAGTCGACAGAGTTGTAAGGGGCGCGTAAAGCGTGCCTACAAGAAACCTTGGAGAGGCCGAGATCCTTGGCAAGGTCCTCCTTTAAAGGTGAGGGATCCATGGACTGGACTCACGCTTCCAGCCTGACCAGGGTTGCTTTTTGATGGGACACCATGTGGGACACATAACTGAGGGGCTGGAGGGTGCACATGACCAAGGAATATATATTTTCCCGAACTGGCCCATCTGCCTCAACTTTGTCCGGAGGAGTAGTGCTCATGTGCTTGGGCACTGAAGAGTGATCATGAGCCGCCGAGATGACCACAGAGTCAGCTTTGGGATGGGCCTTTAAGAAAGGAGCATCCTTCGGTGCCCGGTAGATCCTGTCCGCCCGCTTGGGGACAGATGGGATAGAATGAGGCATCTGCCAGATGCTAGTGGTGAGGTCTTGATGAGGGGCCATCCAAGGAGGAATGGGGATGGGAGACAGATACTCTAAGTCCAGGTGTTCTGCGAGCCTCTGTCTCATGGGGTCCTGTTCCTCTGACTCCCAGTCAAAACAGTCCTTCATGGCCCTCAAGAGGTCGGAGAAGGCAGGGTCTTCTGGTGGAGACTTTGGCGAGACCTTGCCCCTTGTGTCCTCAGGGTCCTCCGGGACCTCCTCAGAGGAATCTACCCTTCCCTCTGAACTATCATTATCATCATCATCTGCCTCCTCGACAGGACGGTGTCTGGTATCTGGAAGGGAAATGTCCTGTTGAGTCTTCCCCAAGATGTGGACAGTGGCTATGGACGAACTGCTCGGGGAAGGGGACCTAGAAGACCACGGTTGTGAGAGCCTAGTCTCCAGGTCTGAGACCAACTCTGATCGAGCCCCCTGCCACCAAGACTGAATCAAGGTCTTGAAATCTGTGCTAACTGGAGGAGGAGGGGGAGGTGGAGTAGGCAGAGGCTGAGGGGAGAGGGAAGAGGAGGAGGAGGAGGTGGAGGAATAACCAGTGGTGGATAGTAGCCCTGGAATCCCATATAATGGGAATAGGGATTAAATTCAGGGTAGAACTGTCCCAGGTCACTCCAGTTAGGAGTGGGACCCCCTGGGTAGTGGTCCCCAGGATACCCCAAAAGGTAATGTGGGACAGTTCGGGGTCGGGTATAAACCCCCGTCATCAGATCAGGCATCGGGGGAACTCATGTCGGACCCGCTGTTATATATATATAGGTTGAGGGTCCGGCGTTGGGACAGCCCATGTCAGGGGAACCAATGTCGGAACCGGCACCACCTGATCTGGCACTGGAAGGGGATCCAGCGTCGGAGAGGAACCAGACGGAGGGGCCGGAACCGGTGTCGGGGCCAAAGGCAAGGGCCGATCCGCTGGTCCTGGCAGTGGGACTGTCATCAGGATAATCCGGTGTTGTAGGAGGCGCTGGAAGCCTGTCAGAAGGTGGAGGAAGGGCCTCCACAGTCAGGCCGGTAGGCCGAGGAGAAGCCTTCTTCTCCTTGACCCCAGAGGGGGAATGCAGAGCAGAGACATCGACAGGGTTGATGGGCTCTCCGCTGCCATCACCGGATGTACCTGCCAGTGAATTGGAGGGCACGGGCGAAGGAGGAGGAGGAGGAGGGAGTGGGGCTTTCTCCCTCTGGTCCCGCCGGACATTGGGTGAGGTGCCGTTAGGCCCCCAACGGGAGAACCGAGCCTGTGCGGTCGTCAGGGATAACCGACTTAGCAGGCAGGGTTGGCAGTCAGAGGAGGAGCCCCTGGCCGACTTATTGATCGAAGCCGGGCGACTTCCCCCAGCCGGGGAAGCCGACTTACTCGCAGCAGCGCAAACCCCGGAGGAGCAGTGAGCTGACTTATTGGCTGAGGTGGCGCGGTCGTCAGAGAAGCCGATGGCTGACTTATCCACCGAAGTTTTGTCTGACTTACCGTCCGGATTTCTGGGTGGCAGCTGGGCCTTGCTTGTCGAGGGCCTGACATCATCCATGGAGCGAGCCCGCTTCCTAGACTTCTCCTTGTGCTTTTTTGAGGGAGAAGATTTTTCAGATGAATCTCAGAGACAATTCATTTTCTTCTCAAAGGAAGCTAAGCAGGCTTTTAGTAAGTGGGCTTCCAAAGCCTGCTGTCTCCTCTTTTTTTTGTGGCCTGGTTAAAAGACTGACACTCAGGGCAGGAGGAGACTGGAGGGTGCGGGCCTAGACAGAGAACACACTTGGAGTGACAGTCTTTGTGCAGGATCTGCGTGCCACAGGACAAGCACTTCTTGGGTGAAGACATAAGGAAGAACACGAATTTGAGGAAAAAATAGCAGCGAGGGATAAACCGACGGAATGAACTTTCTTGACGATTGCTGACTGGAAGTCTGCAATGCGACTGACACGAGGCGATGGCAGGAAAGAACTGGAGGGCGGGCGTGGGGACCACCCACTATATACAGTCACGCTGACGTCAGTTACGTGATGTCAGGTGGGCGGTCCCCGTCAGGTATTGCTAGGAAAGTCTGCTGTGCGGCCCAACGCTAGATGGCGCTAGTCCTATATGTGATGACCTACCGAAGGAACCCTCTCGAAGTAAGATCTTATTTTCCCTGGAAAGAAGAATGGAGCTCAAACGGATGACTAGAAGATTCAAGTGTGTGCATAATCTTCTTCCAGCCCATTGAAGCAGACTGTTAGACAAACCCTATAAGAAATTTTAACTGTGTTCCCAGGCTAGAAATCTCTTGCACAAACCAAGGATGTACAAGTGCTTTCACAAAAAAGGGCATTGCCATAGCAGCCACAACAACCTGAAATTCGCTTCCTTATATATAAGGATACATAGTGGAGTAACGCGTTTATCTACACTAGTGAGTGGTAGGACCTACATATAACTCATGAGTGGTAAAGCCATCAGTTAGTTACGAAGGTCTTACCACTCATGTGGAGATATGTTGGGAGGGGGGGATGCTACAAGTTTCAATGGCTGAGAAGGACCTAGGGGTGGTGGTGGATGTCAAGATGAACAACTCTGAGACTTGTAGGAGGGCAGCGGCCAAGGCCAACAGGATGCTGGGATGCATCGCTAGGGGAATCACCTCCAGAATGAGGGAAGTGATACTCCCTCTGTATCACTGCTTGGTGAGACCGCACCTCGAGTACTGCGTGCAGTTTTGGAGGCCACACTTAAAGAGGGACATCAAACTCCTAGACAGGGTCAAAAGGAGGGCAACCAAAATGATCTGGGGCTTGAGGGACAGGACCTATGGGGAGAGGCTCGAAGAGCTAAATATGTACACATTGGAAGAGAGAAGGGACCGGGGGGACATGATAGAGGTCTTTAGGTACATGAAGGGGGTAAATAGGGGAGAAGCAGTCAGGATGCTCCAAAGGAAGGAGGGAGGGCAACTAGAGGGCATGGGTGGAAACTGGAGGGGGGGAGTCAGGGGAGAAAGGAGGAGGTGCTACTTCACTGAGAGGGTGGTGGAGCCATGCAATGCACTGCCCAGGGGGCTGGTGGAGGCAGAGCCGGTGGAGTGGTTCAAGAGGGGATGGGACAGGTACAGGGGAAGGGTTCTGGAAAAGTCCTGTGCCGTGAGAATATCCGGGACTGGGAAGGGAGAAGCCAGAGAGGGTGGGGGAGGCAGCAAGGTCAGCTCCCAGGGTGGGGCTGACCAAACAAGCAGACACGAAAGACCGTTAGGCTTATTCTGCTGGCATTTTAGTATGTTAGTATAAATGTGTTATTCCACCGAAACCCATTATGCATTTGAAATATATATAGATATGTGTAATAGACAGTCCACTGCAGGGTGTGTGGTCATGCTCTTACACATACCTTGGGTACACAGTGAGGCATGAGGCTGCAGGCCAAGTGCATTCAACCACCAAAGGTGTGTGTATATCAGAGCACAAGTGTGAATTTATCGCACTGACAGTTGAGGGTAAATGGAGGTCATTGATTCATAAACTTAAAAACCTTATTAAAATTTACATACCTAAAACTAATAAATATAACAATAGGCATAAAATTACTCCTTTATGGTTTAATGCTCCAATAAAACATGAGAGAAATACAAAAATAATACTTTTTAGAAAGATAAGGAAAGGATATTCTCATCTTGTTCCCAAGTACAGGCTATTAGTAAAAAATATAAAAAGTATGATAAGGATTGCAAAATCTAAATATGAATTGAATTTGGCACATAAAGCAAAAGATAATAAGAAAACTTTTTTTGCCCATGATAATAGAACAAAGGGGAAGATAAACTCTATAGGACCTTTATGACTAAAGTTGGGAAGCAGGCTTCAAATTCAGAAGTCACTAATATTCACAACCATTACTTTTGTACTGTATTTAATACAAGAGATGATGGGATGGAAAATACTGCAGACCTACCTTTTATTGACAAACCCACTATACCACCTAAAGTAGTTCTTGATAAATTAAGAAAATTGGATGTCAACAAATCACCAGGCCCGGAAGAAATCCACCCTAGGGTGTTAAAGGAATTAGCTGATGATATATACCTTCCTCTTACTAGTATACTACAACATTCTCTTAAAACCGGAAGGTAGCTACAGTGGTGCCCATCTACAAAAAAGGACTGAAGACTAACCCTGAGAATTATAGGCCTATCAGCCTAACATCCCTTATGGAAAAAATACTCGAAAGTATTATTAAAGATCTTATACAGGAGCACCTTAAAAAAGCCGGGCTAACTGACCCAGCACAGCATGGATTTACCAAGGCTAGGTCCTGCCAAACTAATTTATTGGTATTTTACGAGCTAGTGACCAAAGAGGTTGATCTGGGTAATTCTGTGGATTTGTTTTTTTTAGATTTTGCCAAGGCGTTAGACAAATTGCCACACTTCGAACTTATTAATACCCTGAGAAAATATAATCTAAACATCCACATAATAAACTGGGTTAAAAACTGGCTAATAGGACAGAAGCAGCGAGTCACTATAAATGGGGAGTATTCAGATTGGGTCCCAGTCACCAGTGGAGTACCCCAGGGGTCATTGTTGGGACCCTGCCTTTTCAATATTTTTGTGTCTACCTTATCTATTAGAGATCCCAATATATGGATGCTAAAATTCGCTGATAATTGTCGGGTAGGGTCAATTTTAAATTTCCCAGATAGTAGTGTAGCACTTCAATCAGCTTTGCACAATATACAGATTTGGGCTAGTACCAGTAAACTAATGTTAAATCCTACTAAGTGCAAAGTTATGCACTTAGGTATACATAATAAACATCACAAATATAAACTGGGGAACATAGTTTTATTGGAAACAGAACAGGAAAGAGACTTGGGGATAATTGTAAAACCCGACTTAAAATTTAGAACTCACTGTAAAACCCAAATAGGCAAAGCAAATCAAGTACTTAACTGTATACTCAGGCATATATGCAGTAGAATGACCGAAGTACTACTCCCCTTGCATATAGCACTGGTGAGGCCACAACTGGAGTACTGTGCGTAGGTATGGTCTCCATACCACAAGGAAGACATAATAAAAATTGAAAGAGTCCAATGGAGGTTCACCAAAGCCCTTATGGGTATGTCAAGTATGACTTATGAAAACAGGCTGAGGGCATTAAATTTGTATACACTATAATATAGAAGACTAAGGGGAGACATGTGCTTATAATTTAGAGCACTAAATTATACTTCTCTTATCAATGAACTAGGAATTGTCATAATTGATAAGAGTTCAATAGCAGAGGGCACGCTAAACAATTATATTTTCCAAAATGGAAATCTTTACGTAGAAAGCATGGGTTCAGTCATAGGGTTGTTTCTACATGGAACCAGCTGCCAGCAGAAGTTGTGGACAGTCCTAGTATGGATATATTTAAAATTAATTTAGATGCAGCAATTGGGGACAAGTTTAAGTACCAAAATTACTAGATCATACTGACAAGCTTTGTGGACATGTGTCCTTGTAGCTTGATATACCTATGATGATACCCTGTAGTGGATTATCTGTCTTATAAAATGTCCATAAGGTTTTAAGGGATGAAAAGAAAGGCAGGTGTGCAGTCATTGTGGAACAATGCACTGTCATGTGGTGTGTTTCATCCAATCAGGACACTGGATTTTCACAGATTTTTCTTACCCATTTTATAAAGATAAACACATACACACCACACTATTGGTAATATTTGTATTGCTTATTTTACCTTTCATATGCAAAGCCTGTATAACTGCTAGACACTTCTTTGCTTTCCTATGCCCCCCCTAATAAACGCACGCAAACACAAAACCTCGTCTTCTGTCTGGAACCTTTCTATATCTGTAAACAGTGTTGTTATATTATGCCAAGCTTGTAACAATATGACTCTAAAGTACTGACTGCTATGGTATCAGTCCCAAAGGACCCTCTTGAAATCTAGGTGTTCCACCTGAGTTATCATTGTATGCGCATTTCTAAATAAAATAAATAACTAAATCATCTATGTGCCTACCATCTAAGTCAGCTATGTGCCTACCATCTGGACTAGGACACTGATGCTTCTGTGGTAGCTCCTTAAGGAGGTAGGTAGTTGTACATAGATATGAGGGGAAATATAGGGCAGGGGCTCATTTCACATAATTAATACAACTGAATATAAAGTAATGTATTAAGTAGACAACTTGATTCATGGGAGCTATTTCTGGTGTGTCTGGGGGTGAGTAAATATTGTCTTAACAGCGAAATCTGAAAATCTGAAAAATGTCCACCTTGAGAGGAATTTGAGAATTCCAGGTTCACCTCAAGATTCAGTGTATATGGATGTAATTTCTTTTGGAAGGATGCTTTGTCAGATGCTCAGGAATTGACACACTTGGTTGAGACAAATCGGAGTTCTTCATATTTCAGCTAAGAATCTTTCCCACCTTTGTACTCCAGCATAATTAAGCAATGGAAGAGCTAGTGATGTGGTAATCTCAGTGGACTCTAAGCCAGTGGCAGCCTATAAAGCTGAATGCTGTGATAGGTGCCACTGTAATGACAGCGTTATAGTTTCTGAGGAATTAATTATGCCAGTGCAGGACAGATGGCTGGAAATTAACAAGTACTGTAATACTGTATGTGAAAGTTTGTTGGCTACTAAGGTCATGTTTCTATTTTCAGTGGTGCTGATGAAACAGAAAGGTTTTTGGATGGCTGGCGTTTCAGCGCAGTGGTAGTGCTACCACTCGTGACGCCAGCAACTAGGGTTTAGAAGCGAGCCAGGGCATCGGAAGCCGGCTGGGGGAGGACGACTGAGTGTCCCAGAGGCAGTTCTCCTCCTCCTGGAAGAAGGACTGTGTGCTCTACTATGACACTGCCACCTAGGTGGCAACAGGTAGCAGTGCAGGGGAGCTGTGATGGGTGGGTAGAGCACCTCCTGACTAGAATGTCTGCATGCTTGCGTGCAGATGTCCACTTATTCCTACTCCACCAGGCACTCGGGCAGAGGACCTAAAAAGGGTAAGAAAAGTCTCCCAGTCCTGAGGCTGCATGACGCCGTCTCTCTGCAAGCCCCACTCCGCTCACTGGGCTGCCGGCCACAAGCTAGCTGTAACTCCACCTGGCCTTGGGGAACCTGGAGGGGTCTACCACAGGGGGTAAACCATGGGACACTGACCTGGCTGGAGTTAAGTCCCAGGGACAGTGGGTGACGGGCTGGGAGAGAGAAGGCAGCCGAGGTCGTCCAGGTAGAGAAGAGAGTACAATAAATTAACAGAAAAAAAAAAGGATTTGGGATGAAAAGTTGACCAGGCAAAAATGGTATGGATCTTCATAAATATCACACTTGCTGAGTGGACTGTATACGTTTCAGTAACTCTTTCTAGGGGGTACTTTTATTTACTTGAAATTTGTTGACCGGGTAGGACCGAAGAGCACTAGATGCCCATTTTCATTGGTGACCTGGATGTATGGGGCCCAGTTTTCAAAAGGGAGTATTACATTATGTGCCGAGGGTGAATGTTCGTGATGATGGGGCATGTAGGGTCTGGACGGTATGCAGGGGCTACATTTTCAGAGAGCTGTTCCTGACTAAGCCATAATGGTGGCTGTTTTCTGACTGTTACACCCAAGTCAAGCCTCTCAAATTTTGGGAAAGATAAAATGATATATGCCCCCCAGCCACCCTTCAAGTCTACTATCTTACCCGCTTTCCAACATTTTGTCAGGCAAATGAACATGGATTTTTATTTTTGAAATTTAGAATAGCCAGTGGGAAAAGCCCTCTATGTGGAGGGAAAACCTACAGGTTCATCATTTTTTTATTTAATGTACTTCATTGAATTTTTAAAAGATGAATACAACAGAAATATGGCATAACAGGAAACACAGAATACAATACAGTGAAACAATATAACAGAGATCAGTATTCTGAGACACAAACCCCTGGTACCATAACAGTTAGAAGATGAATGCAACATTGATTATTTTGGATTGTGACTGTTGTATGTTTTTCACTAGGGTGCACACCAGAGGATATGTGAAATTACTCAATCTGGTAGCAATGTACTAAGTATGTTCTTGTTTTATTATCTGTTTGCTATCTCTGACCATCTAACTGTTATACAATTATTGTTATGTCTATTTTTCTGTTGCGTATTACCTTTTCATCTACCATGTACATGTTCCTTCCAGGACCACTTTGAAAATGAGCTTGCTTAATGGTGATATGCCTGGTTAAATAAAGTTTTGATTGACTGACTGAAAATTAACCCCCCCAACCATTCCAACCCACCCCTCACAGCTCAACAACCACCTGCCAAACATAAAAAAGAATCCATGGGGCCTCACAGGGACACCAGATAGGACCCCAAGAGGTAAGGATGTCGAGGCCAGGTGGAATAACTAGTTCTCTGATCCTATCAATAACAGGGTAAAAAGGGTTTCCCATCTAGAATGGAATATGTGAGAGCACTTTCTACGATTTACAATAAGTTTCCCTACATCAGAGTGCACATTATCTCACTATGCCATTCTTGCAAGGACGGAGTTGCCATCCAACCAATGTCACAATATCACTAGCTTCACCACCGAGGAGATGAGCGCCATATGAGTATTCCCAATACTTGTTATAATTATGTATGATGTGGAACCTTTGTAAATGAGTCTCTGACTCAAAGGTCTTTCTGATTATCTCAAATAAATAAAAAATAAAATAAATCATTAGCTCCTGTGGAAAAAGACCTACTACACAAATGTTGGAAGAAAAAGATCCTCTAGCCCTAATAATGGATCCAAAGAGTTTCTGACTGCTGTCTAAAAAGGTTGTATTTTTGTACAATCCCATAACATATGACGCAGGTGCCCTTCATCCTGACATCTAGAGTAAAATGGGGACGTAGATTTCCACATTTTGAAAAACCTAGCAGGGGTGTAATAAACATTGCGGAAAACTTGGAACTGAACTAACCTAAGTCTATCCCTGCTTTACATATTTATAGAGGTTCATATTTTTTCGCCATAGCTGAGGTGCAGTAGAGATGTTGAGTGCTTGCATCCAATAATAGCAAACTCCTAGTGGGGAATCAGCATCTGACGATTGAAAGAATTTGTAAAAAGCTAAAACTTGACAGGGTTGAGCTGCTATCAACAAAAGCTTATCTAACATGGAATGGTTCGACAACATCCTGAGTTTAGGACCTAACATGGCAAGAACGGCATGGGCAACTTGCAGGTACTTAAAGCAGTGACTATCGGAAACAGCGTAAAGCTGCTTGACAGATCTAAATGGTAAAACGTTATCTTCCTCTAGCAATCTGGATAAACCTACTCCTTTCAATTATGAACAAAATGAGGGTGTGATGGGATGTCCTGCAATTTTAAAATTCAGATTTCCTAATATCGGTTGTGATAATGCCCTTGACCAGTGCCAATTAAAATAGCATTCAAGCTGCTCCTTGGCTTTAAGAAATCACTCCAACAGGGTAGAGCATAGATCCACAGGGAGATGAACAAAGTTTGCATATAGAAAATTGGAACGGTGTAAACTGTATTTTTTTTTTTTTACTAACAAGCGAAGCTTCTATTTCTAGCCATAAGGGGCTATAACTAGTTGTCTCACTCTGGGCAGATAGTAAGCCCCACTGAACAAACATTTGTGCATGCTGGGCACAATAATATAAGAAGATGTTAGGGAGGGATAATCCACCCTTTATCTTAGGAGCCGTCAATTTAAAATATGAATGCCAAGCTGCTTTACCTTTCCAAAGAAAATGATTTAGAATTGCTGGTAGGCGAGACAACCAAGACTTGGGTATGAAAAGTCCTAGTATCTCTTGGGGGTACAGCAAGCGAGGTAATATGCTTATTCTGCCCCACAGGGAAAGGGGAAGGGAATCATATCTAGCCAAGTCGAGTTTAATCTGATGTAAGAGACGGGCAAGATTCTCCTTCAATACTGAAGGTACCGAACGTGTTAGGAAAACACCCAAATATAATCAAGAAAATCCAAGAGCTAAGATGTCTTTTTTAAGAACAAGTCCATTTAATGGTAATACTTAGTCTTTGTGGTGTTGAGTTTGTAAGCAGTGAACTTGGAAAATTGGTTGATAGTACACAAGATAGTCGGTAGAATTAGAGCTGGGTTCTCCAGATATAGAAGGAAGTCGTCTGCATAGGCTGATATCAAATATTTCTGTCCCGCCACTTGAATGTCACTGTGACCATGAAAACACTGCAGACTACGCAGTAGAGGCTCAAGATACAAATTAAAAAGTAAAGGAGAGAGGGGGCAGCCTTGTCGTGTACCACAATGAAGGGGAAAAGTGCCAGAGAGGATGCCTTTGCACCAAATCCTAGCTGAGGACCTGAATACAAAAGCCTAACCCATTTAAATAAGTGCAGAAGGGATCCCCATTTTCTGTAATACTGCAAATAAGAAAGGACATGAAACCTGATCAAAGGCTTTTTCGGCATCTAGGGAGAGTAGGGCTGCTGGGACCCTGCTCCCGCTGGACGCAGCCATAAGGTGATGCAACGTTCTCAAGTGATCACTATACAGTCTGTTCCTCACAAATCCAACCAGCACAGAGCCAATGAGTGAGTCCAAGATCAGTGAGAGTCTGGCAGCTAAAATTTTAGACATAATTTTAATATCTGAGTTAATGAACTAGGATGGTAACTGCTCGTTAGCAGCTCATCTTTATCCGTGTTTTTTAATTAACCTACTCAAGGCTTCTAGGAATGTAGGATCTAAAATGCCAGAGCAATACCAAAAGTTGTAAAGTCTTACTAAAAAGGGAGCTAATTCAGCTACAAAAATGACATCAAAATTATTGCTAAAGCCATCGGGACCAGGGGTCTTATCCAAGGGGAGCTGCTGAATAGCAGCATGCACTTCTTGAAGACCTCATAGTCTTCAGGTGAAGCTACCTCTGGCTGCAAGCTGCAACACTGGACTTAAGATTTGCAAGAAAGTGAGTAGTGCTCACAACAGAGGGGAGGTGAACTTTACAATTTACAATTGTGTTTGGTTTGAAGCAGATTCTTTAGGAAAGTTAATATTCTTCAGGTGGAGGATACTTCTAACTGAAGGGTGAAATAAGCAACTTAGAATTATCAGAAAATCAACAGAGAGAGGTGGAGTTTGCTTTACTTGTGTTACAAGTGTTAAGGTTTTCAGTGCAGGAAGAGTTTAAACCCACATAGGCTAAATACTGTTTTCTGTGTCTGCCCTTCTGCACAGCTGACGTGTTTTGGGGCTGACTGTTTTCAGAGCACAAGTCACCAGGCTCTTTTGGGGCTGGGGAGGTTTACCTGTGTCTGACTTGGATGTTTGGATTTTCTCTGTTTGATTAGCAGGGTATTTTCTCTGTCAAACTGGTTTGAAGCAGTATTACAAATTGTCGTGTATGGCATCTTGCTGACAGGAAGGCACTCATCGCACTGTAGGTCAGATGCTTAACTGATTGTTTGCGGAGGGACAGTTTAGGGCCCAACCCTTCCCACCCTCACCCCACCCACTCCTGGAAATAGTTCATTTATACCTGGGGTTCTGACATCATTTCCTCAAGAGGGCAAGGTACACATCACTGTCATATCCCTGTCTAGCACACTGCACTGACAATATAAGCATACACATTATATAAATACATATATTTCTATATAACCGCACAATCACACACACACACACACACACAAAAAAAAAACTAAACAAAGGTAGACAGTTATGTGGGGAGTAGTACAATGTAATGGCTGTGGGCAGCAGTCTTCCGGGAGTCTTTCTGGAGGCTGAGATGCTGCCCTGTTTGCAGACAACTATCTGCCCTGAGGGAGGAAGTTGCCCATCTTCAGGCCGCACTGGACAGTGGCAAGGTACCTCCCCCATCCAAGGAGCACCACAGCCACCACCACTACCTCAGAGGTTGAAAGAAAGCACAGCAGTTGGACCACAGTGGGCTCAGGGAGGGTAAGGGTGGTGGAACAGAGGCACACCCAGTCAGTTGTTACACTCCACAATCCATACACCATTCTGGGGAGCATAGTTCCCCATGGATGCACCCGAGAGGAGACTAAGGAGGGTGCAGACAACTGTCTGAGGAGGCCCTCAGGAAGGGGCAGAGGGCACCACAGGAAAGAAAGCAGCTCCTGGTGGGGGACTCCATTATTAGGGATAGAACTGGGGAGCAGGAAAACTGAAGTAAGGTGCCTGCCTGGTGCCATGGCTTGAGGGACAGAGGCGCATCCTTAGAATCACGAGAACAGTTGCAGGGGAGTCTGAGCTGGACATCACTGTCCACCTAGGGACAAAGGACTTGGCTCATCATGAGATTAGAGCAGTGCAAAAGGACTTTGTAGAGTTGGGAGGGCTTAAGACAAGTAGCACACACAGTATCCTTCTCAGAGGTGCTGCCTGTCATGTGGCATGAGTGAGGCGAGGGTACTTTGCACCATGCAGTTTAACAAATGGTTAAAAAATGGTGTGAAGCACAGGGGTTTGGCTTCATTGGGACTGGGGTTCCACCTGGAGGACACCAGCCTATACTGGCAGGATGGTCTGCATCTGTCCAGGAAGGGAACAAGTCTTTTGGGCAATCGGTTTAAATGCTTCATTGGCAAGCCTTTAAACTAGTCAAGGGGGGAGGCACTGATAAACAGAAGGAAAATCCCAGCCTCCCCCTACAAAACAGGGTACTAAATGAGAAAAAGACCAAGGTAGAAAGGTCAGTGGGGGTTGCCGCTACAGAAGGTAAAGCCATCAAAAAATGGAGAGCAATGAGTACCAATGCCCGTAGTCTGGGTAACAAGCTTCCTGAATTAGTGGCCTTGATGGAGGAGGAAGATCTGAATATTGTGGCAGTCACAGAAACATGGTACACACAGAACCATGACTGGGACGTAAACATACCAGGATACACTATCTACAGGAGGGACAGGGAGGGTAAAAAGAGGAGGAGGAGGAGGAGGAGGAGTAGCTCTCTACATAAGAGAAGAAATCAAAGCAACAGAATAAAAGGGTAAACAGGGAGGAGAAGAAGCACTGTGGGTCAATTTGGAGGCAGGCAATGGCACCACAATCCGCACAGGGGTTGTATACAACCCCCCTCTCAGGGGGAGGAAATGGACAAGGAAATGATAGAAAGTATACTTAGAATGGCAGATAAAGGGGAGATATTGCTGATGGGTGATCTGAATATGCCAGATGTTAACTGGAGTGCAGTTGCAGCAGCCACTTCTAAGAGTGGGTTATTCTGGATGCCCTACAGGGGCATGCCTTAGACAACTAGTATTGAGCCCACTCGAGAGGGAGCAATCTTAGACCTGGTTCTCTCAAACGGAGATGAAGAGGGATCACAGATGTAGAAGTGGTAGCCATCTGGGAACTAGCGACCATCGAACAGTATGGTTCACAATAAACACAGCAATAGAGTCAAGCCATACAAAGACAAAGGTACTGGATTTTAGGAGGGCTGACTTTGCCAAAATGGGTGAGTGCCTAAGGAATGCACTAGCAAATGGGCAGGAAGGAGGGGTGGAAGAACAATGGGGAATAATAAAAACTGCCATCACAGAGGTAACAAGCCTTTGTGTAAAGCAAATAAACAAAACGAAGCAGGTAGAGAAACCACTATGGTTCTCAAAGGAAGTGGCAGTGAAGGTTCAAGAGAAAAGAAAGCATTCGGGAAGTACAAGGAATCACAGAAAGAACAGGACAGATAACTGTATCAGTTAAAGCAAAAGGAAGCTGGCAAGGCAGTCAGAACAGCAAAGGCCCAAACCGAGGAAAAGATAGCCAACTCAGTTAAGAAGGGGGATAAAACCTTTTATAGGTACATCAGGGAGCAAAGGAAGACCAAGGAGGGATAGTGAGGCTTAATAAAGGGAGGGAGGGTGGGCAGAGGGTGACTGTGAAAAGGCAGAGATACTAAACAAATATTTTGCTCAGTATTTACAAAGGAAGAGGGAGGTACCTAAAACAAACAGTAGAAACACTCTGGATACAGAAGTTGATACCAGCCCATTTATAGAAGAAAGAGTTCTGAAAGAACTCTTAAAACTGAAGGTGGACAAAGCAATGGGGCCTGATGGAATTCATCCCAAATTCTAAAAGAACTAAGGATAGAACTAGTGACACACTGACTACCCTCTTTAACAAATCATGGGAGGATGGGGTGGTACCTGAGGACTGGAGGAGGGCAGATGTGATTCCCCTTCACAAAAGTGGGAGCAAGGCAGAAGCAGGAAACTACAGACCTGTTGGTTTAACCTCAGTGGTAGGGAAAATGATGGAATCACTTCTGAAGGAAAGAATTGTTGCATATCTAGAGGCCAGAGGGGCACAGGACCCAAGGCAGCATGGATTCACAGCGGAAAGGTCATGCCAGACAAATCTGATAGATTTCTTTGACTGGGTGACCAAAGTAGTAGATCAGGAGGGGCTGTGGACATGGCCTACCTAGACTTTAGCAAGGCATTTGACACAGTCCCACACAAAAGATTAATATACAAGTTAGCCAGCCTGGGGTGGGTCCCAAGATGACAGCCTGAGTAAAAATTGGCTGGAGAATAGGATACAGAGAGTAATAGTAAATGGAGTCCACTCTGAAAAAGGGGGTTAGCAGTGGGGTACGTGAGGGTTCAGTATTAGACCGGTCCTCTTCAGTGTCTTTATAAGCGACATTGCAGAGGGACTGAAGGAAAGTATGTCTCTTTGCAGATGACACAAAGATCTGCAACAGAGTTGATGCACAAGGTGGGGTGGAAAGGATGAGAAGGGACTTGGCAAGGTTAGAGGAATGGTCAAATGTATGGCAGCTTAGATTCAATGCTAAGAGTGCAAGGTAATGCACCTGGGAAACAAAACCCAGGGAAGAGTACACAATGGGGGTGAGATACTAACAACAACAAAAATGGAAAGGGACCTGGGGTAGTCATATCAGATGACCTAAAGGTGGGCAAGCAATGTGAGAGGGCAGCAAGGAGGCTGGGGGATACTGGGATGCATAGGAGAGGCATCACCAGCAGAAAACAAGTTATTATCCCTCTGTACAGACAGCTGGTGAGAACCACATCTGAGTACTGCGCAGTTCTGAGACCCAATCTCTGCAAAGACATAGACAGGATGGAGGCTGTCCAGAGGAGGGCAACTAAAATGGTGCAGGGTCTGCACGGAAGACATATGAAGAGAGACTTAAGGAGCTAATATGTATAGCCTCGAGGAAAGGAGGGAGAGGGGACATGATAGAAACTTTCAAGTACCTCAAGGAATCAACAAAGTCAAGAGGGTAGCATCTTTCAAAAAAGAGGTGTGCAAGAACAAGGGGCACAATTTGAAGATAAAAGGAGGCGGCTCAGAGGTAATTTAAGGAAGTATTTTTCACAGAGAGGGTTGTGGATGCATGGAACAGCCTTCCAGAGGAGGTTGTGGAGTCAAAACAGTGGTGGAATTCAAGCATGCATGGGACAGTCATAAGGCAATTCTAGGGGGTGGGGGTAGGAAGAAGTAGGCTGCTGGTTAACTAGGATCTGCAGCTTATCCATCAGGTAGGGAAATGGGCAGACTGGGTGGGCCAAGCGGTCCTTATCTGCCATCAAATTCTATGTTTCTATGTTATGTTAATATAGGTTAAGCTAAATGGTCTTCTAAGGTTGGGTTCAGTACTGGCACAGGCAGAGAATTTAAGTAGGCCATGATATCTACAGAACTGGAGATCACCGACGGTTCATCCAAATGGAGAGCAGAATAACAGTCACGGAATATGGCCGTGCTCTTTCTAGGTTGGGTCTCATTCACACGTGTTATATCTGTATGGATCCAATACCCAAGAGGCGTCAAGTTGATGCAGGTGAAGGGCCAACAGTTTACTGGCATGGTTTCCGGATTAAAGTTAATTGAATTTAGTGTGCTGTAAGGCTAACTGCTTTCTGGGCTAGCAGATCTAAATATCAGGCTCTCATCTCATTAAATTTGGCCCAAGTCTCCACACAAGAGGTATCTGATACTGCATTCTACAAGTCCTAAATGTCTTGTAGAAGGCAATCTAAATGCTGAACCAATTTTTTCTTTCTAATCATTGCCAGCCTGATCAGTTCCCCCGTTATGGCGCATTTAGCTTCCCCCCATAGAGTATCCACTGCTGTTACAAACCCCTCATTCTGTTGAAAAAAGAACTTAATATAGTCTCTAATTTTCTCAAGAGTATCCGAGTGAAGTAGTAGCTGTGTATTAAGCCTCCATAGTGCATCATGTCCCCGGGCCAACCAAGGGTATGGGTAATAGACACCGGTGCGTGATCAGAAATTACTGTCTCATGAAGTTGAGCTGACAACAGCCCCTGGAGGAGTTCTTTGCTAATGAGGAAAAAGACGATGCTGGATTATGTAGAATGCGCAGCAGAGTAAAAAATATATGCCTCTCAGATGGATTGAGAAGACGCCATAGGTCCGTAAGCCCAAGATCATCAACCAATTTGCGTAGCGACCATTGGGCTGGTGAAAGACTTCTAGTGTGGGACCCTAATCTATCAAGACCCAAGTGCAAAACAATATTCCAGTCTCTGCCTAGCACAATACTGCAATCTGCACAGGGCGCAAGAAGGGAAGCCAAGTGTACAAAAAAGGAGGGGGAATCTAAATTTGGACCATCAATTGACCCAAGGACTATCTGTGAGAGCCCCACTCACCCCTGTATAATTATTTAGCACCCATCTGGGACTGAAAATTCTTGAATTAATCTGAAGAGCAAATTTCGAGAGGAGTATAGCTACTCCTCCTTTCCAAGAGCTTGCACCAGCTCCGTAGACTTGACCAACCCAATCTCCTCTGAAATAAGCAACGTCTTCCCTCCATAAGTGCATCTCCTGCAGGCAAGCAATGCTAACCTGAAGATGTTTAAGGTGACAAAGAATAATTTGACGTTTACACCTGTCCCTGGCCCCTTTAACATTCCACAAGACTAGTATAAAGTATTCTGAAATTGGGAATATATACGGAGTGATAATGTAAACAGTGCATGCCAAATAATCTTAATCCAAGGAACATATCCAATGGGTTGCTGAGCTGTGAGTGACCTTCCCCCCAAAAAAAAGATCTCCCAGTTATAATGAAATATGAAACAGCAAGATATAAGCTCAAACCTTCCACCCCCAAGTCCACACAACTTCCCCTCTATCCCATATATAACATTAATTCCCCCGAAAAACACTACCAAAAAATGAATTAATAACCAATAAACTACCCCTAGTCCCAAAGACTGCATCAACCCTGAAAAAACTCCATGATGAAAACATAATCACTAAGTTGAGCCCCCCCAGTCAATTGAAGGAACATATCCAAAATCCTAAAACATGAAATTGTTGTGATGAAATCCCATAGCAAACAAAGCAGATATACTAACCACCAAAGAATATATGCTATAATCTTAAAGCCAAATCAGTGCATAACTCCTAAATTCTGGATCAAAGTTAGTGTCTAAAAATACTCCTCAATGTCTTAAGTGAAAACAAACATATAGAACATGATTAATAATATGTCAATGGTGGACCAGTTTACAATAAACCATAATAAATGCATGTAGTGGATAAAAGATCTGACAGTACGAAAGAAAAGGAATATAAAGAATGAATAATGTTCTCAGTTCAAGTGGACAGCTTAGAATTTCTCACGTGGTATGGTACGCTGAATAAGTATAGTCAGCAGTCTAAGAACCACCATCAGGGTCTCATTTCAAATGGGACTATCAAAGGGCCGCTCAGGTATATATAACCCTTCTGAAAAAGAAGAGTGAGAGACCGCCCCTCCCAGCAGGGCAAAGGGTCCAATACCACTTCCATCCAAGGTGACTACAGTCAAGTCAGAAAAAGGCTGCCGGATCCCAAGACACCCCCGAATAGAGTGCCCTCCGAAGGGAGGAACAGGCCCTTTGCGATCCACATCCATGAAGGTGACCTTAAGCTAGCCCATGCTTCGCCCCATCAGTCTCTGTCGAATAAGCCTGTGCCCATGTTTCAGCATGGCAAGGGTACCCAAAAAGTAATGCACATGTAGCCTAACGATGCAACTAAATGAGCTTTCTTGAAGAGAGGGCCCGTGATTAGGGGCACCTCAATCTGACTCCATGCTCTCAAAAGTTGTTCCAGAGAGTAAACCGAAGGTCACACTGCTTTATAGATAGGTTAAGTGTCTGTTCGCTCGGTGACCGAGAGCCCCCTCGGTACCCTGCGATCTCTGCTTGCTCCCTGCGCCCCTCTTCGAGGGGCCACCTGGATGTTCCCAGGGCTCAGTTCAGAACTTCAGGATATTGTGTTTTAAGCATTTCTGGGCCGACCCTGTGGAACTCGTTACCATCTGCAGTCTGGGAGGCCCCCTCAGTAGCAGCATTTAATCAGAGGCTAAAGACCCACCTCTTTACCCTGGCTTTTAAGGTTCACTGAAGTCCATCTTGATTTTGTTCAGTCCCTGATTATGGTATTTTGAAAGTTTCCCATTTAACCAGATTTATATTTTATTTATTTATTTATAATTTGTATTTATGTAATTTTATTCTAATCATTTTACTGCCTGTTCTCTTGCATTTCTATGTAAGGCGCCCAGAGCCTCTGGGATTGGGCACCGTATAAATAAAATGTGCCTTGCCTTAAGCACTCTTGCCATAGGGATCTTGCTCCACTAAGCACTGGACTTACAGAGGTGGAGTAATGTTCAAAAACATCACAGAGGGGGCACAACCATGGTCACCACATGCTATACAGCACACCGATATCTACAGAAGCGGCCCAACAAATTCCCAATCCAAGAGGTGATTCCATCTGGGAAGAGAGGGTGAGGGCCACAGGATCCAAGGCCTGTTTCATTTAGACTGACTTAAAAGCAGGCCCCAGGGAAAAAAAATAAAATAACGAAGCACCTCAGGATTAAGTAACCGGAGCACAGCAGCTACTCCATCGAAGAAGCAAGTTCCCCTATCTTTCCCAATCAGAACTAGAAGTTATGTCAGCAAACAACTTACCTGAGATATCCTAGATGCTCCCCAGACCAGCCGCGTACTGAGGTATCTGGTAGAGAAAACCATCAACAATCAAGAGCTAAATGTAGAGAGTTCAACATTTGTGAAGCTAGCTACCAAATCGAACCATACCTCGCCAAGCTGAAACCACCGAATCTTCCACACCAGAAACCCCCGCAAGGTGCATTGTACCACCTACAACATTCCAACTACAACAGACTAAACCTATAATCTTTATTAAATAACAAATAGGAAAATTTAGTCTAGTGCAGAGAATCAAAAATTAAGCAAAGTCTATAGGAACGAACTCGGTACGGGATAATTATTCAGAGGGCACAGGTGCGCAAGCATGGACCATAGGAAGTGTCCTTAAGTCCACATATTTCAGGGACAAAAATAAAACCAGATAGCTTGCACCATCAATTTTTAAATGAGCCATCTGTCCAGAGTCACCTCCCGTTACCCACAACCACCTTCTTCTAAATAAAAGTCAACATGAGTTAAGTCGGACAGGGCATCCTCGAACCTCCATCTCACATAAGCTGTATCAGCAATATGATTGCAATAGTAACAAAGAGAAAATGGGACTAAGCTAAATAGAAAAGTTTATTGAAAAGTAAAATCTAGTAAAAGGAAAGAGTCTTAATACAAAGCACATGGTAACATATTATAAGTATTGTACAGTGTCAGCAGCTCCACTAGTGCACATGTGAGACCAAGCAGCAATACTACTCCCCAACCGAAGTGCTCAAGTGATAGATTTAAATAAGCCTGGGCAGAGGTGGGGAAATTCCTTCTTTGCTAACTCGAAGGATTCAAATAACTTTGATGTGCCTTTATAGGTCATTTGAAGCTTTGTGGGGTATAGCATTTTGAATCTGATATTGGCTGCAATTGGTTTAGCAATAACTGGTCCGTAGACAGCTCATTTTTGTCTAACAGAGTGAGGGAGGTCCTTCGTTACCCTCACTTTTTTGCCTTGCCAGGTCAACTCTTACACAGATCCAAGTTTAGCAATCAAGTGTGTCTTGTCCAAGTTGTTCAATAACGTAAAATTTAAAGGTCGGAGAGCCGAGCTGACCGGAGGGGTGGGCCGTAGAGCTCGATGAGCTCACTCTACAATGTATACAGGCCTATTAGGAGAAGGGCTTGCAAATTTTTCACAGAAATTTTGGAACAATAAAATGCAGTTTGGCCCCTCAGAACCATCTGGAAGGTCAATTATAGCTAAGTTATTCCTCCTGCTGTGCCCCTCCGAATCTTCAATTTTTTCTTCTAGATCAGCAAGCTTATGGTGGAGGGACGCAGACTCGGATTCAGCTCAGTTTCTCCAATCCTCAACAGAGCTTATGTGGACTTCAATATCACCAATCTTCCGGGAATGCAAATCGAATATGACTAAGTGATTTCAGTTCTTCTGAGAGGTTCTAAAAGGCTTCCTTCAAAGGAGGAAAATTCTTGCAGAAACCACTCCTTGGTTAGCAGTTGGTTCGATGCAGAAGTCTGCTTGCTCCCCTGGCAGTTGTGCTTTACTCCTCCTCAAAGCCTTCTCCCTCTCTGGAGTCTAAGGCAATGTATGACACACACGGGCAGTTTTCGTCTCCGCATCCATTGTCGTGGGATCTCTTTATACCGGGAAAATCAGTGCAAGTAAGCAGATACTTTGAGCAAAAAAAATAAACAGTATTAAAGAGTCTGAAATAATTATTTTAAAGAAATATCAGCCAGCGAAGTGCGGAGGTGAGAGAATAAGCAGCTTACTCAACCCAGCGCATAACGTAACGTGACTCCTCTGCAGGGGCATCTTTGCAGGACTATAGGGAGCCACTGAAAATTTTTGCCTGGAGTCTTCAGATGTGTTCTCTTTTAAATTCATTTACACACCATGAGCTACATATGCTTCATTTAAATTAAGAAAACACTGGTGCCCTTTAATTGAAAGCTTAAACAGCATATAAAGCTTTATCCAATTTCTTTGTAACTTGGCTTTATTGTTAATGCTCTTCTCAGGTAACCCTTGCCTCAGTGCTTTTGTGCTGAGGTTCTTTGTCTACTAGATATAAAGCTTTAGAAACACATACGTGAATTTCAGTGGTCTATTATAAAGTTTTCATCATTGCCTAATAATACTCCCATAGACTCATATTAGCAGCCTGACTTGAAACATTTTATGTTTGAATTAGGATATGCCCTATCGAGACAGAGTTAAATAAATTATATTTCTAAAGTCAGTCAGCGTGTGTTTTTTTTCCTGTTGTAAGAAAACTGCATCTATATTAAAACCGGATAACATACAATTTGACGTCAGATAAGGACCGCTTGGCCCACCTAGTCTGCCCATTTCCCTACCTAACGGATAAGCTGCAGATCTTAGTCAACCAACAGCCTACTTCCTCCTTCCCCCCACCACTAGAATTGCCTCATGTCTGTCCCACGCATTCTTGAATTCCCCCACTGTTTTTGATTCTACGACCTCCTCATGAAGGCTGTTCATGTATCCACAACCCTCTCTGGGAAGAAATACTTCCTCACATTACCTCTGAGCTGTCCCCCTGTCTATCTTCAAATTGTGCCTCCTTGTTTTTGCACATCTCTTTTTCTGAAAGATGCTACCTTCTTGGACTTTGTTGATTCCCTTGAGGTATTTGAAAGTTTCTATCATGTCCCCCCTCTCCCTCTTTTCCTTGAGGCTATACATCTTTAGTTCCTTTAGTCTTTCTTCATATGTCTTCTGATGCAGACCCTGCATCATTTTGGTTGCCCTCTTCTGGACAGCCTCCACTCTGTCTATGTCTTTGCGGAGATGGGGTCTCCAGAACTGTACACAGTACTCCAGATGTGGTCTTACCAACTGTCTGTATAGAGGGCCAACAACTTCCTGTTTTCTACTGGTGATGCCCTCCCTATGCATCCCAGTATCCCCCAGCTCTCCCTACCACCTTCTCACATTGCTTGCCAACTTTAAGGTAATCTGATATGATTACCCCAGGTCCCTTTCCATTTTGTTGTTGTCAGTATCTCACCCCCCATTGTGTACTCTTCTCCTGGGTTTTGTTTCCCAGGTGCATTACTTTGCACTTTTGCACTGAATCTAAGCTGCCAAACATTTGACCATTCCTCCAACCTTGCCAAGTCCCTTTTCATCCTTTCCACCCCACCTTGTGTATCAACCCTGTTGCAGATCTTTGTGTCATCTGCAAAGAAACATACTTTCCCTTCCAGTCCCTCTGCAATGTCACTTATAAGGACATTAAAAGGACTGGCCCCAGTACTGAACCCTGTGGTACCCCACTAGTAACCCTCCTTTCTTCAGTGTGGACTCCATTTACTATTACCCGCTGTGTCCTGTTGTCCAACCAGTGTTTCACCCAGGCTACCACCCTAGGACCCACTCCCAGGCTGGCTAATTTGTTTATTAATCTTTTGTGTGGGACTGTGTCAAAATGCCTTGCTAAAGTCTAGGTAGGCCATGTCCACAGCCCCTCCCTGGTCTACTGCTTTGGTCACCCAGTCAAAGAAATCAATTAGATTTGTCTGACACGACCTTCCCGCTGTGAATCCATGCTGCCTTGGATCCTGTGCCCCACTGGCCTCTAGGTCCTCAACAATTCTTTCCTTCAGAAGTGATTCCATCATCTTCCCTACCACTGAGGTCAAACGGACAGGTCTGTAGTTTGCTGCCTCTGTCTTACTCCCACTTTTGTGAAGGGGAATCACATCCTCCAGTCCTCAGGTACCGCCCCATCCTCCCATGATTTATTAAAAATGGTAGTCAGTGGTGTTACTAGTTCTTCCCTTAGTTCTTTTAAAATTCTGGGGTGAATCCCATCAGGCCCCATTGTTTATCCACCTTCAGTTTTAAGAGTTCTTTCAGAACCCTTTCTTCTGTGAAAGGACTAATATCAACCCCCCCATGGTTTGTGTGGTTATCTCAAGCAGAAGGTGAAACCCACAGTAAATACGATGAGGCATCTCGGCTGGTCTATCCTGTGTAAATATATTTCTTGTATATCACTTTGTCATACAGTATATGAAAAACAATATATAAATGTAAATTCTGTAGTATTATACAGTTCACACACTACAAGTATTTGATTACTGTACCAATTCTACTGAGAGGTGCAAAGCCATCCTTCTCACTTTGACATACTTCAATCACCTCAACACTTTTGTTTTAAACTTTCCATCCACTACATCTTCTGGAGTGTGGGGTGATACTGAGCAACAGGGGTTTGCAATGAACAATCAGCTTGTGTAATTCCCTGCCAGCCACACAGAACCAAGACAGTATTTTAAGGTATACACACTTGTGCAATACAATGCAGTTGGCATGACATGCATGAGAAAGAAAGGCAGAATGCAACAAGGGCAGTAAGTAAATATGTGTGTATATATATATATATATATATATGCAGATACAGCAACAGGAAGGGGTGAGAGAGAGAGGTAAGCTGATACCTGGTGCCACGACTCAGAGGGATGAACAGCAGATCCTAAGGATCGCTAGGGTAGCAAGCCAGGAGTGGGAGCTGGATGTCAAGGGGGACTAATGACCTAGCAAGGGATGGGGCTAGGATTGTGCAGGGTGAACTGAGGGAACTAGGGAGGTGTCTTAGGCAGGTAGCATGCACAGTGAGCTCTGCTGAGGTGCTGCCTGTCTACGATGGGGGGGGGCTTCAGTTCATGGCTGAAAGAATGGTGTACAGAAGAGGAGTTTGACTACGTTGGGGACTGGGGACCAGTCTGGAGGGATATGGGCCTATACAGGGGTGATGGCCTGCATTCGTCTGGGAGGGAAATCACAGTCATCAGTGGATGGTTTAAATGTTGCTTTAATTAACATTTAAACCAGTTGAGGGGGGTGGTGGAAGGAAAAAGGAAGGCACCAACTGCCTGCCCCACCCCCAAAGACTAATGCAGTAGGAAGGTGGGATCCGAGGGGAGGAGGAGAGGATCCCTGGAGAGCAGAATAATGGGAACAACAGTGAAACTGAGGACAAGAGAAACAGGAACAAAAGCTGCAATAAGAGAAGAGAGAAGGAGATGAGGCACAAGGGGAGGAAGGCGGGATACAGGCAATGGGTGGGCAAGGTGTGGAGGGCGATGTGTGCAAATGCAAGGAATCTTGGAAATAAAATTCGAGACCTAGAGGCCATCCTGGCGGAGGATGACCTGGATATTGTGGCTATTATTGAGTCAATGTGCATAGGTAACTATGACTGGGACATGGTCATACCAGGATACACTCAGTTCAGGAAGGCTAGGGTGGGGAGAAAGGGAGGAGAGACTGTGCTCGATGTAAGGGAAGTATCAAAGCAATAGAAATGAGGCCAGGGTAGAAAGGAAGGGTTGGCGGTACTGTGGGTCACCCTGGAGACAGTAGCTGGAGCCGCTGTTCATATTGGGGTGATATACAGACCTCCATCACAGGGGGAGGCACTGGATGAGGCAATGCGGGATGCCATCAGCACAATGGCAGAAAAAGGGAAAGTGTGGCTGGTGGGGGACTTCAATCTGCCAGATGCAAACTGGAGCCTCCCAGCTTTGGCCTTAACTAGAATCATGAACTTCAAACTCCATGCGTTTCACAGGCAACAAGTCAGGGAGACCACTCATGACAGGGCAATACCAGACCTGGTGCTCACTAACAGGGACAATGTTGCAGATGTTGAGGTAAGAGGCCACCTGGGTACCAGCGATCACTGTACAGTGTGGTTCAACATAAGGATGGCAGAAGAAACAAACCACACGATGTGGGTTCTGGACTACAGGACGGCAGATTTAAAACATAAAAAATGAGTGAATTCCTCAGAAGACCTAGCAAATGGGGATGTACTGGGTGGAGTGGAGGACCAGTGAGCCAAATTAAGGGCTAGCATAGAGAAGGCAATAAACCTCTGTGCAAAAGAGTAAGCATAAACAGGAGAAAAATTAAGCTGTTGTGGTTCTTAAGGGACGTGCTGAAAAGGTAAAGGCTAAAAGGGTAGCATTCAGGAGGTACAGAGAGACACAGAGGGAAGAGGATAGGGAGGTGTACCAGGAGAAGCAGAGGGACACCAGGAAAGTGGTGAGTGATGCAAACTGAGGGAAGGATAGCCAAAGGAATAATTAAGGGCAGGGCCCCGTGTTTACTGCGGCAAAGTGGACCTACATTCTGCGGCAGGACCTCATACTTTCTGCAGCAGAACAACTGCTGATTCTGAGGCAGATAAATTGTGGTTAAACAGCATACCTTCAAGGGGTTTAAGTCTTAGTTAACCCTTTGACTGCCTTCGTGCAACCAGTCAGCTACAGTAAAAGTGGAACTGCAAGCCATTTAACAGTATGTAGTCTTCTTATTACAAATATTAAACTGCAATGACCCAAATCTGGAGCAGCCATGGACAAGTGTTCTCTTTTAATGACTTTTCCCTCCCACCCTGAATTTGAAGGCTCATCTGTTCTTCTTCTGGAAATTGGTGGCCTTTCCAGTACTCCTAGGTTATAATCAGAGGAGGACATACACACTCAGCTAAAACTACACAGAAGGCAAAACCTGCTTAGATTTCTTCTGGTTTATATTTAAGTTAGCAGATTTAAAAATACTCCAAATTGAAAGCCATTTTTTTTCTGATTTTGATCAACGTTCTTTTAGATTATTATTTGTTTAAATTAGGCATACCCTAACTGCCTTGCAACAAACATGTTAAGTGCAGTGTGAAAATGTGTGTGTTTGGAGGAGGAGGGTGTCTTCCTATAACAATGAAGGAGGGTGTAACTTGCAGTGTCTGTAGGATTTGTTGACTCCTGATTTTCTTTTGGGGGACACACTTAAAAATGCAAGCAAGTCATTCTTATTGAGCTAGAGAAACCTTGGTAAACATATTCTCTTCTCCAGGCAACTCAGGGGGTTGTTGTGTTCTTCAGTCAGTAACCCTCATTTCACTTATGCATAGCAGCAATCAATCACACTCTCCATTCTGCTTTATTTCCTTACCTGCCTGCTCCAGTGTTAGTATACCCTGGTCCACAACTCTACTGCAGCTGGGCAACCTGACCCCCCTTAAGAATTGCACTCGATGCCACCAGTTGGCTGCAGGTTCAGATTTGCCAAGACATTACTGTCACACTTGCAGGTACAGATCTGCGGCCCACAAATCAAAACTGTGATCAATGTCCACCAGTGGGGACAGAGTTCTCTGTTCAGACTGCTGCCAGCCACATGTTTCTGCAATCAGCTCCTCCTCCGATCCCTGCCACCACACCAAAACCAATGTCATCTCCACGGGCACCACTGAATCTCCTCACTTCTTGACTTCTACTCGCCATCCAGTTCTTCCTTCCAAATTCATCTCCCAGGGATTCCGCATGCACCATGAGCAGCCTCACAATGACAAATTAACATGGCTAAGCTAGCCCCATCTACACAGCAGCAAATCATAACTGCTGTGAAGCTAATCAAGCTGTGCTACTCTTGCTTCAGTCTCCCCCAATACTTGCTGGATGGAGTTACGCAACAAGAGCCAGCATGAGTCAAGATGCCACGCGTCCACTAATTTTTGGCTTTGTAGCAGGTAGCATCAGTTTTTTGGCCCTTCTAATGAACATGTGTGCTACGGCACACTTAAAATATCAGTAGCTATGCCCTTGCTTTGCGTGATCGCCGAGCATAACCAGCATTTCTGCAGCTATGTGGTTGTTTTTTCTGATTTCTGCGGTCAGCCCTCATTTCTGTGGCCACTGCTGCAACCGCAGAATCGCAGAAAACACAGGGTCCTGATTAAGGGGGACAAGACCTTTTTTAGGTACATTAGTGAAAAGAGAAAGACAAAGTGAGGGATTGTGAGGCTAAGAGGGGAAGGGAAACTGTGTAGGGGAGGATCAGGAAAAAGCACATATGATGGTTTTGTTCAGTTTTCACGGTGGAAGGAGAGGGGGATGGATCACATGAAAGCAGCAGGAACACTAGGCGGAAGGAGGTAGACATAAGTCTGCTCACAGAGGAGAGAGTTCCTAAAGGAACTTGCAAATCTGAAAGTATACAAAGCCACTGGTTTTACACAACCCCGAGGCCCACCTAGCAATTATCACCCCCTTTATCTCCTTAAGAGAACAGGGATCACTGATCATATGATTTCCCTCCTATGTAAGGCCCTAGTTGAAACCACTGGAGATTCTATGTGGGACATTTCTTCTGTACTGGCAGGAAGAGCTAGGTACACTGGTAACCACAGTGGACTGGCACAGGGCTTGCCAAATAACTTCCAGAGTCACTAGTTCCCACCAGTGGACAGAATACTCCTGGAAACATCAAATGAGATATTTCTGTACTCTGACCATCACTGCACACTACCTAGCAACCACAGATGCCTCCTGCTGGAGAGACCCAGGCCCACCACACACACACACACACACACACACATATACTCATGTGACCATGCTGCTCCTACATCCCTCTTTTAGTTGCTACCAGAGGAGCTGGAGGAACTGTTTGGAAAGCCAATACCCCAGATACTGGAACTGTTCCTACTACCCACATAGCTTATGAGACCCACACTCGAGATACCTCATAGGCACCTTACTCACAGCAGCGTAGAAAAAATGATTTCATGAGTCTGGCTAATGCCCCAAGCTCCTACTATATTTGCTTGACATTCCACAGTCAATCAACTGTACAGAATGGAGAAAATTACAGACACTCTGAATGATAAGGCTGAGTTCTGCACCTCATGCTGGAACACGTGACAGGCAAAGACCATATGTCCCATGAGGTCCCACAACTATGTGGCACTCCTCCCATACAGATGATACCAATACTTGCCCCCATACTGGGAAACCTCAAAACTATTTAAATATTCCATGACATATATTAGGCCAGCCCCTCTAACCCAACCCCCCCCCCGGGAAGGGGGGAACTCAAGCCATTCCCAGTCTCTCATCCTCAATACAGTCTTACCGTATATATATGTTGTACCCCACAGTATTCAAGGTTGAAGAATGTACTGTTACAGCCATCTAAAACTGAACCTCTCTCTCTCCCATGTACTGTAAGTGGAAGGGTACAGAGAACACTACCACCATTGCTCCTTCCACCCCAAAAAAGTGCAACTCTAATAATGACTCAGGACCGCATTTATTGTATCAGCCTATCATTTTTATTATGTACAATGATGGATAATGCAGACATGGAAACTTGTCCAATAAAAATTATATTTAAAAAAAAAAAAAAAAACAACACTGGACAAAGCTATGAAGCCAGATGGGGTACACCCAAGAGAGTTGAGGGAGCTCAGAGAGGTACTGGCTGCACTGCTGATAGCCCTATTCTACAACTCACTGGAAAAAGGAGTGGTTCTGGGGGGCTGGAGGAGGCCAGATGTAGTCCTGTTTCATAATGTCTTTACAGGGACACTGCAGAACAGCTAAAGGGAAGGCATGCCTTTTTGAAGATGACACCAAAATCTTCAATAGGCTGGACACTCCCTGAGGGGGTGAACAGAATGAGCAGAGACCTGAGCAGAGAAAACTTGAGGTGTGGTCTAAGGTATGGCAACTGGTTTTCAATGTGAAACAGTGCAAAAGCATGCACTGAGGCCACAGAAACCTAGAGGTGGAATATAAATGGGTTAAAAGGTATAGAGGGTCACAAAACTAGAAAGGAACCTTGGAGTAATTATATCAGATGACCTCAAGGTGGTCCGGCAATGCAACACTGATTGGTTAGTTAAGGTCTTTACCCATGGGTAAATCCTGCAATAACCCATGGCTGAAAAAGGGCATACATACAAATACATATACAACATAATTAAACACATTTTACATTTATTTTATACCTGGGTCCATTGTATAATTGTAATAAGTTATTCCAAGATGTGGTTAATTGGGGGATTACCCGCCAGTCATGCGCCAGATGGTGTCCCAACCCCCTGCCCCCAAGGAGTGTGGTCCCCGGGACACTCCACCTTCCTCCCCCCAGCTAGCCCTCCAACAGCCAGGGATCATTTCTGAACCTGGGGTATCGGTGTCACAGGCAGAAGTTCTATTGCTGTGTTGGTGGGCCGGCTCTCACCATCAATAATCAAAGTGCCAAAGGCAGTGAGAAATGCCAAAGCAATCTTTCTCATTTTGCAGTTTTTAATCTGTTTTTCGTTTCATTTACTGGATTGTTAAGCCATACTGAGCGAAAATTTGATTAGCAACAGGAGGAAAACAGTGACCAATCAGCTTAATCACCGTAAGCCATAAAGGACCAGGACCAAGGACTGTGAGCAATGCATATTCTTGCTAAAAAATTTCCATACCAATCGATGAGACACCTATTACCATCAGTAGGACATGGATGAGAAGCAAACCAGTATGTAGACCGGGCAACATGTACTATAAAATACAAAAGCTATACAAAAAGGCAGATAATTTCCAATTTGTCTGGCTTCTATACATCTCTTCAAGGCAAATGTATGCATTCTAAAGTCTAAAACCCAGCGCAAATCATTACAGATATGAAAATCATTTTGTGCATAGGGGTGGCGGGTGGGGTGAGCTGCATAAGAAATCTCTCAACTGGCAGTACATTCTACTGCCCATGTCACAATTCAGACCTTACTGCAGCAAACTCATACTTGCTAAATGTAGCAGTCTTTAAAATCCGCGCAAAAGAGTATGCATGACACCAAGAGGAGGGATGCTATTGCTTGCCACCAAAAAAAAAAAAAAAAAAGACATATGGCATTTTGCTACAGTATTTGAAAAACGCCAAAGCACAGATGACGACAGAGTGAATTATCATTTGGTTCCTGCAAAATGTCTATGAAACATTGTTTATCGTGGAATGTTCGATCCTTATGTAACAAAGCCCACTTCGTTCATGATTGTGGGATTTCTTGTAAGGTGGTTCTCTGGGTGGTTTCTGATATGTGAATCACTTCCAAGGACAGTGGGGCATCATCGGCCCTCTCTTTTGGAGGTTATTGCTAGCTGCATACACCAAGATTGCAGGGGAGAGTCGGGGATGTTGGTTTACTTCATGCTCCCAGCTGGACATACCAAAATCTATCTGTTGAACATCCAGCATCCTTTGAATTACTTGTAGTTTCACTTTTAGTACCATGTTACCTTTGGATACCAGTCATGGGCAGTGGTAGCAGTTGATTTCTGCATGCTATCTCTCAAGATTCTCTAGAGATACCAAGAGAAACAATTCTTTGGGACTGTCTCTACTGCAGGAATCCCATTAAAATCTCCATAGAGATTGCCAGAGATTTTGGAAAATATCTTGCCCAATCAACTGCTCTTATTGTACAGACATAGAGGTACATCCAATTTTTCTAGAAACATTCAAAATGTGGTTAAATTTATTATTTCTTATTTCAACACATTTAGTTGTTGGGCGATTTTAATATTCATCTAGAGGACCGTACCTCCCCCATAATATTAATGTTTTTTTTTTTTTAAGTTAAAGGAGAACTGCCTGGCTAGGAGAAGCCCTGACCCCTGCACAGATCGGGGCTTCACCTCTCCGATCCCCCCTGCAAACACCAGAACAAATAAGTATTTTTTTTTTTTTACCTTTTCACTCATACAATTCTGAAAAAGCTCCGGTGCAGCACACATTTTTAAGATGGTGCTCTGGGAAACCATGGGATCGCGCTGGTTTGAAATGGGCAGGCTGGGTGAGCCGTGCGGTCCTTATCTGCCACCAAAGTCTATGTTTCTATGTAACACCGCGAGATGATGATGCAGCATTACCCTTAGAACTTCTAAATTTAAAGGAGCTAACAACCCTTGGCTCAGTGGCCCCTCTTATAGCTTAGGAAGTATATAGACAAGCTCTGGCATAAAGTGAGAGTGACCGGCTCTCAGGCCAATTTTACAGTATATAATATATACAATAAATGCACCCGTTTAGTTATGGAAGCAAAAGTTGCCTTTTACAGAGAGCAATTAGGAAAAAGCTGAGAGAGAGAGACGTTTGGCACAACAATAAAACCCTGACCGGGAAGGAATCAAGAATGCCCCCGGATCTAGTAATTACTCCCTCAGGCCCACTTCAGCATTCTAAAGACCTGGAAAATGCCTTTAATCAAGCTTTTATGGACCTAAGCTCAGTTCTACCCACAGAATACCTTGAAACTAACTCTAGCAGGAAGACCCTTAGTACCAACCACCAATCTACTCTGAACGCTACTCAACCCCTCTTCTATTTCAAGCAAATCACCCAGTCTGACACAATCAAATACATCAAAAGGGTCCTAGGTAAAACTAGAATGAGTAGTGACATGTTAGACATGAAGTTGTTCTTGCGTTGGAAGAACTAGTCTCTCCAATCACAAAGTTATTTAACATCTCCCTTAGGACTGGTATTTTTCCTGATAGTTGGAAAACTGTCCTTGTCACCTCAGTTTTCAAAAATGGCGACAGAACCAATTTGGGTACTACCGGCTGATCTCCATTCTACCACCCCTCTCAAAACCCCTGGCGAGAATTATGTCATATCAACTCATGGAATACCTGAGCAAACACAATCTTCTCTGCCCACAGTAGCACTGGTTCAGAAAATCCCACAGCACTATTACTGCACTCACTGACTTTACATCACACCTCTATGATGCCCTCGACTCTGGAAAGATGGCTGGTCTATCTTTATAGACCTAACCAAAGCATTTTACACTGTATCACCAGATCTTGCTCGATAACCTCATGATGCTAGGCCTGTCCTTCGACACAGTTTCTTGGTTCTCATGTCAGGATAAATGGAGTATCATCAGAACCAAGGAATGTCACATTGGGAGTTCCCTAGGGGTTAATATTAGGGCCCCTACTCTTCAGCCCATTTATCAATTCACTCCCCTGTGCCTGTAACTGCAAAGATGCTGCTCTATGCAGACAATGGAATGATACCTGTTCCTGGGTATCAACTGTCTGAAATAACTGCAGCCTTCCAAGATAGCTTTTCAAAACTTGAGTATTGGTTCGTGCGCAGCAGACTCCTACTAAACTACAAAAAAACAAATCTATGCACTTCACTCTTCAACGGTCTAAATGGATTGCTGACCCACTGATCCTCCATAGCCACAAAAGTGGCATCATTAAGCAGGTCTCTACTTTCAAATATCTAGGCATCCACCTAGATGACACCCTCTCTTTCGACTCTCACATTGATCACATGATGAAATCTGCCAATATTAGATTGGGGATCCTTTACCGACACAGAAAACCCATGACCATGGAGGCTCCCAACCTCATCATATGGAGCTCCAGTCTTACAATTGTTGACTATGGGCTAGTCATATATGGTGCTGCCACTGAAACTGCATTAAAACATGTAAACATACTCCTCAATAAGGCCTGTCAGCTTGTACTAGGTGCTGACCACCTTACTCACATGTGTAGTCTCTACTCCTCCTCCATTGGGTGGCTCCCCCTACACCTTAGGACTAAGTATCAAGCCTGCTTAATTGGGAAAAAGCTCTCCTGGGACTAACACCCAAATCTACAACCACCTTATTCCAGCGTAACAACCTCAAAAACTACCAGAAGCTCGACTAAGGGTGTATTACAAGTCCCATTTAAAAGAACATCTTTTGCCCAGTGGTCCCTTTCTTATTGAGGTCCCCTATGGATGAATGACCAGCCCCCTACCCTTTTACAACACAAAAAAAAATCAGCACTTTTAAAAAAGACCTTCATACCATACTGGTCGAGGCCAATCACTGTGACTGCATCAGATAATCACTGGCTACGCCTCCTGTGCACTTGACTTACTACCCCTGCTTTCCCCTCCTCCTCCTCCTCCCTATCCCCACTTCTTCCCTGAATACCCTTGCACCAATTCTTTCCCTTCCCCCACTCCTTCTTGCTATGTCTACCTGGATACTCCACACTAGGATCCCTACAACCCTACCCCCTCTCACCACCCCTTCTCACACCTATGCACTCTTCTATGACAACGCCACTTCAGCTGCTTCCTCCCACCTCCCTCCCTCTCTTACCATCTCCACTTACCCCTACCCACCTCCCTCTGACAATGCTGCTATCGGCTGCTACTTCCTTTCCAACTGCACTTAGTAATGTAACAGTTTAACTACTGCAAATTACTGTTATGTGACTACCTGTTTTGCATGATTTCCTGTTTGAAACAGTGTATTTTATGATATTTTGACATTTGTTTCAGCATTCAGAGTTGTTAGAGTGCCGTCCTGTTGATTCTCCTAACTGTATGTCATCTGTATTGTAATGTTTCTTGTACTTTGACTAACAGCCTTTGTGAAAGAGCCTTTGGCTGAAAGGTTATAATTCCAAAAATGAAATTAAAAAAATAAAACAAAACAAACAAAAAAAAAAAACTTTCTATAATACTAGCCTTATGTACGGAAGTAAAAACATATTTATTTTCCTAATGCTCTGCACCATTTTTACTTAATTTGCCTAAACCCCATAGGTAGGCAAATTTAGTAAAAATTGAAGAGGGGGATTTAGGCAAATTTAGTAAAAATTGGAGAGGGTGATTTAGGCAAATTTAGTAAAAACTGGAGAGGGGGATTTAGGCAAATTTAGTAAAAATTGGAGAGGGGAAGCCCCGAGCTGTGCAGCGGTCGGGGCTTCACTTCTCCAGGCAGTTCTCCTTTAATGGACTTCTTCACATTAACAATTTCTGAGTCCTGGTGTAGTTATGATGATAGAAACTATCTGAACTTGGGGATTTCAAGCAATTGATTCATTATTACTTCGTTTCTGAAACTACTTTATCTGATTATAAGTTTATTTCTTTTACAGTTAACCTTTCCAAAAAGAAAACAGAACCTATTTTAATTTCATTGTGTGATATACAACAAATTGAAAGGGTGCTTTTATCAAAACATTCTGAAGACACTGCCTTTTTTCCATTATACAGTATGACCTTGAATTAATGATGATTTGGTATAAAAAGATTTTCTCTGATCTTAACTCTGCTGCACCCATAATTACTAGGAGGGTTAGAAATGCACTACCTCCCATCCACGGTTGTCAGAAGATTTAAATGCAAAAAGCAGGTGTATGCCATAGGACTGGAAGAAGCTGTACAAAATTGCAGTAGAGGGATCCTATATAGTTAGAAGTCATTTTCAATTGTCTTAAAGTGAAGCTAAGTGATTATGAACATTCTCTCATGAAAACTAAGTAAAGTTTCTTCATAACACTGATCGATTCTCATGCTCATAATCAGTGGGTCTTTTACTTTAATTTGCTCATTACCATAAGATTAAATCTACAAAACTTGAAGTGGTTTCTCTTACATCAGATGACAAACTTTTTTAGCTTTTTTTTTTAACTAAATAGGGTCTCTGCAGGGTGTCTTATGGTATGAAAGACTCCAAGCATGAGGTTAGGGCAGGAGGACCACAAAGTGCCCTTCTACAGTAACTTATTATGAATCACTACAGTTAGCTAGATGAACAAAGTGGGTGATCTGATACCTTTTACTGCACCAACTAGAAATTTATATGATATAAGCTTTCAGGCTACACAGAGCCCTTCATCAGATAAAATGACAGGCTATACAATACAGAGAAGCAACCTTTAAAAACATTGAGTAGAACTGATTAAAAAATAAAAATTACACATGGATGTGACAGTTCTGTTCACAAGGAAATAAATAATTGGATATGGGCAGAGACAAAAAGAAAATAAAATAGTCTTTGAAATCCTAGTTCAGTAAAAATTAGATCCTCTCCATTGATGGAATGTGACAGCAAGAGGCCCAGTCAGATTTAGGACTATGAACAAACTGTCACCTAAAAGTTCATGTGTCCCCTGACTCAAGGTGTGTCTTGTGGTAAGCCAAACTACCTTGTAGAGTGAGAGAAAGAGAGATAGCCTTTTATCTGTGTGAAACCTTCTGAATGAAAACAAGTTTCTTTCCATTTCTGTAGAGTAACAATCCTTTGAGGTAGAGCTAACCAATTTATAACTGGCAATAACTGTATTTCCACCACTAAGAAGACTACAGTTACCATATTCTGTTCCTAAACTAAAGTGTTCTCAGCTGTGACAAAGAAAGGTGTGTCATGTGACCTTGAGCAAGGAGGATTGTACTGTGTGAGCAGTAGCTCTGAAGGGACACGAACCTGGAGATTCCCCAACAGCGTGTCTAAGCTGAGGGGTGGCATCTGCTGAAGTATTGAGCAAGCTGGTAACAATGACTCAGGCTGAGCCAGGGAGTCACAGCCTGTCTAGTTAACTGCAGTAATTTGTAATATGCTTTAAATATATTCATTTTTTTAACTTCAAAAGTTAAACAAAGCCAGCTTCTCCTAGCTGTGAACTGGAATGCTACTGCAAGAGAGACCACTGTATGCAGGAAGTGGTACAGTGTTTCTGTTAGCTGACTGGCTAAAATCAGGTATGTGATTTATAATGATGCAAATGGTCTGACTGCTTTCAATCTGGATTTGAAAAAATTCATTTGAACAAAACTGCTTTATTAAAGGTGTCAAACAATCTGCTAGCTGCAAAATGAAGGGCTTAATGTCTATTTTTATTTTTCTTGTGTTCCTTCTGTTTTTCATACTACCAATTACATGTTTCTTACTGAGAGGCTTCAGTACACTTCTGGATTTTAAGGGACTGGAACTGCTCTCATCTTTCAGATAATTCCTCTTGGGACCATTATAATTCTAGTTTTCCTCCTGAACTAATGGGCACTTCTCAAGGTTTGTTTTGGGTCCTTCACTTTTTTGCTCTATATTCAATCACTGGGAGCTATTAAAACACCTTTTGTGTTTAGTTGTCATTTGTACACAGATAATACACATCTATTTCTCTCTTTTGACATTTTCTGAGGTGTTCCGGATCCTATTTGTTCTTGCCTCTCTGCCGCCTCTTCCTGGACATCTGTAGAATCTTTTTTTTTGTGCCAGCTTCAGTCCCCCTCATGGGGGTTCTGGTCCCCTGTTCCACTCGCCGCCCCCAACCCCAGGCTTAGCCCCTGGATGGAGCTGCTAGGCGGGCGCACCTTCCAGGAAACATGGGTTTCTAGCCCTAGCTTGCCCCCAGGGCAGGGTCGCGGGACCAGGACTCCCCCCCCCCCAGCAGACCATGGTCTGAGCAGGAGTGGCTGCTGAAATGGGGGCCATCCTTAGCAGCCGGCATTTTTCCAGCTAATTTTTCCCTGGGGGTAGGGACGTGCAATGACGCCAGTGTCTGCCCTGCCCCCCCCCCCGAAGTGTGGTGCCAGGCATGCTGGTGCCCAGGCCTCCGCCAGAGGTCCACATTGTGCCAGACACTTTTTTCCCCCCTCCCCCTGGAGAAGGAGAACAGTCCCATGAATGCTCTATCCTTCTCCCCCTGGCTGGCCCTCTGACTCCTGAGTACATTCCTGAACCCAGATGTTGGTGCCACAGACTGGATGCCTTGCCAATGTGCCGGGGGGCCAGCCTGAAATTCTTTAAAACTTAGTATGGCCAATACTGAAATTCTTTTGGGGGTAATAAGAGGCAACTGAAAGATGTGGCAAATCTGAGTGTCTTGAATGACTTCACAGGTTACTCTCTTAATTGTTCTAGAAAGTCTGGAAGGTGAGGGTGTATTTGATTCACAGCTGATGTTCCCATACAAGATGGATTCTGCAGTAAAAGCATGTTGTTATCAGGTTCTTAAAATTTCTTGCATCTGAAGGTTTTTGACACAGGATGCTACTAATACACTTGCACATGCATCTATAAGGCTGTTTAAACTGACTGGAACAATGACACGGATACATGGTAAATGGTTACTGCATTCAGAGGGCACAAGAATTACCTATTCAAAGGGGGACTATAGGATGCTATAAGACAGTTATACCAGGGGAGGTGTTCTGCTGGAATTATCATCGGAGAGGAAAAGCTTTGAGCCTACTGCTCTAACTACGTCTGTGGGAGCTGACAGATAGCATAGGGATTCAGTCTGTCCAAGTGCAGTAGAGGGGTGAGAAAAATAGCTTAACTTAGGAATAGCCTTTTCCTTTTTTCATCTGTCATTTAAAACCACTTGTTTATTTTTCCTGAACAATGTGTTCTTCTCTTGTGTTAGACATGTTGATATCCTGTAAAGCAACTTTTTTTTTTATTTTTATTTTTTTTATTGTTTTTGGTATAGTTATATGACAGCAGGAGTATATCTATACAGTATTGCTCTTTTGTCTTACAATACATAGAATGTTCTTCAGGTTGGCAATTCATGTTTCTACGACATCATTCTGTTATACACCAAATGACACTAGATTAAAATTCATATCCTACAAAAATTGGTCACTTTCAAATAGCTCTGTCAGGGAGCAAATGTTTCATCCAGAGGAGAGATATACAAAACCCATGGACTCCACTGGAGCTCAAATTGTGACCCCCTTCCAGTTCTAGAAGCTACTATTCTCTCTAGATAGAATATCTCAGTCATCAATGAATGCCAATCAGAGAGGGTGGTTACTTTAGCCGTTTGCCATAGGCAAGTTATAACCTTTTTAGCTGCTGCCAGGTACAGGTCTAACTTATTTCTACCTGGTGGAACTTTTCCATCATTCCCAATATAAAGCAGAATCATCTGATTGGATAATTTAATTTCTGGTCCCACAATATTTTGTATGCTCGTTTCTATATCTAACCAGTATAGGGTAACTTTTGGACAAGCACAAAAAATGTATGTTATATTTGCCATTTTTTCTCCACATTCTCTCCAACAAAGGCCATGCCCCATAGATACAAATTTAGCAATTTTGTCAGGGGTATAAAAATATCTACTATGATATTTCCATACATATTCTGACCAGTATAATGACTGTGATACTCTCATCGAGTGAGGAATAGGTTCCAACCATTTCTCATAAATTATCCGAGTCCCTAATTCTCTATTCCATCTCCCTAAGATATCCTCAGTGGATTCCTTCCAAAAATCTTTTATTGCTTTATATATCTGTCCAATTAAATGAATTTGTTCCCTAAAAAGGGACATCAACATAGGTATGAGAGAGGGCAAAGTATTTCATGCTAATTCTTTCTGTATAAATGTCCGAATCTGTAAATATCTATAATGATGTGTATGGGGGAGTTGATATTTTGCCTGTAGTGTGGCAAAAGGCAGTACTCCATTCACATCCAGATACTGATATAACAAAAGCAGACCTTTTTTCTGCCATTCTTGATGGGCCCGAACAGCACCCATCTCCAAAGATACACTTTCTGTACCTATTAGTTTAAAATAACCAAAAACTTCAGTTAATGTAGTAGACGTCCTTATCTCATACCAAGCCTTTAACGTATAATGGGGTTCCAACTGTAAAGTTTTGTAACTGTGGATAAGAATTTTGTGGGGCAAATATAATAGGGATAATGTTTACTATATCATTTTGTATAAATTCAATAAACTTCCATGGTTTCTCTACCTGAGGATTCAGCCATGCCATCACTATTTTACAAGTTACTGCCTTATGGTAATCTCTAAGGTTCGGAAGATTACAACCCCCCTTTACCACTGGTAACTGTAACAGAGACCATCTGGCCCTTGGCTGTTGCCCAGCCCATACAAACCTCGAAAAAATTCTAGCCCAGGATGCAAAGTAGAATTGTGATGGAATAATCGGTAAAGTCTGGAAATAATATAATATCTTAGGAAGTAAGGTCATCCGAATAGCTCGTATTCGAGTTGAAAAAGATAATACTTGATGTGTCCGGTTCCCAACTAAATTCTCTTATCTCTGTCGATAGGGGCTCTAAATTAAACCGTTCCAAATGTTCCAGTTTCTGGGGAGTATTTACCCCCAAATATTTAATCTTATTATTTCTCCATTTCAGAGGGATCTGGTTCTTCAGAGACTGAGAGGGGGTGAAAGTTAAAGATAATAACTCTGTTTTTTGTTTATTTATTTTGTATCCAGCGATTTCTGAAAACTTATCTATCACTTGTATAGTAGCAGGAATGGACTTTTCAGGTTCTAGGAGTGCTAATAATACGTCATCTGCATATAAAGATATAGTAAAATCCCTCCCTCCCTCCTAAAGGGACCCCCTGAATATTAGGATGTTGTCTTATGGCTTCAGCCAATTGCTCAATGTATATGGCAAACAGTAAGGAGGAAAGTGGGCAACCCTGCCTAGTTCCCCTTCCCAGCTGTAACATTGAAGATAACTGTCCATTCAATTTAACATATGCCTTCGGATAGGCATACATTCTCTGTATCATGCTAGAGAATTCCCCAGGAAATCTAAACTTGTGCAAAGTTTCCCATAAAAAAGGCCAATTGACGTGATCAAAAGCTTTGTCTGCGTCGAGGCTGAGCAACACTGCCTGTATTTGTCTTTGATTTAAGTGGTCCAACAAGTGGATCATTCTACGTATATTATCTGTAGTTTCTCTGGCTCGAATGAACCCAGATTGATCTGAATTAATCAAATAGGGTAACAGTTCCTCTTATCTATGTGCCCATATAGATATAAATAACTTGTAGTCCATGTTTAATATGGATATTGGCCCATATGAAGTAGTTAATTCTGCTGGTTTGCCTACTTTAAAGATAGGTGAAATATTAGTGTAATCCCTTGATGGAGGAAGGGGACTCTCCTGTTGAATTTCTAAAAAGGCATGTAATAGTAAAAGAGTCAGTTGTTTACTAAAAGTCTTGTACCACTCGGACGGAAATCCATCTGGGCCAGGGTTTTTTTAATGATTTACTTTCTTTTATGGTATGTCTGACTTCCCCTGATCTGATAGGGGCCTTTAATCTGATTTCCATTTTCTTAGGTAGCTTTCTTAATGTAAGGGGGGAAAAATTCCTCGATTTTGCTAAATTCTGGACCTTGTGGTTTCTCATATAGTGGCCTATAATATTTCTGGAACAGTTGCAGTATCTGCTGTGAGTTAAGAGCTCTTGTTTTTCTCTCCGGATCCACTAAATGTGTTATGATTGTGGCTATCCTATGCCCCCTAAGCCTCTGGGCTAAATTTCTCACCCCTTTTGGCCCTCCCTCATACCTATATGTTTTTAAGTAAAATAGTGCCTGTTGTGTTTTTTCATCTAAAAGTTTCTGGAGCTCAGCCTTTATCTGATTAATCTGCGCTTGGGCCTCCGTGGTGATAGGGGTAAACGTTGTATTTCCCTTAATTTCTCATGTAATTCACCATATCTTGTTTCCCAATATCTCTTCTTGTATGCTGAATACACTGTTATCTCCCCCCTGATCACAACCTTCACAGTATCCCAAACTATTGTATTGGATGTCTCCTGGGATGAATTTTCTGCAATAACCTGAGCTATTTTTGAGTTAAAGCTGTCCCTAATAGCTTTATCCTTTAAAAAAGATGTATTCAAGTGCCATCCAGTGGATTTCTTTGGTATTTTAAAATCTAGCCTCAAAAATAGGGGAGAAAGATCAGAAAGAAATCTAGGTCCTATAGTTAAATCTTGTAAACAGTCCAAATTTTCTTTTGAAATGAAAAAGTAGTCCAATCTTGAGTAGGAATTGTGTCTAGTAGAAAAAAATGTATATCCCCCCGAAAGAGGATAAAAATGTCTCCATACATCGATTAGGCCCAATGCCCTAAATTGAGAAATAATCTTTGAGCTGATGTTAGCCTACATTTTGAAGATTGCAGAGGAGTCCAACCGAGGTGTTACAGTTAAATTGATATCTCCCCCTATAATAAGGCAGCCATGCATAATGTCTAGGAGCTTTGCAAAAAATCTTTTAAAAAGACTAACAGATGCAAGAGGGGGAAAATACACGGTCACTAACGTGACCTTTGTCCCACAAAGGGTACCTTTTAAGATTACTTACCTTCCTCTCTGAGTCTACGCACTGTGTTTCTAAATGAAAAGGAGAGGTCCTAGGTATTAAAATTGCTACTCCTTGTCATTTCCCTTTAGGAAAGGACAATGCAGATATCCAAAACCTACTCCCCCAGTTCAATTTTGCATGTTCTGCATCTGTTAAGTGTGTTTCCTGGAGATAATAAAATCACTGGGGTGTTTCTTGATATACTGGCCCCTTTAATGGGATTGTTAAGCCCATTTATGTTAAGCGAGAGTGCTTTTACTATCTGAGTAGCCATCTTATTCCCTTATGGAAACATATTCTCTCCAGTTGTCCCAATCTTAATAATCCCATTCCTGAGGGATCACCATACTGATGTTCCCCCCCAAAGCCATCTTTCTGAACATCACTTTTTTTGAAACATGCTATGCCTTTCCCCTCTAGATTATTCTTAAACATCTCCTGCTGCAATCTTATCAAACCTTTTGAAATCTGAAGCAAATTGTCAGTATACGTCTGACCTCTGTCTTGATAACTATGTACATACCCTGTATTCCAAATAAAATTTACTTCCAAGGTAGGGGAGTTTAAAAACCTACTCCCTAAGTGGGCCTTCTGATAGTCTGGGGTCACCGGAGGATATCTGGTAACACCAAATGCCCAGGCCTCCTGGGGATATACTGCTCCCCTAATGAAAAAAGAAAAATAAATATGCAGACAAGCTAAATAAAAATCCAAATGTTAACTCAAAATATTCTGCTTGTCTTTGGTTTGAAATGGGCTTCCCTGTAACATCTGGAGATGCTCCCCCAAAGTAAATTGTTTATTTTATGATTAACTAAATTCTGTATTATCCAACTAGTGCAATTTTTCTCAGGCCCTTAAGTCAGGTTAACCCTGAAAACAAATCAAGCAGAGCACAATAATCTGCTTTTTAAAGTTATATGCGTTGCCTCCTTCAAAGTGATCGTCAGGGCCAGTTCAAACAGCCAGATCAAATGTTTTACTTGTTTCTTTGTTATAGCAAAGTTCTCTGCAGGTACACTTATTAAGCATTACTCTTCTCTGTCCAACCTCCTGTGAGAGAGTTGTCGTCTAATAAAGATCTCAGTTCAGATAACTGAATTCCCAGTCCCCCTCATCAGACATAAGCTTTCAAAGACCTCTAACCAGAGGACCATCAAGGAATCACAAGCCCAGCTTCAGCTTCTGTCAGTCAGGTTCTTCTTCTTGCTGATCGGCGAAAAGTTGCCAGACGATTAGAAATGTTCCCCCTCTTTGTTACTTCTCTGCCATTCCGTGTTCTGCCCAAATTCATCATCTGCCAGCATGGTGGGTCAGTTTTATGTAATCCTAACGTGGATTTTGTTTTTATTTGAATTCCCGCTTTAAGGAGCTCCTCTCTGGCCTCCTCTGCAGTATGAAATTCCTTTCTTCCCCGATGGAAGTTGCACCACAAGTCTGGCTGGGTACGGTGTTGTGAATCTAATGGCTGCCTCCTTCAAAGCTGGTAAGATGTCTGCATATGCTCTGCGATTACGTATAGTTTGTGGAGCGTAATCATTATCAACATAGAAGCCAGTTTGTCTGTAAAAGACCTTGCCCTTTCACCATGCTGCTGTTAATACTGTCTCCTTGACTGCATAGCTAAGAAAGCGCATAATAATAGATCGAGGCCTGGAATTCTGATCTGTAGGCTGTGGGCCCAGTGCACGATGAACTCTCTCTGATGACAACTGAATATCTGAGGGCAAGTCAAGAGCTGTTTTGAGCAAAGCAATAGTAAACTCAGTAATGTCCTGTCCTTCTGAGCCTTCAGGAATGCAATATTATCTTGGGTTCTTTCTGCGTCCTCTATTTTCCATATCTTCTTGTTTTTCTTGCAATTGTACACATTGATTTTGTAAGAGTTGAATTGTATTCTCCATGTCATCTACTCTGTTCTCTACTGCTGTTATCTGTCTCTCCGATGCATCAGCTCATTGTTCCAGGCTCACTGCGTCTCTGCGAAGCTCTCTGTAAAGATCATTAATTTCTGCACGAAACGATAATAGCTCCTTGTATATAGTATCTAACTTTATGTGTTTGTTTCTCACTTTATTATTTGGTATGGTCATCTGGTCCTGCCATTCTGCTAGTGCTTGAGAATTTTCCAAGTCGGAGGGCTCCTGGGCCGACATTGCTGCTCGATTTTATTCTGCTCTCTGTTGCTCGTAGTTGTTCAATTTCTTTTATTTTTCTTCTTCTGTGCAATACTTCTTATGTATGTCCCCGATATCCAGATCTTGTTTTTTTTTTTTTTTGTTTGTCGTTCAAGGCGTCAAATAGGGGAGATTAGAGAGGGGTGTAGTGAAGTTCTGCTTTTACACCACCAACATGCTGCTTGGAAGCCCAACCGGAAGTCCCCTGTAATGCAACTTTTGACCTTCTTTAAGTAAAAAAAAACATTTATTTACACAACAGTCTTGGTTGTGTTTTAAATAATTTCTAAGGTATTTTATGGTTTCCACTGGCAAAGGAAAACTCTGTTAGCATCCGCCACCCGAAAGGCACACTACCACACTTTAACCTGTGCAACTGCATGTTTGACCTCCTAGCCCTGTGCAGGAGGAAAACGTGAATTTTGCTGTTGGAACCAGCTGATGGCAGTGAAAACCAGAGAAAGACACCTTTCTGAAAGCTGTTACAGCCCAGACAGAGAGAGAGAGGTGGTTTATCACAAACTGGTAGGCAGTGGTGGGGTGACTGAGGACTCTCTAGCACATTTAGAGACAGAGTTTGCCAATGAAACTATTTTACCTTTGCAGCCACGAAACAGGATATACAAGAGAGTACACCTGTACAACTGTTTTTTTGTTTCTAGTTAGTACAGTTTAGTGTACCTTGAAAGAATGAGCTCCACAGACTATAACTCGCTTACCTTGCAACAGCTTTCTGACAAGTGCCAAGAAAAAGGGGGTCCAGTTCGAGGGTCTAAAACAGAAGTAAAAGGCCAACCTCGTAGCCGCCCTGGTGGCTCAGAAGCAGAAGGTCCCTGGGAGTAAGTTAGGAACTGGCGTAGCAGACCCCCAAAATCAGCATGACACCCTGCACCTGCAGCTGTTGCTGCAAGACAAGGAACTAGAGGTGAAAAGACTGTATCTTGAGGCAAAAAAGTTGGAGGTAGAGGCCAGGAAGCTGGAAGTAGAGACAAAAAGACAGGAAGCAGAAACAGAAGTGAAAATAATGGAGGAAAGAGAAAAAGAATGTCAGGAAAGAGAACGTCAGCATGAAGTCCCGAGACAACAGCACGAGAAGGAGATGGTGTAACTATGCTAGCAAAATGTAGGTAATGGGCAGGGGCTTATCTCATGAAGTTAAAATGAATTCTAAATTGTTTCCACAATATAGAGGTTAGAGAGGCAGATGATTCTGATCTAGTTTTTAAAGGCACTTAAAAGAAAATGCTCTCAGTTCCAAGTAGAAAATACTTCATGGATGGTACCCCCTTACCTACAGGGCGTACCTTGCAGGCAGTGAATAAAATGAACAATGTGGATACATAGACACTGCTGGCAGACAAGGACCTACGGCCCACCCAGTCTGCCCATTTAAGCTTGTAAGTTCACTTTATGTTTTTCTAGAAGTCTGTTGCCCCTTACCCCTGACCTCCAGAATTCCCTAATGTCCATCCCATGCACTCTTAAATCCCGTGATTGTTTCAGACCCCACCACTTCCTCTGGCAGTGTGTTCCACTTGTCTACCACCCTTTCTGTGAAGAAATTCTTCCTCAGATTTCCTCTGCATCACCCTCCCTCCAAATTCATCCCATTTCCTCTGATCCTGGAACATCTTTTTTGCTGGAAAACAGTGTATTCCCGCACCCTGTTCCTCCCTGTGAAGTACTTGTATGTCTCTATCATATCCCCTCTCTCCCTCCCTCCCTCCTCTCCTCCAGGGAGAACATATTCAAGTAATTCAGCCTGTCCTCACAGGACTTGTGATGCAATCCCTGTATCATCTGTGTTGCCCTCCTCTGAACCTTCTCTACCCTATGTCCTTACGTAGGTAAGGTCTCCAGAACTACACACTGTACTCCAGGTGGAGCCTCACTAGTGTCTTGTACAGTGGAATTATGACCTCCCTTTTCCTGCTGGTGATGCCCCTGCCTATGCATCCCAGCATCCTATTTGCGTTACCTGCTGCCTTGTCGTACTGTTTCCCTACCTTGACGTCATCAGAGATGATAACCCCAAGGTCCCTTTCCTGCTTGGTGCATGCTATATCCTCACTCTCCAATTGATACATTGTTCCAGGGTTTTTGTGCCCCATGTGCATTATCTTGCAATTCTTTGCATTGAATTTCAACTGCCAAATCCTTGACCGTTCTCTTCAAGCTTCTGCAGGTCCCTCCTCATTCTGTCTACACCCCCTGGTGTGTCCACTCTGTTACAGAGCTTTGTGTCATCAGCAAACAGGGAAATTCTGCCTTCTAGGTCCTGTGCAATGTTGCTGATGAAGACGTTGAATAGGAAGGGTCCCAGCACTGATCCCTGTGGTACCTCACTGGTCACACTTCCTTCTGTGGAGTGACAGTCATTTACCACCACCCTCTGTGTCCTGCCACCCAGTCAATTACCTACCCACCACACTACTGTCCTGCCCACTCCCATATCCCCCAGTTTTTTTAGTAGCCTTCTATATGGCACAGTGTCAAAGGCCTTACTGAAGTCCAGATTGGCCATGTCCACTGCCCTCCCCTGATCCACCCCACTTGTCACCCAGTCGAAAAATTCAATGAGGTTGGTCTGGCATGACCGCCCCTCCCCCCCAGTGAAACCATGCTGCCTTGGGCCCTGTAGTCCGCTGGCAACCATATGTTTCACCAATCACTCCTTCAGTAGTGCTTCCATGATCTTCCCCACTACCGAGGTCAGGCTGACTGGTCTGTAGTTCTCTGCTTCCTCTTTGTTCCCGCTTTTGTATAAGGGGACTACATCTGCTGTTCTCCAGTCTTTGGGTACCTCCCATTTCCAGTGATTGGCTAAACAGGATTGCAAGTGGTTCAGCCACCAACTCTCTTAGTTCATTTAGGACCCTTGGGTGCACCCCATCGGGCCCCATTGCTTTATCGACTCTTATTCCTTCCAGTTCCTTTAGGACCCTTTCCTGTGTAAGGGGACTTGTGTCAATTTCTGCTCCATTCCCACCCCTTGTACTCCCTTCAGGCACATTACTGAGGAAGAGGAGGGTAGGGTAAAGACTGAGCAGAAATATCTGTTCCGTATGTCAGCTTTACTGTTGTCATCCTCCACATAGCCCCCTATCCTCCCTCTTCAGTCTCACTATGCCTCCCTTTGCTCTTCTTTTTTCACTTATGTACATGTAAAAGGTTTTATCCCTTCTAACCACTGGTTTTGCAATGCACTCTTCTGTTGAGCTTTGGCTTCCCTTTTGATCCTCCCTTTGCTTCTCCTGGTATTTCTCCTTATCCCCATTCTGCCTGAGTCTTTCTGTATGCCTGAATGCGATCTTTTTGGCTTTCACTTTCTCCGTTACCTCTCTGGAAAATCATAATGGCCTCCTCTTCCTTTTCCCTTTGCTAACCTGCTTAATGCATAATTCTGTTGCTCTTGTAATCCTTGTTTTAAATACTGTGGATTGTGTTGACTATGATAAGGTTAAGACTGTGGTATTAACATGTTTTGAATTAACTCCTGAAGCTTACAGAAAGAAATTCAGGGAGCTTAAAAAAGCACAGAAGACAGTTACACAGAATTGCATGTTCAACTGTGCACTTATCTTGACCGGTGGGTGGATGGGGCAAAAGCAGACACTGTGGAATTGATACAGTCGGCACCACTTATACCGCCCATGCTTTTAGTGGGCAGTTGGTTAGTGCTGGCAAACTGCCCAAACCATTTGCCATTGTTTGCTGTACATTACTGCCGCTTATAGCGATCTATGTGTGCAGTCTATTGCGGGCATTTCGGGCACCACTAGTGGTAATTAACTACCGCTTAACACCTAACCTGGTGCAACCTGTTCAATGTCTAATTGCATTTGCTTAAAAGCAGGCTGTAGAACCGAATTGTCAGCGTTATGGCTCTTGCTGCAGGACACAATTCAGTCATGTCTAAGCGCAAGGCACTCCGTTTAAGTGAGGAAGTAGATGCTTTAAAGAAAACTGACACAATGCCGAAACTGAGTTGGCAGGAGTTGGCTGTTCAGTTAAACATGCCCAAGTCAACAACTGCTGACCTCCAGTGACAGCAACTTCTGATGGAGTGGTATGCGTAGTGCGAGGGTAAAGATGTGGATGATGAGGAGGCTTTATTTTGCTGGTTTCAAAATGCTAGAGGTTGTGATGCCCAAATAAGTGGTTCCTTGTTGGCCGAGAAAGCCAAAAAAATTGCTGATGCCCTGGGACACTCTGCCTTCAGTCCATCTGAAGGATGGTTACAGAGATGGAAAAAAGGCACACCACTGGGTTTAGGCACATGCATGGAGAGAAAGGCAATGCAGACAGGGCTGGGGCTGATCAGTGGCTTTCACAAGTGCTCCCTGAGCTGTGGGAAAGCTATCCTCCACATAATATTTTTAAATGTGATGAGACAGGGGTCTTCTTTCTGTGTGTTGGCTACGGCACTTTAGCCTTAAAGACTGAATCAATTCTGGGTCACAAAAAGGCTAAAGAAAGGATATCCATCCTGGCTTGCTGCAACATGGACGGGTCTCAAAAAAACGAGCTTCTTCTTTTGGGCAAGTCTGTCACTCCCAGGTGCTTCCATTGAGTGAATAATTTGCCTGTTCAATATCGAGCCAACAGATCTGCTTGGATGACGGGGGATTTTTTTTGGACTGGGTAAAGGCATGGGATCACAGTATGCATGGCAGAAAGATTGCTCTGCTGCTTGATAATTTCTCAGGACATCCTCAGATCCAGGGGCTGCAGAACATAGAACTGATCTTCTTCCCCCTAACATGACTTGCCTCATTCAACCCCTGGATCAGGGCATAATTTATGCCATGAAACAACATTATGTCCGAGCAATGCGCCAGAGAATAATCAATGAGCAAGACTCTGACCCATCCCTGACAGCAACTGACAGCTCTAAAAAAATTACTTTACTGGATGTGGTCTGAATGTTAAAGTAAGCCTGGGATTTCGTGATCGCAAACACAATTTCAAGATGCTTCCAAAAAGCAGGCTTTGTGCTCCCCAGTCATTCCGGTGACCCTAGTGAGGGAACTTCAGCATCTAACTCACCACCGTTGTCTGATGAGGACTTTGAACTGTTGGTCGAAACAGTGGACATTTCTTCAGGCTTGACAGAGGAGTTTGTCACACTGTCGTCTCAGTGATGAGGAGGAAGCAGAGCCCGAAATGGACAATGCTGATCAAGTGGTACAGCAGCGCTGTAACCAGAAAGTCACTGAAGAAGAAGAGGACAATGAGGAAGTAGCCGACAGGGAGGATGAGCGAGCTTTGCCTACTTATTTAAAAGCTGCACTGTTAACGCTCCAGCGAGTCATGGAGCAGCATCTGACTGTGCTTCTGAACTGGGACACGCTGAGGGCAACCAAGAAGGTGTGGGAGCCATACACGAGACAGCAAGTAATTCAAGCAAAGATCATGGTCTACCTCAAGTAATGTTATGCACAGTAATGCAATTACAGTAAAGTACATGTAATTCAATGCTTTCTCACTTGCGCATGACTGTGATGTGATCTAATGCACATAACACTGCATTTCATTAATGCATCTGTTTTTTTTTTTCAGTTGAATACCTAAACGTTATATCCGCCATCGCTTATAACGGGCACAACGTGTCATGACAAATGTGTCCATTATAAGCGGTGCTGACTGTAAAAAAGTTTAATGGTAAAGGAACAATTTCTTAGAATTGTACCTGAGGAACTATGCATAAGGTTGCTAGGCAGGGAGTGTGCAGCTCCTCAAAGAAGGCAGCAGAAAGTGCTGACCTGTTCGTGGCCAGCAGACCACATGCACAGCATTAGTCTCATGGGGGGGAGGGCAGTACATGTTTCTGAGGGTTTCCATGGGGGGGCAGCCCAAATGAAACCAGCCTGCCCCTCAGCCCAAAGCAGAACCCTCTGGTTCTAAAGGGACCCAAAAGCCGGGGCTCAAGAAATGTCATATTTGTAATCAAGTGGGACATTTGAGGTACAACTGCCCTCAGAAAATGGTTATAGGGCAAAGGCCTAGGGGAGGGGGTGATCAAAATAGCACTGGTCTGCTGGTAGGGTGTGCACAGCTTGAAGAACCATATGCCTCCTCTAAGCATATGCATCCTGTTGTAGTTAATGGGACAGTAATCCAGGGACTGTGGGACACTGGCACTTACATCTCCCTAGTGAGCATGATCTAATCCAGGCAGAGCAGATTTTGCCAGGGTGATACTCCAAGGTTCAGGGAATCATAGGGCCAGCAGTCCAAATACCAATGGCTTGAGCCTTCCTGAGCTAGGAGGGTGGCCATGGAGAAAATGAGGTGGGAGTGGTAGAGATTTCCCTGTAAATGGGATCGTGAAGAATAATTTTGACCACAGGGAATCTCTGGTGTATGTTACAAGCCACAGCCAGGCAAAAAGGCAACGTTCTGAGGGTGAAAAAGGAGCGACTCAACCGGGTCCAATCCCTCCCTCAGCAGCTGAGGAAGTGGCCAGCACGGGGGAAGGACTGGCTAAAAGCAGCAGTCCTGAACCCTAGTCACAAATGGAAGAACCCACAGGACTTCCTTTTGAAGGGGAGCTGGGAAGGGTCAGACAAGGGGAGCTGGGCCCCATGCAGCAGACTGATCCTACCTTGCCAGAACTGAGGGAAATAGCTAACAGGGCTGAGGGCCCTCGGGGGGGGGGGGTAAAGAGTCAGTTTACTGGGATAATGGGCTGTTGTACAGAGAATGTACAGCAGGGGAAGGGCTAGATGGAGAGGTGCTCCAGCAGCTGGTACTCCCTAAGGTTTAGCATCGGTAGCTTTTGATCCCTGCTCATGATATTCCTTTTTCAGACCACTTGGGTGTGAGGTGCACGAAAAAGCGTCTGACCAACAATTTCTTCTGGCCTGGTACTGGCAAAGATGTGGCAAATTACTGTAGGACTTGTCCACAGTGCCAGAGGGTGGGGAAAATAGGGGCCAAGGCAGCTTTGGTTCCCCTGCCCATTATTGACAAACCCTTCAATAGGGTAGCTGTGGACTTGGTGGGGACACTAAGCACCCCACATAGCAATGGCAAGTGGTACATCCTGGTGGTAGTTGATTATGCCACAAGATAGCCAGAGGCAGTGGCCTTAGTGTTCACTGATGCAAAAAGGTGACTGACATATTGTTGGAGATATTTAGCAAGGTGGACTTTCCCCCAGGAGATACTGATAGATCAGGGCACCAATTTCATGTCTGGATTAGTGAGTAGTTTGTGGGAGAAGTGTTGGGTAAAGCAGCTCAAAACGTCTCCATACCATCCCCAGACTAATGGTCTCGTGGAGCGATTTAATTCATCCCTTAAGACCATGTTAAGGACTTCTGCTGACCAGCACAAGAGGGAATGGGACAAATATTTGCCTCATCTCCTATTTGCATACAGGGAAGTCCCACTGGGTTCTTACCTTTCAAGCTCTTTTTTGGCCATAGGGTGACGGGCCCCCTAAATTTGGTTCAGGATGAATGGGAGGGTGACCATGCCTCCCAAGGGGAGTCAGTTGTGGAGTTTGTCCCAAACTTCAGGACCCCCCTTAAGGAGCTCATGGGGCTTGCTCAGGAGCACTTAGCCACTGCACAACTGTGACAGAAAGTCTGGTATGACCATGGGACCTGAGCCAAAGAATATGAAGTGGGACAGAACGTGATGGCATTCATCTCTGTCAGACAGAATAAACCATTCTCCACTGTCCAAAAGGTTAGTGATGTCAATTACATGACAGAGCTACCTGGCAGGAGATGCAGGTGAAAGGTGCATCATGTTAACATGATAAAGCCCTACTATGACAGGGAGGAATTGGTCCTTACTGTATGCAGCACCCCAGAAGAGGAAACTGAGCCTGACCCACTGGTGGACCTTCTCGTTGGGGCCCGGGTCAGATCCTCCATGAACAACCTCACCCTCTCCGACCAGCTGGCAACAGCCCATGTGCAAGAAATTCGGGTTGTGTTGAGAGAATTTGAGGGCATGTTCACAGGGAAACCGGTATAGACCACTATGACAGGGAGGAATTGGTCCTTGCTGTATGCAGCACCCCAGAAGAGGAAACTGAGCCTGACCCACTGGTGGATCTTCTCGTTGGGGCCCGGGTCAGATCCTCCATGAACAACCTCACCCTCTCCGACCAGCTGGCAACAGCCCATGTGCAAGAAATTCAGGTTGTGTTGAGAGAATTTGAGGGCATGTTCACAGGGAAACCAGTATAGACCACGCTGACTGAGCATCACGTGGATACCAGGATCCAGGTGCCCCTGAAACTGTCTCCCTAAAGGGTACCCAAGCAGTTCAAGCAGACTGTGAAAGAGGAGCTCATGGAGATGCTGGAACTTTGAGTAATCCAGAAGCCCCTTGGCCTCACCCATGGTACTGATCCCCAAGAAGGATGGTACCACCCAATTTTGCACTGACTAACGGAAACTCAAGAGCTGCATAGATTCAGATGCCTATCCCATGCCCAGAACAGACAAGATCCTGGAGCAACTGGGGGAAGCCAAGTATCTGACCACAACAGACCTAACAAAGGGCTACTGGCAGGTACCTCTGACCCCTGCAGCCAGGGAGAGATCAGCTTTTGGCACTTCAGTTGGCTTATATGAATTCAAGGTAATGTTCTTTGGAATGAAGAATGCACCCACAACCTTTCAATGGCTGGTGGATCGCATTCTGTCTGAGGCAGGTGAGTTTGCACTGGGATATATGGATGACATAGTCATATACAGCCAGATCTGGGAGGAGCACATCAAGAATGTGCGGGAGGTGTTCCACAAACTGAAGGATGCAGGTCTGACAGTCAGGGCAGAAAAGTGCCATATAGGTATGGCAGAAGTGTCCTACCTTGGGCACTAGGTGGGCAACAGACCCATCCATCAAGAGCCTGCCAAGGTCGATGCCATCCTGGCCTGGCCCACTCCTACCACCAAGAAACAGGCAAGGGCATTTTTGGGGACAGTAGTGTACTACCAGAGGTGTGTCCCTCACTATAGCGATCTAGCCAAGCCACTGACAGACCTAACCAAGAATGGAAAGCCAGATAGGGTGCCGTGGACAGAGGGCTGTGAGGCTGGTTTTCAGGAGCTAAAGAAGACCTTAAGCAGGCCAGCTGTATTAGCCAGTCCTAATTACAGTCTAAAGTTCATTGTCCATGTGGACACCTCAGGTCATGGGCTGGGTGCTGTGTTGAGCCAGGTTACCCAGCAGTGAGAGGAGCACCTTGTCATGTACCTCAGCCAGAGGCTTTTGCCTAGGCAGGAGGCCTATGCCACAATTGAGAAGGAGTGCTTGGGAACAGTGTGGGCTCTTCAGAAGCTGCAGCCTTACCTATATGGAACAGAATTTACTGTGGTCACAGATCATAATCCCCTGATCTGGCTTCAAAGGTCAAACAGACAATATGGAAAACTGCTATGCTGGAGCTTGGTACCGTAGGCGTACAGCATGACCACCCAGCAACGCAGTGGTAAACAAAATGCCAGTGCGGATGGGCTATCCAGACAGGTCTAACAGCATTGCTGGATACTTTGGGCACTTCCCAGCAGCTGCATGAATGGCTGTGTCACTTGGGGTGGCCCAAAGGACACATCTTCATCACTGGGGGGGGGGGGGAGAGAATGTGACAGAAATGGAAAGGAAGGAGTTAATGGCTTGGATTGTTTGGCTTGGATTTTTCTGGCTTTCTGAAAAACAAACAAAAAAAACACTGGAATTCCACTGCCTAGCAGCCTCTAAATAATGTGATGGTTTTGGTCATTAATCTCAGCCAAAATGACAAAGAGGGGGAGCGGACACACACAGACACACAGTTTGAAAGGAATGGACCACTCAGATATAAACTGGATGTTAAATTGATTGAATTGGATATCTATAGGGCTATTTAAACTGACTGGAACAATTAAACAGATACTGTACATAGTAATTGGTTGGTGCATTCAAAGGGGGTCTATAGGATGCTGTAAGAGTTACATCAGGGGAGTGTTTTGCTGGAATTACCATTGAAGAGAACAAGCTTTGAGCCTACTGCTGTAACTGTGTCTGGGGAGTTGAGAGATAGCACAGGGATTCAGTCTCGCCAAGTGTAGTAGAGGGGTAAGAAGAATAGCTAAACTTAAGAATAGCATTTTTTCCTTTTGCCATCTGTCATTTAAAACCATTTATTTTTCCTGTAACAGTGTTCTTCTCTTGTATTAGGCATATATGTATATCCTGTACCGCAACTTTCTTTTTTTTTTTTTTTACTCTCCTCCTCCTCGCGGCCCCCTTCTCTTCGGGAGACACTCTACGGCCTTTTCAGCCCTCGCTCACCTACCTGGTGGCCAGTGCAGTCCATCCCCCATGGAGCCGTGGTTATCCCCAGGCGGGAGAGTGCAGGGGTGGGGGCCCATGCACCCGAGGCGTCTGTCTTCGGTCGGGATGCTGTCTCTGGGCAGGTAGGGGCATTGAGGGTCGGGGCCTGGTGCTCCGCTCACCAGGAGGCCGCAGGTGTTTTTCCTGTGTTCTCGCAATGTGCCATGTCCCTGACGCCAAGGCGCTAAGGCCGACATCTGCACACGCTTCTTGTTAGTCATCGTGGTCTGTTATACCGGTCTCCACCCGAGGTCAGACAAACCGAGCTCTAGTACCCCTCCCCGGAGAGGGCAGGCAGTCCCTGGGCGCTCAAGCCCTCTTCCCCGGCCGGCCCTCCAGCTTCCAGGCTCGCCTCAACCCGGTCGCTGGCATCGCAAGCGGAAACTATCCATTGGTGCCGCGGGTCGGGCTTTGTACTGCAACTTTTGACCTTCTTTAAGTAAAAAGTTTATTTATTTACACAACAGTTGAGGTTGTGTTTTAAATTACTTCTAAGGTATTTTACGGTTTCCACTGGCAAAGGAAAACTTTGATAGCATCCGCCACCTGAAAGGCACACTACCAGACTTTAACATGTACAATTGCATGTTTGACCTCCTAGCTCTGTGCAGGGGGAAAAGGTGATTTTTGCTGGTGGAACCAGCTGGTGGCAGCGAAAACCAGAGACAGACCCCTTTCTGAAAGCTGTTATAGCCCAGAGAGAAAGAGGTGGTTTGTCACAACTTCCTAGGTCTCTAACTTGTCCATTTCAAATTATTAAAAACTCGGTTGCTCTCTGATCAGCAAAGGCATGTTCATGTTACTCCTTTATTTAATTTACAATGGCTAATTGATAGTAGGTACATTTTTAAATTGATAACTTTCGTTTTTAAGGATGTGTGGGTCATTTCTTCTGTGTAGTTGCAAAACCTTGGGTCAATGTATATTCCACCCTTTACCCTAAGTTCTGCTGATGTATATTTTCTTTTAGTTCCTGGTGTTGGCTCTCGTAACGCTTGGCACTATGAGTTTATGCATCTTGGCCTTTTTATCTATAACATGCTACCTTTTAATTTTAGAGCTGCAGACTCTTCAGGACTTTTTAAACAAAGGCTGAGAACTTTTTATTTAATTTAAGTCTGTAGATTTTTTTTGTTCTGTACTGTCACTTTGTAACTTGTAAAAACTACTAATAAATGTTGTAATAAATAAGTAAACTGTCCCATCAGCAAACCCAATGTTCCAGTCATACTTAAGACTTTAAAAGGTATCCACCACTGTTTCTTTTTGCTCAAGGATAAGAAATACTGTTTGTAAGAAAACAGATACATTGGTTTGAAACTTTTAGGATTCATTTATAAGGGAAGAGTCACACTTCTCATAAGTAAGTCACTCTTAAAGGTGCGGCATCAAAATCTTGGATACGAATTTCATAAGGGAGAGGACGTCATAAGGTGGATTTCAGATGTCCTAAATGAACTCAGAGAAGTTGCATGTATTTACACATTCTAATATCTATGAACATTGGAATTCACATAGTCAATTCCAAGGACACTGCCTCCGGACACTCATAAGAACTGATGCAATATTTGTTTCTGACGTGACAAATGCAGAATACCTGTATGTTATTTGGAATAGGTTTCACTGCTGGTTGAAAAACATATATTTTCTTTTTCTTTACCACTGGGGGTGGGCGGTAATACTTTATTGCATGTATTATCTTCATCCATATCTAAACTGAAGATCTTCTGCAGGATGGCAATCCCCACCTCCTCCACCTCAACCAAGTGATGTCTAATTTTTCTTTTAGCTTACAGGACACCCAATTCCCATGACTTACCAACATTACTTTATGTCCAACAGCTTATGATATCCACCAACGGCACATGTTGCAAATTTACAAGGACTTCCAGAACAGTAACTTGTGACCATGAATTTCTACTTATATGAGACTCAACAAAAACTCACAGGCACCAAGCTCACAAAGTTCCCACTTACCCCTAGCTTTCCTGCTTTTTGAATTCAGGGGAAGCTCAAGGACCTCTCTAGCTGGCCAGGCAATACCACTAACAAAACAGACACAAAGGTGAGATGCACACTTAACCTCATCAACAGCAAAAAAAAAGGCACATTATGTTTCTGTAAACAGCGAAACTAAGAAACATCTTTATTGTGAATAAGTACCTCAAAACCTTCAGAGGAGGAAAGCCACCCCAATATTGCCTGGGTTCAGGGCTTCTATATTGTGAAAGGGGTCTCATGAATATGCTTTTCTCACTTTTGCTATTTACAATGTGTCTTTTAAAGTGCTCTCCACTGTGACCTATATAACCATGTACTCACTATACCGTACTATAATTTAAGCACTTTGTACCCTACTTGTCCCAAGAGACTCCCATGAAAATAGGATATTGCACCTCAAAGACCATACCACTATCTGTATGATGCAAATATCAAACATATAATTCAGAGCATCATTGTGAAGGCTGGTCTTAGTGTTTATGTCCTATCACATAAAAATGATTTCTTGTAAGATCAAGAGCATTCAGCCTCATCGTACCGAAAAATTTGTTGTGCCTACAACTCTTCTCAGGAATAAGAAAGTTATAATCCGGATATATACCAAATAATAGGTCTGTTTACTAAGAGAGAGAGAGAAGAAAAAATGAGAGACTAGTTATATAACCTTGCCGAACAGACACTTCTCCTAACCACTGTATAACTGTATACCTTAGCAAGATGCCTCATGGTAAAAAGGGCAGGTTTTAATAGGTTATCCTGAAATTCAATAACTTGATTAACAATTAACATTCCTAAGTGTATGTCTGTGAAAATCGATGGATAACACAAATCGTCCAGAAGCCTCAAGAAGGAAAGGCAATAACATCACATACAAGTGCTGCTGAAAAATACTGACTTGTGATTTGCTGGCTAAATGCTACAGGGTTCTGAATGTTCTGTAGCAGAAATTGGGGGTATTTGTTGAGGTACATTAAAAGTCTAGGTAGGCCAGCAACCCTACTGTATGCTAAACCCCATTTTATTACTGACATCAGTCATCAGGAGGTGGGTACTCATTGGTATCTGCAGACTGTGCTGGAAGAGGTGGTTAGTGAAATACAGTGGGTCAGGTACACGTTTTACAATTTGCACCCCACTTTCCACGAGTCGCTGTCAGTGTGTGTTGGTTAATTAGAAAGAGTACATGATTAAACAATTACTGACACTTGTCAAAGCAGCAGACTCAGCCTCTGTGACCTTTGAGGGATAGGATAATTATTTTCTTTAACAAAACTAGAATTCAGTTTTATAAAGCCCTCACGCACACTGTCTTGAAGAGCTTTACAAAGCAACCTTCCTTTTTAATGAAGTCCTGATTCATTTGGGGGGGCTAAGTATGTTGCTCACCCTCCCCACATAGCTATGCTTGGCATCTTTAGATTCTGCTAGTCAATGATGTTTAGAAAGCTAAAGTCCTGACGTGAATCCCATTCTACTGAAGGGCTGTGTAAGGTCACTCCTTGTCAGACCTCCTGGAGAGTCTCAACAGAAGAGTACCCAAGACAATAGTAGCCAGCAGCTTGGTAATTAGGAGAGCAGGAGGAACCCCTAATGCAGGGTTATTAGAGTGTTCACCCGGTCACATCTCAGAGAGAGCAGGCGCTGTAATTCCCACACTTCAGGCTGCAATCCAGTCAGCAAGGCTGACCAGTCAGATAACTATAATTACTTTCTTGGTGCCAATTACCGAGGAAGGCAAGCATCAGTAAAAGTTTAAAGCATCAGCAAAACCCAAAACAGCAAGTCCTATTCCAGCCTGGGGCTTATAAGCAATTTTTCACCTGAGCTTGAGTACTTTTTCCAGGTATTTCTTTACTGGATACGGACAGCATGATGTTTAGTACAGCTCTAAGTATCAGCTTTGAAAATATCGCAGATGGGAGAAACAAAAACTGGCAGTTTAAAATACAAAATAATCACTGCTTTCTTATGCAACACACTAGTCACTTACCATACCACCGACTGCCTGCTTTAAAACTGACGTAACAGTAAAAAAAAAAAAAAGGCGTAAAGAGCAGATTTTTGTTTTGTGAACAAACACATATCAGTATTCTCATATTTAGCTCTTCTGTGATTTTACTTTCTAGTTCTGTGAAAATGTTGTTACCATACTTACAGTACTTGCACTGAGATACTGTATCTGATGACAGCTGTAGCCAAAATGGTACATAGAAAATGAACTGCATATAAAAGGTGCTAAAATCCAGTCTGTGCTTTTACCAAGTCAAGTTAATGGACTGCTTTGGCACATAACAAAAGTCAATACTTTGGCACATAATAACACCCAGACAGAAAACTGCAGCAAAGCTATCCGTTAATCTAAAACAGCCACAAGACATAAAAGTCAGAATTCGACACCCAGCTCAGGAGAGAAGAAATATCCAATGTGTTTATTTTTTGTCTCTCTCCAAACCACACACATCCTCTCTAAAGCCTCAGACACAGCACAAGGCACCATGAGTACACGCATCCACGTGTGGAGGGTAGACTGACAAAGTTAATAACTACAGTATTCCCATTCTGACCTTCATAATAGGCTTTTCGATCTGTTACAACTAAGGCCCGAAGCAACAAACTGACAACATATATTTCACCCTGTTAGGACCCCACCATACAGCTCAGTACTATCATTCCCTCAGTAAAGCACCCGTCACCTGGAGACCATATCTTGCAACCAGCCAGCACACTCACAGGTAGTGTTTCCAGAGAAGCATCATTAAAGACAGGCACTTTGGAAGATTGCTGGATGACACAAAAAGATAATGTCCTATTTGTCTGGTTTATGCAAATCTGGCTAAATCACATACAAACTCTAAAGCTTCATACCCAGAATCAAGCATCATGTGGCTATGAAAATCCTTGTGTGTGCACATGTGTATGTGCACGTGTGTGTGGGTCTTAGTGAGAGAGAGAGAATGTATGTGTTAGGGGTGTGCGAATATGTTATTTTTAATATTTGGCAGAGTATTCATATTCGTGGCCACAAATATTTGAGTATTCATTATTTGTTTGTCTGTGGAAGAAAAAGAAACAGCTCTCCTCCCGCCTCCCCAGCCCAATCCTTTAAAATACTACCCCCACCCTCTTCTACAATCCCAATCCCACTCCTCCTCCCCCCCCTGCCAGCACCAACAGTTTCATGTTTCAAAAAACAAAATCCCACTGTGGGAGACTGGCACAACCCACCTGCTCCCACAGCCGGCCACCATCTTTGGTACTTTTGTTTTTAAATCACAGTCAATATCCACCCTCCACCACCACTACCCTAGCAGCATCCAACTTCCATCCTCCTGCCCTCAGCACCCAACTCTTCTTTTAAAAGAAGACCCCTGCGAGGATGACAGCAACTGATGCAACCTGCTCTCCTCTATGGCTGGCCGTCTTCTAGTGATTGAAAGCACTTACGTGCTTGCTCGCATTGTAAACCAGATGGTAACATGAAAACAGGCAGTTTTCCGTCACCTTCTTGTACCACCGCCCATGTGTGTTATACACAGCAGGAGGCACAGATTGCAGGGGAACCGCCCTACAACTGTGGCACCATGCAAACAACTAATCCACACGTTAAAGAGTGCAAATGGGTTCAATGACCATGACTAGGGTGAGAAAGGCACTGCGTCACATGTATGAAGCAGTACCATCATACCAGCCAGTAAAAAACTAGCATCCCCATCCATCCTTCTCCTCCTCCTCCCCCTACACTTCAGCCCCCAGAGGGTCAGTATTTGCTCCACTCAATGGCCAGATAACTCTACTCCCTGGTAGTTGAGTGGACTTACCACCTGCGCCTCAGTGAATAAATATCTCCCCTGGTGTCCAGCAGCAATCCCTCCTCCCATGCCTTGCTATTCCACAGAGCTGTTATTTTGTGCCCCTCCTAAAAAGTCCATCCACTTCAGGCCCTATACCTACGGTTGCAACACTGTAAATGCCCCCTCCCCAGTACTGCCTGCTTTTACTAGGTTCACAGGCTAAGGGAGGAGCAGGAGACTTCCACCAACTTTGCAAGTGCCAACATACCTTCCTGAAATGGCCCTGGGGCCAGCTGCATGACAGCTGCACCCCCTCTTCAGCACGACTGTAATGCCACTTGCAACCTAGTGGGAAAGGGTTGCAGCCTCTCAATATGTACAGCTCAGTGGGATTGTAAAGTTGCTGGTGGCACTAGGTCACACAGATAACTTAGCAACAACATCTAGTGGGACTATGTACATGGCCCAAAGTGTTTACATTTGTTTGTTCTGCTGGGGCAGGTCAAAGACCCTTGTAGCTGTCCAGAAAACACTGTTCATTAACTTTTCATACCTCCCTCTCTTCCTTCGTGGAGTTTACTACCCATGCTCCTCTCTTATGCCTCAGGCTCAATATGACCCAGTGTACTTGCACTAGATAATAGTCCATGTCTCTCTTTTGCCAAATGCCCAACAACTGTGACTAAGGGAACGCTTGTACTGTGCTTGCCATCAAAATAATGACTCTCTTCTGCAAGTCCTGTATTTATTTTGTTCCGAGTAGAAAGATAGAGAATAGAAGACAGAAGCAAGACAATTAAGCAATAATGCATGACAGGGTGTGTGTTGTTCTGGGACATCATGCTTGGGCACAAGCCAGCAGGCTGAGTGCGTCCAATACCCCAGGCGTGATGTTATCCCAGCACAACATACACCCTGGAGTGCATTATTGCTATTATTCAATGGCTCCTTTCTACAATGAAATGTTAAAAAATTAAAAATTTAAATATGTTTAAAATGGTTTTTTTTTTGTTTTTTTTTACTGATTTTTTTCATTGAGTAGGAATACATATTGAAAAAATAGTACTGTTCCCCAACACGGGTCGCTGGAGCAGCGCGAGGTATGGCATCCAGCCCCTCAGCGCCACTGGGCCGTCCGGAACTTTAATACTTTTGAAATGCACCAGATTAACAGCACTGGAGTTTGCAGGCCACTGCTGTTTTACTAACAGGTAGTCAGGTACAGTATGGACAGCCACTGCACAAGCTTACACACGTACACACTGGTGTGCCATACTACACCCCAGTCCTGGAGGGACATCTAGTGAGTTTTTCTTTCATATAGTGGCTTTTCTGCCCCAAGCCTGGTCAGCCCTCTCTGCCCTAACCCAGCCCCCAACTAGCAACCAGCCTCCAACTAGCAACCAGCTTCCACCAGCACTCATCGGCCATGTTCCCCCACGGCTTGCACCCTGCGGTGGGGCGAGGAGGAGAGCAGTCTTCCCCACTCTGGAGCACACACCAGTCAACTGGGAGCACCAGGCAGTAGCATGGGTCCGAAGAAAGCCAGGCGTCATCCACTGTCTTAGTTTTCTCCCCTCATCCAGCAGACACATTTGCGTGTGCATGCCGCCAGTCGTCCTGCACTGCTGGTGCACCTGCTGCCCTGCCATTATGCCTACACATGGCAGCAGCACTGCAGCAGTACAGCAAATTCCCGCCCGCTCCCCGGGAGAGGAGAGCAGTCTGCTGGACACTCGATCCCACCCCCTCCCCCGCCAACCCACAGTAGCCCAAGTCTGCTCCCGAATCCAGGCTGCCGGTGTGATGTCCAGCACCTAAAACCTACGTGTCACTGGACTGGCATTTAGTGAGTTTTAAGAACTGCAAGCAGCATATTGGAAAGGTTGTCAAATCACAGACAGGGTGAATCCTAAGTAACCTTTGCAACAATCTAAGTTTTATATGCAAGGGGGATCTAATGGCTATGACACCCATCCAAAGTCACTTGCTTACACCTGATTAATCTTCACTGTGTACTGTTCTGCTGATATGGTTTTGGTCATCTTTATAGTTCAGGCAGTGCCTGAAAACAGCCCCCTGAGAACAGTGCACCCACCAGGTGAACAAATGAATTTATTTCAAAAGCTCTGTCAAGAAGAATTTCTAGATGTGCCCTGAGAGGAGGGGCAGATCAGAAACTTTATAACAAGGTGCAGTAAGTACAATAATCTAACAAATGAGCAAAAGACAATAAGTAACATTAAGCAGGTAGTTATTGGACGCCAGCAGATATTCAGTGCTAAAACATACCTTTCAGCTGTCCCTGATTTTCTGGGATGTGCCTGGTTTTACCTCAGATATTTCCTCTGTACCTCCAAGACTTGTCTTTTCGACACTGACAAGCAGGGATTGGAAGCATATACTGGGAATGAGAATCAATGCTATGTTCTACTTCTCATTCAGAATATGCTTGTCACACTAAGTCTCACAATGTAGCAGGCTACTCAAGCAGGTTATTTCCATTATGCAAGACGTGGCCCTTGTTTTAGTGATGTGTCCCTGATATTTTTAAGTGCTGTTCCTGATCTGGAAGACAGGAGGTTGTGCAGTAAAAGCTATCATAGTTACTTTGCAAAGACAGGCCATGGACACATACAAATGAGAGGGGAAGGGTTATGAATAAAGCTACCAACTTTCCAAGGTCTAAAACTGGGACGGTCCATCCTGACCATGACCCCCCACCATGTCACTCCCACGGCACTGCCGCAGACAACGCTGCACACAATCAATTACATTTTGCTGCTTGCTCTGGCCATGCCTCCCCCACCAGTAGCAAACATTCAGATTAAAACAATACATCATTCTGCTGCAGCAAGTTCCAAATCATGATGTACAGAAAGTTCATTAGAAGCAAACGTGTTAAATTGAGATCAGACATTCAAGCTGCATGTATTGTTCCTCCTAACAGTCCTATCCAACCCGCTTACACTCACCTCATTTCACTTCGGTGACTCCCACCACCACACCAGATTGTTTTCACACACTTCCCTACAGCTGATCAGGTTCAGGTACCTTGGTTCACTGCTGCTGGTCTCTTCTCTGTCTGGAGTCCCTTTCCGCTGCTGGCAGGCAGACGTCCAAATGCACTTGTTTGCACTACTACCCAGCCTAATCTAACAGGAAGGAACATGCTTTACTGTGCTCCCACTAACATGCTTGAGGTGCAACACAGGCGCAAGTTGCAAACTGCTGTCCAACCCAAGCAGCACCACAGTGGTGCTGAAATAACTGTCACTCATGGATTAGCAGCCAGCAACAAAAAAAGGGACAAAACTGGGACAAGTAAGCAAAAACCAGTACAAAAGTGACATTTTGCAAAACTTGTGGGGACACTGGGACATGCTGCTTAAAATAGGGACAGTCCTGGGAAAACAGGGACTGTTGGTAGCTTTGGTTATGAAATCAGAGGTAAGTCATATTGGAAGCTCTAGTGGACAGTGTTTATACTTTGTAAGTTGAGGAGTGCTGAAAGTGTGCTTTAATCATAGGCAAATAGCTGCAGGGCCATAGCATGCACAATCAGTACCCTGTAGAAGGTCTGTGAAAGTGTTGTATGCACACACCATGGCCTACTGCATCACGTTCTCAAGGCAGTGGGATCTGGTGGTTAGTGAACCAGCTTGGGGACCAGAAGATCTCAGGCACAACCTCAACTAGATAAAAAAACATTTACTTTGCGTCCCAGAACAGGTCACTTAACCTCCCAATGTTCCCATTCCCCCAGCTGCGGAACTGGGTAGGACCAGGAAACCAATGAAAATAAGATGCTGCATCTCAGCTAGACTATCTTGGATTAAAAAAAATGTAAAATAAATGAAATCCCCCCCCCAAAAAAAAAAAAAATTCACAAAAAATAAAGATAAACTAAATTAAAAATAGAAATGTAAACTGTGTCAGCAAAAAAGGTCCAGAGGTCCATATAGTCTACCCATTTCCTTGCCTAGCTTCTTGCTTGGCCCTACACAGGGCTGAATTTAGTGATCCATGAGCCCTTGTGTCTGATCATAATGGTCCCTGAGGAGGAGTCGGTGGACATGAAGTGCTTGGGCGAGTGTGGTCGGCAGCACAAGCCTGTTTCCACATGTATTTGTCCTTTCTTGAATTTATGAACTAAAGTGCTGTTTTTTGATTCAAATTATGCTTGTGTGAAGTAATCTGGAACAAGCTCCTCTGTGAGCGTACAGGAACCTTTGAAATAGTGGGAGTTCACGCCCTGTTTCCCTGTGCACCAGCTCTGCACCGCAATTTTTGCAGACCGTCTTTCTGGACTGCTGATCATCACACCCCTTCTCCAGGTATTTCTTCATCTTCTTTGCCGATGGGCCCCGCTATTCCCTTACAACGTCTTTCGGATGAGACGTTAAACCGAGGTCCCATCTGCCTGGATTGGTGGTAGCTCAGGTGGATGTTAAAGATCCCATGGCACTTATCGAAAAGAGTAGGGGAATTTCCCCGGTGTCCTGGCCAAATTTCCCTCATTCACTAAAAATACCACCAACAGCTTAATCTGGTTCAAGGTCAATTGGCATTCATCTGTATCCCCCTCCCCTGGGTCGTGCCTGAAAATAGGCAGGATTTGTCTAGTGCACTTACCCAGTCAACAAAAGCTAAATAAAATAAAAATAAAAAAAATCTGTCCTATCCAGGTTTAATCCCAGTCACAGCTTTGGCTTCAACCACCTCACTGGGCCATAAACAAAAGGGTTGCATGCAGTTCTGTAGTGCACCACTCCTGGCAAAACACAACAGATTCTTCCTCTAAGAGTCTTCTAGTCCATGACCATTAGTAGCTTGCAGAGAAATGAACAAGACTCTTATTTCAGTGAGAGAAAGGATTCATGCAGTTAGTGACTGGACTGTCACTAACTGAATAAAAGCTTTGTCACGTTGAGATCAGAATCTCATCTGTCTCCCTGCTAGCAGAAAACCAAAGGGGGGCCGCATTCAGACCCCCGAGAGTTAGTTGAAGCATGCTCACCGGGCACTATAATGTAATTTTCTTTTACTGCTCCATGAAGGTGAAAAGTATAAAGAATGTGACTATAGAGCCCCAACTGATGGGTTTTCAGCCACCATACAAGCTGACTTGCCTAACTCATCAGCTTCATCAGAGGTGTCTGGGCAGTCTATTCCATTCATCCACCACCTGCTCCAAGAAGAACTTCCCCACCTCCACCAGTCTCCACCCATGTCCTCTAGTCACTGTGCCCTCATTCCTCATGAACAAGCCCTTACAAGCCACCCTACGACTGCTTGCAAGAACTGGGATGTCTGAATCATTTCCCCCCTTTCCCTCCTGGCTTCCACCGTGCACATGTTAAGGTCTGTCAACCTTTCCTCATATGGCCTCCCCTACTGCCCCAGGATCACCTATGTGGCCCTCCTTTGTACAGTTCCTATGCTGTCCCTGATCTTCCTGAACTGTGGACTTCAGAACTGCATGCAGTACTCCAAGTGCAGCTTATCAGTGTCAGTGGCTCAGTAGATTGCACGTTCTCCTTTGGGTTCAGAAGATCAGAAGCTAATGGGTTCTAGCCCTACAGCAGGTTCTTGGGATAGTGTAGGGCCAATGATTTTCTATTTTTGATGGAAAACACTGGTGAAAAAAATGGCATTTGCCATTTTTAAACTAGCACTTTTGAGTAAATTTTTCATGAAAACTTTGCACCAACTTGTTAGACAAACCCCTCGATTTTCAGCCATATTTTCGTACAAAGCATGTTGATTTACCCTCAATTTGGGGTTAAAAATAGAAAAAACGGATTTTAAGACTTTGCCAAATTGAACTCACCATTAATGAAAAAGGAAAATCATTGGCTCTAAGAATGACTGGCACCATAGTGCAGTACAAGGGAGGGTACTGCACTGTTTAGGTGCCATAATTCAGATGAGATATTAAACCAAGGTCCCCTCTGCCCTGATGCATATGCACCAATTCCAGGTTCACTTCTAAAACTGTGAGTCCAATATTACATATCCCTTATTTTATTAAAAGTCTGATATTGCCAAACTTAGCTCAAAGAATAGAATCCATGCACAAGTTTAGCATGATTCAGCCATATAACACTGTCGGGGACAAGTGGGAAAAAGCAAACCATGCCAAATAAGGTTGGGACTATGAAAATTTATTTTCATGAAAAATACTGATCATCTGCATTAAATATGCAGTTCAGTTAGTTTGTCAGCCCTTACTTAGCACAGCTCTGTTATCAGACCCAACCAGTAAAGGAACACTGAAATTTAGCAAAAAGTTGACAGCACCCCTTCAAGAAAAAACTGAAGACAATCTGGTATATTCGAGGTGCTTTTGCGATTGCATAACGGGTTAGCAACTCACTAACATCACTCTGCAGCCACAAAGCAGGAAGGGACCGCAAAATGTTATAGTGGATGGCATGGTTAGCAAGTTGTTAACCTGTTTGTGACCAACCCTAACACATGTCAGTGCACCAATGCAAAGCAGCTGATTGTGTCTTGCATACATACAGGAGCACCGGCATGCTGGTGGGTTTGTGGAGACAGTAAGTAGCCATTAGTGCTACACTAATTACTGCCTCCCCAAACCCAGTCTTTCTACTTGCAAGCCCTAACTGCAGCACCCCGATCACCCCATCGTGTAAGATTAAAAATTCCCTGGTGTCTAGTGGTCCTTTGCATCCCCCCCCCCCCCAGAATATCTTGGATAGCACCAGTGAGTGTATGCTCGTTAACTGATTCCACATCCGTTAACAAGTACAGAGTGATACATAAACATTCAGATATAGAGTGGTTCGGTAGCAAATATACAAACACACGTTACGGTACAACAATACAGACAAAGTTCATGGTTACACTATACTGAGGCATTGTACAATGTATGCCTGTTTCAAGGAGAGACAAAATCAGTAGAGAAGACAGAGGGAGTAGAAGGGGAGAAGACAGACGGTAATGGTAAGAGGAAGGGGTGGGTGGGGTAGGGGTGGAGGGGTAGGGAAGAGAGGTGGGGTGGGTGCAGCAGCACCATAGGAGAGGACACGGGTCAGTGAAGTGCAAGGTTGGGGCTACCCAGTGGAACAGTGACAGGGTTAAGAAATGCTAGTGGGTAGGTACAGACTACGGCAATGGGATTACTGACTTGAGGCAGGATTTAATGGGGCAGGCACAGGTACCCACAGTGAGAAGGTGCTGGTGCAGTTTGTGTTTAAAAGAGCCAATCATTGCTGAATCACTGATGTCCTGAGGTAGCGCATTTGCCCAGAGGGGGATCCGGTATGAGAAACCCTGCCGAGAAAAGGTAGTTTGGCAGCTTGGCACATGGAATACCTGAGAGGTGGTGCTTCTGGTTTGCTTTGTGCTCCAGCGAGGGGTCAGTAGGTTCCACACACCTGGTTGTAGAAGGTATAAGGAGGTTTTTTTGGCAAGAAGGCAGGTTTGGCATCTGATTCTTCCACTGAGCTGTAGCTAGCCCACCATGGTAGAGAGATCACAGGTAAGTGCGAGTCTAGCAGCACCTGTGAGGAGACAGCAGGCTTTATTCAGTGCAGATGAGATGCGGTGGAGGGCTTTGTCTGTTGCAGATCTGTAGATCACCAGTCCATAATCAATGACTGAGATGATTGAGCTATGGATGGCAGTGCTCAGGGCTTCATATGTGAGACAGTGCCTGTGCTGATACAGGATCTCAGTTCTGGTACTGATGGCCCTTGCAGTAACGTCAATGTGCTCAGCATATGATAGGGTGGAATCGATATGATGTCTAGGTATTTGAAATGCCAAACAAGTTCGAGAGGGCACCCCCAACGTTCATAATTGCAAGGGGGAAGGCTCTGTGTTTGCTTTGTGAGGTGGAGAACATCATGGTCTTGGTCTTTTTATAATTCAAGATCAGTCTATGGTTCTTAAACCACTGTTCCATGGATGCAAAGCCACTTTGTAGATCCACCTCCAGATCTTCAGGGTGTTGGCTGCTGGTGAATAAGACCGCAACATCTGAGTAACAGAGCATTTGAAATGAGCTAGAGGCTGGGAGGTTATTTAAGAATAAGCTGAACAGCAGTGGTCCTAATATTGATCCTTGCAGTACACCAGATCTGACAAGTCTGCTGTCAGAGATCACATCCCCGATCCCAACCTGCTGACAGCAGTTGCTCAGGTAGCTAGTGAACCAGCCCAAGGTTTCCAAGGAGAGCTCAACGTCAGCCAGTTGTTTGAGGAGGAGCCCATGATGCATCATATCAGATGCCTTTGATAGGTCAATGAATGTGGCTCCTACCAGGAGGCCTGGGTCTAATGCATGGTGGATGTATCCCATGAATTCTAGCAAGGCCGTGATGGTGCTGTGGCCACCCCTGAACCCATGCTGTTCAGGACACAGTAGTTGATGGTGGTTGAGGTACTCCACAAGTTGATCAGCCACAATCCACTCTAGGGCCTTGGAGAGCAGGGGGAGTATCAAAATTGGTCTAGAGTTATTGTGCAGAGTCCAATCACCACTTTTATGTACCGGGGTTACTGTCACAGATTTCCAGCGTTGAGAGAATTGTGAGTGACAGAGTGAGAGATTTATAATTTGTGTCAGCAGGCTGATTACCTCCTCAAGTGACAGGCTAACACATTTTAGGTCTAGGGAGTCTCCACTGCATCTTGACTTCCTTAGTACCTTTTCCAGGTATTTTCTGGCATCAACTTCAGAGACTACTTTGAAGTGAAATAGTGGTTGGTCATGGAAAGGCAATTGTTTCCCTTGTGGGTAATTCGTGGTGAGGGGATTGAAAAAGTTAACAGGGAACACACTGCTTAGGTCCATGAAGGCATGATTCAGGGAGTTGGAAATGAGAGGAAGGTCTAAGGATGGCACCCCATCGATTGTGAGTATAGCTGGAGTGTTTTGGGGGTCTTTCCCAGTGATGTCATTGAGGCTGTCCCAAAAGAATTTACTGTTATTCCACGAACTGGTGAGGGCATTTTTGTAGTAGGTGCTTTTCGTATGATGGATGACTTTCATGCAGTCATTTTGTGCTTGCTTGTACCATTGGATGTTTGCTGCTGAGCCATGTGCTCATGCCACTTGCTAGAGATGACCTCTTGAGGAGAGTTGCTCTCGCAGATCCGGAGTACTCCAGGGGTTGTAGTGTCCTTTGACTGATCTTGTTTTTATCAGGGTGTGCTTGTCACAGACAAAATTGAATTTGGTTATGAAGAGGTCGAGGGCTACATCCACGTCCTTGGCTTCATACAGGTCAGACCAGTCTTGGTACTTGACGTCTGTTTTGAGTTGTTGTAGATGGCCTTTCAGGAGGACACGGCTTGATATATTTCTGGCATGAGGTTTGCTGTAGTTGTTATTCCAGGTGCATCTGACAGGAGAGTGGTCACTCAGAGAGTCTGGGAGTACAGTAATATTGTCAATATGTGCAGGACGGTTAGTGAGTATCCAATCCAGCAGGGTGCCGGTGCCGGTTTTGTGATTCACTCTTGTTGGAGATTCTATCATTCAGGAAAAGTGGATGGCAGACAAGGTGTCCTCGATACTGGCAGATGATGGGGAGATCCAGTTGATGCTTAAGTCACCTAGACGTGTAATTTCTGTGTTGAGGCTGAGGGTACTGATATAGTCCATAAGGTTGTTGGTGCCAGCTGTGGTCTGTTTAGGTGGGATGTATACTGAGAGCAGGGCGAGCACTCTTTTGTGTGCACCTAGGATCGGTTTGACGGCCAGTGCTTGCAGGTTGTCATTCATGCTGGTGTGGGGGCTGGCCATGCCCCTGCAGACAGTCTTTAGTATATATGACACAGCCATCACCTCTTTTTGAGAGGTGGTTCTGCCTAAACAGGGTATAGCCAGGTAGTGCAATGGCTGTATCTGGTATCTTAGGGGAAAGCCAGAATTCCACTACATATAGTACATTCGGGTTATGTTGAGATACCCACACCTTCGGATTGTCCATCTTGGGAAGAATGCTACAGATGTTTATATGATTCATAATTCTGTAGTGTCCAGTGGATCCCCTACCCCCCATACCCATCATATATATGATTTAAACCTCCCTGGTGTCCAGAGGTGCACCCCCTGGCCCACTCAGTTCAAATTTTCCCACCCTGACCTGTCCACCCAGTCCCCACCTCTACTGCCCCCCAGCCCCACTTCTACAATAGATGCCTCCCCACCAGTTTGGCTACCAGCACACACCCTCTGCTCACTTCCATGGCCAACCACCATCTGACAGTTTGCTACTATGTGCCTACTGTAACCAACTGTTACTACAGTAGGCGTGCACTCCAATGAGGAGCCACGGGGACCACTGGACACCAGGGAATTAGTAGGATATGTATGGCAAGGTGATGGGGGTGGAGCACACTAGATCACTAAGCACACACTGCAGGCAGCCCTGATAGGTGCTGTTTTGGGACGGGAGATGCTAGCATACTGTGCTCCAGGCCTGGAATGAGGACCTAAAGGGACGCAGTGATCCCCAGCATCTTGCTAGTGTTATGGGGTTATTTGCATGTTAAAATATGAATATAGCAGACTGCTCTAGAGGAGTGATTTCCATAAGTGGGCCCTAGCAGCTGGAATTCTCCTTCAATCCCCAGAATATCTCATGTGGCTAGTCGGGGGCTGGGGATTTGAGTGTAATTTGACAACTGCCTGACTGGTGTACTGGAACATGTCTTTAGTGCTTGCAAAGCACCCAAGCCTGTTTGCTACTGGCACTAACTTGTTCCTGGAGCAAACAGTTAGTGGGCCCAATCCAAGATATTCAAATATCTTGGCCTTAGTCTTTTTGGTATGAAAATATTAACTTCACTGCCAACACAGGATTGAAGCAAAGTAACGTTTTCAAAACTATGCTTAAATTGCTAATCTTTGATTCAGTTCAGTAATCAGCTTGGATGAATGGGAGAACTATAGATTACTGCTTTAAGTCACACCTGGAAAAGAAAATACTGCATAAGAAAAAGGTTCAAAGTCCAAGCATAATGGCTACTGCAGACAATGTACACATCCTCCTGACAGTCGTCTTGGGGTTCTCCGCGTACAATTTCCTTTTATGTATCCTGCAACAGATCCACCACACAGCTTTGACCATTCTGCTACATGCAGCAAGAAAATGCCTTGTGAAAAGAAATCTAAAAATAAATAACACAAATAAGAAAACAAAATAATAAATGAAATTAGCACAAAACACATGTCTGTTAACACTAAGCAGCCCCAGTCTGAAGGCAAAGGTTACAGATGTACTAATGGGGCTTGCCCTAGGCCTCAAGCATTAGGCACGTTCCCACACATTCCACTGAACCATACTAAACAAACAATCTGGGTGGAACCCAGGCAGCCAAAAGCACCTTCTGAGAATAAACTGGCATCCATATCCTGCCTAGTGCCTTAGTTTTTAACATGTGAGCAACACAGAACTGGACAGCCTTCACGCTACTGGGACAACTTCAAAAAAAAATTATTATTTAGACAATTCAGCTTATATTTTGTATTCTTCTGTAATTCTCATATACTAAAAGACATCTGCATTAAAATGGAATTTCTGCCTTATCTGCTATGGTTCTTTGTCTAAACCAGACATCACAGTTCTGTTTATTGCATCATAATCTGTTGCTGTAGAGATAATCATGTTATAAACGGGATTATTATGGAAGGTTTGGACAAGCAACCAGAGCAGATTACACCTAGGCAAGGTATTAAATAGGCCGAAAAAAGTGATTAACAGTTTTGCGTGTGAAAGTGCTAATCAGCTGTAAAAATGCATACATAGGCACTTGGCACAGAATGTTTAGCAGCAATTTTAAAAAAATTATAATTTTATTCATTTTGTCTACTATGCCATGGACTCCCTGAAAAAGTGGTTAGCAGTCCACTGCTACGTATTTCTGCAAATGGTTAGGATTACCTCCTGTTTTGCACAGTGTTTTGCTATGCTATGCCAGTTCTGTAATACCCTGCTAGGAGACGATGATCTGATTTTCATGGAACTACCGTCAGTAATAATGAAAAAGATGGGGACAGACTTCCAATGCAGGTAAATGTATGAAATAAAAACTGAACTGGGCCTAAATCGGACATTGTTCTTCATTTTCCCCAGTGGCATCAGGGCCCTCTTACTCTTGACTGAGCATAGGAGAAATGACTCTACGGGTACTGTACTTGGAGATTATACCTCCTTCTCTTGGCCATCAACTACTTTTAGGACCACCCGGCTGAGTTTCAAATGATGCTAAATTAAATTTAACAGGTTACTGTTAATGTTAAAATGATAGTAATGTAGGGTTTGCAATAACCATCAATTATTGAGCCGTAAATCTAACTCATTTTCTGGTATTGAGGTCGAGCAGAGAGGAACGCACTGTTATGGCCAATTCACATTGTGCTATAACTGCTTATTTCCATGTCACCTGCCTGGGGGTGGGGGGTGCAACATCTAATTTCATGTGAAATCTCTGTAACCATTGTTAAGTACTGTACTATCAATAAATGTTACAGACACTGATGCTACGGAGAGGAAAACCGCCAATGGTAGAAACCTCTGAAACTAGAGACCAGCGACTCCAGTGTTTCCTTCCTGGCATACCAAAGTCTGCTATGATGCACTCTATTACTATGAAGTTGAAGAGTAGCTAGGACACCATTATTTCCCCCAAGCAGGCAACTTCTGGCAAGGTGCTGCCTGCCTTAGAACCTAAATCTGCCATAATCTGAATTGTCTACTATAAAGATTTAGTAATTTCACTCCCTTGGGCCACAATCATACTTTCTAGTACAGCCAAGCTGTGGAGCATCTGCCGCAGCTGCATCCCCATCCCCCAAACTGCATTCTGACGAAGTGAAGCTGGGAAAATGTTGCAGGGATATTAACAGGCGTGCAGCAAGATCAGAGGCACTGCTCGCTGGCCTTTACATACCATTATAACATGGGTGAAGATCATAGGCCAATGGGCTTGCTGAGACAGCATCATGTGACTGTGCATTAAATGCCTGTACATGCACGGTCCCTGTGATGCTACCTCAAGCAAGATCCTAGGGCAGGATGGCACTACTTAATTCATCCACAATGAAAACTTAAATGGCAGCCATATTGCAGGGATGCTTAGCGAGCATTCCCTATGTCACAGTATAACAGTAATCACCCTTCTAGACCTCACACTGTCTGTGTAGTATTACAGTAATCACCATACCAAGGGACATGCAGACAGCAACAGGATTCAGTACACAATAGCCTGTTCCCCCCGCCATATGGGAGCTGCTGTGACAATGGTTCCCGACTGTTCCCATGACATGCAGTTTATCCGACAGTATTCAGAAAGGGCCACTCCCCCCTACAGACTCTACCAATGGAGTGTTATAACTTGTATGAGATGCTGCAGACCTACAGAGCAACTGAAATGCAGGTGTGGCACCCCCCCCCCGCTATCACTGCAGTCCCTGGTACTCCTTGTTCTCCTCCCCTCCTGACTCATACCGCCATTCCTGCTCTCCATTCTCTTATCTATTTCCCATCATACAGCACACAGTGCACAACGCAGCCAAAGGCACACAGTTACGTACCGAGACACAGAGATGCAGGTGAGCAAGGTAAGCAGTGACTGCAATGGTGCAAGTAGGTGAGCAGTAGATTCCAGCCTCGGCACATCATATTGTCACATAAGGAGTCACAGCGTTCCCCAGCATGACACAAGGTAACTTGGTGTGCAGCAGTTATGAACTCTGAGAGCAACCTGGGCATCTGCTTCTAGGGTTTGGTTGTGGGGGGGGGGGGGCAAAATAGTGAGACAGCAGAAACAGTGATCACCACACTGACTCGGGACAGAGTCAGGAAGAAAACACAGCAGCCCAATAGGTGTGTGCTCCTCAATGTAATAGGTAACGGCCCATAACAGATACATCAGTCCTAGCTTGCAATGCAGTGCTAGGAAGTCCCGTACATGCATAGAGCAGCATACACACGAAAATCAACATGCCTTTTGTGGGAGACAGCTCAGCATTTTACATCTGTGTTGTAGTATAAGTCTGTAAATTGTGCTCACATTGTTTGGTATGTGTCTGCATCTGAGTAAATGGCGCCTCATCGTTTGGTATGTGACTATGTCCAGTGTGGAGGGGAAGGGGACAGCGGACACCTGGGTCAGAGGTGGTTCCCACAGTAGCCTGGTGTTTGTCACACAAGAAATGTGACACATAACATCAGTACTTTATGTGTGAGATTTGTGTATGCACACCAAGCACCAGGTGGTGTTTTCTCTGATGGCCTACTTTAAGACGCGGCAGCATACACTGCCTTTTCATCTGTTTCCAGATAGCAAAATCATATTTCTGTGGCAATTTTCCAAAGTTTCATGATACCCATGTTATAAGTACAATAACCCACTCTAGGGTGTGCGTTTATAGGCATTTAATGCACACCTGGGGTGCTGTGAAGTCACTTGGCCTGTGGCCTCGTGCCTCACAGTGCACCCCAGGCATGCATTAAATGCCTATAAACGCACACCCTGTCGTGGGTTATTGCTTACTTATTTTACTTTGCAGGCAACTGTACATAAGAGGGAGAATATACATGTAATACTACTACCCCTCCCGCTGGCATGTACAATTGCCTGCAGAGTAAAATTATGGTGTTTATTTATTTAGTTTTTATTAAGCAGGTAAGGTGCACTAGACAAACATTTGCCTATTTTCAGGCACGACCTGGAAAAATTACACAAAAAAACAATATAGTTGATGACAATGACAGATAAAGTCAATTCAGGATCAATTCAGGGTACTAAATCAAACATACAGTTAGAAAATGCATAACAATTTAAAGGCTAACACTGCCCTGGATTATGATGCTTGCCTATTAATAGCCCTGCAGTTTCTTCCCTACTCTGCATCATCAGAATGCATTTTTTTTTTTTGGCAGCAGGGCTGCTGCCAGTGCCCGGCTGTCCTAGAAAGTATGATCATGGCCTGCGTAAGTTAAATTACTGAAGAATCCTTTTAGGAAAAAAATTAAAATTGTGTCCGATTTAGATTCTCTGACAGGAAGCTCCTTGTCATGATTTGCCTGCCCCAACAGTGTCAGCTGCTCTTTATGATCCTCCCTTCCCCATGAATTAAAAGCTGTACGAAGTAATGTTATCAGCAGAGTGTGTAGAGCAGAGCAGGGTAGGGCTACTGTTCCCATTGTCATTCTCCTTCTCAGCTGTATTTGTTTTTCAGAATTGATGTTTGGTATAAATATATATATTTATGTAATGGGGTGGGAGCTTCTAGCGTGTGATATATATGGAGATATCTTTACTGGAGTGTGATAAATGAGGATGACATCGGCACAGTGATGATAAATGCCATTTATCCATACTGTGCAGATGTCACCACTCACTCACTACAACCTGCATTCTAAATGAAACTGCTTCACAAAACAGTTTCTCTTTCTCACTGAGGCCTGTAAGTTACTCAATTACCATTGCAAAGGAAACTCACCTGTGTGCCATGGTGTGTCTAAGACTCCCAGCCCATTCAGAAAAACACACACACACCACACACACAGAAAGAGCAAAAAGCACACTGAAACAGATAAAGGACAGAAAAAATATTTCTAAAGCTCCCACCCCTATTATATAAATAGCACACATGATGTGCAGATCATGTGCTATGGAAAACATTCTCACTCCTGCAGACTGAGCTGTGGATACTCTCACTCATATCTTCGGCACTCGTGAGCATCCACAACTCACACTGCAGGAGGAAGAATAGCTTCCATATCACACTCCTGCCCATCATGTATCATATATATATTATGGTAGCACGGTGGTGCTACCATAGTTAGGGTTGAGGAGCCATTTACATGTTAAACCTAAAATTTTTCACCTTAATAACTTTGCAACTGTTTAACAGATTTGCCTGAAATTTGGAATACGATCAAGAACCATACTTTTGTGCTGTTGGGATATCTGACTCGCGGAGTTATTAAGCGTGATCACGCCTGCCGTTCTACGTTTTGGAATTCTTTGATGCGTCTCTAGAAGGTGCATCGGTTTGTGCGATCAGTCCGAAATCTTCAGGGAAGGTGCGGCCGGGGTCCCCAATGTGTCCTTTGAAGATTTCGTGAAAAAATATTAAATGGTTCAAAAGTTATTCAAAAAACAAGTTCCCATTATAAGTCAATGGGAAAAGTTAACAAAAAGTTCGACAGTGTCGCAAATGCAGTTTTTACTTTCACAAATGGCCCTTTTACTGCCGCAAATCCGCCATTTTGTTTTCGGTTAGCGATCAGAAAAATGCTTGGCATTTAAATTTGGGACCATCTAGCAACCTAATTCTTTTTGTATTCACCTAGTTGGACCCTGAGGATGCTAAGTATGTCTTTATTTTGGGGTAAAACACCCCAGAAATATGTTTTTCAGATTTCTGGAAAAAGTACTTTTGCGACAGTGTCGAATGAATTTGCGAAAGCTTTTGCAAAGTTCGACAGTACTTTTCCAGGCTGTGTGAAAATGACAGCAATTCTTTGGCACCCTGCTGCAAAAGAACGGTTTGGTCTTTTGGTCTGAAATTTGGAGGGAATACAGCCAAAATCTCACAGATGTGCCTTTCAGTGTTTCGGTGAAAAAATATTACAGGGCGGCAAAGTTACGGCACTCCAAAGATGACACTTTTTCCCATAGGATAACATTATGGCATCCGCCGCATTACAGGAACCCTTTGGCTCAGTGCTACAAAATAACGGTTTGGTCTTTTGGGCTGAAATTTGGAGGGAAGAAAGCCAACATCCCACAGATGTGCCTTTTACTGGTTTGGTGAGTTAGGGCCGGCAACCCCAACGCACACCCCGATGCCAGTTGAGGGTGTGGGCCGGTGGTCCAAGGGGGGCTTTCAACCCTAACACCGAATTTCCTCACTTTTGTCGCTGTGGAACAACCCTAACTAATGCATTAAACAGAGTTTTTTGCCTCTAATATATATATATATATATGAGTCTATTCTTCCTTTTATTGTGAAGCACCCTGAGCCTCTTACAGTACTTACTAGTTTTCCTTTTTTTTTTCTTTTAATGAGCAATTCCATTTTACAAAACCTTAAAACCTGCTTTTTCCATTTCCCCAAATTGATTGCAAATCAGCATGTTTTACACTAAAAATGTGGTAACAACTAGAGGGTTTACCCAAATTTGGTGACAAGAAGGGTTGAAAAAACTAAGTGGTGTTTAAAAATGGCAAATTGTATTTTTAGTCCTGGCTTTTCCATTTTCGCTGAAAAAGGGTGGACCTAACAGAGTACCTTACAAGTATTTATCACATATACAGAGAAAGTTATTCAAGGCATGTGTAGCCTAGAAGTGACCAAAAAACCCTGACTAAACCCTCTATTCAGTTTGTCTAGTTTATAGGCTTCTGCTATGCACCAAGTACTGTAGGTGTCCAAACCCTGTGCTATGACAAGAAACACCTCTCCTGCTGTGGGATTAAGCAGCTCCCTTGGCATGTGTGTGTTTGCATTTAGCAGAATGTTTGCGAGGAGGGCATAAACACGCGGTATGCTTTACTGATTTATCTATCACTACACTGAAAGCATGCCAGACACCAGCAGTCACCTCAAGAGCTTACCGGCCCAAGGAAACAGACACTGCAACACTCTGCTTTGTCACCTCCCTAATCTTCTGCTTTTAAAACATTTTATAGGATTAGCTATGCTCTTGTCAAAAACTCTTTACAACAAGTGAAGTATTAACTGTAGAATGGCGGTATTGTTTGTAACTAACCAGAAAATAACATCATATCTTGCAACAATGTATGAGTCCATTTTTTTATTTTCCTTCAAAAGAAAGTTAGATTGTATTTATTGCACATTTTGGGACATTTAAAAAAGACTTCTAGTCAGAGATCGCAGATTAAATTCCACTGTCAGCAGGCTGTGTCCCACAATGTAACTTGCCGATCTAGCATGCAGAAAGATCTCCTGATGGAATATTAGAACTTTTTTTTATAATAATGTTTTTATTAGGCACGAGGGTATATACATATACACAGGTGTTGTTACGTGTACACATTGTTCAGCATATAAAAGTATACATTAAAACTGCTCCCAGCACAATCTCCACTTAATCCCATACAGAAGGAAATCAAGTATCATCTTTACTTATACACTGATTTGATTAATAGCAGGGAACAAAATCAAGATATGTGTTTAGCTGGTATAGAGTCCATTTCCTCCATTTTGTATCAAAGGGCCTCCACCCTGTCCCTTAACCTGGCTGCCATTCTCTCCAAACTATTAATCTCTCGTCAGGTCTAGCCATGCTCCCTTAGTAGGTAGTCTATTTATCCCCCACAGTCTGGTTATTACCTTTTTTGCTGCGGCAGATAGTCTTGTCTACTTTCAGGCCAAAAGGGGTAGCGGCAGTTAATATATACTTGGGAGTAAAAAGGTCTGGGACCTTATATATCGCCACCAGCTCCTGCACTGCCTCCTTCCAATAGGAGCCCAACAAGTTACATTCCCACAATATATGGGCCTGGTCTGCCTAGGCAGTCCCACACCCCCCCGCCAGCATTTATCTTCAGGGTCCCCTGTAAACCTGGCTACCACTGCAGGAGTACGAAAAAATCTATATCTTAACTTCTATGCATACTCTCTCCAATAGGGAGAACCCGAGGCCCTCAACTTGAGTGAAGAGGCCGCCTGCCAATTCATGGCATGGAGATCTATCCCTAATTCCAAGGACCATTGGGCCCTAACAGGTTCAGTGGAGTCACTGGGCTTCTCACCCAACGCAACATATGCAAGACTGATGCAGTGGTCCATATTAGCACCTTGCCTCTGCGACTGGAGAAGCTTTATTATTAATGAGGGGTTCTCAGCTACTGCTGCCAAGGCCTCCTCCATAGGCTGCAAGTAAGATTTTAACTGCAGGTATTTAAGAAAGAAGCTCTGGGGCAATTTATGTTGTGACTGAAGCTGCACAAATAAGTATAGGCCTCTTGGCCCCACAAAGTGAAAGATAGGTTTAGCATTATATTTGTACCTCTGAAACATAGATTTATCCACGGCATTAGGTGGAAAGGCACTGTTTATGCCAGGGATCTAAGAAACGTTGCCTTCATGGCGTAAGTCTTTTATTGAACACATGGAGCCACTGCTTTAGTACCTCGGCAGTACACTGTGGGAACCTGGAGAGGGGTAAGCATCCAAGAGGGTGTCCAAAAAGATAATCTGTTAAATCAAGGATGTCACTTCAGGTCAACTCAAATTGTTTCCAGTGCATGACATAATTGGGATTTATCCAGGAGAGCAAGACCTTTAATTTAGAAACCCGGGCATATTCTAATAGATTAGGTAGGTTTAGGCCACCTCTGTCTCTGGATAGCTGTAGCAGGGTGTACCAGATCCTGGGAGGTTTTCCCTGCCATATAAAGCGAGAGATAAGCCTATTCCAAGTCTGAAAGTATACCCGAGTTGGCATTATTGGTAATGTCTGCAAGAAAAATAAAATTCGAGGAAATATATTTTGCTTGATGGTTTCTATTTGAGCCAGAAAACTTAATGGCACATGTGACCATCTTGCAAGATCTTCAGTTAGACTCTGAGTTAGGGATTCAAAATTCACTATATCTGCAAGTATCGGATTTTTGGGGAGGTGAATCCCCAGGTACTGCATCGTTTGTTTGTGCCACTCAAAGGGATATGCTCATTTTAGAGTTGGGAGGGGGTGTAATCTCAGAGGAATACCTCTGTATTTTGTTGGTTAATTTTATACCCTGAGACTTCTCCATACACCTCCAGTTGTTCCCAAACCTTCGGGATTGATATATCTGGAGAGGTCACAGAGAGGAGGAGGAGGATATCATCAGTAAGTAATAACATTTTATATATTCTACCTCCCAGGGGTATTCCCTCAATTTCTGAATGTGTTCTAATGGCCTGGGCCAGGGGTTCAAGATACAGGGCGAATAACAAGGGGGAGAGGGGACATCCCTGGTGGGGTCCCCACTGTAGGGGAAAAGGGTCAGAGATAGAGCCATCTAATTTTAAATAGGCCTTGAGGTGTTTATAAACATTTTGCAACTGTTGGATGACTTCCTCAGGGAAGCCAAATCTAGATAGGTTTGCCCATAGAAAAGGCCAACCAACCCTATCGAATGCCTTTTCAGCATCTAGTCCAATGAGTGCTAGGGGGATTGACCATGTCGCCGCATATTCTTTAAGTAGATAGGTGCGTTGCACTGCATCATGCGCTTGCCGGCTTTTAATAAAGCCAACCTGATCGGGGTTAATCTACAGGGGCATGATATTTTCAAGCCTACGTGCTATCATGGACATATATATTTTGTAATTGAAATTTAACACTGAAATTGGCCTATATGATGGGAGGAATTTAGGGTCTTTGTCCTGTTTAAGTATGGCAGATATTACTGCGTATTGCCAGGAAGTGGGGTGGGGGGGGAATACCTCCTTTCTGTATCTCATGGACTACAAGGAGTAAGGATGGTATTAATTCCTCCCTGTAGGTTTTGTAGAGCTCCAATGGATATCCATTGGGTCCTGGGGCTTTCTGGGTTTTAGTTTTCCGCAGTACTCCTTCCACCTCAGCTAGTGTTATAGGGGCTTTCAGGGTGTCTATATGTGAAATAGTCAGTTTAGGAAGTTGTAGCTTGTTGAGATAGGACTCAATCTAGTGACTATAGTTTTCAGGCTCTGCCCTGTACAGATCTCTATAATACTCAGCCATGATTCGTCTAATTGCCTTTGGGTGGTGTTCTAATTTCCCCGTATCTAGATCTTGCATAGCCATGACGCAAGTTCTTGTCTTGTGCATTCTAAGTTTACAGGCAAGGTTCCTGGCCCCCCAGGGACCAACCTCATGGGCTGTGAGCCTAAGGTAAAAAAGCTGTTCCTCTATCTTTTGGTCTAGATATTTTTGGATCTTTTGTTTTGTGGCCAGTAATTGTAATTTTACAGTTTTGTCTCCCTGGGCGTATAAGGATTGCAAATCCTTCAGCTCCCCCCGGAGCCGAATCAGTTGTGCCTCTCTCTCTCTCTCTGTTTTTGGGATGAGTAGGCAATGATGTCTCCACATGATACTGTCTTAAGAGTGTCCCACAGCATCACTGCCAAAACATCTGGGCTGCCGTTTTCTCCTAAAATCTGTGGGATCCTATCTTTGACCATTTGATTAAACTCCGTGGCTCTAAGCTGCATCGAATTAAAACACCAAAAGTTTGTTTTATGTCTCACCCAAATTAAATCTGGCGTATACTGGAGCATGGTCTGACAATATAGTCGCCCCATGCCAGACATCGTGTAGTGTCTTGAGATGCTCTGCGGTGGTAAATATGTAGTCAATCCGGGATGCTACCCCCGATCCAGAAGCCAAGTGAGTATATTCCCTCTGGGAGGGAAAGCAGTGGCACCAAATATCTACCAGTCCCAAGGAGGAGATCATGCCCTTCACATATTTCTGGAGGGGGTTGGTCCTGTGGGGGAGGTAAACCGAAGCATCTTTGGCTGAGTTCAGGGTTATATTCAGGTCTCCACCCATTAGGAGCTGCCCCTGAAAGATCTCCAGGAGTTGCGAAAAAAATTTCTGGGCCAAACCCTTTGTGGCCTCAGGGGGAAATAAACAGGGGCCAAAGTGACCGGGTGGGCATGTAGTGTGCCCGTGGCAATGGCATATCTCTTCTCTGGGTCTGTAACTATCCGCTGGAGGGCAAATGGTACTCCCCTCCCCCGCACACAGTATGGCCAACAGGGGTGCCCAATCCCCTGTCAGCTCCACTGCACCCCCCAAACAAACTTCCAGGTGCCACGCTGGGAGCCCACCCCAGCGTGGCAGAAGTTCTGCATCATCTTTGTGTAAAAAAAAAAAAAAACCTGTAACAGAAAACGGTCCCTCATTGATTCTCTTGTCCCCCCCCAACCCACGCTCTGCGTATCCCACCTCCCTACACCTCCCTCACCCCATAATTACCTCTGGAGGCCAGCGCGATGATCTTCGGCAAACTGAAGAAATGCTGGTAAGCTGTATAATGGCATAAATAGTTTTTTAACTTTGGTGCATATCTTGGTAATTTTTTTTTTTTTAATTTTTGGACCAAATTTTCAACATGGGGTTCCCGGAACTCCATCTTATGAATTCAGTGACTGTCATCTGGCTATTCAGTCCCGGAAGGTGATTTCGCGGTCACTGCACAGAATCACCTTTCGAGGCTGATTAATGAAACAACAGTGTCACTGTTCATGAAGTGGGCTCCCAAAAAGCCTATGTTACAAACTTGGTGAAAAAATTCCAAAAAATGACTGTCTTATGAGCGTGTGTTGCGCAGTTTCCACGCATAACCGTAAGTTTGCGAATTTGGAATATTTTCACTCCAGATTTTCAACATTGCCATTTTCTATCACCTCCTTATGAACAGTATAGCTGTCATTTTTCGCATCCTGGCCAAAATGTGTTTTCGCACTTCTGGCGCAGAATAGCGCGTTCGCTGTGGGAAATCAGTGTTCAGGACAGATTCAGAAAATCACAGTGACACTGTTCATGAGCAGAGGTCCTAAAATGCCTATGTTGATCAGGATAGCGTCCCCTGTCTCCTACCCGAGCTGTGAGATGAAGCTACTAACATTGGGAACCCCCATTTAGTGAATTTCTCATGCTCAGGAGAAGACAGGTGGGTCTCCTGCAAAAATGACTTCTGGATTGTCCTTTTTAATAAACTGCAATAAGCGAGACCGCTTAACTGGACTATGGATCCCATTAATGTTAAGGGATAATACTAAAGAGGACTTACCCATTTTATGTGCCTAACAAGCACTTTATGATACATGGTCCCAATCCCCCTTAATTTCTCCTTCCAACACAGGAAGTTATATTGTTCCCTCTCAGTTCTCCACAACCCAAAGTGCTGGCAAGCAGTATCAATTTGTACTAAATGGACAAGCTTAACTTTCTACATGCCTGAGCCCTCGTTGCCTGATTTTAACACATTATGTCTACCATCCATTAATGAAGTACGCCCATAAGATAGGGTGATAAAACTTGAAACTTTTTTACACAACCAAAACAGAATCATCAATTTAAAGTAGCGTTTGCTGCCCTCTGGTGGTGGTTTGTTAGTATGCCCGGCAATAAAGTATGTCCAGATAAGCTTGACAAGTATCTTAATTCGTGGTAACCACCAGCAGTGACTTAGAGAGTAATGCTTTGTCATAAGGTACAACTTACAGCACTCACGATTAGGGTTCCAACCATAATAATAAAACTGAAACCTATTTACAAAGAATACAAAGGAAATCTGTAGTGGCTCCCTAGGGAGGGAGGGAGGGATCTCTACTCCCTCCTGTAAGGGGAAGAGTGTTATTTCCCTGTGGGGGAGACTCATGAATCCAACATGGGCCCCCAGCGCCATAAAAACACAGAAGGAACATGACGCATGTGATCAGCACACACAGCTCCAGGCATTGCAAATGTTCTAGCAGTAAATTCTGCCCAGATATCCACTGCACGTGGCTGTTGCCGAATGGCCACCTAGCGGGATGCATGTTTATGGGTTTGTCCCATGGGACCCAACTACAATGATAAAAGTTGGGGTAGATGAGGGGGGCCCAGTGCCAAATAGAGAAGAGTAGCCGAGGGGTAATACAAGGAAAGGGAGGGGGAGATGAGTTTTTCATTTGCTCATCCACAAGTGTCCTAGACTCGCAAATGCCCCAAGGGGCTCAGATTCCATAAGGATGTTACCATGTACTAACCACGCAAGTCTGTACCCCATTCCCCTCCGTAATATCTTCAAAGGATGCATCTTGATGCCATCCTGTAATAAGAAATACCAAGCTTAATAACATTTCTACTGAGTCCCCTCGGTTATCTCCTCAGGTCATGCAGGCAGCATCCCTAAAAATAAGAATATGCCCTGACTCTCCTCTTGGGCTGAAAAAGTTACCAGAACCCCCTGTTCTAGCAGTCACTCGGGAGCAGTTCTCGGAAACTTGTGCAGGAGTTTTTTAACATCTTGTAAGGTTGAGTAGCCTTGTCGCTTTCTGGATTGTGCATTCTGTGCCTTTTCCCATAGATTTCCTGGCTGGTGTGCCTTCATATCCCAGGCGTCTGATGTTGTCTGCTGGGCCACCACTAAATTCTTGCCCTGGAGAGCTTTGCTTGCTTCGTCTAGAGTTTCAAAGGTTTGTGGACTTTCGGGGAACATTATCGTAAGTTTTGCTGGATATGGTATAAAAAACGTGAACTGTTGCTGTTTCAGAACACGGAGTATTGGAGCATAAGCTCTTCTCTTGGCTGCTATTTGAGGAGAATAATCGTTATCAAAATAGAGGCGTCTGCCTTTGTATTGGATGTCCCTCATACACCACGCTCGTGTCAGCAACTGCTGTTTTACTGCACATTTCAGCAGCCTGAGCACTACAGAGTGCGGTCTCTGGTCAGCCTGCTGAGGTTTTGGGGTGAGTGCTCTATGAGCACGTTCTATGTTGAGTTTAGTGGTCGGATCAAGCTGCAAAACCTCTCTTAAAAAAAAAGTGTTCACAAATTTAAGCATGTCCCATCCCTCATCTTCAGGAACCCCATGTATGTGTAAATTGCTTCTCCTCAACCTATTCTCAAGGTCCTCACACTTGTCAGTTAGAAGCTTTTGTTCATTTAATAAGTGCACCACAACCCTCTCCAGGCTATCTGTTCTAGCGTCGATGTCAGTGCGCGCTGACTCCAAGTCTGCAGCCTTCTGGTTTATTTTGGCTACTTCTGTGGATAACTCAGAATGAAAAGTTCACACTTCATCCCTGAAGCCTTTGAGCTCCGCCAAGATCGCGGCATTGCTGGGTTGCCCATTGGGAGTTGGCGGGGTGTTCGCCATGTCTGGTAGGCCGGATTCACCAGTCGGAGAGTTATCAGTTCGTTTAACTTGCTGCACGGCAACTGAGGTTGATTTCTTCTTTTTTCAGGCTCCCATTCAGTTTCTTGACTCCCCTGCTCTCTTTGTGTTGAAGCTTTTCTGGTTTTGGGGGTCTGGTTGTCGGGTCCCAGAAGCACTGTCTCTTCAGCGCTGCATTCCACCTGGCGGCTCAACCCGAGGTCAATCAGAATATTAGAACATTTTTAATGTGATTTTCATTTGGTGTTTTTTTTTTTTTTTTGTAATATATCTACTGAAGACATAGATGATCTAGTCACATCAGCAGGTGTAATAAATGCACTTGATAGGCCTTAATACTATCTGGGTAAATTACACCAGGAATCGTGTAGTCTAACCATTCCTGCTGCCTGGGAGCACAGCTTGCAGATAAGTAGCTAGAAAAGTTTTTATTGCAGACCGGTCGCTGTACAAAGAAGAGAATACGCACAAGTCTTCCCCAGTGCTTTGCCTCCCAGTAGTGAGGCTTCATCCGGGGGGCAGGGTCCAATCACAGAATGCCTTCCTATATGCTGGTGGTTTAAAGACACATTCCACTTTACCATTACATCTCATGTCACCACTAGTGATGCACTGCGATACTGGGCAACAGTCCGTATTTTGTCACTTCTAAAACAAGCATTTCTGTATCAATATTTGTGTTTGTGCTCCTTTCTCTTTAATTCACTTCATGGTGTTTTTCACTAATATTTTTATGAGTCCACACGTTATTTTAGGGGGTGTCCTGGAAGCTACAACACTTTTCTGTTGGTCCTTTAGGCCGTTTTTATCAAATTTGCCACACATTAGAATTATTTAATATTAGACACAAGAATCAGACTTAAATGCAATTGATTTCTTCTTTTTTTATATTAGCATTTGCTGTCACATTGTAATGACAGTATGGGTGACTGCAGTAGGAGTTAGGGAGTGACTTTTCCTGATTTTCCCCGTAAAAGACGCTTTTTTCCAGGTTTTTCGCCTCCTCCAAAGGGAAGTACACCAAGGAAGCAACAAATAGGCCGGAAAGTTTAATACGGTGAAATGAATGGGTATTTACCAGTCTGCGTGTAGTTATTCTGTCGCAGCCACGTGAGGCAGTTCGAGAGGAGCACAGACCGAAGGTATTGAGTGAAGAAGGAGGGACGAGGTCAGTTCTCCCGAAGGACTCATTGCCCCTGGTTGGCATAAGGACAGGAGATCACAAAACTCGGACCTGAAAGGGGCTTGCAGTCTAACCTCATCAGTGCATGCTATAAGGACAGTAGCGCCTTTGGCCATATGACCTTCCCAGAGATGTACTGCGCATCCTCCTGGCTGCGCACGCTGCTCAATTAATTGTTATGGAACAAGAAACACATAGCTGTGGCCATTTCCTCCAAGATCTGTGTGTCTTGATTTAGGCAAAAGGGGAAGTGGGGGGCTACCAGACAATGAGATGCTGCATCTGAGCTGCACTGTCCTGGCTAAACAACTAACAGAACATTGAAATAAGCATTTCAGCTGGTATGCAAACAGAAGTAAGAAGATTCAGACTGGTCTAAAGAGCTGTCATCAGTTCTAAGAATGAAATTGTGAAATGGGTACAAAAAAATTTAGAAACCTGATTGGCTGAGGACCTCAGAACCCGTTGCTGATATCCCAGCACAACAGCACTGGGAAAAAGATCGGACACCTCACTGACACGTTTACATTAAGCAGGCACATCTGTATTAATACACCTTAACTTACTTACTAAACAAGCATTTGTCAATGCTGAATGGTTGCTTGCTGGCATTAGCATTGAAAGTGCAGGAGTTAGATGCAGAATAGGAATGGCAGTGAAGTACTGAACAGACTCCAACAGCACCCTCCACCCTGCAGAGATGGACAGGCATAAGGGTGTGCCTTTAGCTAGCCTAGCCGATCACGACATGATTCAACCACTCTGCAGACACCAACAAGTGGCAAGGTGTGCCTTGGGGTGTTCTGACTTACACTCACCCCATTCCATAGGAAATACACTGAAATGGATGCAGTATAGGAGAATGGGGTGAACTTTGGGAGCCGAAGAGTCCAAGGCACACCTCGATGCCTGTCACTGGCTGCAGGGTGGGGGTTGAGGTGGAATGGCGTGAGCATTACTGTCGACAATCCGAAGTCACACCCCAGATGCCTGTCAGTCCCTACAAGGTAGGGCGTTATGGTCGGAAACCCTAATGCCCTGGGCGTTTCTTGGTATTTTCACTCCAAGTTTTCAACATGGGCTTTTTGTGACCACACCGCATGAACAGTAATACTATCAGTTCTTGAGCCGAAAGTGATTTTGCACAGCAACTGCGCCATTTGGTGCCACAGGTGGGAAAACACATTTTGAACAGGATGTGAAAAATGACAGCTGTACTGTTCATGAGGAGATGTAAAACATAGTAATGCTGAAAATCTGGAGTGAAAATATAACAGCAAATTGCTGAAGTCACCAGCGTGCATAGAAACTGCGCAATGCACACTTGTAATGAAATTATCTGGGAGATTTTTTATAGCAAATTTTCCACATAGGCATTATGGGACCTCTGCTCATGAACAGTGGCACTGTGATTTTCTTAATTTGTCCCAAACGTTGATTTCTCACAGCAATGGTGCTATTTTGCGCTGGAAGCATAAAACACATTTTAGCCAGGATGTGAAAAATGACAGCTGTACTATTCATAAGGAGTTTTGAAAAAATGCCTATACTGGAAACCTGGAGTGAAAATATTACAAATTTGCGAAGTTACGAGGGTGCGTGGAAACTGCGCAATGCACGCTCATAACAGTTACTTTATGGACTTTTATCACCAAATTTTCAACATAGGCATTTTAGGACCTCTGCTCATGAACAGTGTCACTGTGATTTTATGAATCTGTCCTGAACACTGATTTCCCACAGCGAACGCGCTATTCTGCACCAGAAGTGCAAAAACACATTTTGGCCAGGATGCGAAAAATGACAGCTATACTGTTCATAAGGAGGTGATAGAAAATGCCAATGTTGAAAATCTGGAGTGAAAATATTCCAAATTCGCAAACTTATGGTTATGCATGGAAACTGCGCAACACACGTTCGTAACACAGTCATTTTTTGGAATTTTTTCACCAAGTTTGTAACATAGGCTTTTTGGGAGCCCACTTCATGAACAGTGACACTGTTGTTTCGTTAATCAGCCCCGATAGGTGATTCTGTGCAGTGACCGCGAAATCACCTTCCGGGACCGAATAGCCAGATGACAGTCACTGAATTCATAAGATGGAGTCCCAGGAACCCCATGTTGAAAATTTGGTGCAAAAATTCAAAAAAAAATTACCAAGATATGCACCAAAGTTAAAAAACTATTTATGCCATTATACAGCTTACCAGCATTTCTTCAGTTTGCCGAAGATCATCGCGCTGGCCTCCAGAGGTAATTATGGGGTGAGGGAGGTGTGGGGAGGTGGGATACGCAGAGCATGGGCGTGGGTTGGGGGAAGGGACAAGAGAATCAATGAGGGACCGTTTTCTGTTACAGTTTTTTTTTTTTTTTTTACACAAAGATGATGCAGAACTTCTGCCACGCTGGGGTGGGCTCCCAGCATGGCACCTGGAAGTTTGTTTGGGGGGGCAGTGGAGCTGACAGGGGATTGGGCACCCCTGTTGGCCATACTGTGCGGGGGAGAGGAGTACGTTGAGGTGGGCTCCCAGCGTGTTTGTTGGTGGGGGGTGGGAGAGATGGGCCTTGCCACGCTATTCAAGGAGCTGCCCGCTGATGAAGCACTGTCATACCAGAGCCTCTGCAGCTGATTGCAGCTCGTTAGGCAATGGGCGGCTCTGGTGCAACTGTTAGAGCAGGTCACAAAGAGCGACCATAACAAGGTGCGGCACAGGAATTCCCTTGTTCGGAGCAAGATGCTCCAAGGCCCCAACACCACAAGATGTGGTTTTAAAATAAACAAGCTCCTTATTCGAAGCAGGATGATGCTTCGGAGCAGAGAGATGCTCCGAAGTGTAGGCATATGCTGCAAGCAACCGGCAAGGAGAAACCAGACAATGCAGCTGTAATTGGCTGCTGCAGTCAGGGACTGCCCCGCAAACACAGCTGATTGTGACGGGGTGCTCCCTTATTGCAGCGGTCAAGTTTGTTTGAGCATAGTGGCATGCTCATTAACTGCCGCTATTGAAGCAATGTGTTTCTTGTGCATGCGTGCAAGCAAACAAACACACACACACACACACAAAATTCAGCATCCGCCATCTACTGACCATACAGTGAAATTACAATGGCTCAATTGGACTTTTTTTTTTTTAAACTTTTTTGTAATTTTATTAATTTAATTTAACAATGTTTAAATTATTTCTTTGCTAATCCTAATGGGTCTATTCCATAATTGCAATAAGGGACTCCAAGGTGTGCATTGTGCTAGGAAAACAGCATTTCTCAGATGGTGGCAGCACTCAGTCTTTGGCCCAGTGCTTCAACCTGCCTGAGGCATGCTGTTAACCCATTACAAAGTATACCATGCCTTAGTGCTTAAACAAAGCGAACCAACAGTGCTGGCTGATGAGGTCATTAGTGACACAGCTGGACTGAAAACAGTATAATGCCGACAACATATAAAGTAAATATTTTTATAAAATGCATATTTTAAAATGTATGACATAGTATAATAATTAGTAATACTGTACTTTGTGTAAGATGTTAAAATGTTTCTGAATATTATTTTCTGTTTAAACTTCAGGCATCTGAAGCCATGTTATCAGCATGTTTCTATATCACTGCTTATTACTGTCAAGTTCTGACATAGTAACACGCTGATAATATGGCTGTAAATGGTGCATTTCTATGTCACTGTAGCCTCAGTCACCAAAACTGGAAGTAAACCGACACCACAGCAGGCATAGGTAGATGGCAACTGAAAAACAAATGATAGCTAAAATACAAGCCAAGTGTAGTGGCAACTCAGGATTCTGGTGACAAACATGAGCCACTCATGCTTGGCACTCATGAATTGTAAATGCCAACAGAACCCCTCAACAGAATTATACCATTATTACAAATACCTGGGTGTGCTTGATTCCTTATATAACTGGCTACAAGAGTTTACATGCCGTTACCTTTAATCCACATGCCCCCCCCCCCCCCAATTTCCCCAGGACTTTCGTAGAACAGAGATGTTGCATCTCCTCATGTCCAGGTGTTCACAGTGTTTTAGTGGTGTTTCAGGTAATACCTGAAGTGTGGCTGACTGGCACCTCTTCCATGGGTAATGTTAAAATTTACTATGGCAACACAGAAGTTGATGGCAGACAAGGACCGCATGGCTGGGAGGTGCCAGTTAGCCAATCAGATTTTTAGATTCTGAGACCCCATTGTATAATGATGTATTGCGCACTTCTTGATCTTTTTATTACTGTATTGCCCACTCTTTGTAACTTATTTAATTTCCTCAGGGCCTCACTGTAAATGAGCTTTGCTCAATGAGTGCAAAATGAAGTGTTGTAACCATCTGTGGACATACAAACCATCAACACATCAACTAGCTTTACAGAAACATGTTTTAAACACCAACATACAATCCCCCCACAGTTTGTTTTCTCATTAGTCTTTATGACAGGCTGAGACATAGGACTCTATTCTCATTTACCCCAGCAGGGTTTACTTTGGCAAGAGACAGAGTGGCACTAATAAGATACCGTGTTTCCAATGAAACCTGAATTGCTCTAGGTTATTCATTAGCTATCAATGCACACTCACCTTCAAGTGGATACAGGATGTTTACTCAGTGATATGAAATGTTTGCAGAAGGGGGAGGGAAGAATAATATTCTTTGACAAAAATGCCCTTTGATCATCATGAGAACTGGACAAATTATGTCGCCAGGTAGCCAAATGTAACCTGGTGAATCATTCTGGCTACTTATATGCAACACAAACACTGTTTCCCTACCAGACTGCCCCTTGGTAAGAAGGGGGGGTGCACAATAGCCTTGGAGGTTACTCCCACGTCTTGGGGTACTGGGTACTGTTAAGGAAAATTTTGTTGGGAGACACCCCCTGTGTATTGTACAGTCCCAAGCTTGAAGTCTCTTCCCCCCCTGGAGGCATGGCCTGCTGAAGCACTTGCAATAAAGTCCCAGGGCACTCTGATGGGAACCGCCTTGGCCACGCTACCTGTGCCACTTCACACGAGACTGCTGACCTTGTTCTTTTGTGTGCCCTTCCCATTCTGCATTTCCTGAGTCTTCGTTAACAGACCCATACTAGCTTCCTCGCTGGCTGCTCCTCCTCACCTCTACACTCTCCTTCCCTTTGGCTCGGGGATAAACACAGCCACAGTTATTGTTTAAAAGGTGCATTTCAATTTGCTGTGCACAGTCTCTGTTCTCACGTGGCAATTTGGGGTACACATTAACGTATCTGAACCATAAGCTATACCTTGTTTCCCATTTGCATTAGCTGGTGCAACTGCATTTTCCAAACAATGTACCCATTTCAGTAAATGTACGGCCACAGGAACAAGGCACCACACTATGGCTTAAATTTCTTGCAAAACTCCCAACAATTATTTTTTAACAGAACAACAAAAGTAGTGCTCCCACTTCAGGTAGTGGCACTGAGCCTGCAGCCAGGGCCCTGCCCAGCAGCTTCCGTTTGGGCCCAGTAATCGTCCAGACAGACAGACATGTTACACCATTCAACAGAAATCATTTTGGCAATAACAACAATTCGGCATAATTCAGCAGAATTGCAGCTGACACATATCCCTTGGCCATCCCATTTTGGGTTCAAGTCTAGAGAATGAGCATTAGGTTGCAACATATTTACAGCACCAACACAGTTACACTCATGCCCACATCTTTAGTTACCCATTACTTAGGGTGTCACACTCAGGGAATCCCTTTACAGTTGCGTTCCCATTGTAACTGCGAGCAGGATGAGAACATCAGGGTCACCACACAGCAGACTGTATTCCTCATCTGTTTGGCTAGGCTGTATTCCCTACCTCCATTCATATGCTGTTTCTCTGCAATGAATTCTTCATTGTTACTGCTTGTCCACAAACATTATGCCCAACTCCACAACTGTATTACTTATGCTGCGATGAAACACTCACTGAATAGTGAGGAGGTAAGCACCATTAGTGAATATTAGCAAACAGTCCGCTTTCTTAATAACTTATTTTTTATTTTTCTGTGCAAATGTAATTTTCCAAAGCGCTACAGTGCAAACCATGTCCAGAATAAAAAACACACAAGTTGGGCAAATAGCTGTAAGGTGTATTTTGTGCAATTACTGCACTGTTGCCAAAGCGCTAATATTCAATGATATCCAAGCCAACAAAATTGCACAGTTTGTGCAACGCATGTAAAGTGCAATGAAGAGCTAGTAATACTACAGTTAAGAAAACTTATGCCAAAGTTATTCATAATTCGTTGACCCATGCATGTAGTACGTTACTGACAATACACAGTCAAAAATATATCAGCAATATCAGCGGCAGAGTAAAGTGTCTAGGTTCTAGGCATATATAGAAAATGTAGTACTAAACCTAACATCGTTTTGTGAGTCTTGCAAAATACAAGCTTGGCCAGTTGTAGACCTGTGCTGAGTCTTTGCCTTCCGCTGGTGCAAAAAAACAAAACGACTCACTGATGCACCATAATCCTGAAGTAGCCCAGTGCTCCTGGGATTAATGCCTTGAAGACAAGACTGTGGTAGCAAACTGTGATGGAGTTTTAGAGAATGCCAGATGCCATAACAAACTAAACTGCTGCCATACTGAAGTTCGTGGGTGGAATCTGCTTTATCCCAGTATTTGAAACTACACTCCAAGGCAGTGCACATTTACCTTTGTGGTTTTGGATGCAAGCCCTCCGCTTCCCAATTTTTTTCTGTATTACCTGTGTATTGTATTGCTGTAAGTATCTCTCACTTTGTAGTACCACTGTATGCTGTATTTCTCATGCATTTTTGCATTTCCATGTACTATATGGCCTGGGTCATACCTGAAACCGGTCCCTGGGACCAGTGTACTTACCCAGTTACAAAATAAAAATAAACAAACCCAACCCTGCGTTACAGTTGACACCTCAAGGAAGAGTCCACCCCTCATTCACTTCAGGGGTGGGGCAGGTATTTTAGGGTTGGAAACCCTAATGTCATATTTCCCTACATTTGGCACTTTATCTTCAACCCTAACTGTTGCATTAATGTCGTTTTTTGCAATTAAAATATATGTGTGTGTGTGTGTGTATATATATATATATATATATATATATATAAATACATATACACACACACATATGTATGTGTGTATATATGTATGTATATATACACAGAAGCACATTTAGAGGCTTTTACATAATATGCACCACTTCACTGTTTTCACTCCCTGCATGTAACAAATTGCTGTATGAAGTGCTCTGGGATATGAAATACTTGAAATTCTATGGTTATTGGTCACTGAAAGCCCAGTAGAAGCGTGCTATGCATCCATACCAACAACCCAAGTTTGGGACTAGCCTGTCGGTGCAGCAGTAGTGCTACCACTTGTGATGCCAGCGACCAGGGTTTGAAAGCGAGCCTGAATCATCAGTGGCTGGCTGGAGCAAGGGCAATCCAGCTTCCCAGAGGACGTTCTCCTCCTCCTCTGGGGTGGCAGTGTCGCCGTCCTCATGGCAATTCTGCCACCTGGGTGACCACAAGAGGCAGTGCATTTGAGGGCACTGTGGGCTGGTCAGATGTAGGCCAGGGGTCGATACAGCACCACGCTTGGCATGTGTGCATGTCTTGGACTTCCCTGTGGCCTGAATCTAGTGGGTGAGGGAGAAACAGGCAAACAGACCTACTTCTAACAGGCAAAGGACCCAGGTGCGGCCAGACCGACTCTGCTGCTTAGAGTTTGTCTCCTGACAAAACTAAAGTAGACTTGGTGGTAAATCCCCAGCACCCCATCTCCACCTGTAAGGCAAGTCAAGGCAGCATGGAGGTAGATGGCCTGAGCAGGAAGGATCAGCTGGGACGCACCATGGGGTCTGGAGAGGAAGATGGATGCAGACACTGAAGGGAGGAATAAAAAGAGCAAAAAACAAACAACTACTCAGGTTTAGAAGCGGACTTGAATCACTGGCCACACTGGGAGATGTGCTGCCCAAGGCAGCACATCCCAGCTGGTGTCTGCTAGCATCATCTCCCATCACAGCATAAACACCTTGCACGGGGGTACTCTATTGTAAGGAGGGGGGACTTGCATGCACTGAACTGTTATTGCGTGTGAGATTGCCAAGGGTCATATGCAGCGCTGGAGAAGAAGAAGTGTCATGGAGCAAGTGGGATCATTTACCTGAACTGGAAAAATATGAGGATTAAAAACAAGAAATGAAATCCCCCTAATGGTTCAGTCAGATAATAGCTAATGCTGGCAATCTTGGGCCTTGCGTATAGAACAGTCCCCACTACATGAACGCATCTTGGAATGGTTGGGGGAACCCCGTCATGAACAGATCCACCACAGGAGACAAAACATGAAGGCTCTAACTGGGCTGGGAGGGCACCATGGGATGTTTAAAGACTCTATGCTCGAAGGGGCCATAAATAAAGAATAAACAAAAAAAATATACAGTTACAGCAGTGGATTACTCTTAAAACTATTTCTGCCACTGAATAAGGAGAACAACCCTAAAAACACACCATAGTACATGTCCCTACTTTATTTTCACTTCCTAAAAATGGAGGAAGGGTGGGACAACCAGACTTGTACACAACAACCTCAACTTGGGAAGTGTGACAAAGCCAGCTTGGGTGGGTCCTCATAAGAAGAGAACCAAACTGCAGCATATAAACAAAATGCAAAGAGAAGAGCCAACATTTTATTTATTTATTTTTTTTAGTTAGTCCTTTTTACCTGGGGCTCCTGATCTGCCTTGTGCATCCCAGCATCCTATTCATCCAGCCACTGTCCAGTCCGCTCTTGGTCCCCAGTGGAACTCCCACTGCCAGCTACGCCCGCAGCTTACCCCCCTTGGCCGGGTGGCGAAGAGTCCCCCTCACTCTCCGTCCGAGACCAGGATCCAGTATCTGCAGCGATGCCCTCTGTAGATGGCCATCAAGCCTCCATGATCATTCACCATTTTCCCCTTTTCTTGTGGCATGAGTGAGGCATGCAAGGACACCAAGGGAGGGGAACACGCATGCATCCGCATGTGCTCCCTCCCAGCGCTATGCCCCAGTTCACTCCCTAAGGACAGTGCTAAGCGCGCCACCCCCCAGCCTCCGCTATGGGGCCGCCAGCATGCCGGCCACTGAAAGCCCCGCTCCCTGAAGTGGGAGAGCAGTCTTACAGATGCTCAATCCCTCTCTGCCCCTGCCAACCCCTGGTGACCCGAGTCAGTTTCCGAGCCCGAGTCACCAGTGTGGAGCAAGGTGTGGTGTCCAGCGCCTCAACCCTCAGCGCCAATGGGCCAGCGTAACAGCCCAAATTTTAAACAAGCGGACAAACAGAAGTGGTCCACCAAATGATATAGTACATGATACTCCCCTTATAGCCTCATAAGCAAATTTTACCCCACGTCCCAGGAACAGCCCCAGTTTAATGTCTTTTACCAATGCAGTAAAGAATTAGTTGCTAAATACGCAGCCTACATGTCAGTTTTCTACATATGTATCTTTCTGTTATTTTTGTAGAGAATTGATGTGTGTAAGATAGGATGCTATACAAACAAGATTTGCATCTCACTAAACTCATACTGTTAACTCAAACTTGTAAAAAAAACAAGTAAATAACTAAGCTGTTCCAACTCTGGCTGCCATTCTCAGCTACTTTGTACTTTGACCAATGCCATACCACCTCCTGGGTAAGAGAAGTACAGTACCGGTGGAGTGTTTCTAGCAAGCTCAGAAACTACTATAGAGAAAATCTACCTACCTACCTACCTTCCTTCTTTTCCTTCCTTCCTCCTTCCCTTCCCTCCCTCCCTTTCTTTCTTCTTCCTCCCTTTCTTCTTCCTTCCTTCCTCCCCCCTCCGTCCTTTTCTTCTTCCTCCCCCCTTTCTTCTTCTTCCTCACTCCCTCCTTCCTTTCTTTGCAATTTTGGGAGGGAATCGAACTGGTTTTACATTTCTGCCCCTCCATACAATCACTATGCTTTCTCTATTTTACTGTACTCAGTCAAACTGACTACAAGAAGCTAACCAGAACTGAGGTGTATGCTTGGCATCTTTAGCAACCATAAATATACTGCAATAAGCCAAAATCCTTCACTGCTGAAGCAGGAGTGAAATGTATTGAAATAAATGACAGGTTTACCGCATACTGCTGCAGAGGCCAGGAAGGAACGTGGTTATTCATACTACATCTACTAACAGTTGATGATCCTAAAAACCAGTGATAATATTTTAGTGTTTCAGGCCCTGGGAAAAGAATCCTCAATCTGTCCTGGCTTTGAATAAAAAAAAAAAAAAAAGTTTGAGTTTCCTTGTGAATGAAACAGACACTTTGTAAGTACGACTGCTTTACACCAGCACACTTAAAGGTAATTAATCCCACCAAAGAGCCTTTCTTCTGACCACAGGACCCCAAAGATCTAATTGTAACCCCCAGGTGGCGCCATCCCAAGTGCTACTACCCCTGCCTGCATGACTACAGACAGATTGAGGGGCCTAGGTTCTATGACGGGTGCCTCCACCCAGAGGTCAGGGTTTGTAGTGGTTAGGCTAGTTTGGTCACAGCCCTCTTGGACACCGTGACCCCCTTTGGTTCCTTCTAGTGGCTCACCCAGTACACAGGAGTTACAGTTCCAATACCCCACATATACACACTGTTCACTCATAAGGTACCACTTATCCTCGAGACCGAATCTGCAGCACGTCTCTGAGGACCCCCTGTAAAACAAGGTTAAACAACATACACAACACAATACACTGCTTGTTCTCTAGGTACTGACACTTCAGACAGTATAAAGTTCAATAACATCAAATCTGGTTTATTTTAGGGGAATGGAACACATGAAGGAAAAAAATCAGGTTAATTGGCAGTAATAAATGACAGTACTGTGCACACATACAGGGTCTGAAAAGTCACGCTCTGTGTACCCAGGTTGGGGGGGCTAGTCAGGTCTGTTGGCCGGCAGGTGCAGATGGATGGGGTCCTGTAGAAGAAAATATATGCACAACACCCAATTGTAATCCGGAGCCGGATGGCTCAGTCCATGAAGAAGTGAAACAACAAGAATCAGATGACACACTTGTGATTGAAAACAGGCTGCAGGGGAATACCCTGATTTGTACTCACAATACCCAAGCTGAGAACCTGATGGTGGGTGTTCTTCTGGATTGCCAGAATCAACAAGGCATAGATGCAAGGCCCTTGTGGCTGGATCCCTAGGCAGTTGATAGCAAACGGATTTAGTTCGAAACACGCTGGGGTTCGCTTCCAGCTTCACTACACAGCACACAGCACAGGGGACAAGAAACAGCAATTCACCAAAAGCTCTACACACGTTCATATGTAAAAGGAATATACTATATCAGTCAGGCTGCTCCTCGATCCCGATCGCAATTACTGCAAAATACCCGGGAGCATGCACAGCAGTTTCTGTTCCTGACAGACCGAGCGCGATTTAGCAATAACTCCAGTCTTCTACAGCGTGAGCCTGGTATCCACTCTTCAGCCTTCCTTCTCCTCAGGAAACTCGGATTCAGTCTGACTATAGCTTACAACGGCTGCAGGCCGACTTCAAGGCCTCTCACACGCTTCCCGCGTGAACTGTACACCGCAGAAAAATACAGAGCTCCTACTCCTTTCATAGGCAACAATGATCTGCCTCTCCAGCTTTAGTTCAGGGCATTTCCCTTAGGTTCCAACAGGTCCAGTTGGAGGGTTTGGCTATCAATCACTCCAGAACTCCCTCTGTTGGTGCAAAAAGGCACCAAGGCCTAAACTACAATTCCCATGAGCACTAGCCATACACTCCCCTTGTAATCCGGCTCCAGTGAGAGTCCCAATTCTGGTTGGCCCAAGCAGTCTCCATTTTAGGGCTCCCTTAACCCAACTGGCCCAGAACAGCAGTTCAAGTCCAAAATGGAGGGGCAACACACACAGAGTCCCAGCTGCAATAAAGGCGGGTTAGACAAACTGCAATTTCACTAATGCTTTAAAGGATTACAGACAAACAGTTACATCTTTCAGATGGGCTCCCTTTGCACGTTTAGCGACTGCAAAATGGAGCGATTACACCGCAACTCAGGTGGGATTCGAGCAGGGAAACACCAGTCCCCCTCCATCAGCACTAATTATGTCTGCAAGCAGACAGCTCTTAAAGAGACAGCATGTGGAGGCTCTACAAGCATGCACAGTGCCATTTAAATGGCTTAAACGCCGAACGCCAGCAGGCAGGGGGAACACTTAGGCAAGCTCCTAGGAGGCTTTTAGGAACCCCCATTTGTAGGGTGGTAACATAATCCTTTATCAAAACTCATGTTACTTCACATTAACTACATTGGAGATTGAAAGGGAAACCACAATTTTCCTCTGTAACAGGGAGTCTGTTTTATTTTGCAAACGGCACATTTCTAAATGTAGCAAATGCTGGCTGATTTCACGGAGCTTGCATTCTGAAGAGTTTAAGTCAAACTTTATTACTTTATCAATTTTATTACCATTACAGAGACAGAGAACATCTAATGCTACCTTATGTGGCAGTGTGCCAGCTACTCTGGCCCCTTGCGCCTGCTATATTAAAAAACAGCTGCCAGTCCCTTTAAGAACGAAAAACTGATTTTGTTAACTTGAACAGAGCTCTCAACTACCATTTAACATAAAAAGTACTTTTGTCTGTGGTGCTCAGGAAAAGTTTTTTTCAGGTGAAGATATTTGTTTAAAACCAAATACCATGGCATTGCTGACTTTAGCATGCCAACACACAAAAAAGCAGGGCCAGATTAAGGTAACCTGGGGCCCTAGGCCCAAGAGAAATATGGGGCCCCCTCTCACCGTGACCATGCCCCTTTACTGCAAAGGGACCCTGTCACAGACTGCAAGGCACCTTGGGAATCTATCAACATACAAACTATATCGCATGTTAGGATATAGTTTGTATGTAATGAGGTATAGGCAACAGAATAATAATAATAAAACCTTTTAAAGCACCTTTCAAAAACCAAGGCGCTGTACAGTAATAAAACATATAAAATCAATAAAGTACAGAACAGTATAACCAAATAACAGAGTAAATAAATATCTAAAAATATTCATTCTGGATAGGCACTATGCCACAGATGTGTCTTCAAGGCCTTCTTAAAACTCTCCACAGTCTCTCATATCTCAAAGTCTCTGAAGTGAGGTAAACCTTGATTTCAAGATGATAAACAGGTCAACGGCCAGCTCCGAGGCACTGAGCAAAGCGGTTCGTCCTGGCACGCTGGTGACCCGGGTTCCCGCCCTGAACCTGGGTGCCAGGAGTAAAGGCCGGCAGGAAGGTATGTACAAGTGTCCATTGGACACTTCCCTCCTGCGAGGGGAGGTGGACTCTGCCTAGGTCCCTCTGGGCGGACTGGGTGTGTGCTTGTGGGGACATGCAGCCTCGACACACCCCCTGTACGCCCCCCTTCCACCATAGGCCGAGAACATGGCGGGAGGGGTGGAAAAGAAACAGGAAAAATGGCTCACCAGCCAGTTGGATGACGGCCACCTGGACCCTCACCACCGTAGCCCCTGGACCACTAGTGTCTGCCCCAGTAACACCCAGGGCCAATGAAGCAGGCCGGTAAGGCTACTTCCCTTCAGAGGGAGGGGACCCGCCTGATGCAAGGGATACATAGGGTTACCCTAGGGGTGGACTGTGATGTGGGGCGGTGGGTGGATGGGGGTCGCCCGGGCTGAACTCAGTCCTTGGCAGCCCAAAGGAGAGACCGGCCGGTGGGAGCATCAATAAATAATACAAAACAAATTCCGACTCTTCTTTTACCCTCTCTCAAAATTATATTAGTGACAGTGCACACTATTCTCTCCTCTCCCTCCCCCCAAGTGTATGATGCTGTTTCATTTCAGTCTGATAATCTATAGTGCGCCCTTGACTGTCTGCCCATTTTCGTACAAGCAAAATTGGGTGGATAATCAAGGGTGTGAGATAATAAAGGGCAATGGAATAGCTATCATTTTGTACAAACATTTTGTGGATAATCGAGGGATCACTATATGTGCAAGACTGCTCTCAGCATACATGATTGCCACCTTTCTCACGTTACTTAACTTACTGCAAGTAGTACACCCTTACTTCCTGAAACAGTCTCAGCCCACCCACAAAACCACATAGGGAAGATGTTGTAGTGTTATAGATACACTTATAATGGTCAGGGTTAGTGGTGGCCTTTACATACTGTTTGTTTACTTTGCAGGCAATTGCACGTCATCGGGGATGGTACTGTCTGTATATAGCTCCAAAACATATACAACTGCCTGCAGATTAAACAAATATGATCTAAAGGCCACTGCTGCCTCAATGGCTTTGAAAGCCTATAAAGCACTGTAGCCCCTTTGCTACTTTTTGTCATTAAAATGTGGTTTTGTAGGTGGTGTTAAAGATCCAGTTTAGCCATACTGTTTGCAAATTACAATATAGTATTGTTAAAGGACTTACATAATTCAAACTATTTTTTTCATAACTTTGAAGATCATTTTTATGACATTCATCGACACAACCCAAACTCAACCCATAAACCTTCCTACTAATTTTCCCTGAGAGAAGAATTGCATTTAACAATGATAAACAGGGTTGGCAATATAGCTTAGTAGTTAAGAGTAATGAGCTGTGGGTCAGCTTGGTACTTCAAGCAAATCTGGGTTTGATTCCCACAACCTCCACTTGCATACTGTCCAACTCTAAGAACTTCATTTAACCACCCCAGTGCTCCCTGCTCGTCCCTCGAAACAGGCACTTGTGCCTAGTGGGTCTTATCTGGTTACCACAGAAACACAGAAACTGATGGTAGATATGGACCACTAGGCCCACCCAGTCTGCCCATTTTTCCTACCTACTGCAAAAACCACAGCCTCTACTTGATGATCTGCTTTATTCACGTTCCTATTGATAGGGTTCCCCATGCCTGTCCCATGCATTTTTGAATCCCCTACCGAGTTAACTCCCACCACCTCTGCTGGAGGCTGTTCCATGCATCCACCACCCTGTCTGTGAAGACATACTTCCTCACATAACCCTTTAATCTGCCCCTTCCAGCCTCATATCATGTTTCCTTGTTATAGAACGTCTTTTTTTCTGAAAGATGCTTCCCTCCTGCACCTTATTTATGCCCTTGAGATATCTGAAGGTCTCTATCATAGCTCCACTCTCTCTCTCCTCCAGGGTGTGTGTATATATATATATATATATATATATATATATATACACACACACACACACACACACACACACACACACACACACAGGTCCTCCAGTCTCTCCTCATATGACTTTTGGTGCAGGCCCTGTACCATTTTTGTTGCCTTTCTCTGTACTGCCTCTACTCTATGTATGTCCTTACGGAGACGCGCTCTTCAGAACTTGACACAGTACTCCAGATGTGGTCTCACCAATGATTTGCACAGGGGCATCACCACCTCCTTTCTTCTGCTGGTGATACCTTTCCCTATGCACCCCAGCACCCTCACTGGCTCTCCCCACAGCTTTGGCACATTTTTGACCACCTTTAGGTCATCTGATACGACTATCCCCAGATCCCTTTCCTGTTTGGTGGCCATCAGTGACTCCCCCTTCCCCAATCATGTATGCCTCCCCTGGGTTCCTGTGCCCCAAATGTATGCTTTTGCACTTCTTTGCATTGAATCTTAGCTGCCACACTCTTGACCATTCCTCTAGTTTACCGAGGTCCCGCCTCATTTTTCCTTCACCTCCCAGAGCACCTACGCTGCTGCAGATCTTAGTATCATTTGCAGAGCCATACCTTTCCTTCCAGCCCCTTCATAATGCCACTTATAAAGACATTAAAAAAAAAATCCAGTTTCAGTCAAGGAGTAAAAAAAAAAAATTAACACATTAGGCAGTACAGCCTAGTGGTTACAGTCCCAAGCCAAGAACCTGGAAAACATGAAGACTCAGAACACTTGAATTTGTGGACCACAACCCCTCGTCTGCATACTACGTGAACCATGGCCAGGGAATGTCATAGAACATCCATGTGCTAATGAAAGCCACCTGGAACAGGATCTTCAGGAAGCAGGCTCTGCTGGTTCTCCGATCCTTCCAATATGAATGATAGGGGCCCCCTCAAATGCACAACATGAAGCAAGTAGTAGACAAACTACTGCAGGGGGCCCCCATTTAAAATTTGCACCACTCAGTCTCCCTATCAGGAACACCAGCTGGGGGCAGGGATTTGTATAGCCACTTCTTCCCACTTAGGATGCCAAGTGAATGGGAGACAAAGGCAAAGAAAAAGGGCATGTTTTCACCTTAAAGGTCAATCCGACTGGAGCCCCCCAGAAGCTACCAGCTGTAGTCAGGGATTCAGTTTATTTTTAGCGGAAGTCTAAAACTTCCATGAGTCAAAATCTGGAAGCCATTTCAATCTTCTGGAAGTCAAAATACTTCCAGGATCCCAGCTGTGGAAGTCAATATTATAGGAATGACCAATTAATATATGATAATTCAATATACCAGTGGGAAAATACAATTTCTTTCCAAAAAATCCATAATTTCTGACTTCCATACCTACAATGTTGGAAGTCATCTAGTTTTTGTGTTTTACATCTGGAAGTCAATGACTTCCTCCCCCTTTATTTTGGGAGTTTTTGACTCATTTTTGGAAGTCAAATACTCCAAAAATGGAGTTAACTGAACCCTGGCTGTAGTTAACACCTAACCAGTGAGGTGAGATTCACATCACAGTTCCGCTCCTTCCTTGCTCACATTACTCAGCAGGCAAGTCCATTGCAAAAACATGGAGCTCAGGCAACAATAAATTGGTACATAGTAAATATATTTTAGGGATTGTTGGGGGACCCTTGGCAGGTGGGGGCCCTAGGCTAGTGCTTATGTTGCCTATGCCTTAATCTGGCCCTGCAAAAGAGGAGAACATTATTACTTCTCTGTAAATCATTGCAAGAAAACATAATTTTTGAGAAAATCAAGAAATTATAAGCACCGCTACCCATGCTTCCCTGCTCACAAACTCAAGCATAACCACATCATTCCATGTTATAAAACCTTCAATCCTACTTCCCAAAGGCTTGCTCTTCGCACTCACAAATACAGTGTCCTGTACCTCAACATGCCTGGTCTCACCCTAACCTACTTTCCTCCTCGCTTCTTGCAATCCACCAACAGAACCTTCTTTATGCCACATATACAGAATGACTGATAGCAAAGTGTTGCATACAAGGAAATCGTAACACTGAGGAGTAATGGACTTTATGAGCTCATAAGGCCCCAAGACGGTAATATTTCACAAGTCAGTAACAGATTCCCAATACTCTACCTGAAATGCTAATCATGTAAAATGCCTGGAACAATTTGAAAAATGAAACCTGGTCAAGAGATTGTTTACTTAACTGTATAATGGTGGAACTAAATTTCTGATTACTTGATGACTACAAAAGACTGTGCTACTTTTAGGATTAGCTATAAGCGTCATTTGTTAGCAAATACTTTTTGTAACCATTTTACTGGACAGTTTTTGTTTTGCATGTTGTCACTGTGTTTTGTAATCTCTGGTACTCCCATGAAAATGGACATTGTATGTCCTTGGGTTTTTACCTGGTTACTAAAATTTTAAATAAATAAAAAAGTAAACAAAAAATAACAAGAAAGATATGGGACTTTGCTATTAGGTGTTTTATACTGTATATTACATTAGGACTGTTTAACTTATATTGTAGTCCGTGTCTTTATCACTAAGGCAGTTTTTTTGCTTTGCATGCACGTGCAAGATTGGGGAGACATTCGTGTTCAACTGTCAAGAGTTCCAGTAACATAAGAACATTAATGTCCACATTAAGTAATTTTTGTTTCTAAAGCACTATTCCATAAGATCATAGTGCTTTACAAAATACAAACCACAAAATCCATAAAATAGTAAAATATAAAATTAGTAATAAATACACCAAACCAATATATAATGACAGAGCACTAGACAATACTAGTATCGGGGAAAGCCGTAGTAAATAGATACGTCTTTAGAGTTGATTTAAAGCTCTCTGTGGTCAGGCACTCTCTAATGAGGAAGAGAATTTCACTGGGTCTGGGCTGCATAAGCAAAAGAACGAGCCCCAGAGGTCTTTAATCGGACCCTGGGAATCTCTAGCAATCCCTTGTCAGTGGAGTGGAGAGAGCAAGAGGTGTGAAGGAGATCCTGTAGGTAATGCGGCCCCTGCCATTGTAGGGCTTTATGGTTCAGTAATCGACCTTGAAGGTGATCCACCAGTATACAGGCAGCCAGTGCAGCTCGAAGAGCACAGTTGTGAAATGGCTGGATCTAGGTAAACCAGTCAGCAGTCTGGCTGCCATGTTCTGCACTAGCTGCAAACAGCGGATATCAACCCCCAGTAGCACTAGGCAAAGGGCATTGCAGTAGTCGAGGCACAAGATCACAAAGGCGTGGACCAATGTTGGAAGGTCACCAGGTGGGACCAGGTGCTTAATCCAGGCAATATTCCTAAAATGGTAAAAAGAGGTCTTAACAACAGCTGACACCTGAGATTTTAGTGTCAATCTGCCGTCAAACACCATGCCCAGAATCCGCACCTGATCAGAGATGAACAGCTGGCTGCCCCCTAGCTGAAGCCTGGAAGGCAAACCAGCCAACAATCCTCCACCTTGGCAGCCTGGGTCCACTACCAGCACCTCGGTTTTGTCCGGATTTAACTTTAGCCAGTTGGTGCTCATCCAGTCCTGGATCTTGGTGAGGCAGTTGTTAAAAGTCGAGATCGCATCATCTGTTCAGGCACAAAGGACACGTAGGGCCAAGTGTCATCTGCATTAGCAGTGAAAACTCAGCCCATACCGCCTTATGATGTCTCCCAATGGAAGCATGTACACTGCAAACAACATGGGGGACATCACAGAACCCTGTGGAACCCCACATGGCAGAGGGAGAGGGGCAGAGGAATAAATTTCTGACACCACTCTCCGAGTCCTGCCAGTGAAGAATGATCAAAATATTCTGAGGACAGTACCAGACAGTCCACAGAGTAGCCATAGGCACTCTAACAGAACCCCATGGTCCACAGTGTCAAACGCTGCAAAGAGATCAAGCAGAAATAAGATGGAATGACTTTTCTGATCCCTTGCTGTCAGGAGATCATTTAGTACCCAAACCAGAGCAGTCTCAGTACTATGTCTCTTCCTATATCCAAACTGGAGAGGATCATCAACATCATGAGATGTCAGATGGTCATCGAGCTGCACCACAAACACCTTCTCAATAACCTTGCCCACAAAAGGCAGGTTAGAGATCGGTCTATAGTTACCTAAACAGTCTGGGTCAGAGGTAGCTTTCTTCAAGAGGGGTGTCAAAACTGCCTCCTTCAGGGGTCAGGAAACACTCCTGAGTCCAGTGATCATCACACAATCTCAGTGAGGACCGGGCCAATAACCTCAATGCACCCCACAAGGAGGCACATTGGACCTAGCTGCAAACTACAGAAGGTCAGTCACAGACTCTTGATGATCCGCATGATGTTCTCGATCACTGGCTGGCCAAAGTTGGTTCAGACAGGCCCACAGCCTCTGCCACCATGCCCATTCGATGGTGTTGATCGGATCTCTGATCGGATTGTGACAATCTTATAGGTGAAGAACCGAGCAAACTCATCGCACTTTGCTTACAAAAACACTCTCCAAGGCTGGACACAGATTGGATTGCACAACCTGTCCACAGTCTTGAAGAGCTAAGCCAGTCAGTTCCTTGCCACGGCAATCTCCTTGGACAGATAATTCTGCCCTCTTACAAGAGATTGCCGATTGACAGTCCTTATAGTGAGCCATCAATACAAATTTGTCATCAACCAGGCCTGATCTCTGCCAATGCCGCTCTAACCTTCGGCTTCTACACCTCATCTCCTTCAAAGTCCTGTCAAACCAGGGAGACTTTGGGAGAAGGGTGAGGGGGCGAACATGGACAAGATCCAGGGAGTTAAGGGCACGAGTCACCACCTCATTGTAGGCAAGTACCAGCTCCCCCGGCTCTCCGCTTACCCTCGGCAAACTGGAGAGGTCTGTCACGGGAAAAACACTCTAATACTATTGTATAATATTTGTATTATAAATAAAAGGTCTGTATATGTAATTGTCCCACACAAGTTAGCAGTTTGGCTTTTAACCTTCAAGGTGTCAGTGAGGATGTCATTAAACTAACCAGGGAAAAACCTAATTAATGCCTTCCTTTCAGAGAGATAGTTTATGGCCCTCATAACCTGTGCTGCCATCGAAGCGTTCCATATATATGAATTTTATGACGCAGCAGGAAGGAGGAAGTCTTGGCTAACTCTTATTGGTTTTCTCACACCTTAGTGACAGATTGTGGGGTTGTAAAGGGTTTCAAAGGAAATGTTGATCAAAGACTGTCATATTAGGGAAATGGTTTTTTGCTGATGTTCACATTAATTAAAATACCTCCTTGTAGATAACTATGTTAGAATTAATTCTATGGGGGGGGGATCTAGCTGATCTCACCAAAAGGGGGTGGGGAAAGATAGAGTTAAAATTAAACACTGTATGTGGGAAATGTGTGATATATGATTCTAGACTAAGAGAGACAGTTCTCTGAAAGCACTTAAAGGTAATAGTTAGAAAAGATTAAAATATTTGGGGTAGGAGTTCGTATTTTGTAACTTTCCTTTTTTTTGTGGTTATGTGACTATGAGCTGTGTGAGAAAGAGACTGGTTCTGTATTTTATTTTACCTGTTTTAAAACGTTTTAGTAAACAACATTTTCTTTAAAATACTGCCTGTGCTCTTTTCTGTTATTTTACATGTGATGCTGAATCTGTGTTTAAGTCTGACAGATATTAAAGGGCTTGCATGATGTTACTAAGCTTGAAAAAGGTAAGAAATATCTAGGTCTCTTATAGAGTTCTAAGGGTACATTTTGGAAAACCTGGCTGGGTGCCCCTGGGTGAAGGATTGTAATGCATCCCCCGAAGAGGGTACGTATCCAAGTCCGTTAATTGGGTATGCTAGTATAAGGTTCATAGTTTGAATCCCTCCAGAACTTGAAGCTAACAGGTGATTCGGACCCAAAGCAGACAGGAGGGTTACCCTGTTACCTGTTCACACTATTGCACTCTGAGGTTGGCACTGTGGGAGCAGAGGGCCTGACCTGTAGAGTGCGTCTGTGATAAGGTCTAGTACCGCCAGCAGACCATCTGGAGTCAAACCCCTTAAAGGGTGGTACCAGACCACCTCCGTAGGGGCAGATCCATTTGGAGGGGCCTTGAAGCTGAACCTTATAGTGTGGTGGTCTGACCACCCCACCGGCTTCACCACCAGATCAGAGAGCTCCATCCTTAGAAGGAAGACCAGATCCAATGAGTGCCCATGATTATGGGTAGCAGCAGTAACTACTTGTGACAAGCCCAACAAATTCATCAGTTGGTGGAAGCTTTGACCAAAACACAAGAGTTCATAATTGACCCAGGCAATGAAATCACCCAGAATTGTCCATCTGGGGGACTCAAACACCTGGTCAATGATTAAGTCTACTACTTCCTTTTTTTTTCCTATTATGTATTTTTGCTCTGGAACCTGGCTGACGGCTATGGCCCTACCTCTGTGGGATCCATCCTCTGGCCCCACGTGTCCCAGCTCATGCTGATCACCCGGTAGTTCCCCCATGGTGGGGCCAGGGAGTCAAGTGCCAGCTTTCTCCCTCTCCCAAGAGCATAATCCAGAAGCCCGGGGGGGGGGGGGCACAGGGACATGGAGCCATCATGGAGCCTGCAAGCTCCCTTTTCCACCTCTCTTTACTCCAGTCCCCCCTCCCACCAATGTAGTGACGCCAGTATGTGCCTCCCGACCCATACTGCCCTTGAGCCACCGCCAGAGGGCAGTCAACTAGTAGGACAACTCCCCTGAGAGAGGAGAGCAGTCCTCTGGACACTCGATCCTCTCTCAACCCCCACTGCTGAACCCTGGCGATCCAGGCTCTTTCCAAACCCAGGACACTGGCATGGCACAAGGTGTAATGACCAGTGCCACAACCTCCAGTGCCACCGGGCCAGCTTGAAATCTGCTACTTCTTGCAGGAATTCCTTCTCATTACTGGGAGGTCAGTAAATGAGAAGTATCCTGCAACCTGCACCCATGATGCACTCAAAAGTCCTGGTTATTCTCACAGGGATGTCTCCAAGGCCCAGGTCTGATTTAAAATAAACAAATGACTACCCCACCCCTACAATCCAATCTCGGGCAGTGTATCTCAGAGTACCTGGCTGGAACAGCTGATTCCAATACTGGGTCAGCATTATCGTCCAGCCAGGTCTCGGTGATACAAGCCAAGATTTTTGACTGACCTGGCGTTACATATCACCGCCCGAGTAAGATAGGATGGCGATGTAGACCAAGCTACCTGCCCACACAATATGGAGCCTTTGAGTATGGGAACCACACAGAGAGGTCCCCTTTCCTGGACCCATTTTGCCCCAGGGTGTCTCATTATCTTCACTGCCCCCAATCTGCCCACCCCGTTCCCTCGCCCCACCAGACCCAAGTCCAAAAACTCATCTTTTCTTCCCCCTCCTAGCTCTCCTCAATTAACTCATCCACCACTCTGCTCTCCCCCCATCCCTCCCCTAAGCCAGCGACCAGCACAGCCCTCCTCTCTCCACCATGGCTGGCAGCTGACTGAGCTCTCAATGAGTGCATACTGCAACAGCTGATTGTACTGTACTGTACAGTATATGCTCACTGAGAGCTCAGTTGGCCATGGTTATGAATGGAGGGCTGTGCCAGTCGCCGGCTCAGGGGAGAAAGGGGGGAGCAGGTCAGTGGACCAGTACCTGCTGGGGGGAGTCTATTAGAACACCAGGGACAGGTCTAGGTCAGGATAGGGAAGGTGGTCCACTATACCACCAGGGACTGATCTATGCATTATATGGTCAGGTCAGGATAGGAAGAATGGTCCGCTAGACCACTAGGGAAGGTGACATATTGGTACACCGGCAGATCGGGATTAGGGAAGGGGGACTGCTAGCCACCAGGGAGTTTTTAGGAAATGTACAAGAGATTGGGAATAGGGAGTCCGAGAGTGGAACTACTGAACACAAATACAGGTGACGTAGGGCATGGTTGTGGGTGGGAGAGGGACCGTTAGACACCTGGGAAAGTTACAATCTTATGATCAGGCTGAAGATTGGTGAGGGGAAGGGCCCTGGACACCATAGAAAGCATTTATTAGTACCTTCATTCATGGTTTTCAAAATGCCAGCTTTGGTTACTGACAACAAACTGTGTCATTCTACACAGTATGTGAAGTCGGCACCACGTCGGGACGTATGCACGCAAACACTGAGGAACACACCTTATTCAAGGTGCATGCGTTCATGAACAGAAGTAACATCCAGTGCACAAAGGGCAAGCAGAAAACATGGCTCACTGCACTGGGAGTAAAGGCAAACTCGTTACGGTGGGAAGGACTTGCCACAAGGTAATAACAGTTTAAGTAAAGTCACACCACCGCATTGAAAAGGCGTCGAGGCATTGGCACATTTGAATGGTTCAGGAGCTACAATGGCAGGTGTTCTCCTTTACGGATAAAAGTTTGGGGCCTTTAGATGCCTCTGTAATTATTCTGTTTGCTTTTATTTCTTTAACTATATTTTCATCGTTTTGTTAGTATTTTTCCTACTATTGAAAAAAGAACCCAATGGAATTCTTGTACTGAATTACGATGTCAGAAAAGCTTTACTAGCAAGAAATGCAGTGTATTTTAATGGGAAACAGCAACTCCCCTTTTCAAAGTTTTATAGAAGTAACACTTTCTACCACCAAAATATTATATATTGTGTAGAAACGTATGATTTGTGACAACCTGTGATCCTTTGTTATAATTTGGCAGGTAATATTTTCTTCATAGTCAGATTTTACTTGGCAAGAAAAAAAGAAAGAGAAATAGAATAATAGATAGGTTACAGTGAATTACAAGGCTGTAATTCCATCAAGGGGTTCTGGGGACATAGAAACCTCTCGCGCTTCGCTCTTGAGGTTATCTATGTCCCCAGAACCCCAAGATGGAATTGCAGCCGAGTAAGTCACTGTAACCTATTTGTTATTTTTTTGTAATATATGGATGAGAGAAGGTGGCTCTCAAGGTCTCTATGATGTCATCAACTCCCTCAATGGAAACACAGCCTTGTTGTGGATGTTCATCCATCCACTATTCTATATATCTTGAGGAAAAAAATCAGTGACGATGGTATTATTGGCATTGGGTTATTGGGAGTGGACTGTAGCATTATTGGAAAGTTGCTATGTATTACAAGATTTTTTTTACATCGTTTTTGATGCTATTATTTTAGCGATCCATATATTGCAAGTCAATTAATGTTAATGCAAACATATAAATGGCAGTTTGTTGGTGAAAAAAGCATCTGTTTCTTCTAAAAAAGACAGAAAAAAATATATTCAGTTTCTCACTGAAATACACTAGATTCATAAGTAGTTGGCAGTTTATGCCATCATAATACCAGAATACTACTGAATTCCTTTTAATAGCAGTGTGAAAAACAAAGGTCTAAACCTACTCATTTCACTGCACTAACTAAATAAAATACAGCTGTCTTTTTATTAGAGGTAAACACCCACTGTTTAATGGTTGATTTTACCTTTAATGGTGTTTCCTTAGTAGTGTGTGTGCATACCTCTTAACTGTCCCTGATTTTCAGGGACGTCCCTGATTTTTTGCCTCAAAATTTTACTCTGTCCCTCCTAAAAATTGTGTTTCCATGACCAAACAGTGGGGGTTGTAAGCACAAAAAGATGTCAAACATTAAAGTTACAGACTTGTTCTTCATTAGAAAATACATTTTACACTAAGCCCCTTATTCTACCAGCTTCCTGAGTGTATATCGCCAATTTTTAAAATGTGTCCCTGATTTTGGTCCTTTGTCCCTGATTTTTTTAAGCGTTGTCCCTGATTTATGAGAAAGGAGGTTGAGAGGTATGTGTGTGTCTCGCTGAATTGACTACTACTGTGTTTTGTAACATGTTAATCAGGAATGTGTTACTAAGTTGCCCGTGTCACGTGTTATTAACATGTTAATGATTACATGTGTTAATAAGGTGGTAATAGGGTGCTGTGTCATGTGTTCATCAGGCATTACTAATGTTTTCATAGGTAAAGTTGGTAGCAGTTAACTGGCTGCATATATGGGAAAATATCAGATGGCTTTTTCTGTGGGGAAGAGGGCCATTTATGTAATATATATATTTATACAATAGGGGTGAGGTGGTATGCCATTCTTTATTTCAGGATAAAACCACCACCATGAGATATCGTACTCTGCTGACATCACCAGAGTGTGATAACCGGAGTTTTCTCCAGTTATGATACTGTAATGACATCATCACCAGTGTGATAACTGGAGTTCTCTCCAGTTATCACGCCCCTATTGTATAAAATGAATACATGATGTGCACTTAGTATAAATTATTAATTCTTTAGGGGACTGCTGGATACTACTCATGGCTTCGCCCCTTGTGAATATCCAGAGGTCACTCTAAAGGAGTGAAAATATTTTCCGTATCACACTTGTGCCCATCATGTATCCCATAAGTAACATACATGCTAGAAAGTATAGTTTACAAGGTAATAATGCCCCAGAGGGGGATTTATGAGCTTAAAAAATATAAGGCCAAAGGGCGAGTGGATTTATAACCTTTAAGTTTCCAAAGATTGCCTTTTGTCATGAGTACACAGACCTTTTCTAGTGTTGGTTTCATAGAATACAGTTGATTAACTGGAAAATGGGCATATTTAACTTTTTGTTAAGAGATGTGAAACAATTTCCAACAGTGCAGAAGTTAACATTAATTAGCTTGGCAACTGCAAAGTGATCCCCTTATTAATTCCAGCTGACAGTGAAGGAGCCATGATGACTTAAGGCATGTTTACACTATCTACCAGTTCTCATTTGTGTTGTGGTTCAGGCTGCTCTGTTCAATCTGATGTGATGATGTTTCAGTGCAAATGAGTTTCTGGTGTTTCCATCAAACATCTGTGAGTAGCTGGGAGGGGGTGGCCAGCAGTTGACAGTGATGGCTGTACAGTAATAACTGTCAAAGTCAGCTAGAGCGTGGATCTATTATTATTTCCCAGTTATCAGCAGCGCGGGAACCGCATCCCTTTTAAGCAGTGTAAAACTTTGCAACACTACAGCAGGCAATGAGGGAGGGACTCTGGCATCTGAGGGAGGTCCAGCTGTTCTGGAGATTTCAGTAGAGAACTGTATCCCTTCCAAAAGGTTTTACCACACTACAGTGGGCAATGAGGGAGGGACATGGGCATCAGCGGGCAGGTCCAGCTGATTCAGAAGTTTGGCGTGAGATGTGATGGAGCTTTACCAGGGCAGGTGAAGCACTGTGTCTACATGCTGGCAAAAAAACCCAAAAATACATGCACTAGTACACAAACCCAACAAAGCAGCGATTACGGTTTGCCGCAACTAAGCAACCTACAACATTCTGCAGTTCATTTACACAACCTGATCTGCACTGCTTGTAACAGTGCAGATCAAGTCGTGTAAATGGGCCTCTTGTCATTGGACATGCAGATCATGTGACTGTGAGGTACTGCAACATGGTTACCATCTGACTGTTCTGTGGCAGTGTTCTCCCTACCTTTGGAAACTGTTTAAAAACTGCAGTAAGTAAGTAAGTGCAGTGCATGCATTATCTGAGAACTGTGCTTTTAGAATAAGCTTTTTGCAAAGTGAACCAAAACTGTATGAAAAGTCATTTTTAGGAACGTCTGTAATGCGTGTCTTCTTGTGAAATGAATCCAAACTGTTCAAATGCCATTTTCAGAAAGTCTGTTGTTTGTAAAACGTGCCATTTTTGGGAAGTGAAACCAAAGTTTTTTTATTTAATTGTTTTAAAAAATCTGGGGTTTGTTTTGGGGGGGACTCAAACTGTTGAAAAAAACAATTTTTATTAAAGTATGTTACAAAAATGTGCTCTGGAGGCAAGCACAAATGGTTGAGAAACCTTTTTTTTTTGTAATCAAACTCTGGTTTTGAGACTGAGGTAGGAAATTTAAAAAATGTCAAATGGTTCAAGCCAGTTGTTTAATTCCGGTGGTATATGTAAGCAACAAGACAAAACAAGATGTGCACAATGCTGGCACAGCATACGCCCAGGGGCGTAGTGAGGGTCAATGCCACAGGTGGAGTGCCTTCGACCCCTGGAAGTGCATTGCACCAGTACAATTCTCACCTTGAAGTGCCTTATTGCATTTATAAAACGGGCCAACTGTGAAATTTGGGGAACAAAATGCCAACTTTTTTTTTTTTTTTTTTAATTAAAACCAGGTATTTTCTTCTGGCTGTTAAACATCTGTCTATACTCACATTCTATAGACAGAACATTTGTCTATCATGGTGTGCAGGAATTCAAACAACTGCAGAGTTCTATTGGTAGAATATTCACCTCTCCCCACACAAATACACACAACAGAAGACCTCGTCAAAGCCAGGGTTTCAGTTTATAACCAAAGCAGGGCAAGCTACAAAAATGTCCCTGGTAGCAAGTAAGGACAGTTTGGGGGTATTCTATGGTGTGAAAAGAAGCCAACAAAATAGCACTGTGAGAGTACTGTATTTCATTTTAATTTGTGTAGGGGTGTAAGGAGGGGAATATAGAGGAAAAGAACATTAAAATCAGTTTATTGTTTTTATTTTGAAGTAATTTTATTTTTAGGCCCAGGAGATTTTTTTTTAGTGAGTAAAGGTGGCAGCTATGTTTGTAATGTTAATCAGGAATTAAAAAAAAAAGGCATTGATATTGTTAGTGTGCTGTGTGCTGACTGTTGGCACTTTATTTTACCCATGCGTTGTGCTCTCTCAATGCACACGTCCTTGCCAATCAGGATGCAATATCTTCCCTACCCATTTTATAAAGACTTAACTTGAGTGGTATAGGGAATTAATTCAGGGGCATATGGTGTGGTAAACCTCTACATATCTATAGCTTGATTTATTAAATTGTGAACCTACTTGTGGCAGATTTTATACTATGAAATCAAGTAATTTGCTGAAGGTCAGTTAGTGTGAGTGATTATGACAGACTTGGAACTTGGATTCTCCGACTGGACAGTTCTGTGCACTAATCCTTTTTACTCTACCTCACAATCTTTCATCACTCAAATATAGGACATTGTCCAACAAACTGGGGAAAACTGCTATATGCTGGAAAGTGCAGTGGACAAGGCCTACCTAGATTTCAGTAAGGCTTTGAACACCGTTCCACATACGAGGCTAGCGAGCAAGCTGGGTAGCTTAGGGGTGGGTAAAGAAGTGGTTAACTGGGTAAAAAAGTGGTTAACTGGGTAAAAAATTGGGTAGAAGACAGGCAACAGAGGGAGGTGATAAATGGAGTTCACTCTGATGAAGGAAGGGTGATCAGTGATGTACCTCAGGGATATATACTGGAATCGGTCCTCGTTAATGTCTTGACAAGTGACATTACAGAGGAGCTCGAAGGGAAGGTCTGCCTTTTTGCAGATGACACCACATTCTGCAACAGGGTGGACACTGCTGGGGTGGTGGTGCAAAGGATGTGGAGAGACCTGAGAAAACTAGAGGAGTGGTCAAGGGTACAGAGCTTGGTTTCAGTGTGAAAAAGTGCAAAATAATGCACTTAGTGCACAGAAACCTAGCACAGAGTACAAAATGGGTGGGGGTGGTACTGATGACATCCAAACAGGAAACAGACCTATGGGTAATCATATCAGATGACCTGATAGTGGCCAGGCAGTGCAACAAGGCAGTCAGGAGAGCTAGTTCCATGCTGGGGTGCATAGGAAAGGGTATCACTAGCAAAAAGAGGGAGGTGATGTTGCCCTTGTATAGGTCACTGGTAAGACTTCACCTTGAGTACTGTATCCCGTTTTGGAGACTGCATCTCAGGAAAGACATGGAGTGTAAGCAGTTCAGAGGAGGGCAACTAAAATGGTGTGGGGTATGCATCAAAAGCCCTATGAGGGAGACTAAAGGACTTCGACATGTACACTCTGGAAGCGAGGGGGGGATATAATAGAGACCATTAAACACCTCACATAAGGAACAGGAGGGAAATATTTTTCAGACAAAAAGTTATTCAAGAGCAAGGGAACATGATATGAAGCTGGAGGGAGGTAGATTCAGGAAAGATGCAAGGAAGTACTTCTTCAGAGAAAGAGTGGTAGGTTCCTGGAACAGCCTTCCATTAGAGGTAGTAGGGACAAAAACAGTGGTGGGGTTCAAGAATGCATGGGATAGGCACAAGGGAATTGTAGTGGAAAGGAAGGTGGGAGGGAGAAAGAGCTATATGTAATGTAGGGTCTGCAGTGAGAATGTAGATAGAAAAAATGGGCAGAATGGGTGGGCCAAGTGGCCCTTATCTGCCGTCAGATGATGTTTCTATGTTTCTAAATGTGAGGCACAGGTTCAGCTCAGAACACAGTGAAGTGAGTGATTTCATCCTAACCAAGTTTGCTGCTCACTGAGCAATACAGATTAATATAAGCTTTAAAGTCTTAGCATAGAACTTTGGAACTAACCCTCTCTAGGTAGGACAGAGGGATTGAGGTGGTAAAATGAGTAATGTGGAGTTTTTGAAGTGGTATGGTCACTGGTCCTCAACACTGACTCCCTAAGCTTTTTTTGGTGGCAATGTTCAGTAACTGTGCTACCTACCATTGCAGCTGCTTCCCCTGGGAACAGCAGACTACCAACTTCAATTAAAAAAGCAGACCCCAGTACTTGCTGGCGCACTGCAGCTGCTGTTGCTCCAAAATGCTCTACAAAGGGCTCTTCCTATTTATTCTAATTACTACCCCATACCTATTTCATATTACAACACTGAAACTGTGTTTTTATTTTTACAGGTAACTACTGTAAAAATCACTGTAGAGGCAATTCTTATTTGGAAAGCTTGATTTAAAAATACCCTGGTCCTAACCACTCTATGACTGGTTTTCCGATGCAGTACAGAGATCCAATACAAGAATGATCCCTGATCATCCACAAGTACGGTCGACTTTCACCGTTGAAATTAATCCATAAATAACTTCAAGTTGCTGTCTGGTTTATTTAGCTTTGACCATCAGGAGAAGCTAGCCAGGCTAACAACCTAAATAACAAAATGTAAAAAAATGAGGGGTTCACACTCCCAAGTTCTTTGTAGTAAAAAGCTGAGGCTGATGGGCTATCTGGTCTTTACCCTCTGAGGTAGGCCTGGATAGAAGCTGAAGCACTGGGGTAACTGTACTAGTTTTGCACCAGTCTGTTATTTTTGTACCTGTCATTTGGCACTACAAGCACTTTAATTGGCTGGAGAATGTGTTTGTACTTATATGAGGCTATAAACCACTCCAGGGGCACTAGCATGACCTGCTTAAAACACACGGTGTTATTTGCAACTATATACTGCCTCAGTTTTTTTACTACATAGAACTTGGGAGCGCAAACCCCGTTTTGCATTTTGTTATTTGTTTAGGGCTGGCCATCTTGGGTTCTGCACCCACTTCCCTTCTAGAGCGCAGCTGCTTCGTGGTTGCTTTAATGACCCAAGCAACCTGATGGTAGACCTGGCAGCCAAAAACAGATTATTAAAGTTCAACGTCACTTTTTTAAAAGACCAAGCTGGAACTTAAATAAGAATTTCCATTTGGGGTATCCAATGGGAATATACAGTTTAGCATCTCAGTTTCCTCTGCCACCAAATTATTCTTTGGGGACACTCAAAAATTATATATATTTTTTCTTGTTTTTTTCTGCACCATGCTCCCTCCCACCAACCCTTGGCCCCTACTCAAGCCCTGACCACACTCAAGCCCCATTATCTCACCTTCTCCCTGGGCTTATCTTACCCTTATGTTGTCCCTGTAATTTGCCACCCCCCCAAGGTGGAACCCTTGGGATGAGGCCAGGTCTCTTGGGTACAGAATACCTAGCCATCAGGAGAGTGCCCAGGTTGATGAGTGCAGGGCCTGTCGATGTGGTGAGGCCATCATGCTGCGGGGGGGGGGGTATTTCCACTTTTTTGCCCATTCCATCCCTCGAGACGCAGGCAGCTGTAGTGTGCATGCATGTGAATGTGCATAGTGTGCCACTGGCCAGCGTCTCCCCTTCCCTAAGCTGCTGCATTGCACTGCAACTCGTGGGCACCCAGGAGGCAGTATAGCAGAGGAGATGGTGGCCCTCCCTCTGTAGAGTGGTGCTGCTACCACTGTACCGACGGGCAGCTAAAATTATATATCTTTAATTTTAATTACTTCTGAAAACAGAAGCAAAAGGTATATCAATTTCTGGGTCAGAAGTTCTACTTCCCAACTCCTCTTATGTGTCACCACAGGAAAACAATGGCCATGGAAGCAGGAGGTGGTGGTGGGGGTATCTGAGGTATTGTGACCCCAGTATCTAATATAGCCAGCACCTAGGACACACACTGAGGCTACTGCTGGGACAGAAAGGCAGAAACAGAAGTCAGAGCCAAATGAGCGCTACGAGCTTCTGTTCATGATAACTCTTCTACTTCTGTCTCTGTTTGCACTGACAGAGTGGGTGGTCCCAGCATTACTTATATTGTTGAGGAAGTGAGTGCAGCTGCCTGCATGCTGGCGGCCTATAAATACCTTTGTTGGTATTTTTGACATCTTCATGGGACTCCTTCAATGAGCTAAAAGAACTGCTTATATTTTCTATTGACCACTTACCTTAGGGGTCTCAAAAGATAAGATGAAAAATCACATTAAATTATTTGGTGCTCATATTAGACAAGACAACCACTGGGCCAAGTTGTTATTTGTTCCACAAAGAAGTTAAGTACGCTAATATCATATTACTGCTATCATCTAGAATTCTGATCACAAATACATACTCCACACTAATTACTAGAAAAAGACACTGACCAAGATGCATGGTTTTATCACTGTGTTACAAAGAATATGACCAAGTTGTGCAAGTGGAATATGCTTAAGATCTAGCGATTGGTTAGCCCATCACATTAAGTATGTCTCAGGCAAATGAAAGGGAATATCTACCTTCTAACTAAAAATCTAAAATTTAATTACACCAATCTTGAATCACATTCAGTTATGTTGTACAATACAGAACTGCTCAATACTCAGACTGGGCAGAACTCTTCGGCAATTTTTGGTGGTCTCTGTGATGTCACTGTCTCACCAGTTCCCATTCAAACCAATCTAATGTGACTGAGGACTTTAAGTAGGATGGGACCACACAATGGATTTTCAATTTGAAGATGCACATTCGCTTGAAGCAGCTTCCATCATGATGTAATGACATTTCTAAGAATACCAGACGATTACAGTTCCAGAGCTTTAATTTAATTTGCACCAGTTGAGACAAAGTTAATATAAGTCTGCAATGCTTGATTTGTTCGAATGTTTTGCGACACTTTTTGTCTTAGTAAAAATCTGAATTATCTGGGCTCAACTAAATGTTTAACATAGGGTTACAGAAACAATGAGTGCGCATACACAAAAAACACTAAAGGTACAAAGGAAAAGGCAGGGGGTGAGCACAGGGAAAGTGCAAGAGAGGATAAAGTCAAAAATCAGATAAAAAGATGAAAGAAAACATTGTGAGACTATGAAAAAAGCTTAAAGAAGAGGAAAAGAATATGAAAGCTGATACAGAAATAAGAAAATCACGGAGATAACAGGTGAAATAAAGGGCATAAAGATTAAGAGCCCAAACGTCTTAAGGAGACAGGAAGGAAGAAAGAAGCATTATGCAAAGCAATGGAGAGAAACAGAAAGGCTAAAGGAGAGAAACACGTCAAAAGCTACTCATCAGTTGGCAAAGATGTGAAGAGCTGGCAGTAGATTTTGTTCCTAGGTTCTGTCATTCATTTCAAACTGACAGGATCCTGTGTGGGCTGCAATGAAGTCATGCTGCTGAAGTGAAGGGGGACATTTCTGCAGGACAGTTGTAACACATAAAGAGGGGAACTCCTGCGAGTAAGTCTCTGGTCTTTCAAGAAGTCTTCCTGGTAAAACAGTTTTAAATAAATAATACATTTTCAGGGCCGCTCAAATCACCTGCACACATGGGTTTTTCAACAACAAACTGCATTCGTCTCCAGAACACAAACCAGTGCTTCCCACAAGGCTTTTCTTTGGCCTCCAAACATGGAAGTTAAATTCTGTACTGGGAAGCCAACTATTTTAGCAAGCAGGCTGAAACTTGTTGAAGTGTAGCACAGAGCCAAGTTCTAAAAGTTGTTTGTGTAAAAACCTCAGATGGGATAGATAGGTGGGACATGAAGTGGATTTTTCTTTGCGCGTGTTTTGTCTGCTCTGTAATATGGCCACATCCCTAGATCCAGCTGATGGATGGGAGTTGCAGCTTTCATCCACAGAACACACTGACCCACCATGAAGTGACTCTGGGGGCTGGGCCAAAGACCAGTTAAAACTTCAAACAAGGCTATTTACTGTAGAAACACCAGGCAGTCAGTGTTGGTATAATTACAGCCCTTACTTCTGATTGGGGGTATTTATTTTTCTATCCATCTTCTTGTTACTGCTGACTTAGCAGCTCCTGTCAAGACCACCCGGCTATTTGAAGTTCTGGGCAAAGTCTACAGTAGCTGAAAGGGTGACCAAAGTCAGTGTGGAACAGCAGATTTACTGTCTCTCCTGCTGCTGCTGCAGTACTGTGACCACTGAAAAACTGCAGCAGTTTTAAAGTAACATTTTGAAAAAAATGTAAGGGATCCAGTTTGGAAGTTTTTTTTTTTAATCAAATTTAAAAGCACAAATATTTTACTCCATATTAGCAAGAAGGAGACATGATAAAGGAGACAGATGGAATGACAGATTGCAAGACAGACAGAGACAGGCAATTACTAACAGAGATAATTATTTATAGAATGTAAACAAGAGACAGATCATACATATAATTTATTTCAGCCACTGATAGATTTTAAATGAAGCTAAATCATTTATTTTAATCTTGAGCACATCAACAGCATTTATGTCCACTTTAGGTCACAATTCAACCCTTAACCAATGGAAGAACAGCTTGTACAATGTCTAGCGATATCACAATTTGGGCTTATGCTGCTCCCAAAACAAATAGCTGAAATGAAATAAACAGTTAAATCGTCATAAAAAGAACAGTTCTAAAAGCCATATAGTGTAAAACACATTGTTTAAACCAGACATAAAATGATCTTCGTCAGAATATGTCACTTTCTCATCATCACTTGTTAGGGAGCAGGACTAACGTAACTCCCTCATGGCTCTGCCAACCATGAATTACTGGCATGTCCATCACTCATGAAAGTTATATGACATAATGTGAGTCAGACATACTGAGTCAGGCCACTGAGTACTCTATAAAGTATAAGTTTTATTACATTTTAACAGATTTATATTTTAACACTGTGTGAGTTGTGCAGTTGATATCAAGAGTGAATATTTACCATGCTCTCAGGAAGGGCTCCCAAAACTTGGGATTTCCTCCCAAGAAACAAAAAAAATGTGTAGATTACATATGTATATGTATATATGTATATATATATCTATATATACAGTACATATATATATATATATATATATATATATATATATATCTCTATATAGATCGATCAAACTTTTATTTTATTCAGGAAAACATGTCTTAAGGGAAAGACACCCTGTTTGCAAGACAGTCCTGTGATCAGATGTTAAACAATACAAAATACACGTATAAAAAAAAAATACACACACCACCATCAGTAGAGGTAAACATTACAAGATATTAAGTGTCTTCTTCTTGTGAGTGTTGTCATAATTGATATCTTTTTGTCTTATCACAATGATGTGACGAAGCAATCAGAGAATAGCTTTCACAATGCTAATGACATCACACTTGCCTAGCGCAGCACTGAAGCCAACGGTTAAAATCAGAGCAAAACAGTTTGTTCTTCAAACAAACAGCTGGCTTAAAAGCATTAACTTCTAAACTTAAGCTGTTTGAATACATACTGATCTGTCACAAACCAGACAGTTTACCATCATTTGTGAGGGGGCAGGACTTTTTGTAACTCACTTGTGGCTCTACAACTTGCGAGTTATGGTTGTCTCCATCCCACTTGAAGATGAAATGCATATTTTGAGTTAGGCCCATGAGTGTGTGTGCTCGTACACACATATATATATATATATATATATATATATCTTCTGTATAAAGATATACAGAAGATACATATCTATATATAGAAGATATGCAATGCACTTTAAAGAAAGTAGAGGAACATATATCAAATGATCTTACCTGCACAATGCTTTTTAAATCCTGTACATATGTTCTTTCGGTCTGAAGGATTTCCTGTACAACTCTGTCCACATACAGTAGCTTGGGACTTCCTGGTTCCCTTGCTGGGGATATAGCACCATTTTTATAGGGGCCTTTGGACTCCGCTCTTTTGAGCATACTCAGTCTCTTTTCAGCAACTTGTAAAGAATTTCGCTGGTCACAGCTGCTTCCTCTCCACTGTTCATTGTTTGGCAAATGCTTGGCTGGCGTCAACTCTAATTTTATAGCCCCAGCATCCTTGTCCTGGTTAAACAAGCCCAAGTGGCTATTTGAAGCGAGGGTCATCCTACTGCCAAAGGAACAATGGCTATCCCGGGATGAAGCTGATGAGGATGTGGAGCTGAAGCTGACAGGACGGTCACTGTCCGATAATTCCATGGTCCTTATTCCACAGTATTGAAAGTTCCCGTTTGGTTGCTGTAAGCCCTCTGCTGCAGGGGTGATCAGTACTGTCCTCTGGTTAGGAGTCTCCGGTAGTGGCGGCACAGCATCTGGAGGGATATGATAGTCATCTGGAAAATAATTACAAAAGAGAATAAGAATAGTTACTTAAAGCCTGATCCAGAATATACATATGCTAAGGCTTCACCAAATAAGATACTTGCATCTTGAGGCCATCCCACCATCTGAATAATGCAAATACCAGCTGCTCAGTCCCCTCCCTAGCATCTTGAGCAACAAATAATGAATATTAAATCTTAACTACAGCAAATCAGCCTTTAGCAAGGAGCAGAAATGATGTTTATAATAACTGGATGTGGCATCGTCCATATAGGTGAGCCCTGACACAGCTGTCTTGTATACCCCTTTCCCATTCGCCACAAATCTGGGAGAACCCCCGAATATTTAAGATTATAAAACCAACCAGCAGTGAATTTGCAAAAGTCCAGAGCTCTTCAGAATCTCAAATTTGGCAAACTTGAACTCACTTAAACACTATTTTACGTTTAACCCAAAAGCCAGAGTCTCTTATTTTTCCATATTCTACCCTTCCCTAGTACCCTGATGGTCAAAATTGTAACAGTGGCTCCCTTTCTCCTGCTCAGAGGACAGGTTAATGGCTGCCTTCATAGCAAATGCCAACACTGCTCCCTGTCAACCAGGGGGAGATACAGGAATACTGGACAGTCCACTTCCATGATGCAAGTGTCCTGCTGCCAGCCTGTGTGCGAGATTCCAGGAACTGCATGTTCCCAAAGTTAATTTCTATTGGAAGAGAAGCAAAACCTCTCAAGTTTGCTGTTTGTTTCGGATCAAGTTTTCAGACGTTTTTTCTGTTTGCTACCATTCACTGGTATATCACCTTCCTCTATAGGAGAGGACTTGCTGGGTCCTGTGTTATGTGTATGTGTATGTGTATGTGTACAAGCTTCAGTCAATTAATAAAAATGCCATCCACAGTAAGAACTAACAGGACTGACTCCAAGATTACATACAGTCCCATCCCTATTGTTAACCAAGGTTAAGCAAAACTATTTTCAATGACAGAGAATTTAATAATTGCATATTATTGCATCAGAACATTGACTTTAGCATATTTTGACTAGCTTCCAGATATCAGTGGTTGCTGATAACATGGGACAATGCTAACATCAATGGCATTAAAACATCAAGCGATCATAAAACAAGGGACAGGACAACAAAACTAATTTTTCTAAACAGAGGTAGAGCTCAAAGTCTTTCCAACTGCTGGCATCTGATAAGGCTTGTCAAAAAACCTATGTTTACATTTTTTAGCGTCTGACTAACTTTTACTGAAAGAAAGTTTATTAGTTAAAAACAATCAACTTTTCTTAGTTATATGTATCCTCAATAAATCAAGGAACTGTATGTTCTATTATGCAGATGATGGTGCCTTAGTTACTATGGAGATCCCCTCAAAGTACCATGTGTAAAGTTTCATCACCAGCTGGGTCTTGCTGTTAGCCCTACAGTAGCTAAAGCTTAAAGTCACTGCTGGAAAATCTCCAGGGCCCCTTCTAAGAGTGTATGAGAAATCTCACTTGTTCGGCTCGGCTACAGGACTCAAAAGTTATCCAGCCAACTGCATTAGCATCTGAAAGCTGGGTGGAACAATGGCTGGGGGTGAGGGAAATAAGAGAGGCAATGCATCTTTCTGTCAGATTCTCATAACACAAGATGCTGGGTGCACAACAGAACTGCTCTACTGGGCCTCCAACATGTTAGCCAAATTCTGGTTCATTTTCTATAGGTATGTAAGTAAGTATATGTATATGTGTATGCGTACATGTATATACACACACACACAGAGCAAAAACCTACAGTAATGCATCTATTAGGGTTAAAGTGAAGAGCATAAACAGAAGGAAAATTTTTATTTTTAATTTTATCTATTTCGTTTTTGTTGACCGGGTAAGTGCACTAGACAAATCCTGCCTATTTTCAGGCACGACCTGGCGGAGGGGGATACAGATGAATGCCAACTGACCTTGAACCAGATTAAGCTGTTGGTATTTTTTTTTAGCGAATGAGGGAAATTTGGCCAAGACACCGGGGAAATTCCCCTACTCTTTTCGATAAGTGCCATGGGATCTTTAACACCCACCTGAACTACCACCGATCCAGGCAGATGGGACCTCGGTTTAATGTCTCATCCGAAAGACGGCACCTCAGAAGTGCAGCACCCCTCTCATGTTGCACTACAGTGTCAGTACTGGGATATTAACCCAAGTGCCACATGTGGGAACTGAATCCACAGCCCTCTGATCTCCTGGCCTCAGAAGCGAGTGTGCTACCTACTGAGCCACCGACACTGCTAAATAAAACATTAGGGTTAAAAGTCAAGTCCATGGAAAATCTGTGGTGAGGTGTTCCTTGGGGTCTGATTGGTCTTGTGACACAATGTTGGCATCACTCTAATATTGGCACTGTCTTGTCACACAAAGTAAATAACAAGGGCATCATCAAATCTGTGTTGCATGATCATTCACCACCAGAGGAACACCACACCATGGGTTTGCCAATGTTCCAGGGACCTTCCTTTCATCTACTACACGTCACTAGCCAGCACTGTTGGTGCCATTATAAACTGAATAAAAAGCGTATGCTTGGATGACCTATGGAATATCCCTTATTTACACAGTGACACGGCAGTGTGAGTATCATGGTATTCGCACTCTAGGTGGATGTCAAAGCAATTACAGTAGTCTCATTGTAGGTCCCTGACATTTTTATTCCAGGATTTAACTGTTCTCGGAAAGTTCTTTTTGCAGAAGTAACCCATGTGACTGCACAAATACATATGCCACGGTCCTGGTCCCAATAAAAACATGCCCAAGATATTCCCTGCAATACATGACCCCTGTGACATCACTCATATCATCATGGAGTCACAGACCACTCATTAACTATCAGGCATATTTATTAGTACATCTATATAGCAATATCTATAGGTCTCTCTCTCTCTCTCTCTATATACACATATATATATATATATATATATATATATATATATATATATATATATATATATATATGGAGGGTGATATTATCTGAATATCTGATAGGTAAGTGTCAGATATGGGGAAATATCACTACAGAGGGGTCAAACAAGCCATAAAGCCTTGAGCCCAAAGGGCAAATGGCCTTTATGAGTGTGTTTGACCCCTAGATGGTGATATTTCAAGAATATCTGGGATTTACCTTTCCAATGTTTTATATATTACATCATGTTGATCTGTTCTACTTTAAGAAAAACAGTTCTGGTTTCAGCTGCATAGTTTTGGCCCTTTCAAGTCTCCACAATGTACTTCCTATAAAATGAGGTGTGGTTCCTGTATTTCTCCCTTTACTCTTTTCAAGGGTAGCAGCATAGAAGGGAGCAGCTACAGTTTTTGGTAAGTGATTCAGGACACTTTTTGTGAGCGCGTACGTGTGTGTGTGTGTGTATATATATACACACACCGTTTAACTTTGGTTTCCATTTGTGGCTGTTAGTTTGGCAAGTGATATGGAGGCAGCAGCTAAAGTGGTTGGCAGTAACATGGGGGTGCATTTTGTTTTGCAGGGGCTGTAGTTGGAGAGGCTTTTACGGCTGCAGTGTAGGTGGACAGTAGGTTGTTGTGACATGTCATTTGGATGATTGTTACACATGTTAGTAGTATTGTAATAATGTGTATATATTGTGTCACACTTGTAAATGAATAGGTTGTTCATTATTTTGTAATAAGCTGTGTAATTTCATAAGTCGTGTTAATTACCATGAGATATGGGTAACAGCTGATGTTTTTTATAATGGGGAAAAGTCCCAACCATGTAACATCTATACAGTATACACACATGTATAACATATATTACATGGATGGAACTTTTTTCCTTAGGAAAAACTTTATTACAATTTAATAAACAACTTATTCACATGCTATTACACGTATATCCACATATATCTTATTTCAACAAATAACATGTGTAACAACCACCTTATTACAATGCTATTTACATGTATAATAACCCCTTAACTACAGCTATAATAAAACTTTTAAACAATCTATTTTGTGTCCATCCTTATGCAATATATAAAACATCTGATAGCAAAGTCCTGTATGGTTAATGAAATATCATCTTAGGGCCTAATGAGCTCATAAAGGCCACCAGCCCCTTGGGCTTGTAACTTTATAAGCTTGTTAGTCCCCTCTGTAATATTTCCTTGTATATGATATGACACTTGGCTATTAGATAATCTCATTCTCTCTCTCTCTCTCTCTCTCTCTCTCTCTCTCTCTATATATATATATATATATATATATATATATATATATATACATATATATATATATATATATATATATATATATAGACATAGAATATCTATATACATACACACCGCATATACATTCCAGATCAATTTTTTTAGGACAAGCAGAACTAGAATCAGTATTATTATTATTTGACACAACAGCCCTTTAAAGGCTTAATTTTGGGAACAGGGTCTCAGCCTGCCAGTTAGGTTGCTACTCCAGTTGCATGTCAGTGGTGAGGTGCTGTACACTGCTGGCTATAGTGACTATTTTTCCAAGGGATAGTTAGTTATTTGTTCATTTCAAAAGTTTCACCAGGAACAACATACCAAGCTAGTGACAGCTAGTTTTCAGATGCATTGTTTGGTGGTGGTGGTGGGGAGGTGGGGGGTATACAGCACAAAATGTATAACAGTAAAATAAAATACAGTTAAGTGCAAGAATGGTAGTTAAATCCTGCATGTATTATTGTTTTACTATTCTCAGACAATACAATATGTACAATAGCATGGGACCCCAAAGCTGCCAGTTATTTTGTCACTCTAGTTCATATTCATGGTGTGTTGGGGTGCTACCTATCTTGAAGTCTAGTCGCAGCTAGAGCACTTCTGTATTTTTTTTTTATCATATATTTTATTGTATCATTACTATTACATTATACAATAGAAGTGTTACAGTAGCAATATTATTGTACAATTAGAAAAGTGTCCAACCCCTTCCACAACCCCAGTTACTGTTACAGTAAGCAGACAAGTCACTATCACTTCCACAGGTGCCCGCTGTCTCCCCTCCCACCAGGTCTCCAGTCACTAGGCAGTAGCAGCACCAGCTCCAGGTCATTCACAGTACCTGCTGCAACTATGTAAAGCCTCAAAAGCATATTCATGAAATACCATCCAGATTTACATTTTCTTACAGAGTAGTTCCATAAATGTACTGATGGAGGCAGAGGGTGGGACAGTACAGTTTACTTCAGACATTCACATCTTTTATATGGACATTCCTCACTCACCTTAACAGCTGATGCAAATTTACTCCAAGCTCATCCAATGGGACTATAAAAATGCAGGACAACCTGTGCCCTCTTACCCTAAGAGCCAAGTGTTTCACCACTGGACACGCACCTGGCTGCCAATTAGGGATACGTTTTATTTCATTAAGTTGCCAGCTTATTTATCTGACAGTCAAGCAAAGAAATGTTAAAAGGCACTATATATATATATATATATATATATATATATATATACACACACACACACACACACACACACACACATGCATGCATGCATGCATGCATACACATACATACATACGTGGTACGGTTTTGCTATTATATTTAGGGTTGAGTAGGGTGTTTAATTTTTAACCCCAATCTGTTCAACAGATGTGCACAAAATTTTGCACATTTGGTCTCGTGGGGTAGATCTCTTGATGTACCAAATTTTGTTCCGGTCAGATGTGTGGATTCTGAGATCAAGATAGCAAAGAAAGTGATTTTTTTTGGGGGGGGGAAGGGGTGCCACTGTTTTGTCAACCCCTAGTGCCCAGACAGTTTGGAATTTTGGTCTGAGAATTTCAGGATAGAAAGGGCCTGGCCCAGAGTACTGCCTTTTGCTGGTTTGGCAAAAAAAAAAAAAAAAAATATGAATCCATTCCAAAGTTATTAATTTTAAAAATGTTGGTTCTTAGCATGCTCAGCAAGCACTTCATAATAGATGTTTGGAACAAAAAAGAATTTGGCCATACGCAGAAGTATTCTGCTTCATATGATGAGGATGATAAAAACATATTTTTATACAGGGTACAAACTTTAGAAGACTAAACCCCAATTTGAACTAAGTAAACCCTGTCATATCACCTAAAACATTCACAACATTCAACTAAGTAATGTTCTTACAATACACTATACACACATCATTGAAAACACACTGGACTTCTAGACATAAATACAGAGCTCCCAAAAGAAGCAACAACTATTTCATTCTTACTAAATACATGAATTACATTCAGTTTTCAGGGTCTTTTTCACAACTAACAAATTCTTTCTCAGAAAATTTAGCTTTACTGTGTACAGGAACAGAATTCCAAGTCTTGGTTATACAGGTCTGCAACATCATATCCCCATACTTATTATGTATCCTTGGGCAAGTAAATGTTTCCTTCTGTCTAAATAAATACTTTGTTTTCTAGAAAACACTAAGTTCCTCAGAGGATGTTCTTTTTTGGAGTTCAGCAGTTTAAAACACCATGTAAACCAATGTAACTTTCTGTTGCTATTCAGGATTCATCCATCGTAATTCTCAATAAACCAGGCAATGGTGTATATCATACCGGCTATTATTAACCAAACAGGCTACTCTGTAATAGACTTGGTCAACTTCACCATCACAGTTTTAGGGGCGTTACTGTATATTATTTCTCCATATGCCATTACTGGGAGAATTGTTTCACAACCTTATTACATGTATCCATAGTTAGGCAGTTTGAGAGTCTTCGTAATGCTTCAAGTTTCTGGTTTACTCTCTTTACCATTCCATTTATATGTGCAGCGAAGGATAATCGCTTATCCACTATGATACCCAAACACTTGTACTGTTCTACATTTATTGTATTCCTATTTAAAAAACACAAATTCAAACTACAGTGTTTTCCTTTATGTCATTTTGAAACATCATACACTGGGTTTTCTTTAGATTCATTACCAAATCCAAATCCCGGAACCACTCCTCCATCCACGCAACATCCTACTGGAGTTTCTGTTCTAATTCTCCCCAACTGTATGCGGACGACACCAACACTGTGTCATCCACGTACAGCTGGATTTCACAACTCCTTATGACCTCTGGAAGCCTATTTACAAATACACTGAAGAGAAGTGGTCCCAGGATCAATCCCTGGGGTACCCCCCCTTACAATAATCCTCGTTGTTGAGTAGGTTGTGCCCAAAGATACATATTGCTGTTGATTTGACAGGTATGATCCGAACCATGTGGGGACCAGTTCTTTTTCATTTAAAAAAAATATATATATCATTTTTCTTTTGCCGCTATCTTGTTTTTCTAAAAAAAAACAAAAAAAACAATTATAACTCCCCTCCCAAAAAAAAATTACATTCTCTACAAAGACCAACACATAGATCTTGTTCACTGGAACCCCGTTAGGTGAGCTCTGCACTAAATGTTGTATACAGTAAATCACCCCCAAATGTGTTTTTTTTTCCCCATTTGTAGATAATTTTCCACAACTCAGTTCCCTATAGCCAAATGAAAAAGGAATTTGGTCATACGAAAAAAGATCCCCTTCAAAAGGAAAAAGATTTTGGACTTTATTTTTATTCATTTTTCATTTGAAGGGATCCTTTTTCGTATGCTTTTTTGTTTAAATGAAAAAGGTTAGCTTCAAACACATTTTGGACTTAGTTTTTTTTTCCCCAGTTCTTTTTTCATTTGAAGGAATCCTTTTTTGTATTTTTTTTTTCATTTAAACAAAAAAGGATATGTTCATACGGAAAAAGACTTTGGACTTAGGATTTTTTTTTGCCATTCTTTTTTTGTTTGAAGGGATCCTTTTTCATTTCCTTTTTTCATTTCAAAGGAACAAGGATTCATACAAACAAAAAATGATTTTGCACTGAGTTTATTTCCCCTCGTTTTCACTTCATGATCCCCTAAGCTCCTCAACATTTCACATTAAGGGACAATGTATATATACAATAAATGGTTATAATCAGTACTGCTACAATAACACATAAACCTCATAAAACATGTAGGAGTTAAATAAAAAATTTTTAATTTTCAAAGTCCCATGGGATAACCAGAAGCAATAACTCTCTTTTTCCCTGGTGCCTAGTGGTATCCCCCACCCCCCACCACCACCACCCTCCGATCTTCCAACCCTGTATTTTTTTTTTATGTTTTCCTGGTGTCTAGTGGCACCCAACCCCCACCCCCGATTGCCATCCCTGTATTTTTAAATGTTTCCCTGGTGTCTAGTGGTACCCCCATCTTTTGACAGCCATCCCTGTATTGTTCTAATGTTTCCCTGGTGTCTAGTGGCACCCACCCATCCTCCGAATGCCACACCCACCCATCCACTGACTGCCATCCCTATATTTTTAAATGTTTCCCTGGTGTCTATTGGCACCACCTCCAAACTGCCATCCCTATATTTTTTGTTTCCCTGGTGTGTAGTGACAACCTCCATTCTCAGACAACTGTCCTCATATTTCACTACACTGTAGTAAAGAGAAATGTCCCTCGATTTTTTTTAAACCTGTAAAAAAAAAAAATAAACAGTTTCTCACCGATCTGACCTGCCCCCAACCCACCATGCACACCCTCACTCACTTGAACAGGTCACAGGGTGAAGATCCACTGTCCTACCGAAGACAAGTTTTGCTGCTGGAATTACCAACTGCAATATGAGAAACTAAGGTAAGTGCGGTTCAATGTAGTTCAATGGGAATTTTAAACTTTTATGCAGAACTTTTCATTTTGGGATATTTTGACGCCATATTTTCAACATGGCCTTTTTGGGACCCCACCTCATGACCACTGGCATTGGAATTTTGCAAATCAAGCCTGAAAGACAATTTCACAGTCACGTGGTGAAATCACCCTTCTGGTAGGGTGGTGGGACCATAAGAAGCCTATGTTGAAAATCTGAGGCCCAAATATGTGAAAATGGTGAAGTTATGCACATCCATTGAAATTCTGCTATGGTCACTCATTACCTTTGTAATTTTAAACATTTTGACCCCATCTTTTCAACATTGCCATTTTTTTCTGTTTCCCATATTTTCCGTTATCCTACTCCGGTAGGCTGGGTTGCTGTGTCAGCCCATCCCTTCCAGCACTGCGGTCATCCTGATTCTCTGAACTCCTCCTTCCTCCAAGCCCAGGCGGACTGTCAGTGCAGCTGTGGGGGGCTTCATTAAGCCCCAACTCTCAGTTTTTCCACCTACTTTCTCCCCTCATAACCCAGAGCCCAAGACAAGGTTGAGTGCGAGCAAGGAGGTGCACAAGCACGCCTTGACCTGCAACAACTCCACTCCTCCCACCCTTGGCCTAGCACCCCAACTCCGATGCCGCACCACCACTACACTTCCATATAATGACAGTTAAAGTCTGGGCGCTAACCTCCCAATCTGAGAGAGGAGACCTGCCTGGCATTTTCTCAATCCGCACTCTCCTGGCTAACCCCCAGAAACCCAGACTCATCACCGAACACAGATCACCGGTGTGGCAGGAGGTAAGGCGCCAGTGGCTCAGACCTCCATACCACTGGGCCAGCTTCAACACTGCCATGTTTTTACACCACCTCATGAATGTGACAGCTGCCACTTTTCAAATCTTGACCAAACTGTGTTTCACACCTGTGGTGCTGAATGACGTTGAGGTGATGCAGAATAATGTTTAGCCAGGGGTTTGAAACATTTTAGTACCAGGTTCATGAGGTGGGGTAATAAGGCGATGCAGACAATTTGGTTTCTGTTTTGTTACAAATGCAAGTGCAGGGCCTTCTGGGTCCTGCACTTCCACACATCTATGGAGGGATGGGTGCACAGTGCCAACAGGGCCCTGTGCTCCCACAGGCAAATGAGGATACAATTATACTATCTCAAAAAGTAAGGAAATTATTTGCAAAAAACTACATTAATGCAGCACTTAGGGTTCAGCCTGAAGCAACAAAAGTAGACAAATGTGCTTTTAGGGGTTCCAACCCTAAAACCCCACCCCTGAAGCAAATCAGGGGTGCAGTCTTCCTAGGGTTGTCAACCCTAAAAGCTCATTCCATTGTGGTAGCAAGAAGGCTCAAATGTGATGGCCACAGGTGTGTATATTTCAGGAGTGTACAGGATGGGGTTGAGTGTTAGGGTTGAGAGCCCCAAGGAAGATGCACCCCTGATTTGCTACAGGCTCGTGTGGGGTTTTAAGGTTGGAAACCCTAAAACCACATTTCCCTACTTTTGTTGCTCTAGGTTGAACCCCAAATGTTGCATTAACACATTTTTTTTTAAAGTATAGCTACAGATATATGGTATATCTATATTCATAGATATATATTTAACCTACAGCTTTTGCTGCTTGGAATTTGGCTTTGGAGAGTTATATGTGTGATCTGTGGTCTAAGTGGCTACCTTAAAACCTCAATGAGCAGCCAACACCTCCAGGAGAACTTTGAAATATGTTATTTATACAATTCAGCATATATTTCACACTAGTTCTGTAGTTAACCTCACCATTTTTAATGCTGGGTTCGTTTGCATGAAAACAGAATATTTGTTCCTTAAAACCAAGTATCCACTCACAATACAGTTTTATCAATATACTATAGCATATGGCTAAACATAGTAATGCATGGGTTTGCATACACTCAGAATCATTGTTGTGCATGGGCAATGGTTGTGCACAGCTCTAAGTTCAAAGTAAGTAGTGCCCCACTTTAAGTTCACGGAAAGTTGTTGTGCACAGCTTGACGTTCACAGAAAGTTGATATGCACAGCTCTAAGTTGACGGAAAGTTACTGTGCACAGTTCTAAGCTCACAGAAAGTTGTGCACAGCTCTAAGTTCATGGAAAGATGTTGTGCATAGCTTGAAGTTCACAGAAAGCTGATATATACAGCTCTAAGTTCAAGTAAAGTTGTTGTGCATATTAATATGTGCCAAGATACTGGATAAGGTATTATGCTACTCTGCTTAAAGCCACATCCAGGAAACTCCAGGACTTTGACAGCTCCCCAGGAGGAACTTAAAATATTTATTCTGAAGAACTAGAGGTTTCCAACAGCATTGGCTTTAAAAAACAGTCTAACAATGACTTGACAAATTGGACACTGCATATGGACTCCTAGCTATAAATATCCTAATCACTTAAGCAGTACAGAATTATGGGTCAAGATATTTCCCTAAAACTGTATAATGATCAATTCCTCAATAAGCAGTATCAATGACAATATGCTCTTTGTTCCTATATTATATTAGTGTGTTGTGCACTTAACTCAATAAAGTCTATCTGAAGTTAAAAAAGTTGTGCACCGCTCTAAGTTCACAGAAAGTTGTGCCAAGCTCTTAAAGCAGCAGTGCAATGAACATAGGCTAAAATTTGACCCCACAATTTTTTCTTCCGAATTGATGCCAGATGTCTTCCAGTTTATTTTGGTGGTAAAATTTCCAGTTTTCATTATCACAGTTTTAATGTAATTATTTCTCAAGAAAAAAAAGATGGCTACCTCATTTTGCACTGAAATAATACTGAGGATCCCAGGAGGGTAGGAATCCAGACAAAAATGCAAATGTGCAGTACACAGCATAGGAAGCATCCAGAAAACCCAAATCAACAGTTCTGCCAATATTTTTGACAACTATGGCAGTAAATTAGCTTTTTGGAAGAACTTTTTTCGTTGCACTGCTGCTTTAAGTTCACAGGAAGTGGTTGCAGTGCACAGTTCTAAGCTCACAGAACATCGTGCATAGTTCTAGTTTCACAGAAAGTGGTTGTGCCCAGCTCCAAGTTAACAGAAAATTGTCGTGCACAGCTCTAAGCTCATGGAAACTGTTGTGCACAGTTTTAAGTTCACAGAATGTTATTATGTATGGTTGACTCCACTTAAGCCCCCCAATCAATATAATAATCATTATTTATCTGACCAAAACAGATTTTGTAGGTAGAAGACAACCCAGAGGTCCACCTAGTCTGTCCATATCTCTGCCTAGCTTCATGCTCAGCATACTATCAGGCTGAATTTAGAGATCCAACAGCCCTACTAGCCAGCTGTCACCCCCTTTCCCTATTCTGCCTGTGGATCCCACCACTTCCTTTTATATGTCTCAGCCACGCTGGCAGTATAGCTTAGAGGTTAGAGTAATGAGCTGTGAAAGAGATTGGTACATCCAGCAGACCAGAACTGGGTTTAATTCTCACAACCTCCACTTGCATACTGTCTGACTCTGAGGAAGTAACTTAACTGCCCAGTGCTCCCAGGTCACCCCTGGAAACAGGCACTTGTGCCTAATGGGCCTTACTCGGTTACCAAAGACAAAAATTAAAAAATTAAAAAGGTTAAACATAGCGACAATCCGGTGCAGCAGTTGAATTTCCATTGTGGCGCCAGCGACCAGGTTCAAGGAAAGGACTCGGGTCGCTGGGGAGCCGGCCGGGGAGTAGGCTTGAGCATCCCACGACTGCTCACTACTCCAGGGGAGGGGATGCGGCTCGCTGTCTGGTACCCCCTGGTGGAGGCCGGGGAGACCCGCAGCGGAGCCTCGAGGCACATGGGGGCGTGGTGAACGTCGGCTCTGCCTAGACGTTAGTGGCACACCACACCCCTGGAGAAAACAGGAAAATCCGGCCTCCTGGTCTGCCGGATGATGGCTGCCACTCTCCTGTCGGCCCGAGATGCCCTGACGCCTCCAAACCCACCTCAGCAGCACCCAGGGCCTGATGCCTAGTGCGCTGGTTTCCCCCTCCTGGTGCCTTCCCCCTTGGAGGAGGGGGACCCACCCGGCGAAGGGATACGCTGGGCCATCCCTGGGTCAGCTGGGATCTGGGGTGTGGGGAGGGGGGTCAGGGTGAGGGGGTCGCGGGAGGCACGAGCAGCCGGAAGGAGTGGCAGACCAGGAGGCAAGAAGGAGGATAAAGAAATAACACACACAAAAAAAAAGTTTAAATTCAGTCACAGTTTTGGTGTCAACCACTTCTCTGGTTAGTCTGCTCAATTCATCCCACATTCCTCAAGAATCTTCCCAGACAGTCTTAACCCATGCCCTCTAGTCACAGTGCACTTGGTTTCTTGTAATCATGTCTTCACAATCCACCCTGCTCATTCCTCACAAGAACTTGTAAGCCTTAGTCATTCCCCCTCCTGTCCCATATACATGATAAAGTCTACCAACATTTCCTCATACAACCTCCACTGCTGCCCCTGGATCATCTTTGTGGTCCTCTTTATATAGAGACATAGAAACATAGACTTTGACGGCAGATAAGGACCGCTTGGTCCATCTAGTCTGCCCATTTCCCTACCTACAGGACAGGCCGCAGATCCTAGTTAACCAACAGCCTATTTCTTCCTACCCCCACAAGAATTGCCTTATGTCTGTCCCATGCATTCTTGAATTCTCCCACAGTTTTAGATCCCACAACTTCCTCAGGAAGGCTGTTCCATGCATCCACTACCCTCTCTGTGAAATAATACTTCCTCACATTGCCCCTGAACTGCCCCCCCTCTATCTTTAAATTGTGTCCCCTTGTTCTTGCACGTCCCTTTTTCTGAAAGATGCTACCCTCTTGGACTTTGTTGATTCCACTGAGGTACTTAAAAGTTTCTATCATGTCCCCTCTCCCTTCTTTCCTCAAGGGTATACATATTAAGCTCCTTTAGTCTCTCCTCATCGGCTTCTCTTGCAGACCCTGCACCATTTAGTTGCCCTCCTCTGGACTGCCTCTATCCTGTCTATGTCCTTCATGGAGATGGGGTTTCCAGAACTGGACTTGATACTCCAGAGGGTTTCACCAACTGTCTGTACAGAGGGATAACAACTTCCTGTTTTCTGCTGGTGATGCCTCTCCTGTGAATCCCAGCATACCCCCAGCCCTCCCTACTGCCTTCTCACACTGCTTGCTAACCTTAAGGTTATCTGATATGATTACTCCCAGGTCCCTTTCCTTTTTGTTGTTGTTACTACCCCCCCCCAACTGTGTATTCTTCCCTGGGTTCTTGTTTCCCAGGTGCATTATTTTGCACTTCTTTGCATGGAATCCTAGCTGCCATACGTCTGACCATTCCTTCAACCTTGCCAAGTCCCTTCTCATCCTTTCCCCGCCTCCTTGTGTATCAATCTTGTTGCAGATCTTTGTGTCATCTGCAAAGAGGCATACTTTTCCTTCTAGTCCCTCTGCAATGTCACTTATGAAGACATTAAAAAGGACTGAACCCTGCGGTACCCCACTAGTAACCCCTCTTTCTTCAGAGTGGACTCTATCTACAATTACCTTCTGTGTCCTGTTATCCAGCCTACCACCCTGGGACCCACTCCCAGGCTGGTTAATTTGACTATTAATCTTTTGTGTGGGACTGTGTCAAATGCCTTGCTAAAGTCTAGGTAGACCATGTTCACAGCCCCTTCCTGGTCTACTACTTTGGTTACCCAGTCAAAGAAATCTATTAGATTCGTCTGACATGACCTTCCCACTGTGAACCCATGCTGCCTTGGGTCCTGTGCCCCACTGGCCTCTAGGTACTCAACTATTCTTTCCTTCAGAGTGACTCCATCACTTTCCCTACCACAGAGGTCAAACTGACAGGTCTGTAGTTTCCTGCTTCTGTCTTGGTCCCACTTTGAAAGGGAATCACATCTGCCTTCCTCAGTCCTCGGGTTCCACCCCATCCTCCCATGATTTATTAAAGAGTAGCCAGTGGTTTCACTAGTTCCCCTTAATTCTTTTTAGAATTCTGGGGTGAATTCCATCGACCCCACTGCTTTGTCCACCTTCAGTTTTGAAGCTCTTGCAGAATCCTTTCTTCTGTGAAAGGCTGAGTCACGACCCCCTATCAAGAAGCTTCTTTTAATTGGATTGGCACTTCCCTCCTCTTTATGAATACTGAGCAGAAATATTCATTCAGTATCCTGCTTTTCACTGTCCACCCACCGTTCATTCTATTCAGCCTCACTATCCCTCCCTTTGTCTTTCTCGCTTCGCTGATGTACCTATAAAGGTTTATCCCCTTCTTAACTGAGTTGGCTATCTTTCCTCAGTTTGGGCCTTTGCTATTCTGACTTCCCTCCTGCTTCCTTCTGCCTTAACTGGTACAGCTCTCTGTCCTGCTCCTTCTGTGTTTCCTTATACTTCCGGAATGCTATCTTTTTCTTCCTGACTTTCACAGCCACCTCTTTTGAGAACCATAGTGGCTTTTTCTTTCATTTTGATTTGTTTATTTGCTTCACACAAAGGCTTGTTGCCTCTGTGATGGCAGTTTTGATGATTCCCCATTGTTGCTCCACTTCTCCTTCTAGCCTGTTTGCTAGTGCTTTTCTGAGGCACTCTCCCATCTTGCCAAAGTCAGCCCTCCTGAAGTCCAGTACCCTCACTTTTGTATGGCTTGACTCTGTAGTTGAGTTTAACGTGAACCACACTGTTTGATGGTCACTTGTTCCCAAATGGCTATCCACTTTTAGATCTGAGATCCTCTCACTGCCCCTGTTTGAGAGTATGAGGTCTAAGATTGCTCCCTCATGAGTGGGTTCTGAAACTAGCTGTCTGAGGCCTGCCACCTGTAGGGCATCAAGAATGGCCCTGCTCTTGGATGTGGCTGCAGCAAGTGTGCTCCATGTGGTCCCTGTCCTACCATGGTGTGGGCCCCAGAACTGCACACAGTACTCCAAGTGCAGCCTTACCACGGACCTGAACAGGTGCAGCACCAGCTCTTTTCTCCTATTATAAAACTGCCTTCCTGTACATCCCGGCATCCTGTTTGCCTTTCTATACCCTTTGTTGCAGGTAGCAGTGGACTGGAGGCTATCACTAATGATTACTCCCAGGTCTCTCACCTCAGTTTTCTGCACTCCCCTCGCTCCCCTTTCTAAAGCTGAGGTACAACACACGTTCACTGCTTGACCCTGTCCACCACCTTCGCGACCCAATCAAAGAAGTGAATCACGTTAGTTTGGCAACATCTCCATGCTGGAAACCCACGCTGCCTCATGTTCTGCAACTCATTAGCTTCACGGAGTTCAACTATCTGTTCCTTAATGATGGTTTCCAGAAGTGTGCCAACAATCAGGGTTAGACTGACCAATCTGTAATATATTCTCACTCATCCCTGCCAGTCTGCTGGAACCACCTGTCTCTAGACATATTTGCCAATCGCAATGCCAGTATCTGCCCCTCCTCCTTCAGCATTCTATCAGGACCAGGCATTTTCTTCACCTTTAGGATTTTGAGACCCCTGAGTACCTTTTCTTCAGAAGATTGGTCATAACTCAAGCCCTCTATCTTGGCCTGAATCCTGCAACCAGGTAGTAGCCCTCCTCCTCTTCCACAGTGAATACTGAACACAAGTCATTTCAGTACATCAGTCTTTTTCCCCCATTCTCTTCCATCAGCATCCCTTCCCTCTTTAATCTGATACGTTTCTTAGTTATCCTTTGTTACCGTAATGTACCTAAAGATTTTCTCACCTTCCTTCAGCCCCTATGTTGCTATTAGCTCCATCCTCGGCTTCACTTTTTTTTAAAACCATTATTCTGGCTTCTTTCAGTTTTTTTTTAGATTATCCTCCCAGTTGGCCTTGTGCTTCTGTCCCTTGTATTTTCAGAGCGCTGACTCCCTAGACAAAACTCAAAGGCCTGGCTGGCCATCCTTCTGCTTGTCCTGTCAATCAATTTTGAGAACTACTCCCCCGTGTGACCTTGGAAATTGAGGCGAGGAGGTGGCATTAATGAGATGAGACCCTTTGTAAGGCAGACTTGTATTCTGAAAGCTTGAGAGTCTCTGACTATAGCTCTGCCCCATGGCATTTTGATGACACTAATAAGTGAGGGACAGAGCTACCGAATGTGCAATATGAAGTGTACTAGACAGGGAAGACTCTAACCCAAAAGAGCAGGTGGGAGCTTAGTTAATAAAAATAAAAAAAAATCTCATTATTTGTCAAGAACAATAGGCTTTTGTCATGCAAATAAATAAATAAAAAATTACAGACGCTTTAACTCCCTGTGCCCCCCTTGGAGCTGCCCCAGGTAGCAGAATGGGAAGGGGAGAGCTGTTAATGTCACTTTACTCAATTTAATAGGCCACCTTTCATTATGGGGGGTCGTATGTCTAATGTGCTAACACAAAAAATGAAAGGCGGCTTGCTAAGTTGAGTGAAGTTACTATGAATAGCTCTCACTTTACTATAAACAGCCCTCACTCTACTACAGTTTACACTGAACATGGTGCAAATCTGTCCCTCACTTAGCATCACCAAAATGCTGTTTTGGCAGCAGAGCTACAGCCTGGGACTCCAGAGTTCACCGAATACAAGCCGGCTATGGTACATGGTGTCATTGTATGTGATATTTTACTTTAAAAAATCAATAAAACATTAAGTAAAAAAATCTAACATTTTCATCTAATTAATTATTTATTTATTTTTTTTTTTTAACTATTTAGAGCCTGAGGCAGGTAGCCTCTGGTGTGACATTCGTTCCTCTGTACCTCAGTGCACTGCACAGCAGCACAAGACCCACTGCCGCCTTGCAGACTGCAGTTGTTAAAGACAGTATGTTAATGCTGCAGAATCAGTTTTCACATTATATCATGCTATAATATTAAAGTGCATGTCTAGCGTCAACGTGGACTTTCCTGTTCTTCCGCCAATCAGTTAGGCTTTGTTTTCCATCTAATTGTTGCTTTTACTGGTCTTTTTTATGAAAGTTATTCATAATTTTATTCTGTAGACGCAATGATGGAACCTCATGAAGCATCCTTTTTGTACAGTTCATGAATAGGTAACATGATATATTTAAGGTTCAATTCATGGGCAAAAATATTTTTCCCTTTTTATCCCCCCAGGTTGAATTGATTCACTCAGTCACAACCTAGTAATGAAATTTAATGCACTGTTTTAAGGTTTGCACAGTGTTCTCTTTGTTAGTTTTACAGCTTCTAAACCTCTGAAGATTTGCTACAGTGGTGGAAGCAAGTCCTGTAAAGTGTACTTGATCATGTGGTCGGCAAGTCCAGCAGTAATTACAACATCCACAACCTGCAGCAGGATGGGGTGACATAAAATGTTGTTCTATACAGATACAGCCCCTCTTTCAGACACACAGTACGTTAAAAGGAGATGCTAACCAGCAAAGGGACTGTATGCAAAGAAATAGTCACAGAAAACATTAAGATCTCCTTTTTTGTTTACATAGTAACATGGTAATTTAAGGTCAGGACACCAGCTCCATCATGCCCCTCCCCAATGCTTCTTCAGCACAGATGAAATAAGTACAGTGTGTAAACATGTACCTATTTATAGGGATTCCCTACCCACTCTATCATGCAGGGTACCTGTTGATTCCCGTGGTAAGCAGAAATGTGTTCTGGCTTACCTTGAAGGCCTGCAATATCTTCATATCCACTACCTCCACTGGTAAACTGCTCCACATGTACATCAGCCTCTGGGGGAAAGTGCCTCCTAACATTACCCCTGAATCAAATCTAGGGACAAACTTTGGTCCAGGTGGAAGATCTCCCACCTCCGTGCAGACTTTGAAGACTATCGTGCATTACGTAACAACTGCAAAAGACAAATTCGTATTGGCAAAAGCACCTACTATAGGAACCTACTAATAACATCCTCTACAAATCCGCGCAGGTACTGGTCCAAAATTAAGGACATTCTCGGCAATGACAAGCAACAGAATCCAGCTGACATGAACATTCAAGGTGTTCACTGCACCAACCATGACACCATTGCTAACGCCTTCAATGCCCTTTTTTCTTCTCCACCAGCTGCTACTCTAACTAGCCCACAACGAGTGTCCTCTCTCTCCCTCGCCCCTCCCACCCCTCCCTTTTGTTCTGGCTCCAACCGCATACCTTGAAGTTTGCAAGCTACTTAACTCCCTTCCGGCACGCGGGGTCAAGGGCCTGAGGGCATCCATCCTTGCATACTTAAGCAGTATGCACCTTGGCTGACCAGACCTATCACCTGGCTTTTTAACCTCGATTCGTATGTCTACTGTCCCATCCACCTGGAAAACTGCCAGAACCATCCCTATACACAAAAAGGGCGATGTCAAATTCATGTCCAACTACCGCCCTATATCTCTTCTGCCCACTCTCAGTAAGCTGCTTGAAAAAATAGTCCACCGCCAGCTTGCTGCTCACCTTGACATGTTTAATCTTCAAACCCCGTGCCAACATGGTTTCCGGCCCGGTCACAGTACCACCTCTGCACTTACACAACTTACAAATGACATCAGAAATAATATGGACCGTGGCCTACTCACTGGGGCCATCTTTATCGACCTGTCTAAAGCCTTCGACATGGTACACCATCCTCTCATGCTAAAGAAACTCCAATCCATTGGAGCATCTGACCAAGCCCTCTCCTGGTTCCATAGCTATCTTGACAATCGGACTCAGGCAGTAGCATTTCACAAGGCCCTTTCCTCCCCCCTAAACATCTCCCGTGGAGTTCCCCAAGGATCCACTCTTGGACCTCTACTCTTCTCCCTCTTCCTAAATGATATTCCCACCATGTCCCAGCATAGCTGCACTCTTATGTATGCAGATGATCTTGTTCTCTACTCTGGGTCAAAATCGGTTGCTGCCATCAACTCCACTCTCATTAATGACTTCCAATTCCTGCAGACCTGGCTCTCTGCAACCACCAAGTCCTGAACCTAGAAAAACCTGTGCTATGCTATTCGGATCCTCTAAGAAACTGTCTGCCCCTGCGAACAGGCTCGGGTTCAATGCCTTGATGGCTCCCTCATCTTAAACACTGAGTCCTCTAAGTACCTTGGGGTCACTTTGGATCCCCACTTGACCTGTCTCAACATGTCAATATGGTGTGCCGTGCCGTCAATGCTAAAATTGGCCGGAGCTTATCGCGTCGCCACTCCCTCACTCCTTCCGCTAGACTTTCTGTTGCGAGAGGTATTCTCTTATCCCAGCTCCTATATGCTCTGCCCCTCCTCTTTGCTGCAAACACTGCTACACTCCACAAATGGGACATGGTCTACAACAACATCTGTAGATTCGCCTTTAACTGCCCACGCCTTACCCATCATTGCCTCCTATACTTGGCTTAAATTGGCTGTCACCTAAGGATATTCGAGCCTACTCCCTGGGCTGCTTTATCGACTCCCTGTCTAGACCTCCCTGCCCTGTCTATCTTGCCAACCTCCTGACTCCTGCCTCACACACCTGTACCCTCAGGTCTTCCTCTGTCCCCATGCTCTCCACTAGACCTTGCATGACAAAAATGGGTGAACAGGCATTTGCCCATTTTGCTCCCAAATTCTGGAACTCACTTCCTTATGGTGAAAACTTCAGCCTCCCATCGAGAATTCAAAAACTCGCTGTTCACCCACCTTCTAGCCTCTGGCCAATGCAAATGCTCTTAATTTGCTTTGTCCCACTGCAGGCTGTCGGGTCTGACCCAGTACTACACTAATGTTCTCCCATGCAATATGCTTGTCTAGGTGGCTATGAACCTTGATGTCTTTACTGTCCTCAGCTGTCTTATGGTTACCCTAATTGCTTTATTTTACATCCTTATTATGATCTATGCCTAAAATGTACCCTTATGTAACTATTACTGTGCTACCCAATGTATATCTTGTTTTGCTCCTGTACACCTATATTATGTCTGTGCATTTCTGCATATTGTAACCAATGTCCTGTGCTCTTCCGGGTCGTGCCTGAAAATAAGCAGGTCTGTTGCCTAGTGCACTTACCCGGTTACCAAAAACTAATAAATAAATAAATAAATCTACCACCTGACTTCAGGGCATGTTCCCACATCCTACAGGAGGATACCAGATCAAAACACCTCCTTATGTTTCTTGCCAATATCCTTGAGCATGTGGAGGCTGAGACCCTGTCCACTCCTACTGCTTTTCTAACATAACATATTAAAGGGCTCCAGCCTCTCCTCATAGCCTTCTCCCCATACCCCAGATAATTTTGATAGCCATGTGCTGCACCTTCTCAACTACTTCAGTGTCCTTCTTGTATTGGGAATCCCAAACTGCATGCTGTGCTCTGGCTGGGGTCTGACCAGGTGAGGACTGACTAGGGCCTTGTGAAGTGGCAGAATTACTCCCCCTGCTCTGCCTGTCATCCTGTTTTTGAAGTACCCCAGAATTATGCTGGTCTTCTTGACAGCAGTGGCACACTGCTTGCTGTGCTTCAGACCTTTGGTCTATTATGTTTCTCAGGTCCTTTCCTCTTCTACTACAGCAAGAGGAGCCCCAAGCAGTGTATAAGGGTGCTACAGCCGCTTTTCCTCCCCAGGTTTAGCACCTTACATTTTGTTACACTGAATCAGAAGTTCAAGGAGTCTGACTGCCAATTACACAGCTTGGTCAGGTCCTCCCGAAGTCTGCCCATATACTCAAGGGCATTTACCCTGCTGGCCATCTTAGTGTCCACAGTGAACTTATCCACCTGCTGGAGACCCCAGCTTCCAGATCATTGATAAAAAAGTCAAGCAGCAAATGTCCCAGCACTGTTGCCTACAGGACATCACTGAGTACTAGGGGTGTGCGAGACACAAATAGTATTTCCCGAATACCACAAATAATGCACTACTCATTTGAATAGTGGCGCTATATGCCTATTTGTATTCAGGAAATAAGACACTGAAAAAAAAGAAGGAATCTGCCCACCCACCTTTCTGCCCAGCACAATCATTTTAAACTACACCCCCATCCCACCACCTTTTGCAACAAAGCCAACCACCCCTGTATCACCTACAATTTAATGTTTATATCAGCTTAATAAAAAAACGAGTTCCACATTGGATGACTGGCACAACCCACCTGCCACCACAGTCAGCTGCTGTCTCCTCATGCCTTTTTGTTGTAATTAAAATCATCCCCCTACCATGGCAGCAGCCCCCAAATTACACACTCCTCCCCCAGCACCCAAATTTGATAATATAAAGGACCCCCCAGGTGCAGTGAAGATGACCAGCACAACCTGCTCGCCTCCATGGCTGGTCACCTTCTTCTGAATGGTAGTGCTCCCGTGCCTGCTCCCATAATACGACATGTGCCAGTGTGGGAGCGCTTCAATTCAGAAGAAGACAGTTGGCCATGGAAGAGGGCAGGTTGTGCCAATCTTCTTCACAGCACCTGGGGGGTTCATATTATGAAATCTGGGTGCTGGGTAGGAGAAGGTTGAGAGCTAGCGGCTGCTGCTGGGGTGGGGGATGATTTTATTTACAACAAAAAGCATGAGGAGACAATGGCTGTCCATGGTGGTGGGTGGGTTGTGCAGTCACCCATCGTGGGAGTATTGTATGAAACCAATATTAAATTGTGGATTTGGGGGTGGGGACTGGGTTTTGTTGTAGAGGGTGGGGTGGCGTGGGTTGTAGTTTAAGATGACTGGGTTCGAACGAGGGAGGGGAACTGTTTTTTGTAACCCCCCCCCAACAAGTACATGAATAATGAATAACCACATTTACAAATATCTGGGGCCCAGAATACAAATATTTGGTCTAATATTCAAAATAAGGTATTTGCCCACCCCTGAGTACACACCCAAACCAGTTAGCAATCCACTTTGAGTATGGCTCATGTATACTGCACTGGTATACTTTGCCCAGAGGCTTGCCTTTTGCCACATTATCAATATATTTACTGAAATCTAGGTAGACTGCATCCAAGGCCCTGCCCCTATACACCTCCCTAGTCACCTACTCAAAGGTGATCAGATCGACTTAGCAAAATCTTCTCCTTATAAAGCCTTGCTGAGAGAAGGGAAGAACTTTGGCTTCAACCAAGTGCTCCATTCTATCCTTTTTTTCATATTTAATATTCTTTATTAATAAAAGGAGCAGAGTTGGAATGCAAGAACAACAAAACAGCTGTCAATATCCAGTTTACATACGAAACTTCAGAATTACACTTAAGAACAATAAAGATAAGAAGAAAAACTTCCCGAAATAATAGGTCTGCAAGTTAAAGAGACGCTATCCTGAGTTTTGTATAACATACCCACCCTCCCTAGCCCTCCCATCCATCCCCCACCCCTCCAGCCACCAGAGGGAGTATACAAACATGCTTAGGTTCCACTCCCAATAATCAAAGCTCTCATCTAACGGTGTGTGAAGGTGTTATATGCAATACAAACCCCTTAGAAGTAAGTAATAATAAGAAGGATTGGGTCTTATATGGTCAACAAAGTTTGGAGAGGTTCCCAAATCTTCTTATACCTGGTGTGACGTCCGGTGAGATTTGCTATCAAACGATCGGCCTGTAAGGCAAACAGAATTTCTTTATGCCACTCTATGAACTGGGGAGTAACTTGATCTAGCCAGTGTCACAAAATAACTTTCTTAGCACATGCTGAAATCAAAGCCATGTGGGGCCTCTGATTGCCTATTAGGGATCCAGAGAAATCTCCTAAAATGCAAATTTCAGGTAGAAATGCCTCTGAAAGCCCCAACAGAGGGTCCAGGCGAGTGCGAATAGAATTCCAAAAGGAAGTGACCTTCAAACAAGTCCAAAAAATGTGATATAGGGAGCAGGGCTCCTGTCCACACCTGGAACATAGATCATCAGGGAGACGACCCATCCCATGCAATCGCACTGGCGTGTAGTAAAGGTTGTGAATAATGTAAAATAGCATGAGATGGTATAGATTCCATCTAATAAACTGATACAAATGTTTTCAGATACGAAACCAGTTCCTAGGAGGGGAAGCCAGAGGAAGAACCTGGTCCCAATTATATACCCTGGGGCTGTCCCTCATATCCAGAAGGGTATGCAAAGAGTGGTAATAGTATGACACCCGGTGAGAGGCAGGAGCAGAGGATACTAATGGTTGTATCTCAGTACCAACAGGACTTAGCCAAGGGCCAGAACCAAAACATTGTAAGAGCATGTGAGTGATTTGAAAATATTTAAAGCAAGCTGAGGGAGGCCAATGGAAACAATACACTGGCTGTCCGAAAGGGGAGCAGTGCGCCATTTGAAGTTAATTCTTCAACTGTCTCCACTCCTATATCGACCCAGAAGAGCCTGGATACGGCCTGCCCTGCTATATGTAAATTAGGATTCCCCATGAGAGGCTGAAGGGGATCTTTATTAAAAGAGACCATCAGGAAAGAGCATAGTTGTGAATGAGTTTGAAGGGAGGTCCCTAAGGGAGTATTCTGTAAGAGGAGATAATTGCTTTTTAGATAGAAATGGGAGGTCCTTAAAGTTTATACCAGACATTGAACATAGGGAACACTCTATATCTACCCATTGAGGAAGATAGTGCTCCCCTTCTGATTGACCAAGATAATAAGAGATTCTATTAAAATGAAGAGCTAAATAATACCTATAAAAATTAGGCACCTGAAGACCACCATCCAGTTTATTTCTCATTAATTTGGAAAGTGCCCTACGGACTGCCTTACCGCACCATAGAAAAGAGGCCAGGAGTGTGTGAACCTGAGTGAACCAAGATTGTGGTAAAAAACAGTTGTGCATCTGTAAAGGATACAATAGCTGAGGGAGAATATTCATCTTGAGAACATTCAATCTACCCCATATTGAAAACAGAGAAGTGACCAGTGTTCCAGATCCACTTTAATGCGCGAAATAATAGCATCTAAATTTTAGCATTTACAATTGTTAGGCGAGGTACTAAGGAAAGTTCTCAAATATTTAAGTTGATCCTTCATCCATGCTAGACCCAAGTGGTCTACATCTGCTTTAAATGTTCTATTATTAAGGGGCAACATTTCAGTTTTAGTAAGATTAAGTTTGTAATTAGAGATATCTCCAAATTGAGAGATTATCTGTAATGCTGAAGGGAGTGAAGTGGCCGGTGAAGAGAGATGAAGGATATCTTTGGCGTACACCGAAAGTTTGAAATCCATGTTATTAATTAATATGCCAGAGACCTGAGAAGAGGAGTTAATCTTCCTAATGAGGGGCTCTAAAAATTAGCTGAATAAAAAGGGGGACAAAGGACATCCCCGCCTGGTGCCCTGGTACAAGGAGAAGGGCTGGGATAACAAACCATTACAAAGAACTTGTGCGGTTGGGGAAGAATACAAAACTTTAACCCACTGTATAAATTCCCCAGGAGCGCCAAATTTAGGTAGAAAAGTAAATAGGTAATCCCAAGAGACGATCAAAAGCTTTCTCGGCATCCAGGGATACAAGTGCAGCAGGGACGGGAAGATCCCTGGATGCCGAGAAAAGATATGAAATTTTGAGGAGATGATCAGCTGATAATCTGCCTTTGACGACTCCAACCTGTTCCCGGCTGATCAGTGAGTCCCAAACAAGAAGAAGCGTAGTTGCAAGTATTTTAGACAGAATCTTGAGATCCAAATTGATGAGTGAAATTGTTCTGTAATTGGTGAGTAACAAGGGATCGCGGGATTACCACAATGGAGGCAGAAGTGAATGAGGAGTCAGATAGTCCCTTTTCGAAAATGTAATTATACACGTTACGTAGAATGGGGCAATCTGTTCTTTAAGAGCCATGTAGAAATTTGTGATGAAACCATCCGGACCAGGAGCCTTATCTTTAGTAGGGGTATTTATAGCTTGAGAAATCTCTGAGGTTGTCAAAGGGGCTTTAAGAATTGCTTGTTGGGACTCTGAGTTTGGGAAGCCGGAGATCCTGCAGGAAGGATTCAAACTGTGCCATATTAAAAGGAGTAAGGGGGGGGGGCATACAACTGTTGGTAGAACTCTCTAAAAGCCTCTACTATATCCCTGGGAGATGTCATTAACTAGTCAGAATTATTCTGTATAGAGGAAACAATTTTATCTGCTGCCTGTGATTTAAGACGAAGGGCCAGCAGTTTCCCTGCTTTTTCACCTTGGTCAAAATATTTCACTTTGAAGTGTAGTATCGTATGCTCTGCTTTTTCTCCTAATAACTTATACTGAAATCTAAGTCATTCCAATGACTCCCAATCAGATGGAAGGGAAGAATCTGAGATACACGCTTCTAAGTGCTCAATGCGAGATAACACAGAGGTTAGCACTGCCGAGGTCTGCCTCTTATGCCGTGCCGACATTTTGATCATTTCTCCTCTAAGTGCGCACTTTAGGGCACCCCACAGAATGTTAAGTGTAGGCATTGAGGGTGAGTTAAATATCATAAAGTTAGTGACGAAATGCTGAATATGTTCCAATGAATCCTGATGTTTAAGCAACTGGTTATTAATGATCCACATCTTGTCTCTAGATAGGGAAGGGGCTAAAGTCAACTGCAAAAAAAATGGATGGTGGTCTGAAATAACTTTAGCGGAATAGTGACATAAAGTTACTCAGACAAGTGGTTAGAACCCAGCAAAAAATAATCAGTCCTTGAAAAAGTATTATGTGGGATGGAGTGAAAGGAGTACTGTCGACTAGACGGGTTAAGGGTTCACCAGGGGTCTACCAAGCAGGTCGATCTCATAAATTCCTGAAGGGCTATCTGAGCTGGCAATAAAGCTTGGTGGGAATTCCTGGATTTATTCAAGGCATTACACTGAACTAGGTTCCAGTCTCCCCCAATAATCGTGGGCAAGAAAGACCAGGGAGACAGGACCGACATAAGGTTGGCAAAAAAAAAAAAAAAAAAAGGGTCTTCTGCATTGGGCCCGTATATAGCCCCTAGGACTACCTCTAGTGGACCTAACAAAGCTCTAATAAACACAAAATGTCCATTGGAATCTGGTATTTCTTGAAGCAGGTGTAACAGGAGTCTCTGAGCAATTAAAATGGCCACCCTCTGCTATGAGTGCCTTAGCCCCCACAGTTTAGTAACCCCAATCTTCCTGCCCCCATGTATTCCTTAATATAAACTACAACAGGAAATGTAATAAACTGAATAGCCTCCTATTAATATGTGCTCTCAGGAACTCTAGTAAGACTGAAACAAAAATAAACTAGACAAAACTATATATAGAACAGTCATCAACCATAAGGGCAGAGTCCTAGTAAGTGAGGTCACTTAAGCAATGAGGTAGGGCCCATATTTCATGTGGGCTTGATGTTTCCGAGACAACCACTCAAGATGCAGGGCCTGCCCCCTGTGCTGGTAGCCAGTCACAGAAGAAGTAGAGTTCCAGGCCCATAACTGAAATTATCCTGGTAACAACTGGGTGGAAGGCTGCCCATTTTTGCCGTGTACCTGCTGGCAAGTCTTGTGTTAGTCTTAGCTTCGTGCCCTCCCAAAGAATGTCTTTTAAATCCCTTGTTTTCTGCAAAATGTGTTGCTTATCCAGAAAATTCAAAAGTTTCAGCATAAAAGGGCAGGGAGACCTATCAGCCTTGGGTTTAGGGCGTAAAGATCGATGTGCCTTTTCCACTACATATTCTGGACCACTGGGTGATGGGCACACCACCCGTTCCAGAAATTTCTACACAAACTGTATCGGGGCTGCACCTTCTCCCTTCAACAGACCATAAATGATTAGATTATTTCTCCAACTTTGCTCTTCTAAATCTTCTAATTTTGTGAATTTTTGCTCGCATAGCTATGGTATCTTTTTCAGATCCATCCCTCCAGTTCTCTAAGGAAAAATCTTAAGCTACCACATCTCCTACATGTCTGCCCAACTCCCCCAGGTCAGTCCGAACTATTTTAATTTCTAATGTGAGCTCCTGTATAGCATTAGTGAGCGGTTCCAAGACTCGTACTAGTCTGTCTTCCATTAATGGAGGAGATGCCGAAGTAGCAGTAGAGGTGCGGCTGGCACCACCTGCCTGGGCCTTTGACCACTTAGTTTGCCTCTCAGGCGTCTGCTGTGGGGTATGTTTGGGGGCCGCCTGTTGCATCTACGCCTCAGATATAATGCAATATTTTACAGGAGCGGCTTCCGAGTAAATCCCTGCAGGTCTTGTAGCAATAATAGAATTAATTGGCTAATTCCAAGGAGGTTTTAGTGCGAAAAAAAGCAGTTTAAAAGTAATGAGGAGAAGGAGTGCTGGAGGAGAGCTGCTAGCAGGTCTACAGCATCACGTGACTCCTCTCAATTGTATCCTTGAAAATGGCTTCACAGGCCTTGCCCATCAGTGATACCAGGGTGACTAGCCTATAGTTACCCAGGTCTGACCTCTGCCCCCTTCTTGAAGATGGCCACACTGGCCAGTTTCCAGTCCTCCAGCACCACACCTGTCTGGACAGACTCCTGTGAGATTACAGCAAGTAGCCCTGCAAATCACGCCTTAAACTCCGTAATAATCCAAGCATGAATCCTGTCTACCCCTTGGGACTTAACAGGACTCCTTCTCTGCTTCCTCAGCTGCCAAAGTCTTAAGCATATTTCACATCAATGCTCGTAGCCTGCTTCCAAAACCCAACCTCCTGTCTGTCAGGATTTCACAACATTCTCCTGACATCCTCTGCATCTCAGAATCCTGGCTCTCCTCCAGGATCCCAGATTGAAGCCTGACCCTTCCTATCATCTCTTCAGGCAGAACAGGAGAAAACATGGGGGTGATGTTGTCATATATGCCCATCTCAGCCTATCTTGCACAAGGGCTATCAGACAGGCTGCATTTTTCTCCCATGAATTTCTCCATGTCAGCCTATCATTCCCCTTCTTTGTGTCCATCTTCACTGGGGTTTTCCATGGCTCACCGAGAATATCCTCCTCCTCCTCCCTGGTTGAATCTCTCTCTATCATCACCTCTCATTCTTCTGCCGGTGAACTCATCCTACTAGGAAACTTCAATGTCAACTGGCTATCCCCGGTCTCCAGGCTGACTACCTACAAGGCTGAGTCCCTTAATCTTACACAGATTATCACCGAACCCACTCGGCTCAACCCCCACTTGCAACCGTTCCCTTCTGGATTGGGTTCTCTCCTCCTACTCCCACTGTACTGTGGCAGCAGGTATCTTGCCAGATGCTTTCAGTGACCACTGTAAGATAATCTGTGTCACGAAGATCTGGAGCCCACCCTCCTCTCCTAAATACATCTGGACCAGGTCCCCCCAGCTGCTCAGAATCACTGCTCTCCCAAGTGACCTTGTTGCTGCAGACTGGACTGCCACACCTTCCACCACTGACACTGATGTTGCCCCCTTCCCGTTTCACTCCAAATTCTCCTCAGTTTAGGACAAGCATGCCCCGCTCAGAAAAATCGAGGGTCACCATCACTCCTGGTTTAACCCTGAAATCACTGACCAGTGAAAGTCCTGTGATCTTGATTGGGCATGCTACAAGTTATCTCACTCCCTTCCTGACCTCTTGTTACATAGGACTATCAGCAACCCCTGTACAAAGGCTGCCTGAGCTGCGACATTGTAATATTTCAAGGCCAACCTTCAGAACCACCTGAATGCCCCTCAAAGTTCTGGAAGGCAATGCATTCCCTCTTTCTCTCCCCCAACCAGTTTGCCCCCCCCCCCCATACCTCTCAACCTCCTGCTTCATAAATCAGGGACAAGGCTTAAAAAAATCAGAGACAAAGGACCAAAATCAGGGATATTTCTTCAAAATTAGAGATATCCACTCAGGAAGCTGGTAGAATAAAGGGCTTAGTGTAAAATGCATTTTCTAAGGAAGAACAAGTCTGTAACTTTAATGGTTGACATTATTTTGTGCTAATAACCCCCGCCGTTTGGTCACAGAAACACAATTTTTAGGAGGGACAGAGTAGAATTTTGAGGCAAAATCAGGGATGTCTCTGAAAATCAGGGACAGTTGAGAGGTATGCCCCCACCAGTCCTTCTGGTAAATGGTTCAGCTGTGCCTGACTCCTCCTCTGTTTCTGCTCACTTCAATGAGTTTTTATCACTTGTGCTCTCCCAATCCTCCTCCTCCTCCAACTTCCATCACTCAACCTCATGTTCCCTCTCCCTCTTCTCCCTGCCCATCATAGGGTTTCCTTTCCCACCATTATCACCCAGGAAACCCTGACTGCCCTTTATTCCCTTAACCTGCACAAGTCCAGCCCTGACAGGCTGCATCCTAAAGTCCTCCATATTTCCACTCCTGCCACAATATCTCCTCTGACTCACCTACTCAGTCTCTCCTCCTCCCTCAGTGCTGTCCATCAGTCCTGGAAGTTGGCTGAAGTTCTTCGACTCCACAAACAGTAGAGGGCCTTCCTCTCCTGGTAACTTCTGACTAATCTCCCTCCTTCCCGCCCTTAAAAAGCTGCAAGAGAAGCTTGTTTACACCAGACTTTCCTATTTCCTCTCCTCCACCAATTTCCTCTCCCCATTTCAATCTGGCTTCTCGAAGTTATCACTCCACTGTCTCCTCTCTGTTGCATGTAACTGATTCTGTCTTCTCAGGGATGGATCAGGTACACATCATCTCTGCCATCTTCATCGACTGGGCCAAGGCTTTCAACTCAGTGTCCCACCCACTCACTCCTCCTGGATAAGTTAAGTTGAGTTCTGCTGGTCTTTCAGCTCCCGCTGTCAACTGGTTACATTCTCATCTCATGTGCCGTCTACAGTTGGTACAGGTTGGCTGTGTCCTGTCACCTCCTCTCCCATCCAGGCTGGGGTCCCACAGGTCTCCATCCTTGGTCCCATTCTCTTCTCTGTTTTCCTTAACGACCTCCCCTCAGCCTGTGCCAACTCACATATTTATATGTATGCAGATGATACAGTCATCTACACCTCTGGTCCCTCTACCATAGCCGCTGAAGGTCTGCTCCAGCAAGACTTCCACAATGTGCTGCACTGGTTCCAATAAAACCAACTTCAGGTCAACACACACACAAAAAAACAAAACAAATAAAAAAAAATGCCCATGTTCTTTGGTACCAGCCAGAAACTGGCCAGACTCCCAGTTCTAGCCATCTTCTCCACCTTGGATTGCACCCCTCTAGAAGTGGTTCAATTCTTCAAGTACTTCAGTGTGTTGCAAGACAACAAGCTTGACTTCTCTGCTCATATGGACAGCATCCATGCCAAGCTCCACCCTAAATTTGGTGCCATGTACCGCAAAAAATACTGTTCGTCTCTGCAGGACAACAGAGAACTTCTCATTGAAATGGTGCTCCTGGTCTTTGACTACATGTGGTCTATGGCATCACCCCCTCCACTTCACTGGCCACCCTCTGCAACACATCCTGCTGCTTTGCTGCTGATTCCACCTCTCGTACTCATCACTCCTCTCTGGCATGCAAGCAACCAGTTGAGACTTGGAAGCAACCTTATGGCCCATTCTCCCTTATTCCAGGGAAGCAACCTCAGCAGCAGCTTCAAGCACCTCCTTCAATAAACCCCACATGCATTCAACATTACTTGCCTTCATCAGCAGCAGCTCCAGGGTGTTGGACACCAGACCCTTCATTTTGACGAAATCTGCTTTCCTTAAGTTCAGGGTCTTGGTGGCTGTTAACAAGAAGGTTATCCGGTTGTGGTCACTGCCTCCCAGTGCTTGGGCATTCACACTGGAGATTACCCCTTTGCCACTGCTGAGAACAAGGTCACAGGTGGTCTCAAACCTAGCAGCCCAACCCTGCCACTAGCCCTTCTCATGTCACCAGTCAATGCCCAGGAGATTGAAGCCCCCCCTTCAAAAAAAAGATCTACATTGCATTCAATCTGGCTGCCCTATAAATTTCCCCGACTAGCTGGAATTCATGTTCTGCTGAGCTCTATTTATTTATTTTATGTTGACCGGGTAAATGCACTCGACAAATTCTGCCTATTTTCAGGCACGACCCGGGGGAGGGGAATACAGATGAATGCCAACTGACCTTGAACCAGATTAAGCTGCTCATGGTATTTTTAGTGAATGGGGGGAAATTTTGGCCAGGGCACCAGGGAAATTCCCGTACTCTTTTTTTCAAGAAGTACCATGGGATCTTTAACATCCACCTGAACTACCACCAGAACAGGCAGATGGGGCCTCGGTTTAACATCTCATCTGAAGGGCGACACCTCAGGAGTGCAGCACCCTACTCATGCTGCAATGCAGTGTCAGTATTGGGATATTAACCCAAGTGCCTGCTGTGGGGATAGAACCCACAACCTTCTGATCTCCTGGCCTCAGAGGTAAGTGTGCTACCTGCTGAGCCACTGACACCGCCAATTATTAAGGTGAATATTGGCCAGAACACAGAGGTTACCCTGTACCATTAGTTAGTAGGCACAGGGGCGGGTGCAACGCTGGTGAGATGGGTAGAAAACTGGCTGCAGGGAAGGCAACAGAGGGTGGTGGTGGGTGGGGAGCTCTCACACCCAAGGGTAGTGATGAGCGGTGTTCCACAGGGCTCAGTGTTGGGACCAGTGTTTGGGATATTCATTGCAGACATATCATGGAACATCAAGAGCAAGATCAGTCTGTTTGCTGATGATACCAAGGTAGGCGCGGTGGTGGATGACCTAGGGGGATGGCAGGGGTTGCAGAATGATCTGGCAAGAATTGAAACCTGGTCAGACACCTGGCAACTGGGCTTTAATGCCAAAAAGTGCAAGGTGCTGCATTTTGGGATGAAGAACCCAAGGAGGAGTTACCAGCTAGGGGGAGTGCAGCTAGCCCAGACAGAGGAGGAGAAGGATCTGGGTGTGCTCATTACAGGGTCAATGAACAACTCGGCACAATGTAGGAAAGCAGCTGCAAAGACCAACAAAATGCTGGGTTGTATTGCAAGGGGTATATCCTCGAGGAGGAGGAGGTGATTCTGCCACTGTATAGGTCATTAGTTAGACCACACCTGGAGTACTGTGTGCAGTACTGGCGTCTGTATCTGAAGAGGGACATTAAGTTACTGGAGGGGTGCAGCGCAGAAGCGACAAAGATGATCAAGGGCAGGGGACTTATCATACGAGAGGAGGTTGAAGGAGTTGAACATGTACTCACTGGAGGAGAGAGAGACAGGGTGACATGACTGAAACCTTTAAATACATGAAAGGAATAAACAAGATGGGTACAGAGGGCTGTTCAAAGTAGGGAGGGAGGGCCACCAGGGGCCATGATCACGAGACTGGGCGAGAAGATTCAGGAGGAGATGAGGAAACATTTTTTACAGAGAGGGTGGTGGTTGGGTGGAATGTTACCTGCTGAAGTGGTATGCAGTAGAACAGTGGACTGCTTCAAACGAGGATGGGACAGGACAAGGGGAAGGGTTAATGAAGGGGAAGGGTGGAAGGGAGGGGCAGCTGCAGAATAAGGGGTGCTAGCTGCACATTCGAGCAGACTTGATAGACCTCTAGGCCCTTATCTGCTGGCAAATTTCGTATGTTCATATGTACCCTTTTCAAAACTGCCATACAAGCTGTAACTTCTACTCTAAAAACCACTAATGAAAGACAGAAGAGTTTAATGTCACCTCCAATTTTATTTATTTATTTATTTGAAAGTCGGGTTTACAACCTTTGAGTTGTGGACTCATTTACAAAGGCACCTTGTCACAGGGAAGGTAGACATGATTACAGTGTGAGGTACAACAGTGGAAATATACAGGTGCAATAAGCGCACATTCACAACAGTGGTTTACAGATAAAGTTGCATACAGTAAGTTACAATAGTATAAAATATTACTATAATGGAAGGTACAACCCTGGACGTACCAGGGAGGAATACCCATGAAAGGGTTGGGGGGAAAAAGGGGGTGGAATAGCAGTCCAATGGACATTGTCAAGGCTATGGACTGGGCGGGAGGGACCCTAATATTACATTATTTAGGGGCAATTACAACTTCAGGTGTCAAAGAGGAGGTTACGGAGAGTGACTTTGAAAGGACCAATTTTGGTAAAATTAGTGACAGAGGGCAGGAGGAAATTGAACTGTGTGGGGGCACAATAGTGGAAGGACCTTTGGGCTAAAGAGGTCTTGGTGTGGGGCACTTGGAAGGTAGCATTAACTGCACTATGGGTGGCAAAAGTTGGGGATGCCCGCAGCAGGGACACACTGGCCCCTGGGGGGAAGAGTCCTAGCAGGGATTTTTTGGCAAGTAGGCAGGTTCAGTAGCACTGGTGCTCCTCAAAGGTGAGCAGGTTGGCGGTGGAATAGAGCAGGCAAGTACGAGTGTGGTGGGATGCGCCGGTCAGGAGCCTGCAGGCCTTGTTTATCAAGGTCTGGATTTTGGTGAGGGCAGTATTGTCGTCTGCGGCATAGATGGGCAGGCCGTAGTCCACTAAGGACAGGACGAAGGAGTTGATGACCAGTCGGAGGGCGGTTTGGGGGAGACAATCTCTATGTCGATAGAGAAGGCCAATCTGAGAATTAATAGCTGAGGACAGGGTATTGATGTGGGTGTGGAAGGTAAGACCCGAGTCAAAGGTGACGCCCAGGTATTTGTAGGATGACACCTGCTCGAGAGGGTGTGGATTACTGGGGAGAATGTAGAGGGGGGCATTTTTAGCCTTATTCTGGTGCTGAGCAAACAGCATAGATTTGGTTTTCTTGAGGTTAATGACCAGCTGATGGTCAAGGAACCACTTTTCAGCTTGGTTGAATGTATGCTGCAGGGATTCCTGAAGAGATGCGGGGCCAGGGTGAGAGGCAAAAAGGACCACATCATCGGCATAGAAGTATATTGCCCGAGCAGGAGCTGGGGAGAGTGCTGAAAAAGAGGCTGAACGGGGCCCAGGATGGAACCCTGGGGGACCCCAGAGCAAACGGGCAGGGTATTAGACATGATGCCATTTACCTTCACATGCTGGGATCTGGTAGAGAGGTAACTGGTAAACCAGGCAAGGGGGTCAGGGGAGAAGCCAAGTTGGTGGAGGGAGTCAAGTAGGAAGGGGTGACAGACAGTGTCAAAGGCCTTGGAGAGGTTGATGAACACTGCACCCGCAACATGACCAGAGTCGAGAGCAGAGTGGAGGTGCTGGAAGAACTCCAGGAGGGCTATAGTGGTGCTGGGAATCCATGCTGCTCCGGACACGTATTTGGCTAGGTACTTGGAGAGCTGAATAGCTACTATTTTTTCTAGTGCTTTGGAGAGCGGTGGGGGAATTGAAGATGGGCCTGAAATTGTTAGGGGAGGTTCTCTCTCCATCTTATGGATTGGGGTGATTTCTGCAATTTTCCAAGCACTTTGGAACTGACCAAACATAGTGACTGTTTTAAGGCGTCGGTGAGAGGGCCAGTACAGTATCCAAGACTAATTGGAGGATCCTGAGTCCAGGGATCACAGCTGGGGTTGTTGCTAGCTAGGGCTTTTTGCAGATGAGGCCTGGCTTCAAGAGGGTTAGGGCTCGCAGGTAGAAAGGGGGGTGAATGGGTGATCCAGGGTGGGGGAGGGATGGAGGCAGGGATAGGATCGAAAAAGTATTTGAGGAGGACAGAGCTTAGATCCGAGAAAGCCATATTGAGGCACTTATGTGGGGAGGATCAGTAGTGATGGTACCATCTATGGAGAGCAATGATGGTGGGGGGAAGCGGGTCTTTCCATTGAGCTCCTTCATATTGTCCCAGAAGGCACGGGATGAGCCCCAAGTGGATGCAAAGGTGGTTTGATAATATTCAGCCTTAGCCTGCCTTATAGCCCGGGTGCACTTGTTATGTGCTGCATTATAGGCTTGTCTGTCAGCCAGTTTGCCTGTCTCAATGGCAATTTGCCAGAGATTATCTCTTTGTTTCAGTTTTTGGATAAGGGATGGGGAGATCCATGAGGCGTTTTGTTTCTTGGTGCAGATTTTTGTTGGGGGGGGGGGCGAAAAGGTCACAGGCCTTGCTGAAGGCACTGGAGAAATAGGCTAGAGTCAATATCTGCTGCGAGTAGGACAGGGGACCAATCAAGCTGGACTAGGTGCATTTTTAGCTTTCTGAGACACCCAGAGTGAAAGCGCCGGTGCGAGGTGACCTGGGACACCGGTTTCGGTGTGAGGGATGACCAGTGACAGAGGACAGGAGAGTGGTCACTAAGAGAGTCGGGTAGTACATAGATGACCCTGATTTTATGAGGGTGGTTTGACACAATTACATCTAGAAGGGTGCTGGAGCCACTTGACCAGTTATATCTAGTAGGTGAGGTAACTAATTGAGTCACATCTAGAGCGGCGAAGGAGTCCCTGATATGGGAGGCAGAGGTACCCAGCCAGTTGACATTAAGGTCACCTAGGATGAGCTGCTCCAGCTTCTGTGGGAGTGTGGTGAGGTAATCAATGAGGGACTGGACAGCTTGTTCCTGGTCCCTCGGGGGTAAGTAAGGTACTGTGAGGAAAAGGGGGCCCTGGCTGGGTCAGGGGTAACCTTAAGGGTGAGGGCTTGGGCACTAAAACCAAGTTTGGGGGCTGTGAGTGCATGGCCTAACAATGTGTCACGCACAAAGACTGCACACCCACCACCACGTTTGCCTGCACGATCTTCCCTAAACAAAGTGTAGCCAGGGAGGGAGATAACAGAGTCTGGAGTTTTTTTTGAGAGCCAGGTCTCGACAAGCACTATAATAGCCAGCCAGTGCTGTACTACCCAGCACTGGAGAGCGGTGGATATTTTTAGGAGGCTGCAAATATTCATAGATGCAACGCAGAGGCCAGTTCCAGTGGGGTGGCTAGTTGACAACGGCCCAAGGTTGGGGTGTATGTTCCCGGAGAGCAGAAGGAGTAGAGCAATTAATCTCATGAGCGGACTGTGATGACTAGGACCCTTAGCCAGGCACCGATGTGAGGACCTATTAGTGGGGGTGCAGGGGATGGGTAGGGAGCGGAGGGTAGGTATGGCAAGGAAGGGGTGGGCCCAGGGTGACCCAGAGGGGAATGGGGGGGGGTATTGGTTGGTGGTGGGTGCCGTGGAGTAACAGGAGTGTCCAAGGTAGGGGGGGTTGGTTGCTGTTGGGTGGTAGAGAGGGGTGGGGCTCGGGGCAGAGGACGGGGGAACAGGATGGGACATAGGCTGAGCGAGAAAGGTAACCAAGAGTAGGCTGAGTGTGATAGCCACAGTGCCCATTGCTATTTCCTGCTGGAGGTATAAGGGGGATAAATGACCTTCACTGAGGGTGACTGCCGCTGTGGAGTAGTGGTAGTGCTGCTGCCTTTGGTGCCAAGGATACAAGGTTCGAACTGGGGGGGGTGGAACCTTGGTATAGAGGCTGGCAGGCCTGGCTAGTGGGCAGTGAGAGGCTGGGAAGTGGTGCTCAGAGGGAGGTGAAACAGTGACTCCTAGGTGCTGTTCTGGTTACTTAGAAAGGCAGCAGGGGGGGAACTGAGAGGGGTAGGCGGTTGGGAGGTAGAGGAGAAAAGGGGGCAGAGTGGGGTGAGGGGGAAAGGTGGCGAGAGGAACAGGGAGGTACTAGGCAGGAGACTAGGCAGCGGAGTAGCTGGGAGGACAAGGGTACTTGCAAGTAGTAGAGACACGGGAGATATAGAGAGGCTGTGTACAGACAGAGAGGGAGCTCCCTCCAGTGGCTGTAGAGTATAAGCAGCAAATGGGAAAGTGGGGACTTAGCAGAAGGTTACAGGAAGTCACGTGACAGGGTAAGGAAATAAATTGAGAGTCGGGCTGGGGTGGGTGGGGCAGTCAGCGTCTTAGCGTGTCAATGGGCTAACACCCACACAAAGACAACTTGCAGGGAGGACAGCCTTACCTATTAAGGCCCCCCTGAGTACAGCTTCCAGCCCCTGATGGAGCTCCTGTGAGCCGGCGAGTGTTGTTGGGGGAGGAGGGTGTTCAACAGCCTATTAAGGCCACCAAGGGCAGGTTCCCCAGAATGGCAGCTTTAAGAGAAAGTGTTCGTTTTTTATTTATTTGGCGAGAGGGTACCTTCTGCGTGGTTCTGTATTATTGAAAGGCTATTTATAGGTTTACTTTTTAAAGAATGGGTTTTATACATGTTTCCACCACCCTAACCAAATCTTATCCTCACAATAGGATTCAAGGTTTATGTTCAATACAGGAATAAAAGAAAACAATTGTCAGAGACCTTGACTGTGTTTCCATTGTGTTGGGTTTTTACTGTCTTTCTGAGAAACCAATCCATGGTTGTTCATGCTGTAGCCAGTTTCTTTAAAGAGCTCCTAACACAGTTGAGACAACTTTGAAAAAATGTAATAGCCAGGCATATCTAAAGCTTAAATAGTGTATAGTAGAGCATTATAGTGTATGGTGAAACGCTGTACTTGTTAGTTTATCGGTGCTGAAAAGCTGTTCAGCACAGATAAAAACAGTTCTTAGAACGCTGTTCAGCCCATATGTGCAGAACAGCGTTCTAATGATTCAAATGCTTCATGTAGGCGCATGTGCTGCACTGACTGAGAACCGCAGGATCAACCAGATATTATACAATGGGGTATGAAAATCATGTAACTTCATTGGTCAAAACACGTCACGTGACTGTGGTAAATCCTCCAGTATACCCACTGTAAAAGTTTTATATCACTATAAAAACAAAAAAAAAACAAGTTGAACAGGGAGTGGGTATATGTGTGGATTTACCACTTCTGGTGTGGTTAAGTCACTTCGGCTGCACCTCATGACCAAACCACACCAGGCATGGTGAATCCACCAATACACCCACTCCCTGTCATGGTATATTGCTTAAATGCATACCGTCGTTGGCGGCACCTCACATACAAACACCAAATCATCAGGATCAACCAGATAAATTGACCAAGCAGCAGATAAGCTGGCAGGATCAACCAAATATTTTTTTTTAGTAATCGAAAGTCTCGCTTAGTGAGAATACGGCCACCATGTTGGTTTTTTTTGAAAGACCCTCTCTAAATAAAACAGCCAATTGAAAGACACGCTACTGAAGTAGGCTGGTCTGGTTACCTAGCAACGACCAGTGACCCTAGCAACCAGCCAGCTACGTGGACTAAAACAAAGCTGCAAAACCAAATTTATATATATAAAATAGATGCATTTAAATTATAGTTTTGGGCACCATACGCTATAAAAAATACAGTATAGGCAACCCAATGCAGAACCAGTGTGTTCTGCCACCTCGGGGCTCTGATTCCCTAGGACCTCTCGAGCTTCACTCTTGAGGTCAGAGGGAATCAGAGCCCCTCTGTGGTAGAGCACACTGGTTCTGCATGGTTGCCCATCCAGTATTCTCTATGTTCTATATAGAAATTCATCCTTTTCAAAATGCTGTTGTACTACAGTTCAAAGGTCATGGAATGTGATTGTATTCTTCTGTGGTAGAACAGCATTCTAGAACCTCTAGATACTGCACAAGTTAGTTTTATTGTGAAAGAAAAAAACACAATGCACACATTTCACGTAATACTGTGCACTATAAAAAAATACAGGATGAGCAACTTAATGCATAACTAATGTGTTCTGCCACCTCGGGGTTCTGGTTCCCTCAGACCTCTTAAGCTTCGTTTTCAAGGTCAGAGGGAATCAGAACTCCTCTGTGACAGAATACACTGGTTCTGCATAGTTGCCCATCCAGTATTCTCTATATTTATTTTATTCTGTAATTCTCACCCATATTTCCTTATTACACAGGGTATTTGCATGAATACAGCATCTCTGCCCCTTCAGCTCTGGCTGCTTGCCTATACTTGACATCATAATTCTGTTTACGACATCAAAATATGTTGCTGTGGGGATAATCATGTCATAAACCGTGGATTGTGATGTCATGTGTAGAGAAGCAGACAGAGTAGCTATAGTTTAAGGGATAGGGATCTTGTTTTCGTGCAACTGTTTTCAGTAATAAAGAAAATAGGGAATTAATTACTGGAAGTATATCACTACCCTTCTTGACCATACACTCAAAGTAGTGGATAGATTCAAATATTTGGGGTCTTTGTTAGATTCTCATCTCTCCTTTTCCTTTCACCTAGAATTCAGTATGCTACACCAACGGGTTCTAGTAACCACCCGGCTGAGTGTTGCTTAAGGCTTTATTGTTTGCGCTGTATTTTCCTGTTCCACCCTGTAGTTAGTCAACATGTTGCCATGCACTGTATCTCATTTTATTACCATGCACTTTATTAGTGTACTGTATAATTATTACATGATTTCCCTGTTATTTTGCTGTGCATAGCACTTGTCTTTTATTGCTGTCATGTAATTGGATTGAGTCACCTGTAATTCACTGTCATTGCTTTTATGTGTTGAACTTACCATTGTTGTCTACATGTATATGTCCCTGTTTTTATGTAATCAGGACCTCCTTGTGAACGAGCTTGCTCAATGAAGCTTTTCCTGCAATAAACTTGAACTGAACTGAATAAATGATTTAGGTAAACAACTGCTACTGCGGCTCTGTTTCTTCTTCCGAAACAAAATTCTCTTTTCCCAGACCAACAGATGGAGATTAGTACAGGCCACCTTTCTGTCCCTCTTGGATTATGCAGATACCATATATAATAGCTGTGCAATCCACCTACCTCCACAAACTGGATACATTATACCTCCGTTCTCTCTGCTTCATCTCCAATGCTCCAGCCAGAACCCATCATTGTACCCTGTACAAAGAGGTGAACTGGACCTCCCTAGCTAGGAGAAGACTTGTGTACACATACATATGGATATAAAGCGCCATTAAACTGCCTCCTTATATTACTACCCCCTACATCGTTCACAGAGTTCATATGCACTAAAGAAGATCGCATATATTTCCCTGGAAGTCTCCAAGGCTTGCACACATTACAGTAAAGCAGCCATTAACTACAGTATGTACTTACTCCCTTCGTCTGGAATAAACTCCAATTATCAATGTAGTTACAAACCTTAATCCATTTAAAACCCTAGTTGACAAATTCACCACTGAAACCCGTCACTGCTATTAATCTTGTATCTTACCACCCCCACACACACACACACTTTCTACCCTTGTCTTACTGATCTCCTATGCTTGGGGCATAAATTACTCCTGCCCTGTTTTCGTTATATAATTGTACTGGCCTGTTTCTCTCTGTTTTCACTGCTGAATGCATTGACACGGGCATCGTGATGGTAAATACTGTAAATACCATACACATGTATTTTAGATAATGTTCCTATTATGTCAATCCATGTAATCGCTGTTTACCTTTTTTCTGTATGGTTTCATATGCCATTTTGTCATCATTTTTCGTACAAGGGACCTCCTTGCAAATGAGCTTGCTCAATGGATTATATCCCTTCACAATAAACTTGAGCTTGAACTTCAACACACTAAACCATCCTCATCTGTCCACAGTGCAGAAAGAACTCTTTTAGTGAAACTTTTACAGCTCTAAACTCTTTTTGAGACTAGCACCCAAGGCAATCTCAAGAATGTTTTTTAGAAACTGTTCTACCAGGGCAGCAATGTGGATGCTAACCATCAGAAGCACTGTTACACTGGTTTAGCTTAACTAAACTGGTTTAAGTAGTATAATGAGGACAGGGCCTCAACCAGCTGAAGGATTCAGTGCTGCAATTCCCTGTTTCACAATTCAGCACTCTTACTAATGCAGTGTTTCTCCAATGAGACCGCCGTGGCTGCATGTAGCCGACACCACAATTTCTGCAGCCACTGAACTCCTGAGAGGCCCAACTACAGAGGGAATTGAATGGACAATTCCCTACCTTTAAAAAACAGAAGAGATACTCTGGAAGTGAAAATATACTAGGGAATTAATTTAACATACGTTGTGTGAAAAGAAATGTGTTTTATCAGGGGATTTGGAGTATAACAGGAAGTCTGGGGTGAAACAATGAAGGAGTGAGGCCACCAGTCAGTTCTGGTGACTGCACTTTGAGGCCTTTTGGGCCACCAGGATTTGGGGCTTGAGAACCACTAGAGGATGTAACTACGTTCTCTACTTACTCCTCAACACTCTTATGAGATCCAAGGGCCTGTAAGTCTTCTTATCCATACCTCTCAATCTGTGCCCCACATATAAAAAACACACACAAATCAGAGACACTTTCTTAAAGAGAAAGGTAATACCTCAAAATTATAGAATAAATGGTTTAGCGTGAAATGCCTTTTTGCAAGAAAAGCTAGACTAACTTTAATGTATGATGTTTTGTGCTTCAAATCCTTAGCATTCTGGTCTGTGACAGAAACAGGGATTATAGGAGGGACAGATGAAATCTGAGGCAAAATTGGATACCTCTGAATATCAGGGACAGTCAAGAGGCATGGTGACACTGGATATACATCACCCATTCTCACAGCAGTATTACTAAGGATTTTGATTGCTCTAGCGACAGACAGGTGCTGGTGCCAATGCAACCAGAAGATGGATCACACCCACCTATTATTTTGGGGCATGTCTGACAGTGGCCCCATTCTGGGCACAGTCGGAGGCAGAGTCAGCCATAATCATCCCTATTCAGGATAAGCCTGCCTTCAAACATTTGGTACTGGGGCAACATTCTACAGAGCTTGACCAAACCAAAGATTCTTTTTTTGTGTGGCTGCAGCATACAAAATAAAAACATGCATCCGACTGGCTGAACCCACTTTATCTAACAATTCAGTACTTGAGAAAACATTGCAAAAGAGCTAGACAGATGGACATAATTACTGCTACCTTGAGACTGACAAGTTAGAACTATGTGTAGGGATGACTCCCATTCCTAACATATTTAGGAAAGCTAGAGGGCATCCCAGTTCTTCAGCAATTGGCCAATAATCTACCCTTACAATAACTCCCATACTATAACCTGTTTATATACCTGAAACAGAGGGCACAGGGACACATAGGAACCAGCTGCATTTCAAATTCAAATTGATTTCCAGATTTATTTGTATAACATCTGGTATACAGAGCTACTGTATGTCACCAAGTTGGAATTTTTGCTGCAAGAATGTAGCCTAGACAAGGCAATATGCGCAAATGAATACAATGATGATCAAGGGTGATGTCGGCAATATGCATGATAGTGTAGCTGTGTACGTTCTATGTAGCTGTATCTCATACTGCGGGAACTGCATTATAATCAACAATGTTTAAACATCAAAAATGTGTAAACAGCATCCATCCTCCAATCAGCAGCACAACACAGCATTATTTCAATCAGCTAGTTAGCATGTTCTCACAATGCAACCCGTGAACGTGTTCTCACCCTGCAACTAGTTAGCATGTTCTCACCATGCAACTAGTTAGCATGTTCTCACAATGCAACCAGTGAACATGTTCTCACCCTGCAACTAGTTAGCATGTTCTCACCGTGCAACTAGTTAGCATGTTCTCACAATGCAACCAGTGAACATGTTCTCACCATGCAACTAAGTTAGCATGTTCTCACTGTGGAACTAAGTTAGCATGTGCTCACCCTGCACCTAGTTAGCATGTTCTCACCCTGCACCTAGTTAGCATGTTCTCACTGTGTAACCAGTTGGCATGTTTTCGCAATGTAACAGTAGAAGTACAATGGAAGACTCTTACTCGGCACCATTCTTCCACTGTCTGTGCAAAACTTTGTTACTAGCTGGAATAAATAGCTAACTAGAACAGCCCTAACACAGTGAAGGTTACAAGTTACTTTTTAGTTTGAGTCTTACTGAAATGCTGACATGCACTCACAGCATTGAGGAGGCCATTTTTAGTTTCCATTTCACACAGCAGTGTCAGAGCCTGCCATCCCAGCATTCCATTTACATTTCCTAACAATCTTTTTTTTTTTTATCCCTAAGGTATTGATATTTTTACAGCATACAGTTACATATATTATATTTAAGCTTAAAAAAATTGAGTGACTCCACTTTGAAGCTCAGGTAAAACAATCTAAAAATATAAGGGAACAGAGTTTTATTGTACTGTTTTGCATCATGAAAAGAACAATTACATGTACGCCCACACCCATAAGGAAATGCACTGACTCCTGAACAAGCCCTTTGTTCCTTCCATGAATTACATTAAGTTTCCCAGCCTGTCTGGCCTGCTCCCTGTGAAACAACATGCAGCCTACAGACAGTAACCAGCCAAGAGGTCTTTCAGAACGACAGCACTTACAGCAAACCTCTGCAGTTTTTACTGGTTCACATAGGGGCTGCAGCTGAGTTTCATTAAAAGGCACAACAAGGCTGTTTAAAAAAATGCACTTGATATTCAGACATTAAATTAGGCTGGCATGGTATAACCAGATTGAGAAAAACACCATGATTTTAATTCTATTTGTATTAGATTGTAGCATGTATGCATTAGGAATTTATATATGTGTTTTGATGCATGTTTTTTGATATATACTATGGATTCCATTGTTTATATTTGGTTTTGAACCTTTTGTAATGTGCTTCAACTTGTCCTACCAGATCAGCTGCAACTGTGTTTTTTTTTAATAAATCCAAATCAAAACAACTAAACTTTGTCATCTCAAACACTGAGCTTACAAACCTCGGCCTACTGCAGTATCTCTCTCGAGCTGTGAGACCTGCCACCATCCCAGGGGAGGCTCAAGCATGCCGAACAATGTGCCACTTACTGAACACTCTACCGTTGCCAGTTTTGGGTAAAAAGATGTGGCAAAGACACAGGTAGCACGTTCTAGTGGCTAGAGCACAGACCTGAGAATCAAGAGACCCAGGTTCAAAATTCCACCAGGGCCACGTACTGCATGACTCTGAGCAAATGATATAACCTCAGCACTTCAGATCACCCAGTTGTTAATACTGGTAAAGGCTGGACCCCACTTGAAAGCAAGGTATTGCATATCAACTGGACTGTCCTGAATAAATTAACTATAAAACCAAAACTTCACACAGTTCCCGTTGCACACAGAGGTTCCACTGGCTGTGCAAGGAAAAGAGCTGACCCACTTCTGTAATCCACATGAAGAAGTTTGTATTCTGGGGTGTTCGGGGGGGGGGGGTTGACACCCCCTAAAATTCAATTTTTTCGTTAAATAAGGCTACTGTTCTGGACTAATGAGTTTTTAATTAACGAAGGCCCCCACCTCACTCTTTAGTTCTGAGCCTGACTTTGACTGCATTTCTGTTGCAGATATCACATGTAATAAATAAGCAATAGGATATGACATGGAGTGTAATTCTGGACTGATAAACACATGGCTTGATTGACTGTGTTAGGCACAAGATACATCCAAGTGCATTTAAACACATCCAAGAAGTGTGGTAACTGACCATAATTACAAATCCCTGAATGGTGTTACTGCACTTATAAAATGGCTTTAAAAACAAGACATATATTTAAAAGTGCACGCGTGCAATTATGGCGAATAGTCACAAGACTGGTTTCAGCCAGTCAGATGTGTTTTTTTTATTTTTTTAATTTTTATTTTATTTAAACAGCAGTTTGGAAAACCTTTGAGCCATAGGCTCATTTACAAAGGTACCTTGTCACAGTAAGACAAACGAAAATACACAGTATAGCAGTACAACACATAAGTATAACAGTAACTTAAGACATAGATACAAACAAGCTGGTACAGGTAGGATTGATGCAAACAATACCAGAGTTATGTTGTCCTTAGCAGCTTAGTAGTAAGCTTTGTCATAAGTATTAGTCTGACTTTGACTAATAGCAATTACAGCATCAGGTGTTAATAAGGTAGTTACGTAAGGAAGTTTTGAAGCCGATATAGTTGGAGCCGGAGATGGAGGGCAGTGTGTTGAACCAGGAGGGGCCCTAAAGCTGAAGGCTCTTTGGCGTGAGAGGTCCTAGCTCTAGGGATAACAAGAGAAGTTTCCCAGAGGTCCAGTATGAACTAGTGGGACAGAGCGGCGTATGGTGGTGGTCAATCCTGGCGGGGATAGCCCAAGGAGGGTCTTTTTTGTAAGGTTACAGGTCAGATATTTGAGGCGCTCATCAAGATCAAGTACCAGCGCTTTAGTGTACAGTAGACAGGTGTGTGTCAGCCTAGGTGCTCCAGTAATTAACCTGCAGGCCTTATTCAGGTAGTCTGCGGGTATTATGGAGTGCGGGTCTGATCAGCAGCGCCATACACGGCAGTCCATAGTCCATTAGGGACAGGATAGAGGAGGTGACTGCAGTCAAGAGCCTCCGGGGGAGGCAGTGTTTATACCGATGTAAGATGCCCAATCGGATATTAGTGGCAGTGGCTAGGGCAGCGATGTGTCCATGGAAGGAGAGGGAGGGGTCAAAATGGATCCCTAGGTATTTATAGGAGCAAACTTGTTCGAGTGGGAAAGAGGACCCAGAGTGAATGAGGAGTTTGAAGTTGCAGGACTTGTTTTGAGGATGAGTGAAGAACATGGTTTTTGTTTTTTTAAGATTTATCACCAATCTATGTTCCTTGAACCAGCCCTCTGCTTCAGCGAAGGACTTCTGCAGTGAGTCCTGGAGGGCAATAGGGTTACGACTTGAGGCAAAGATGACTGCATCATCAGCGTACAATAGAATTCACTGGACCATGCTCTTTAATAAATGTAAATAATACCATGTGAAGAAACAGTTATTAATTCAAATGCATTTTACTTAATTCCTGGTACACCGTGCTAAGCACAGTATTTTTTATTCTGGGAAACGCAACATTTTGCCAACTGCTTAGTGGAGGCTCTCAATGAAAAAATTACTGTCATTTGCATCCTGTTACTGTGTAAACACTGTAGACCATCAACTAATCAGCTTCTTTCTGTAACTTCCATTTACACACCATGGTAGTTTTGTTTCTCCTGGAGGAGTTGTCAGAATGGCCACTGATCAGGTTAAGACCCCCGTACTAATGACATTTTAGAACAGCAGCACACTGTATGAACTAAGGACGTGTTTCAAATGGGAATTCTCAGCTTTCAAAATGAAGCTTTTTTTTTGGTCTTTAAACCATTCACAGCTCCAAACTCACACTGCACACCTACACAGTATATCAGCTTCTTCATGTTACCGTCTGTTGCACACATATCCTACAGCCTTAACAGCTTGTCAGAGTGGGACGAGCACTGCATGTTTCACCAACTGACTAACAAACATCATATTCTGGATCAATACTACCCCATGGAAAAATCTTTGTAAAGCAGTTCTATACCATCAGAAGACAGAGCTCTGTTACAGAACTCACACTGCTACGTTTCTAAACTGCAGGCTTCAGGATGTTGGGTAACAAGTCTGTGACACAGCTAAAAGGCAATCAGATTATGAAGCAGGCTTATAACTGCCCGAAAATTCACCCTCTTATTCCTCCCGCCCCGCCCCCAATTAAAAACTCACTGAAAAACTATCCCAATTCAGGTCTGGGTAGATCCAGGAGTTTGGTAAACAGGTAGCCCACAAATTGATGGAATGCATCAAGCTATAACAGAGTATCATGAACCAAAACAAGTGTGCCAGAAACACACGCGGTACATCCCCGCAGAGGGTGGACAACACTCTGCAGTGTGTACATTTAAAAAGTTGTTTTTTTTTTTAATTACATGCATTTTGGCAGAAATAATGAAATGGCTCTGTTGGCCAGCTGAGAACTACTGTGTCTTGTGTGTTTTAATATTAAATATGTACACCAAGTTTCTCAAGATACAGACAAATATAGCAGTTGAAACTCATGCATAATCAAATCAACCTAGTGGACACTGCAATATGTTGAAGGACTAACACTACTGAATGTCTGTACAGAGTTAAGCGACAATAGGAAAAGAGGTGCTCAACATGCAGTATAGCTAAAATATGTGACACATACTGTGTATATAGTATAAGCCAATCAGAGGCCATAACTCATGCATAATTAGACCGCTATGGAAAGTATTACGTGACGTTGAAGAAGTCATTGCATTGAATAGCTAGCTACACAAAGGTATGAGGAAATCTGGTAAGTGCTTCTCAGGGTTTAACCAAAAATGTAAGAGTGCCACATATACTTGTAGAATATACAAATCTATGCACAAAGGCCAGCTATATGTCCTCCATCTAGGGACTACTGTCAGTGCCCCGATGACTGTAGCGGGGAATCCACACGGATGTGGACATAAGGGATACAGTGGTCATTATTGTGCTACCCCCAACACACACACACACACACATATATATATATATATATATATATATATATATATATATATATATACACACACCAAAATGTGCTATATTACCCTCAAGTAAGAACAAGAGGCATTTGAAGCCTGTTATTAAAACTTTGGCTAAACAACATCACTAATTTTCAAAAAGATGAAAAATAAAACCCCCACATATATATTTCTTATGTTCGGCTAAAATAATTGTGCTCATAATTTGGATCAAGAAAAACATGCTCACATAACTCCTTTATTTTATGATTTAAGTTGGCAAATATTTGGTAATAGGTACATCTGTAAACTGATTGTTTTCATCTTTGAGGCTTTGCAGGTTTTCTTGTTTTTTTGCATGAATTATTGTCAATTTATACCCCATATTGTTCTCTACATTCTGCTGATGCCCATTTTCTGTCAATGTTGACTCTTGTACTGCTAAACATCATATAAATTTATGTATTTTAGTCCCTCTAGTTGGAACAAACTGTCTTTGGATGTTAGAGCAGCAGAATCTCCAGGACTTAAAAAAAAAAAAGTTTCAAACTTCTGTATTTAATGTTTTATGTTTATTTAATGTTTGTTCATCATTTTATCTTTGTTTTGTACTGTCACTTTATAACTTGTGAAAGATGACTAACAAAAGTTTTAATAAATAAATCATATGATTAGATTGGTTAAATAAAGACTTTGATTGATTGATTGGTTGTGGAAATAACAGAGGAAACAACTTCCCTGTTACCAATTTTCAAATAAACCAATAAATTTCCACAAAGTTCATGCTGAGGGACTCGTATAACTAATGTGGTCAGCACAGATTCAACCCTGATTGAAGTTCTGTACTATGCTCACTGTGCTCACGTGAAGTTCCCTGTAGTCCCCAGGCATAGCTGAAAATGGGATGAATGACCTAGCCCACTTCTTGGTAAAGCAAATCACTCAATTGATCGAGCGATAAATCAATAAATCAATCTATCAGTCAATCAATAAACCTCCCCACTGTAATCCAGTGATGAAATCCCCAACACAGTCTCTGCCATTCCCCAAATTATCTGAGCAGTCTGTGTCCTCAGCACTGCACAGTATGAGGATGGCACTGCAGTGAGATGTTGGTCTTTGTTGGACACTCGGGGGCTGGATGAGACTACACAGCACCAGTTCCCAGTGTCCTGCCTGAATAGCTGAACATCACAAGACAGTGAAATAAGTGTGAGCGAACAGAGTTTTATCTGATGCAATGGACCAGATAACCACCTAATATCCATTTACTATCCACTTTGCGCGGCCAGTAATGTGATATTAAAACACGTGTTGCATTGAGCACTGGCATCATAGGCCCAGTCCAGTGTCAGCGAGTGCCAAAAGTGGTGTGGTGAGTTGATCTGAAGAGACCTTAGAGGTCTGGAAAACTTGTGTAAAATTCCTCACTATTAAGCAAGAACACATTCTAGACTAAACCTTATCTGGGACAGAACCACTCAGGAGTAAGTTTTCAAGACAATTCTTGATTATTCCGAAAACTGATCCTTCCTATGCAGCGTTATACTGTGGATAAAAAGCAGAGTATACTACATGACAGACCCCTCCCCCAATCCCAAACAGTGCAATTAACACCCCTTCCTTCCACAACCACAAAAAGTCCTAAAAGAATGGACATCCACCCCATCCACTGCCCACACAGTTTTCTGTAAATAAGTGAACACCTCTCCCCCGGTGTCACTGCAGACACCGGTCTAACCTATAATGAAGCAAATGCCAAGACAGTTTCAGAAGCCCCTGCCCAGACCCCTTGGATCCCCCTGCCTTCCTCAGCTGCACACTGATGACAACGTACCATGCAGTGCAGTGAGTAAAGCCTCCTTCCTTGTCAAAGCAAAGAAGAGGTGACAGAGCAGCAGGGTGAATCAGGCGCAAAATGCTGCTGGATCATACATAGCTGTTGATTCGGGAATTAACCCAGCTGCAGGGGGAGGGGCTCAAGAATGAAGCACTCTAAGCATCCTTCCCCTTCCAGGAGAGTGAGTGAATTACCTCCATTGACACAGCGGCCCCTACTGGTTATGGATTTGGGGCTTTAGAGTGTGCACATGTGGTCTGGAGAGAGGCAGAAAAAAACGAAACAATTTGGCAAGTTGCTCTCTTCTCACATCCTTTATGGATCCTGCAACTTGCCTCTCCAGTACTTCATCTCAGACTGCGCTAAACGCCCAACCTGCACAAAACCAGTGAGAGAGAGAGAGAAAATCAAGGGCACTCTCAAACCCAGGTTTCCGTGGGGAGGTGCAATGTGCAATTGCCAAGCCATGGGACTAGCTCCCGCCAATACAGACCGTCACATAATGCATTCAGGGTTTGAACAGTCAGGAAAGTTGTGAAGTGTCTTAGTGCTAAATGAGGAAAAAAACAGGCAATTTTGAGCAGATCCCATTGTATGGAAACCCTTGTGGTTCAGTGGAAAACACTGGAGATGGGGGGCAGGCACACTGCAGAGGTAAAGCAATTAGCCCCAATGGAGGAGGAATGCAGAATGCTCACCATTCGCTCACATTATGCCAATCTATCACAGACTGGTATTCGTGCTGGCTGTGAATGCAGCTGCTCACCCAAAGAAAGGTGCACCCATGGGGTTAACCTGACTATCAAGGTAGGGTAGAAGGGGTGAACTGGACAAAATGCACCAGACTGAATGTAGTACATAGGGGCACACAAAACCTCTTCAAAGGACGAGTTACATCAGCCACTACAAGCCGTTCCACTGGGACTCCTGGGGGGCACACAGCGCAGAACACCCAAGAACCAGCACCACTACTGGATCCAACCATGTAGCGAAGTACCACTGCTGGCCTTGCAGACTAGCAAACAGTGGCTTTTATAGGCTGATCTGAGTTCATGTAGGGAATATTTTCTAAGGAAAGGGCTACTCCTCTGTTAAAATTGTTACCCCCTTAAAACAATTCTATATCTGCCCATGTCCAGCACTGGCTCTATACCAGGGGCCCTATGCAAACCTTTTTATTTGGGTCCCATATCAGGATTTTGACAGCCTTAAGAAGAAAATTCCTCATTCCTATAGTTCACTCTTCATGTCTACCTGTTCAGTTCAGTCTTATCTAAAGTGTATTCCCTAAGGAACAGGCCAGTGTAAGAAGCTCAGTAGGTTGCACTCTCACATCTGGGGCTGGAAGATTGAAAGGATGTTGGTTCTAATTTCCATGCCAGGAACATGGGCTCATTTCTACAGTGTGTGTGTGTGTGGGGGGCTGCTTTTCTGAATTACTTTCCTTCAAATGAGATATTAAACTGAGGTCCCTTCTGCCCAGCTCAGGTAGTTGTCCAAGTGTAAGATAAGAATCCCATGGTACTTACCATAAGAGATAGGGATTTTTTTTAGTTATTTTTTTTTTCTTTTTATTTTCTAGGCTGGCTCCCAAGCCCTGAGCGGGCTTGCCAGGCTCGCAGCTGCCCCCTCATACTCAGGCTTACCCCTGGTGGGGCGCTGGTAGGCAAACTCCTGGTGGCCAGGGGATGGCAGGAGCCGGCTCATTAGCGTGGGGTGGGGATGTGCAATGATGATCCACGTCTGCCCTGCTCCCTGAACGTGCAGGCGCTGACCGCAGCAGAACTCCTGACTTCCACCAGGGGTCTGTCATGCATCGGACACGCAACCTACCTCCCCCCAGAGTTGGACAGCAGTCCACCGGATGCTCAATCCTACTCCCCCTGGCTGGCCTTCCACCTCCCAGATCCATTCCCGAACCAGGGTCATCGGTGCTGCAGACAGCGATCATGCCTCTGCGCCAGAGGGCCGGCTGAGATAGGGATTTTTTATTAAGAAAAAAAATACATGATAAACAGGTAATACAAAGAAAAAAAATATTTCCATAATCCAAACAAAAAGAAGGATTTAGCATGAATCTACTGTAGATCTGTAAGGAAAAGAGAACCCTGCACTAAAAACAAAATACAAAACAATCTAGGCTTATTCAAAGCAAAACAAAAATGTAGAACAAATAAATCTAAGTTTCATGAAAACTAGGTCAGTACTGTTATGACACCTCGCAAGATGGGAGAAGATTGCCCTGTACCTATAACCAAGCAATCAACTGCCATGAGACTAAACAAGCAGCTACATAATAAATGATGCTGTCAAAATTCATAGAATTGCTGAGATCCCCAGTGTCCTGGCCAACATTCTCCTGTAATCTACTCCCCGGACACACCTGGAAAGAAGTTGCCACTGCTCTGTGTGCCATCACTAATCAAACACTACAAAAAACTAAAGAAATAATAACGAGAGTGAGCAATATGTGTCTGACAAACCAGCACTGAGACACAAAGAACCAGGCAGAAGGGAGGTCAACTGAAGCGTCTCAGGGGCATCTCTTTTCATGGGGTTCTGTGCAGATGCACAGTTTGCACCATACGCAGGTCGGCTCTGCTGAGAGCTGCAAAAACATATAGCATGATGCATGATGTGGAAGTTAGCATTAACAGGGGCCTTCCAAGTTTGCCTCCCAGACTACCACACTTAATCATCTCAGGGATCCCCCCTTCCCCAAATAGGTGGTTTAAAGTCAGTAAAAAGTGATGGTCTGGGTCCCAGCTGCAGCAGGGAGTAGGAAGGGTAAGTGACAAGCAAACAGTTAGGGAGGAGAGGAGAAAAAACAGAAATAATACAAAAGAATGGGCAGCCGAACATCAATGAGAATGAGATGATGTATCTAAGATTGGTTATCCTATGTGAATAAATGTAAACTTTCCACATAATTGCTCGTCATACTACAGTATTTGATAAGCCCAAGCATCCTGAATGCTTTCAACTAGGTAGATCTGTTTGGTACCTTTCAGGTGCACATCTAAATAGATCAGCATTTAGAGACACAACAGCAACTGTACTGTAAATCATTAGGTAATCAGCAACCAATAAAAAGTAAGGGCAAGCCACGCCTCTTGCGACCTGGATCCACTGACAGCACAAATTGATGTCTTAAGAGCTCACTGAATACCAACCAATGCTGAACTGCAGAACCACCGACTGTCCAGTGAGCACTCTGTGCACTGAAATAAGCAGGATAGTGCACAGTCACAGACAGGGCTGCCCCACAGGAACTGTCTGAGGCAAGACTAACCCCAGCTGCAGTCATGGTTTTGGGTGCTGATTTGTGTAACTTTATAAGGTGACTAAATGTTTTTTGTCTTGCAGATGCAAGTAGGTAGGTAAGTAGGTATGTACCACTGTACTGATTTGTTCACCCTAGAAAAGAACAAACTCCCCTCCCCCAAAAAGGCACAGCATTGTCTGCAATGCAAGTGAGATATAATTTCAAAATAAATCAATCTGTGTCTGACTTTCTGCCTATGAACTTAGCATTTTAGGGAGGTTTGCACATTTGAGCGGACAGCTGATTCTATGGTGGCCACCCGTGGCATAATACAAGCGGTATGGCTTTCCGTGATGGTAACTCGTCCGACTGAGCTAGCGCAGGCAGCTTCGCACATCAGGCAACAGAGGTAGTGCTGAGCATGAACCTTAGTTACCTCCTGCCTTTGGGGAGATGTCTCCTGACTCTGCAATTGCAAGGCTCTCCCTTGGTAGCCCAGAGGGGTGAGAGACAGTCCAATGGGCAGCAATATATGGCTCCAGATGGGGGTGTTGGGAGGGTGGGGGAGAGAATGCTGTTGTCAGCACAATACAGGATGGGGACACTGGACATGGTGTCAGAGTGTCCTGAGTGGGCTTAGCCTCACTGGCTTCTCACTGGCCATAAAGGTTTCCTGTCTCAGGCTAAGTCCACTTCAGTATAGGAAGACAGAGAGAGCCACACTCAACCAGGTAACGAGGGGAGAAATAGAAAACAAAAAATGCATTCTAGGGGTTCGGAACTATGACTATGCCTGCAGCTGTCATGACACATAACTGAAGTGGTACTTCTCTGCTTGTTACTTTGCATCTCACATTTCAGTAAGACACCATCAAGTTCCGTCACTACAGTCAGGCTGCCTTGGAATCTGAGAGGCACAGAAAGCCAATTCACTTGAGTTTCTCAAATGTTAAAGTCACACTAGTCCTTGAGAGGTCTCTACATCCAGCACAGCCATCACCCACAATCACCTGATCATGTCATATTAAATTGAGTCACAGTAACCACCCCACCCCCCCAAAGTCCCACACTCGGAAATGTAAGGCCCCTAAATCAGCTTTTCTGGCTGGGATAACAGGATGAGGTATGTAAAGTTTCACCTGAAAGAAGTCAGCTGCTGTAACCACATTTTCAGCTCATCTATGCACATTCCCTACTCTCAGCTCCACAACCTAAAAATAACTTAACTGGGGCACTTCATTCTCCGAGGAACACACCTCCTGGTGTTTGTCTTCACCGGGAATCAAACTAAGGTCTCCAGGGAAAAGGCATATATATAGTGAGGGTTTGTTCTGCATGGATTTCCATGCCAGCTGAAACATTGTTGTACCACATTTCAAACGTCATGGAACACAGCTGTACCCTTCTGTGGTACAACAACATTCTAGCTGGTCAGATGTCCTTATGGCAGCTAGTGTTTTGCATAGTGCAACCCGTGCACAGTAATCAGTTCAAATTCTGAACCAAAACCACTGGCATGTTCACTGCATTCAAAGTGCAGTGAAAACAGTTTCATTGACTATAAAAAATACTGACTGGGCAACTAAATGCACAACCAGCCTGTGCTGTCACTTCAGGCTTCTGATCACATCTGACCTCTCCTGGTCTGCTGTAATCAGAACCTTTCTGTGGCAGCACACTCTGGTTGTGCATGGTTGCTCAACAAGTATTCTCTATATAGTATACAGTTACCCCTTCCTGTTGTGCATGGATATCCAACCTAACTAAAAAGCTGCTGTACCACATTTCAAAGGTCATAGAATGCTGTTATACCCTTCTTTGGTACATAGTTTTTATATTAGAATGGACACTTGTGCCATCTGCTGTTTTACCTTCATTTCCCCCAAACACACAGAACCCAGCTCCTTCCCAAACAAAATCTTCTATGGTGTCATCAAACTCAAAAAAACAGAAATCAACCCCTCACCCAGGTGGAGTTTCTGCAACAAGGTGAATGTGGGTTTCCATTTAAAAAAAAAATTTAGTAAATTAAACCAAAAACTTCTTAGGAAGAAAACAAAAGCAGCATTTTTTATTTTATGTTTCACACCCCATACTATACAAAATAACATACTGACAACCATGCACAACTTGGCTATGTTTCCAACTCTGTGTTCTGATGACATCAGCATCCCTACAACGTCATCAGTACCCAAAGGTAGAAGATCACAGAATACATTATAGGGTGTTGCACATTATGAGTTTTTTTTAAACACACCCAGGGTGTGTAAATGCAGAATAAAGTATGGGGGTGGTGGGAATAACAAGAATTTTACACCCCCCCGAGGTGTTGGGTGCCACATAAACGCCAATGGCGAAGCTCAGGCGGTTTATCTAAGCATTCCATCACCGTGGTGTGTAAACTAAGAGTTTACACACACCCCCCCATATTTTATTTGACATAATTGCTGGGTTTCACTTTCTCACTACTGCAATTATATAAAATAAAGTGAAGTTCTGGTATGGCCACAGCCCAGTTGCCTTTAGGGGGGTCCGCAGTTGCTTCGGGATAGTTACTTTTTTTTTCCCACTCTGGTAGTTGGTTTTGTACAACTGTGATTAAAGAAAGGAAAAATAACTTACCACTGAGACAGAGTGGTGGTACGGTTTGGGCGACAAGGCAGGGTGGTGAGTGCTCACAAACACGGAAGAGCTGTGGCTGGGCATGAGCAGAGCAAGGGAAACCCGGCGTATTTTTGCCATTATAAACACTCCTTTTTAATGGCAAATTATGCCACGAGTTACTCTATGGTAGAAAGCATATAGGAGTCCCCCCCTGGCTTAGCCCATCAGTTGCATCATCAAAGGACTTGCCGCAGGGGACTCTGGTACAGTTATGGTGGGCAGAGGGTCACAGGATCAACCAGATTAAATACAAATTGCAGCTCTGTTAGCGAATTAGAAACATTAGAGCTAGTATTTTTTACTTAAACAGGACCTATAGGTCCTGTGTTTTTGCCCAGGAAATGAGGGCAGTTTCCCTTTAAAAGTATATCCTTTACATAGAAGCAATTTATTGTACGTTATTTCACAAAGTAGAACTGTTTACAGGAATATGTGGTTGGTATTCAATCAGTTGGGGGGGGGGCTGTGGCGGCGAGACAGCAGCAGATTTCACTTTCACTGACTGGTTAACACCCATGCTGCAGTTACTGCCCTATTATTAAGGAATGGAACCCATTTATTATGGCGTTAGAAGGTGGTGTCAGTCCAGCCAATATATGGACTCACCAGTAATTATAGCCTTGTAGCACATGACTACCCATGTACTATTCTCTATGTGGTGTACTGCTATTGCTACCCTGTCTGCTGTCCTCTAGTTTGTGCAGATATAGAGACAAAGCTATCAAAGCAGCCCATGCCACCCTCTAGGTATGATGGCCAAGCAGACACCAGTTCTGAGAAACAGAAACAGAAGGCAACACTTTTTAATGAGAGGCACTTCACTGTGAAACACTGTATCTGATATCACCTATTGGGTTTCCCCTATAATTGCTACGTCCCGTTCTGTGCTCTGAAAAGGCACTGAAGAGACATTACAAAGTAATAAAAAGGTTTTTTTTTTGTTCACAAAAGAATAGAAACAATTAATGGCTCAGAGTATGTGAATCAAAAAGGAACTGTGTCATCACAGTCAACAGAAGCGCTTAGAGGAAATAACAGCTATAGTTCATTGTACAACTTTGGCTCTGTATCTAAAGACAGTTGTAGAAACACAGTTTAATACAAGTGCTCATGTCAGCATGTTCTGGTAATGCAGTTGTGTAACACAATATTGGATTTATTACAGTCAAGGCTGTTTCAATGCTCAAGGGGAAGCTCAATCAAAAATTCACAAAGGTGGAAAGAATTTCTCTTAATCTGATCGCAGACCAGACCCTTCTTTTGGTTGCAGTAAAGTATGGGATAAAGCAACTGCCCAGTACTGGATGCACTAGTATCCTACCACGAAAGTCTGCTATAATGCTCCATTTTTGGGTTGCCATATGTAAAATATACCTGTCTATGGCATATATGATGCGGACTTACACGAGCAAACTCCATGGCATTTATAACTGCCCTTAAGTGGCGTGCCAAATTTTTGCTACATTTTGCTTATGTTTTTTTTTCTTACTTGTTATAGGTTTCTGTATCTCTCACTCCCCACTCCCCAGACACATCTGTAAATCAGATTTCTGTTTATCTCTGTATGTTTTTATTCTAGATTAAAAGATTTCCAATAAATAAGACATATAGCTACTATGCAAAGTGGTCTGTGAAACTGTATTGTCCAATCTCATCAGAATGAAATCAAAATAAAACATGCTGTGTGCTAACATATTGCATATTTTATCAGACAGATAGCAGGCAGGTCTGGTTTATTTCACACAGCCTCTCTAACTATAAGAGAAAGTTGGTACCAACTTGAAAATTCAATACAGCATAAAAAATAATACAGCACTTTCTCCTCCTCAACTGAGGACAACCCATCACTTACGACTATAGGCAGGAATTCTTATCCAATGTGCATAATAAACTCTGATTCAAAAGTGCTTTTAAAAGGAATCAGCACTGTGTTTATCTCCACCTCCAAAAAAGCTAATTTGAAACAAGCTGGGCAAGAAACTGAAAATACTAAATAAATCCACAGTATGAATTCAAAATGTTAAAAACGGGCTCTTTTGTTGAACTCTATATACATTCTGGTGATATGGGATCGGTGTTTCCCTTGATACTGCAGCAATTTAGCATAACTCCACGTAGTGCAGTACATTTACAGCTGTATTCATTAACTCTCAAAAAAACAAGCCACTGCAAGACAATTTACTGGGCACACTAAACTGCACTGCAATTCGTAAACTTGGCAAGCAAGCTACTTTAGTTGGACTTCTGTCTAGTAGAAATTCTTGTTGTAAAATACCATCAGTAGAAAGGAGTGATTAATAGACTACCTTTTTTCTGTCAGATAAGCCCACTCCCCTTCTCACTCGGATCCCCAGTTTAACAGCAAAATGTCATTCTGTCACATTACTGGGGATTGCTTCAGGTCCCGGTATATTGCTGTGATGAGAATGCCCTGCAACAGTATAGTACCTCACCACTATGGAATGCAGCCCCAACCCCAAGCTTGTATTGTCACTGGCGATGTCTCAAGTGAGCCCTCTAAATGTCTCCAGCACTCATGCCCCAGCAAACCCAGACATACCAGTTTAACATCCAGGGTGAATCCATCCTGCCTTCAGCTGCTGCTGGCTTACCTCAGTAGGTGCTGAGAGGTAAAACAAGAGAACCGTCTGCTAGTTGCTACAGCTACTTTCAGCGAAATACAGCATGAGTCAGCTTTTATCTGTTAAAACCCACAGCACAAAGGCTCTCAGAAACCTGATTTGCAACTTTCTCACTGGCTCTCTCCCATTGCTGGGACCCTGGTCTCGAGCATCGCTGAAAGTCTTAGATGAAACATGACATCATTCCATTCAGGGCAGAACAATAGCCACCACTGTGGGCAACTTTAAAATGCACACTTCACTGAGCACCACCCTGCTGCAACCTCTATTCTTCCTTGCAGAAGGCTGCAGGACTTCAAACAACAGCAATCCACGCTTCAGCCCTGTTTCCCATGCTTCTCCTCTGCAGCACAGGGAAAGTTGTTTGAATACATACTGGCATATCTATCAGTATCTGTATCACTTGAGGAAAAGTACTGCTTCTGTAACTCAACACAGGGCAAGCAGTGGCCTGTCCATTACTGTTGCTGGCCAGCAGCTCCAATTTCAAGCCGACCACGAGCACTAATTTCAAACTTCAGTTGACCTGGTCACCCAGCACACTATGCCTGTGTCTGAATTTGCCCAGTGCTAGCAGACACAGTACCACATCTGAGTAAACAAAGGTCATGGGCACGACAGAACCGAGAGGGTACTTAGCCTCCCAGCTGGCTTAATAATTCAAAGCACAGAAGTGGCAACCACTAGTGGGGAGTCGGCGCAATCCCTTACTTAACTTACTGTTAAACTGAGGAATCCTATTCGGTTGTATTCATGCCACTGGCAACTAAACTTTACTGGCAATTTTTTTTTTTTCATCAAAAATAAAGCTAAAATGCTGACAGTGATACAAAAGACAGTATTGCCGGACACCTTTTTTTATATATAGGTGTTTGCCCTCTTAGTCACCTACCTGCCCCCTTCTGCTGTTACCCTCCAGCCCCATCTCCCACCTTCTTCAGGATTTACCTCACCACCTATTCAGGACCAATTTCTGGTGGGTGAATGGAGCAGTTGGTGGTGCAAGGCCTGAGGGCCACCAGTGTGCAATGATGCACGTATATGCTATCAGCATCTGCAAGAAAGCCCTTCCAGTGTGTGTGCATCTCCACTTATACTGTCATATGGCTTCCACAAGGTGACAACCATGCAGCAGAATGCAGTGTCCCTCCCAGTCCTCTGGGGAGGAAAGCTAGCCATGGGTCGCTCAATCTTCTCTCCCCTCTGCCAGCTCCCAAGCTACCCAAATTCATTCCTGAATCTGGATCCCCAGCATAGCAAACAACAGCCCTACCACTGTGCCACTGGGACGGTTCATTGCTAACCACTTAAGGTCAATCTTTGTGGGCTTTTTATCCAGCAAAATATATATATCACTCTCTCTGTCCGTCTATCCATCCATCCATTCATTCATCATACATGGCAGGACCTTCCTCTCCGCAGAAACTGCCGTTAGATATTTCCTCATATCTGATGGTACCTGATTAGCAGACATACAACCAATTAACAACTACCACACTATTCCTGTGTTATTAACACCTTGGTAACACATTACTACCTAACAAACATATAAACCACCTTATTAGTACCTTTACACCACGTGTAACAACCACCTTAATAGCTCACCTAACAATCACCCTAAAAACTTCACATGCTCTCTCAACTACAACTCCAGAATCCAAGAGATTACAAAAACTGCCCTAACCTGCAACCCTATCACTCACACAATACTCCCCAAACAACACTTACATAACCACATCCCTCGATATCCATCTCTCTCTCTCTCTCCTCAGCATCTAAGTATTCCATACTGCTGCCAATGGAATACTACTGCTGCTGACTCCCACAATGCTCCTGACTGCAAATTCCATGCTTTTTATCACCACCGAACCACTGCTCCTGCCCGCATGCCAAGACAGTCCCCTACCACGACAACTCTAAATGGAAGTCCTCTAGAGACATGCCTCCTTTGATAATAGGCCCCAATATTATGTTAAACTAGGAGGGCAAGAATAAAAACACCCAAAATGCCACTAAACTAAGAAAATAAATCAACCTCACCACTACACTAAAAAACAAACTTGCATCACAAAACCTGGAAATCACTGCAAATACTTTAAAACAACTAAAGTAATGTAGAAAACATCTAATGGTAATGCCACAATATACTTGTAAAATATTAACATCGAAGAGAGTTAACTGACTGATAATCCCGTGCGCTCTACAGGCCCATGAGTTATGGAGCTAATCAGGCCTCCTCCATGGTAATATTGCCTTGTATATGACATTTTCCATCAGATATTTCTCTCTATATACAGTATGTAGACATGTGACATATATATATATATATACATCTTGAAAAAACTGTTGGTGCCTATGTTACAGTTACAAAGCCCCACAGAGAGGTTCAATTTGGCATTAGGGTGTTCATCTCTAGTGCCCACCACCTTCACCATGTCCTGCTGTCATGATCCAAGGCCAAGCCAACATCCAGGCCATGCCCCATGGGTCTGCTACTTCAAGCAACAAATCTGGGGCAATGCCCATGGATTCTCCATTGGTGTCTTACGTGATGTAGGGGCCATGAGTAAAGAAGCAGTCTCATTGGACATGGCTCCAGACCTGTACCTTGCGTTTCAGAGTCAAAGGGGCAGACCTGGGCCGGCCCACTGGTGCAGTGGTAGGGTTACCTCTCGCGGCGCCAGCAACCTGGGTTCAGGAACGGACTCGGGTGGCTGGAGGGTCAGCCGGGGGGAGGAGGATTGAGCGCCCAGCGGCCACTCTCCTCCTCTGGGGTGGGAGGGGATGCATGTCCCGCAGCTGTACCACCACTGGGTGACCACGGATGGAGGTGCAGCGGGACTGCACACAGAAGGGAGGGAGGACGTGGGCTGCAGACCGGAGCGCTCGCACGTCTCGCCGTGTGCCACCCCTAGGTTTCCCTAGCGTGCTCACGTCCTGTGGAGGGGCCAAAAAGGAAAAAGGAACCTGTAATGGAGGATGGAGACGGGACCAGACTGCCCCAGATAACCCATAACTGGGCTACCGTTGGATGCCGTAGATGGACCTCCTGACACACACTGATGGACTGGAGGGGGTTAAATGGATCTCCCCCCTCCTCCCCGCCCAGGGGGTAGGCCGAGGCAGCATGGCGGTAGGTCCGAGCGACACCACGGTAGGTACCCAGGAAGGGACTAGGGAAGCACAGTCTAGGGATTCCCTGAAGAAGTTCCATCATGGCAGAGAAGAGGGGCTATTTAAAAAAAAAAAAAAGGGGGCAGACCCATTCGGCAAGTAAATCACAACACCCCCAAGAATGGTATTTTTTTTTATTTATATTCATGCTCCACCTTTTCCTCTGTGTGATTTTTTTTATTTATCTTTTTGCTAATGTGCAACTAAGCATATTATGCACACATAACCAGTTAGTCAGTCCTGATAGTTTCTTGACAATACATTTTTTTCTAATTAATAGTTTTGAGACAATCATTATTTTCTAATTAAAAAAATACAAAGTCTAATTTTTTTTTTTTAAGTCAGCTCAGACATCTTATTAGACCATCTTCTGACAGACCACAGAACTGTCAACATTTACAGTGAAGTATTTTTTTTACATTTGCATCTTTTAAAGTTTTTGTTTCAAACTAACAAACCCCACTGCATTTCAGTTTAGTGGGTTTCATGGGGTGGTGTGAACGCAGGGTTCAAACAACCCTAACATGGCATATCCTTGTTTTCTGTACATTAACATTAAACCCCTAACTCGTGCATTAACATCATTTTTTGCAATAAATCAAAACTGGGGCCTCCTTGCGGAACCGCTCCCCTAAAACAAAACCCTGCCCTAATATCATATCCCGCTTCTGATATCCCTACCAACCATGATGTCTGCCTTTTATTTTAATTTTTTGAGCATTTTTTAGCATCTAACACAGATGCATAGATAACATGAATTATAAAATTTAGGACGCGCTGCATAGCTTTAAAGTATGTAGCCTGTTCATTAAGATCTTTCACATGCACTTCTCATGAATTGCACTGCATGTACCTGTGGTGTGGCCAGCTGCTACTGTTGCAGTGGGGTGGTTGCCTAGCAATGGCGTCTAGGCGCCTGCTGATGTCACAGCATTGGCCCACCTACATAACCTTGGGTATATTAGGACAAGACTGTCCTGCATTCACACTGCTTCGCTGAATCAGGATGGTCACAGGAGCTTTCAGCTCCAGGGTAAGAGAGAGAATAGTCTTTCATGAATCTTTCCTTGAGAAGTGGATGCCAAGGAACTTCCCTCCTTGTGTTGAAATACAGGGTGCGAGGGAATACACTTCAATTCACAGGGAGGAGACTGAAAAGGTGCTGGAGCTGGGACAGGTATACAGGGATAGTTAAAAATGGGGGAAGGGCAGAAATAAAGCGAAGCAATGGCCACTACGACCAGTGCAGAGTTGTTAGGTAGGGTGGGCAGATGGGATGAGTCGATGGGCTTTTTTCATTCACCTAATGTCTCTGTATCTAATGTTTAGGCTAAGAGACATTCTGATTAATCTGCAGTTTAGCCTGGGGAAATGGTGTTTAGCACTTGTACTGACTAAAAAAAAAAAACTTTTAGCAGTAAAGGAAAACAGCGCTTCCAGAAAACGTTCTCTCAAAATCTTAAGCAGAGATGGTAGTAATTAACAAAGGTCTAGTAAGAAACTACTTACAGTAAATACAACGGTGTATGTAAATGCATCAAAAGGAGAATGAATACAAAATGTTTGAAGGTGGTCATGATCTAGTCTAAGAGATTTTCTATGCTTTGCAGGTGTTTGTAGAAAGGCCTAACCTAACAAAAAGAAAATTACTGGTATTGATTTCTTGTTTTTTATCTGTATAAATGAAATGATTTGAAGCACAGGTGATGCTCAGCAAATATAACCTGTAAAGAATGCTGGCCAGCAGCCATTTTGTATTTCATTCACTGTTACAATAAGAGTGCTTCATGCAGTGACAAAGGCAGCAGGGTAAAACAGAAACATAGAATCTGTCGGCAGATAAAGACCATACAGCCCACCTAGTCTGCCCATTTCCCTACTTGGTTTGGCAATCCCTACTCTTACCTGGACTGCCTTTCTCCCACCTGCTGTACAGCAGGGTGCCATTATGCTTATCCCACGCATTTTTGAATTCCCGTACTGTTTTCACTTCCACCACCTCCGCTGGCAGACTGTTCCACGGATCCACTACCCTCTCTGTGAAAAAATACTTCTTAGCATTCCCCCAAGCCTCTCTCCCTCCAACCTCATGTTAAGTCCCCTTGTCCTTGTGCACTTTCTTCTCTGAAATATGCGCCCCTCCTGTACCCTGTTTATTCCTCCAAGGTATCTGAAAGTCTCTATCATATCTTCTGTCTTCCAGTGAATAGACGTTAAGTTCCTTGAGTCTTTCCTCATAAGGTTTGTGGTGCAGTGCATGTATCATTTGTGTTGCTCATCTCTGGACTGCTTCCATTCTGTCTATGTTCTTCCTGAGATGCGGTCTCCCGAACTGGACACAGTGTTCCAGATGAGGCCTCACCAGTGATCTATACAGTGGCATCATCACTTCCCTCCTCCAGTTATGGTATATGGTTAGGTTATGCCCCTTCCTATGCACCCCAGCATTCTGTATGTTTCCCCACTGCTTTTTCACATTGATTGGATGACTTCAGGTCATTGGATATGATAACCCCCCCAGGTCTCTCTCCTGACTTGTGGTGGCTAGAACCTAGCCCCCCCATCAGGTATTCCTCTCTTGGGTTTCAGTGTCCCACGTGTAGTATCTTGCACTTCTTAGCATTAAAACCCAATTGCCAAACCCATTGCCATTCCTCAAGTAATCTTAGGTCATTTCTCATTTTATCTATCCCCTTCTGTGTGTCAACTCTGTTGCAGAGCTTGGTATCATCTGCGAAGAGGCATACTTTCCTCTCCAGTCCCTTGCTTATGAAGACATAGAATATGACTGGACCCAGCATGGATCCCTGTGGCACCGTGCTGGTCACCTCCCCCTCTTCGGATTTTATACATTTATTACCACCCTTTGGGTCCTGCCTTTTAGCCAGTTTCCAACCCATTTTACCACTTTAGAGCCCACACCCAGATTCTCCAATTTGTTAAACAACCTTCTATGCGAAATGGTGTCAAAGGCCTTGCTAAAAGCCAGGTAGGCCATATCCACCGCCCTGGTCACCCAGTCAAAGAAATTGATAAGACTAGTCTGACAGGACCTGCCCTCAGTGAATCCATGCTGCCTTGTGTCTTTTTCACCACTTGACTCCAGGAACTTCACTACCCTCTCCTTAAGCAGGGACTCCATCAGCTTCCCCACCACTGGGGTCAGTCTTACAGGTCTGTAATCGCCTGTCTCCTCCCTACTTCCACTCTTGTGCAGGGAGACCACCTCTGCCATCCTCCAGTCCCGAGGTACCCTCCCTGTCTCTAGTGATTGATTGAAGAGGGTTGTCAGCAGACCTTCTAGGACTTCCCTGAGTTCCTTCAGAACTCTAGGGTGAAGCCAGTCTGGCTCCATTGCCTGGTCTGTCTCTACTTTCCCTGGTCCTGATTACAGGACTGGGTGGGAAAATTGGGCTGGAGCATGGGTACGTGCACAAGTTTAGAAACAGTACACACTGGTGACTAGTAATTTTAAGATGCCACTGGTTAATTTATAATCAATTTTGAAATGAGAGGATAATTGGTGTACAAATAGATGTAACATAGAAGTGCCTTTTGGACCCTAAATGTAGTGGTGGGATATATATATATATATATATATATATATAGAGATATATAGGTAGGGATATAAAAATAGACAAATACACACACACATACTATATATACTTATAATATATAATATAGGTAGAAACAAATCTGTGAAAATTGTATTTGTATTGATCTGTTTGTCCCTGACTTGGAACCTTTGAAAATGAGTCTTTGACTCAAAGGTATTAATCCTAATCGAAAAAAATTAAAATAATTTGATGTTTAGCCATAAAAAGATGAGGAATAACAGTTGCTATGAGCAGAACATAAAGACTACTGAATAGGTAAACTCGCATACACAGTACTGATGTAAGAATAGAAGACTAATTTTATTTATACACTGAATGTGTATTACCCTGTAGTTAAAAAAACATACTGTAATAATTTTTAGTGTCCACTGAGGAAGCCTTACACGTGAAACATTGGGGTATGGAGTAAAACGAAAAAAATCTTTTCTTTGAAGATTTTTCTGTCGTGGCCTTATCTTTGGGCTCAGAGCAGCTCAACCAGGAGTGTAGGATATGTGACGCATCCATTAGAGCAGGCTCCACCTACTGTAGTACTTTTTCAAGCCTCATGTGATTATCTGTGGGACATATGTGTTTTTCACTAATTTTTTTTTTTTTTTTTTTTTTACACATTTTCAAATAAAACCAAATAGCAAAACTACTGCCCTGACCCCAAAGCTGACAAACCTGAAAGTTTCAGGTTTCACTTCTCAGCCATTTTGCAGCAATCTATGAGCAAAAAAAGTCTTTAAGATATTTTTTTCAGTCTCCAGCTTTTAAACAGCTGAACTAATCATTTCCTAAATTGTCAGGTTTCAGGGATCCTGAACTGAAGAAAGCACATACCACATTTCAGAATATTCTGTCCAAAGACAGACACAGCATGAAGGTGTACAAATAAAGATATAACATAGAAGTGCCTTTCGGACCCTAAATATAGTGGTGGTATATATGTATATATATAGATAGTGATATAAAAATAGACAAATACACACACATACTATATATACTTATAATACAATACAGGTAGAAACAAATCTGTGAAAATTCTATTCTGTGACCAGACAAAACATACCCCATGACCATGCATTATCCCACAACAACTGCATGCCTGCTCTACTTTCTGGCCCCCAGAACCAGCTTACTGACAGCATAGCCCTGGAGATCACTCCACACCTCTCACGTAAACTGGCTCATTTAGGAAAAAAACACTTATATGGTTGATCCTGCCATTTCTTTTGTCTCCTTGTGCCTGGGCTTCATTTTTATATTCACTTGAAGAACCATGGTTCAGCGAGCATCTGTTTTGGTACCACATTTGAAAAAATAACACTAACTAAAGTCTTTAGGTAGAATAATATGAAAATGACATTTTGTTCCCCAAATAATCAAAAATAACAGTGATATGCCACCAACTCAATAGTAAAAATCAAGTCAGTGAGTGAGCTGGACAGTTCAGGACTACAGACAGTAAATTGTGAGACTGGTTGCTATAGCAACTCTCACACTTTACTGTCTGCACTACTGAGGCCGCTCACTTTAAAAGTTGAGTCTGCAATACTTTACTGGTATTTCAATTATCTGGAGCACAAAACAACATCAATGTCATAGTACTCTACCTAAGGACTTCAGTCAGTATTTTTTTTTTCCAAATGTGCTACCAACCCAGATGCTCGCTGAACTTCAGTACTAAAACTGTAAGTAAAAATCAATCCCAGGAGTGAAGGGACAAAAGAAATGGAAGAATCAACTAGATAAGAAAGCCATTAGCTACACAGAAAATAACACATTTTATTTTACTCTTAACACAATTTTAACTACAAAAGAGGTGCTATTTTTTCATACCCCCCCCCCAAATAAAATCTGCCATTTTATAAGACAGATAATCCACTACAGGGTATGCGCTCATGTTCTGAAAGATGCATGCCTTGGGTGGCTAGAGGCACTCAACCTGCAGCCTTGTGCCTCACAACTCACCCAAGGCATGCGTATATCAGAGCATAACCACATGTCTGTAGTGGAATATGTGTTACATGTACTGACCCAGGATGAACCTGGGAGTGGGATATCCCAGCCTAGTGAGCCTTTCCTGGGACCTGTCAATTGGGGTTGTATGCTTTCATTTTCAAGTGTGGACTCTTTGCCTGTAATTTCTTTACATTAGAGGTCTCAACAATGTGCGATGTTTCTGCACACTTGATAACTACAAGTGTGTGTAAGAACCATTTGTCCTGGGTTTCTTCTGCTATAATAAAGTCTATGAAAACTAAGGATAGTTTGTTCTCTTTAGTTAAGTCCAATAACTCCCCTGCTGACTGGCTGGACTTCAGAAAAGCATGTAACCGGTGCATTATGGATATTAGAAGGGCTAAAGTGCCATCTTCAGTTACTTTTGAAAGAATCTCAGAACAATTCTAAAATAAAATATAGGAAACATCCAGGTGGAATTTGGGAGATCAAAATCTGATTTACCCTAACACCCATGTTACTTTCTTGATAGATTTTCTGCTCATTCTTGTAATCTGAATTCTTAAATACATTTTTTGTTGAGGCCACTGTATCTTTGCTTCAGAAGAATGGTTTGGCTTCGCAGGATTTTTGCTCTACTTTTCCCCACAGGTTTTATTCTGACCCAATATTTTACCTTAATGCTACTGAACTTGATGGAGTATTCAAATTTCTGACAGATGCAAAGGTTTCTTCCTCCACTGGAACGAACACCCGTGATACATTTTTTTATTAACATATGACGCCAGGAGTCTTCTGTACTCTGGCACATCTTTTTAATTTGCCTCTGCATTCTAAAACTCTTCATACAGAATGGGAACAGAGAGCAGTTATTCCCTTTCACAAAGTATGGTCTCCAGAATTGGCAGACTGCCGCCAAGCTCACTCTTGCCAGATGTTTCAGAATGAGTAGAAAAACTGTACATGGTCAAATGGCACACTTCTTGCCTGCAGATAGTATTCTGTCTCCTTTTCAGTCATGTTTTCATTCTTCTCCTTCCGCCTCTACAACTGTTATTCATTTATATAATTCTATTTCTCACTCTTTGGATGAGGGATTGTTGGTGAGTGCAATTTTTATTGATTTATCAAATGTGTTTGCTTTGATCAATCACTCTCTCCTGCAGACGGCACTGTGAGTTTTTATAAAAATTAAACATAATTATTTATTTTTCAACACAGGACTAATTATCTGTGATGTTCATTTTGCACGTTTGCTGTATAGTGCTCAGAGTCCTTGGGACTGGGCGCTTAAGAAAAAGTCTCCTCCTCCTCCTCCTCCTCCTCCTCCTCCTCCTACTGCTACTGCTACTGCTACTCACTTTGTTGTTTGTCATCTTATGGGTTTTCTAATACAGTAATGTATTTCTTGGTTTGAGTCTTCCCTTTCAAACAGATCTCAGTCTGTGTCTTGGAACAGACGATCTTTTAAGTATGTTCTGGCAGTAGTTCCATTTTATATCCTGTTCTGTTATTTATTAATTTGCTCCCTTTATGTTTAAAGAAGCGTTCTGTTAGATTATATGCCTATAACACATTCATTTATTTCACCCACAAGTCAGATTTTGGCCAGGCTGCTGCTTAGATTTCACAGAATTTGATCATTTTGAACCAAAAATGACCAAGTCCATGCTCTATGGTATACAAACATCTTTAGCTAAACAACTGGAACAAACTTCAGTGCCATACAGTATAAGGGGCACTTGTTGGAGTTTGCTTCTTCTTTTAAATATGTGGGTGACCTTCGACTGCACCCTTTCTTTTAAACCACATATCGCTACTGTGCTGAAGAGAATATGTGACTGCCTTGCATATTTAAAACAAGCTTGGCAGTGTTTGTTTTTATATGATTATAAGGAAGTTATTTTATAGTCTGTTTCACCAAGTTTAGAATATGGTGATGTTCTAGATCGTCATACCTCTCAATCAACCCTAGCTTCACTTACCACTTTGTACAACCGTATCATGAATTATATTCTAAACTCCGACCCCTTAGTTAACCACTGCACTTGTTGTCTAAACTGAGGAGGAATTCTCTTGAAGGATGCCAGGGCTTAAACTGGCATAAAACGGTGTTCATGGCTGTGTACCAAATTGGTGCTTCTCATCTATCTGACTATTTTAAGGTTCCAGAATGTAAATACACCCTGCATAACGTGGCAGATCATCATCTCTTTTATTGCCTAAAGTTCTCACTGAATGTGGGAAAGCTACTTTTTCCTATCAAGCACCTGCTTTTTTTATGGAATTTGCTTCATCCATCCACAAGGAACTCGGGACTCCCTGCATTTATTTGTGTGTTGTATTCATAAACAATTAATGTTTAAAGCTACTGTTTGAACTGATATGGCAACGCATGTTTAATATACTAGTATGTGTTGTATTCTAATTGTTATTTTGGAGCTTGTAGCACTTCGGTGCCAGGGCGTTTTGTGCAAATGACTCTTTTGAGACTCAATGAACCAATCCTGTTTGCACCTTTCAACAGATAAAAATAAATATATTCCTGCAAAAAAAGTAATACATTTAAAAATGATTCATATTCTTAAATATTTTAACCAGGAAAGTATACTGAGCCAAGAACAGCTAATTTATATGCATACTGCAGAAAATGGTACAAGGCAAAAGCATTAACATCTATATGTTTATGTAACATATTACACAATATGCTAGAACAAGATATGAAAGCACTGGCAAAATGGGGCAAATACACAGCATATACATGTGTGTATATTAAAGTAGGAATAGACAAGAAATAATTGCTATGCCATGTGACCACAGTACAGGAGTTTTCTTAACCCATTTTAAAAACATGCTTCAAAAATTATAGCTTAATGTACACAATGGTGTCAAATAATTTTAATAAGGCTATGATACCATCTCTGGACATAAGGTCAACAGGCTTCAAATTTAGCACAGGACTGCATGTTCAGGACAAGCTTATCCAAGTCTTCTGATCAAACACAGATAACTGGAGTCTTAAAATAGGCTAAGATAAACCGTATCCTTGTTCTAACAGAGGCATTGTTGTGTCATAAATTGAGAAGATTTGAAGTTACTTTCATTTACTGAATTTTTTCTTCCCTGCCACAGCTCAGCCTACCCTCTACCAACTTCCCCAGCCCTGTCACTTGGCCCCCAGGGACTTATCCCTTCTGAAAATGTCCCCCTCTGCTTACCCCATATGTGAAACTGAACAACTGAACCAACAAACCATAATGTACTTTTGATGAGCTTCATGCTGTCATTTGGGAAGGACAGAAACACAGACTCGCTTGTTATTCTCCATTCTTTTTAATTAGTGCCTTGGGACCTTTGAAGAGATTTTCCATTTTTCAGCAAATAATTCAGAACTGACTTTGGCAGAACTCAGTTACACTAAAATTCCCCTAAATTTGAGATTCAGGACCCTCCATCTTTCATTACAGAAGACACTTTCATTTAAACAAGACCTTTTCCCCTTAGATTTCATCTGTTATGTACCTGCTCCTGCTGTGATGCTGTAATCCTCTGCTTATGGCATCAAAACATGTTGCCATGGAAATGATTCAGACATCCAACAGGATTATGATTTCAAGGCAGGAAAAGCAGCTGGGACAGATGAGTCTAGAGGTAAATATCTTCAGTAATAAAGAATGTCGTGAAATTCAAACGATTTGGGGAATATCATAAGATTTGAGTCCTATTGATGCCAACCACAATTTGCTCCGCAGTTAGCTGAAAATTACTTTACCCTCCACCTGAACAACCACCACAAATGGATAGATGTAACTTTAGCTTAAATTCACATATGATGGACGGAACACCCAAACCTGCAGCCCATCCATCCCCATTCAACTAATGCTTTGCAGTGATGCACTGGATACGAGTCCAAGTCCCTGTGAAGTACTAGTGTCAACTTATCCCTTCCCACCTTCTGGCCCAGAGATGACATTACTACCTACTGAGCCACACTAATACTACATAGCTCTTAGATCTTCTATTTAAGCTGCCATCTACAGTAACTTCTTTTTACAGCCAACTCCCAATATTTACAGATGTGTACAGAACATGGACACACTGTGCATACAAAGTGGCAACCCCAAATGTCTGAGACTATCTCCATCTCATAACTGCTATATGAGTAGCTGCCCTCCACTGTTTTCATGACCTGTCATGTACTATGTACGTAACACACATTTGTGTATTCTTTTGGCACTAGTTCTTGTGTATCTGACTATACTACACGTTTGTGTGTGCTGAGGGGTGTCTTGTATTGAATAAGAATGCTCTCTCATGCTGTTGGCACAAGCAGACTGTGAAGAGTAGCCAAGGAAATGCTCTTATGCAATGAGAGACACCACTCAGTACATACATAAACATTTTATAAATCACTGAAGTTGGCTAGACTGATTTATCATAAGTTTTTAATTTCTTTTCATTTTTTTATTTTTAAAACTGCGTACAATGCTCCTTCCCTTACCTGTGGACACTCCTCTAACATTCCCACATAAGAAGACCACCATACACAGGTTAAGAGCCCATGTGGTTCTGAGTGCTGATCGGCTAGAATCAGGCAAGTGATTTATATTGTGTTATAAACTAAGCCCCATTTACCAAGGGATCTCCACAAAAAGAACAGGTTACTCACCTGTAACAGTAGTTCTAGGAGTGGTATATGTTGTTCATCCACACTGTCTGGCATTGTTCCTTTCCCCTTTAAATCTTGCCGGAAGTCTTCAAGCTGGCTCCTCCCACCCACCCGGGTGGCAAATGCCTCGGCTCCGCCCCATGACGCCAGATCTAGCCCGCTGGAAGCCAGGTTGTGCGCCTAAAGCCGGGGAGGTTGGGTGGATGCGTGTGGATGAACAACATATACCACTCCTAGAACTACTGTTACAGGTGAGTAACCTGTTCTTCTAGGAGCATGGATATGTTGTTCATCCACACTGTCTGGCAGATTCCAAGCAGTTCTCCGGGAGGAAGGAGGCAAGGCGCACACACCCTACTTGGGGAATAGAGATTGGAGAACAGAGGCCCCAAAACCAGCATCCCGGCGTGACTCTAGGTCGATGTGGTAATGGGTAATAAAGGTGCTTGCTGACTTCCAGGTAGCGGCCCGACAGATTTCCTGGATAGGGATGTCCCTGGAAGCAGCCACTGAAGCAGCAGTATGACGGGTAGAATGAGCCCTTAGCCCTTTGGGAGGCTTCTTACCCGCCAATTCATAGCACAGACCTATGCATGATGTAATCCATCTGGCAATGGTCCGCTTGGCTGCAGGTCTGCCAGAAGCGGCTTCAGCGTAGGTGACAAACAGCTGGCGAACCTCTCCCCGAATTTCCGCCGTCCTCTCCTTATAGTAGGAGTGAGCATGCCTGAGGTCCAGAGTATGGAGCCTGTACTTAGCATCCGAGGTGTAGTTAGGGTAGTATACCGGCAGAGTCAACGCCTGGTTAAGGTGAAACTCTGACACCACCTTCAGAAGGAATTTCGGGTGGGGGCGCAGGACAACTTTGTCCCTGTGAAAGACCAGATAGGGGGAGTCCACTGAAAGCGCCTGGAGCTCCCCCGTCCTTCTGGCTGACGTGATAGCCACCAAGAAGACGTCTTCCGACAAGTGCAAAAGCGCAGACTTGTGCATGGGTTGAATAAGCAGCCATGAGCTTTGCCAAAACCAGCAAAAGATCCCATGGAGGTGGAGGTTCACGCACTGGAGGGGATATGTGATCCAGGCCTTTGAAAAAGCGCCCGACCACCTTTTCCTGAGCCAACATCGGCTGACCAGCCCGCGCCCGGTAAGCCGATACGGCTGCTAGGTGCACCCTAAGGGTCGATGACCGAAGACCCCCTTTGGAGAGGGACCAAAGGTAGTCTAGAATGTTAGCCACCGAGCAGGATAAGGGGTCCAGACTTTTACCCTGACACCAAATGGGAAATCTCTTCCATTTGAAGACATAACATTTCCTGGTCGATTCTTTTCGAGATGCCTCCACCACGGTGTAGACATCCTCCGAAAGACTCAAAGCCTGGAACTCTAGCCACTCAGGAACCAGGCTGTGAGGTGCAGGGATTGAAGGTCCCGATGAAGGACCTTCCCTGGTTCAGTGATATCAGGTCCGAGCGTGCCCAGCGCTCCGGGTCCTGCAGCTGAGGCTGAGGAGATCTGGATACCAGAACTGGCGTGGCCAATCTGGGGCTACCAGGATCACCTTCGCCTTGTCCCTCCTGACCTTGAGTAACACCTTGTGGATCAAGGGAAATGGAGAAAGGCGTAAAAAGAAGCCTGGGGTCCCACCGGCCTCGAGAAGGCATCCCCTGCAGCGAACCCTGCAGAGAGGGTGGCAGAATAATGCCTCGCTTGGTGCTCTCCTGGGGCAAACAGGTCCTCAACGGTTTGCCCCAACGGAGAGAACAGGTGGTAAGCTACCTCTGGATGGAGAGACCACTCGTAGGATGTCTGGCCTAGGCGGCTGAGAGCATCCACCAGTTGGTTCGCGACTCCTGCCACTTGGATGGCCAGGAGATCCGCCTCCAGCCGGCTGACGAAGGTCCAGATCCGGAGCGCCTCCTTGCATAGCAGATGGGAGTGCGTGCCGCCCTGTTTGTTGAGGTAGTACATGGTCATGGTATTGTCTGTCTGGACTTGAACCACTTGACCCCGGAGCTGAGGAGCGAGAGCTGACAGAGCCAGTCTGACTGCCCTGAGCTCCAACAGGTTAATGTGGCATCGGGACTCCTCTGGGGTCCAGAGCCCGTGAGCTCTGTGGTCCCCCATGTGGGCTCCCCAGCCCATGAGAGAGGCATCGGTCGTAAGGACGACTGTCGGCTCGGGGCGGACAAATGGGATCCCTTCCTGCAGATGACTCGGGACGGTCCACCATTGGAGAGCATCCCACATCCTCTGGGTGACCGTGACCAGCTGGTCGAAAAGACCCTGATGCTGAGACCACTGGGCAGCGAGCTCCCACTAAAGGGGGCGCATGTGCAGTCTGGCCCAGTGGACCATCGACGTGCACGCCGCCATGTAACCCAGGAGGCGCAGAAAGTCCCGGGCAGGGTGCGAGTGCCCAACCAGAAATGACTGGGCAAAGGAGGAGAGAACCTCCGCCCTGTCCGCTGGGAGCCAAGCTCTGGCTTGACGAGAGTCAAGCTCTGCCCCGATGAAGCCCAGCACCTGAGAAGGTACGAGTTCCGATTTGGCCTCGTTGATCAGAAGGCCCAAGTGTGAGCAGGTTCGGAGGTCAGGTCCTGGACCTCTCCACCTCCTGAAGGAGAATCCGCCAGGAGCCAGTCATCCAGGTAGGGTAATCCGAACCCCTGATGCGAAGATGGGCTGCCACCACTGCAATGCATTTGGTGAAGACCCTTGGGGCCAATGACAGGCCGAACGGCATGGCTCTGAACTCGTACAGAGTCCCGTTCGACCCTGAAGCGGAGGAACCGCTGATGGGACAGATGGATAGGGACGTGGAAAAAAGCGTTCTGAAGATCCAGTGTACAGAACCACATGTTTCACTCCAGAGATGGTATGATCTGGTTCAGAGTTACCATCCGAAAGGTGCGAGACCTGAGATACCGATTCAGGTCGTGCAGATCTAGAATGGGGCGCCAACCCCCCATCCGTTTGGGCACCAGGAAATACCTGGAGACAAAGCCTGGGTCTGAAGGAGGATCCGTCCTCGGGCCACCGCCTCTTGAGGAGGAGTAGCGCAATGTCATCCCGAAGGGCAGACTGGGCGACTGAGATCCTTTCCTCTCGTGGACGCGAGGCTCGGCTGGGAGGTACTGCTCTAATTCTGAGGGCAGACCCTGCCCGGCCGACTTCTAGAACCCACCTGTGCCAGTGATACGGACCAGGCCCAGGAAAGAGTGGCGGGCTGGCCCCCAGGAGGACACAAAGCTGGAGTGACGAGTACGGGGGAGGCCACCCCCGGCCCGTCACTGGGCAGGCTTAGAGGAGGAGGAGGAGGCACCTGGACCAGCACCTCGGCCTCCTTTGTGGGGCTGCTGGGGACCTTGCTTGGGCCTAGGGCGCCAAGCCTGAGCCTGCTGCTGTTGCTGACCCCCTGGAAGGGTGGCTGTCTGACCGCAGGGGAAGAATGATGAAAAGGCTTCTTCCTGCGCTTCTGCTGGTTCTTACTTGAAGAACCCTTAGCAGAGGTGGCATCTAAGGTGGCATTAGACTGCTCGATCGCTGCATATGACCTGCCACTCCTGGCCGAAGAGGTGGTGCCAAGGAAGGGCAATCAGCTAGCTTGTGCTGGTATCCACGGAAAGGAGGATAACCTCAGCCAAGCCCTGCGATGAGTGGATACCGCTGCAGCTAGTGAGCGGGCACAGGAATCACCCATGTCCAGTGCAGTCTGGAGCTGTTGTTTAGCAACAGCCCTGCCCTGGTCCTGACCTGCTTGACCGTGGTCTGCATGCCAGCTGGGAGGTGAGAAGAACTTTGTTCAGCGACCCCAAGAAGCGTGAGAGAAGTGTGCCATAATCACTGCTGAGCTTGCCTGGCGAGGCCAAGGAAGATGCTGCATAGACCTTCCGGGCGAGTGATCCATAAGTTGGACTCCCTTGTCGGACGGCGGTCAGTATCCGCCCGAGCTGCCGTCTGCCTGAACACTGAGGCGGTCACAAGGCTTTCCGCCGAGAGGTGCTCAGTAAACCCCGGCAAGGACCCTGTGGGCACAGCGTACTTGCGTGCCATGCGGGCAGACGGAGCTGGAGAAGATGCGGTGAAAACCTTCGAAATGAATCCAGGGCCTCAACACTGCAGAAAGCACGAGGGAACCTGAATCTTCCAGCGAAAAGTAAGATCTGGCATCATGGGGTGTAGCTGAGGCATTTACCACCCGGGTGGGTGGGAGGAGCCAGCTTGAAGACTTCCGGCAAGATTTAAAGGGGAAACGAACAATGCCAGACAGTGTGAATGAACAACATATCCACGCTCCTAGAACAATACATTGCATCTCCTAGGGTCCTCCCGTCATTTGTGTGATGCATAGTTCAAACAAATGAACAGACCTAGGAGCTCATATATAAACAAACTGCTGACCGCTAGTCCAGTTCGTAAACTGAAAAATTGAGTTGCCTCAATGTTTCTTTTGGTTCTTACCACTCTGGAATGTTTTCATTATGATTAACAGAATTACAATAGCATTCCATTATCAAAACAAATCCCTTCCAAGATTCATTTATTTTTATTTCACAGTATATTTGCCCAGGACAGCCTAATTGAGATGGAATGGGGCCCTGGCTTATAATAAACTTTACTGCTGAGAGGACTGGAGCACAGGAAGGTTAAGTTTCTTGCATGGGGTTACACATGAGAAGTGTGGTGATGGGATTTGAACCTGCATCCCCTAGTTCTCAAGTCTGTGCTCCAACCACAAGATGTCACCACCTTCTTATAACTGGACTAACTCAACATGGGAAAGGGCAGTTTGGGGAAGTAGCTTCATCAACCAGAAAACCCTGATTAAGGGTGCAGTAAAGTCCATTTCTTACTATTTCACAAGTGTCTCTTGTGCTGGTTGGGTAGACAGAACTGCTCAGCTTCACGGTCCTCTCTCCTAAGCAGCATGAGACATTTGTGAAACAGTAAGAAACACACTTCACTGTACCCATAATCATATAGCAAACATGCCAGGATACTGTGAACAGGCAAGTCGCCCCAGGTATTCAAAGAGCTCCACAAAACTGCCTCAAGGAAGTCTCACATGTTTTGCCCGAGTAGGCAGTGTTAAAATGATGCAGTATTACCTGTATTTCCGCACAGAATTGGCCCAGTTCAGTCTAGTAATCGCTACAGATACTGTCTTTGTGACACTTGTTATAGCCCCAGGTTTTTCCACATAGTGCACGACAATTTACTTTTTTCTTTTTTTTTTTTTGCCTTCAACCTCCCAACCAATGAATAATACATTAACTGGGACTCTGCTCACTGCTATAATCCATCACACCTAATATTTGCAAAGAAAGTATACAAAGATACACTGACATCAGATTTTCAGCACCTCGGCATAAGCTCAGACTTCAGAGAGATCCCAATGGGAACAACAAAACTTTCCTGTCCCTGCTACTGTGATGGGAGCATGGAAAATTACACAATGCAGCGTATGCAGTTTGAGGGTGTAGCAGCTCTGCAAACCTTAGCTGTAAACTTCCATCCACAAACAGTGTTCTGAACAACAGATCTTTTTTTTTTTTTTATTTTTAATTCATTTATTACAGTTTCGGATTAACGCCTTTGAGCCAGGACCCTTTTACAAAGGTTCCAAGTCAGATCAGAGATATTACAATACCAAAAGCAACACAACGGATACAGGTATAGACTAACATATACAAGCAATACATGGGAGGCAGGAGATTACATTGTTCCAATGGCAGAGTATAAGTGCGAATAGTAACAGCACGTCATGAATGCGGTACATTGCTTGACATAAATTCGGTGTGAAGACTTCAGTCAGTATAGTTAAAGGGTGCAAGTAGAAAAATAATTGAGCAAACGCAGCCTAAGGTGGCCTTCTCCGGGGAGTAAGGCGAGAGTGGGGTAGGGGAATGATTCAGAGGGGAAAGGACAGGTCAAAAGCAGTCAAAGGTGGCTTTGTAAGAGGAAGTAGGGGTGTGTGATAGAGAGGGTGGATGGGAACATTGGGGAGGGGGACAGGGCAATGGGAAGGGGGAGGACAGCAGGCTGCCCCAAGATCAAGGGCTAGATCAATTATCATGTAGTCCAGGGTGGAATGACTTTTTTTGAGTCAAAGGATCATTGCCAGTGAGACACACCTCACAACTGTCCCTGATTTTGACCAAAATAATTTGCTAAATTTAGCATTTCTATCACTGAAGAGTTTGGAATTAAATCATAAAACTAGTCTGGAATTAAATCATAAAACTATGTCGGACAGTATCTCAGTCTAACTCACCTTCAGAATACAGTATGTGGCTAGATAAGAGTAACAGCTTCTTGGGCTGATATTACCACTTTTTTAAGGATGTGTGCTTGATTTTGGTCCTTTGCCCCCTGATTATTTTCAGTCTTGTTCCTGATTTGCAGAACAGAGGGTTGACACGTATGCAGTGAGAGTTAACTCTCAGCTTTTGGAATTACCATGACTTGGTGCTGGGATTAACCATTTGATTCATGGATGTAGGGGGCCAGTGACCCCTGAAATAACTTTTGAGATTTGCTTTTGTGGGTATGTTTGATGCAGTATTTCTCCTTGGTTTTCATCCCCAAACGAATCTCAGGAGGCAACCAAAGGCTATAAAGGTGAGAGGGGTTACTGGAAGAGCGCAGCTTTGCCTCAGGCTAGCTCAATGAAATCACAACCCATATTGACAAAACAATAAGCAGTGGAAGCCGTCCCTTTCCAACATTAGACAAAACACAAAAAAAGAGGTCAAGGGGTAAACAAGAGGCTGGAAATAATGACCTTTAAGTGAGTGGAATAAAAAACAATTAAATGAAGTTTCAAGAGATAAGAGGCACAAGTTGTGCAGCTACGACAGTCGCTCCTTCAGCAACTTCTAATCAAGTAGCCCATTCATCCTTAAACTCCTGCTCAAGTCCATCTGGAGGGCACGGTGACATACATACAGAAGCAGCACAGTGCTGTGTATTAATAACTCTCTGCAATGCAGTACTTGCTGGAGCCGTGCAGAGTGGAGCCACAGACCACAAACATGCCAGAGAGTAAGCGCTCTGCTAAGATGCTCGCTTCAAAAGTCTCAGCCCCTTCAGCTTTCATGCTGATGACACATTCCTTTTCTGCCTTACCAATCTAAAAAACAATGTCTGAAAAGATTAGTACAATCTCTTACTCAAGTTGCAGCTTGTGAATAGCCACACAGGTTTTGCGCATCATTAGGTATGGAAAGGCTCATGAGGTTCAGGGTTTGAATTTAAAACCGAATCTTTCTTCCCCCTTTCCACTCATTTATATCAATCACCTCACACACGCTGATAATCTGGGCTGCCATGATCACATCGTTCCTTCGACCAGGAAAGTGGGCAGGTCTCTTCTGTTGGTGCCACTGACACTCCATGATCAGCCAGCAAGGGGGGGGGGGAGATGAGCAAACACCAGAAGACATGCACCCTCCCTCGAAGCTGAATATTTCACCTCCAAAATATCAGGAATAATTTTACCTCCATCCCTGGCTTCACTGTCTACAGCTAAGACCGGAGTAAATGTGAGTAAAGAGTGTCGGTGTACATTCTGTCGTCTTGCTTTCAACATGTCCCACTCCTTCTCTATCCCTAAATCCCAAGAGTTCATAACTGCCAAGTTTTTCTTCCCCCTTGCCTTTCCCAGTCTTCATCCACACACACTACTGCTGCCATGAAACTGCTGCAGTTACCTTTCTGGAAGTCACCACAATCTCAGTTTCCCTGATGAGTACAGGTGAGCTCCTTCTCCTAGGCAACCACAACACAAACTGGCTATGCCCGTCCTCCAAGAAATCCATCTGGGATTTACAAGTTCTGTACCTCAAGGACCTTATAGACAGACCTGCCTGCCAAAACCCTAGGTGCACAAATCACTCCCCCATTCACTGGATCCTTTCCTCCCACCCTCACTGGATCGTCACAGCAGGTTCGCTCTCATGCACCTTCAGTGATCATCAGCTAACCTTCTGTGTGAGAAAATCCACAGATACAAAGCCCCCCAGTCATTCTCTACTGCTTTTCTGCAGTTAGGCTTTCCTCCTCTGCTGGCCTACTTCTTCAGCACTGGCTGGCCCCATTAATGACTCGCATAACATTGACGAGACTTTGGACCATTTCCAAAGCAACTTTTTTTCTACAATAGTGTACAGATGCATCCCACGTCACTGAACCAGAGTTAAGAGTTACCACCTGCCCTGGGCCTCAGCTGACTTTTTATTGCTCTGGACAAGGTTTGCAATTTAGCCAAGGCCACTTACAACATCTCAGGTTCCCCAATAGACATTTTAACATATAAGCAACACTGTAATGGTTACACTAAACAGCTGAGGGCAGGTAAAGGCCAATTTCTAAACCAGTTTAAACAGTACATCTAAATTCTGCAAGGTGGTTTATAAACTTTTCAACACCTCCTCTCCCAGAATTTTCCACCTCATAAAATGAGTTGCCGACACTCCCTTCTCTAATGTCTCAGAAATTGCAGAGACTTTCAACAAATGTTTCACTAGTTATGACTAGTCCCTCCTTACTTAACTCCCCATGTCACAACCCCCCACTATTCCCCTTCTACTCCCTTCCTATAGACCCTATTTTGCTTTCTCTCCAGTGTCTCTCTCTGATGCCATCAAGGATCTCCTTGCTCCTTGCTACCCCAGCCATCAGTTGACCCATTTCTACCCTTCTGAACCTCTCCTTAACAGTGCCCCAAGCCTGAAAGATGGCTAAAGTGATCCCTGTACACAAGGGGTGGGGGACACCTCTACCCCATGAAATCAATGGCTTATTTTCCACCTACATGCCTATTCCAAGATTCAGAAGTTCTGTCTACTTCCAGATCACAGGCCTTTCCCAATCACTCCACTATCACCTCCCTCCTTAACCTCAGTGATTCCATCCTTACTGGGATGGATCAGGGATTCCTTACATTGGTCATGTTCACAATCTCTTTAAAGCTTCTGATATAACATTCCACACCCTCCTCCTCAAAAAGCTGGCCAGAACTGGACTGTCAGAGTTGGCAGTCTCCTTGTCCAGTCCCCACCTTCTATGTTCAGACTGTTGGAGTAGGTGGGTCCAGCTCTCTCCCCCCTCTCAACAGACATGGGAGTCTCATACTGTTCTTCATTTTCTAAATGACTTGCCCTCTGCCTGTATTTTCTCCCACATCCCAATGTACGCAGATGATACAGTGTTCTTTTGTAGAGGCATAAACTGCATTCAAAAGCAAACTACAGCCTGGGTTTGGAGAGATTCAGTGGTCCACTTTAACCAACTAGCCGTAAATGCAAACAAAACAGAGGGCATGTCCTTTGGCTCCAAATCACAGCTAACTAAAATCCCACCCCCCAACCTTAAGATAAGTGACTGGTCACATCTGGCACATGTCAAGTCTTTTAAATACTGTGGAGCCCAGTTGGAACAGTCTCTCGACTCCTCCACCCACACAGACTCCATCTCTAAAAAACTTCTTCCCAAGTCTGTTGCTCTCCACCACAGTAAATTGTGCCTCACCATCATTCATAAAATGATTCTCTGTTTTTGACTATGGAGTCATCATCTAGGGAGCGAACCACAATCTTCCCTAACTAGACTGAACACCTTCTACCATGCTTTCTTCTGTTTTGCCCTTAACTGCCCCCCTGACATGCACCACTGCTAGGTTGGATGGCCTTCTTCAGAGAATCAGTGACTCGTGCATGACACCTAGCTGATCTGCAAATTCTGGACTGACACTCTCCTAGACTCCCTCTCCCCTTCTCATGCCCTATACCCCCACTGCCTATACCTTCTGTTATGCAAACCTCTGCTCATCCTTTATTCCTAGGTACCACCCGTCTGCTGGACAAAATGCATTCTCCTTAAGAGACTCTCCCCTAGGGAACTCTCTCTCTTTTCAGGTTCAGGCCTCTATATCGTAGATGTCTTATGTCAGAGAAGAGACCGAGACCAGATCTTCAAAGGTCTCTGTTTCTGGCACACATGCTGAAAAACCTTGTGGGTCTGCAAGGCTTTTCTGCATGCACCATATTTTCCATTGCAGAGCCATTTGTGACCAGCTCTGTGATTTATGGCAGCTTGTGGTTATTCCATGGTGTAGCGTAATTAAAATGCTAAGCCTGGTAGAAATGAAGGCGCAGCATTACCTAAGACAGACGCGAAGTTGCTGGTGTCACCAACCCCCGGCTTGTCCACCTGAGATTGACAAAGACCTGCAAAGTACAAGGTATGCCCCAATTACATCTAAAATGGTGCCAAAATGAGGTTGTCTGGTGATCCCAATGGCCGACTTTGGTTTTGCAGGAGTTGCGCAGCTGCCCGTGTGGAAAATCTGAAATGCCACCCATGAAGATTTTTTCCCCCAGCACCAGTGGCTGTGGAGTGGAATTTAGTCCCAAAAACATCTGACTAATTGTCCCCAGACCTTCTTGTGACTGCTCCTCACGCTAGCTGGAAATTAACCCTGATTTTTAATTTATCATCTCCTTTTCTCGTATTTTTCTAATTGTATTCTGCATCTCTGTTTACTTGAGGGCACAAAACTACCTATTTTAACTTTGGTGTCCATTGTTATGTCTGTTAAATTACTTTTCTTTTGCAATTTGTTCTGTTACTCCCATGCACCCTTTCACCAGGACACACCCAGAAATAAGCTGTTTGCAGCTGAGTGTGCCATCACCTGGACAAAATTTTAGAATAAATAACTAAAAATTATCTGCTGAGCCCCCAACTGACCCAATGCAGCATTCCGAGGCTTGCTTGTTACCACTGATCACCCAGGAGGCAGCACAATATGTATTACTAAACGTTTCTAAGCAGTACTGTGCCCCAGTTTCATGCATCTCAACCTCAGCATGCACAACCCTTATGTTGCTCCATGTTAGTCTCTCTGCCGCAGCAAAAACTGGGCATGCCTGATGGCATTATTCTGCAGTAAACTCAAAGATAGCTGTTCCACCCTAAATGAAAAAAAGGGGGTTACATCGCAAGGATGTGGAGGAACCAGCTCTAACCACAGATCAGGCTATACTACCAAAGCACTACAATGATGAGAAAGGCAACATTTTACTCTAGATAATGGTCTTACTTACCGAGGATTTCACGGATGTATTATACATACCTTTAGTCATACAAAGAAGCAGTACAACAATGAGAAGTAGAATGCACAATCCCTCAAAATGAAGTCAGGAAAAGAAAGGAATCTGGTTTTATATAGCATCATTCACACAAAGTGCATCCAAATTACTTTACACCCAGGAGAGGGAGAAGGTTGCTGCCATTTATTGCAAGCCTCTCTGAATGCTGTATATATGAAAAAACAACAGAAACCAATTCTTCAAAACAAAAAACTATCATGCAGTTGTTCAACTGTTTAAGGTTTTTTAATGTTGAAAACATCATTTCATTTCTATGTCCACAGATATTTCAACTGCACTTCCAACAAATTAATGATGTTACTCCTGCGAACTTCTTTACGAAGTAGCACATACAATGCATTCTGGGTTTTTATAGATGGCACAGTATGACGTCATGTATTACATCATAGCTTGTCAGCATTTTAATTTGTTTAAGCATTTTATACACTTATATGCTTACTTATCTTTATTGAAGCCTCTCTGAATGCTGTATAAATAATAAAACAACAAACAAAGTTCTGTAGCATTAACTATTTTGTCTTTTTCTTATCTTTTTCAGTCCATCTGAATGATAAGGAGAGCGCAGGATTTCCTGCAGGACCCTTGACATAAATGAAGCCATGACGAGTTTTGTCTTTGGTTTTGATGTCCTGTCTGTTAAATGCATGTGTGTGAGTAAAAATACTTTATAATCATACCTCCCCCCCCCTTTTTTCCCTTTTGTATCCCTTGTATTTATGGTAATCATTATCTGCATCTTAAGCAGTCTATCTTTGAATTTTGACCATACAGGTGGATATTGGTTCAGACAGAGAATTAATTGCCTTATACATTTCATTTTTTGAGTAAATATTGTTTACAGGGCAATATAAAAGTGTTCTTTAAAATATATAGAACATATAAGGTTACACGACTGAACATACAGACATTGTTGACTAAACGTTTAGTCCGTTTTTTGATAAACTGTCATTAATTTGTTGTAAGTGCAGTTGAAATATGTGTGAACATAGAAATGAAATGTTTGTAACGTTAAAAAACAGCTGAATAACTGCATGATAGTATTTTTTTTAATTAGTTTATGCTGTTTTATTATATATACAGCATTCAGAGAGGCTTGCAATACAGATAAGCAAGCATATAAGTATATAAAATGCTTCAACAAATTAAAATGCTGACAAGCTATGATGTAATGTATGACGTCACACTCTGCCATGTATAAAAACCCAGAATGCATTGTATGTAATTCTCCCTAAGGAAGCTCGAAGGAGCGAAGTGCAGGAGTAACGTTTGTGGTCATAGTAATTTGTGGGAAAAGCAAAATAAAGAAGGTGTTTTGAATCCTTGAAACTTTAAAAGTCCACAGAAATATTGTTTCCTATGGGAAGTTCAAATATTCACAATGCCTGTAGAGTGCAGTATTTCTTCTGTTTGTTAGCCTCTAATGTCCCCTACCTGAGCATGTGGGGAGGCAGAACCAGGGGAACACACAAGGCCTCGGGTCTGGTGAGAGGGTAGCACTTCCTGTCGGATGTGGTGGTGGAGTGAGACAGTAACCTCCTAACAGTCTGTTTTTTTAATTCCCTGCAGTGCCTTCCAGCTCCATTATGGGACATACCATGTTAGCCTCTCTTTCTTGGCATTACGCCCATTGACCGTCACTGCCAATGACATGGCACCAACCTAGAGCTGGACTTCTTGCCACAAAGGCATCAAGATTTCAGTTGCTTCTTTGGATGCTTCCCTCCGGGGGAGGGAGGGGAGTGTTGTGGATTGCTGCTTGTCTGCCCCTGGAGGTGGCTTGGGGTGTCATTCTTGGTGGTGTATAATGTGCCGAACACCCCCATCCCCAGGATTATGCCGCAGCTGATCCATTGTGGAAGGGGTGGGAGAGTTGGGAGAAAAGGTGGAAAACCACCCTTTGCTGGCCACATGACAGTCGCTGGTCCCCACCATCACGGTAGCCCAGAAGTGTCCGTGCCAACCCTGACATGCCCGGGATATGTCCTAGATGGCTGCAGGTATTTCTCCTCACCTGGATACTGTGCCACTGGGGAAGGGGGTCCACCCAGCGAAGGGTTATTTTGGGTCACCTAGGGGTCATGGCCTTGAAGGGGTGGCAGATGGAGGCGGGGTGCAGTGTGGTGGCGGTGGGCCTTGGTGGCCCAAAGGAGTGGCTGGCCGGGGGCTCGGGGAGGAGCAAAAAAGATTTCAGTTGCTCGCATTACATTAGCAGGAGGGCTGGGCCTGGTGAGTGCATAGTTCTGCCTGCATGGCTCCCATTTCCCTGGATCACCAGATGGTAGCCATGCACCAGCTAAAGCCTCTCCCCATCCCTGGGACAGAGGGTCTCCAAGGTGGTTCCCAACAGTTGTCTTTGCTCTTCAGTGTGTGACATGCTGGGCTCAATTGTTTATTATTTTATTTACAATTTGTTTGCAAGGAAAGGCACACTGAGCCAAGGCTCGTTTCCAGGTGCGACCCGGGCTAATTTGCAATGCCATCAGTGGCCGTGCTTACTGTTAGGCAACACACTTCATTTTCACAGGAAACCATATCCAATGATATTGATTTAACTGTCTTGGGTAAACAAACTAGACAGCAAATTATGACTCAAAATGCTTAATTTATTACAGATTCATTATCATGAGCAAGCCCTTCTAGCAGCTGGATTTTAACTGGGTCAGGGTGGAGAAGCAGTGGACAAAATCCATATGCTGTAATAAAACCACTGTATTACATTTTTCTACACAGACAACTTTTAAAATGTCTGCATGAGCATTGCAGAGGGGCTGGAAAGAAAAGTATGCCTCTTTGCAGACGACACAAAGATCTGCAACAGGGCTGATACACAAGGGGGGATGCAAAGGATGAGAAGGGACTTGGCAAGGTTGGAGGAATGGCCAAAAATATGGCAGCTTAGATTCAATGCAAAAAAGTGCAAAGTAATGCACCTGGGAAACAAAAACCTAGGGAAAGAGTACACAATTAGGCGGGGGGTACTAACAATAAATAAAATGGAAAGGGACCAGGGGGTCATATCAGATGACCTCCAGGTAGGCAGACAATGTGGGAAGGAAGTAAGGAAGGCTGGGGGATACTGGAATGTATAGGGAGAGGCATCACCAGTAGAAAACAGGAAGTTGTTATCCCTCTGTACAGACAGTTTATGAGACCCCATCTGGAGTACTGCGTGCAGTTCTGGAGACCCCATCTCCGCAAGGACATAGACAGGATGGAAGCAATCCAGAGGAGGGCAACTAAAATGGTGCAGGGTCTGCAACAGAAGCCATACGAAGAGACAAAGTGCTTAATATGTATACCCTTGAGGAAAGGAGGGAGAGGGGGGGACACAATAGAAATGTTCAAGTACCTCAAGGGAATCAACAAAGTCCAAGACAGGAGCATCTTTCAGAAAAAGATGTGCAAGAACAAGGGGGCACAATTTGAAGATAGAGGGGAGACAGCTCAGGGGCAACGTGAAGAAGTATTTTTTCATGGAGAGGGTGGTGGACGCATGGAACCACCTTCCTGAGGAGGTCGGGGGAGGTCAAAAACAGTGGAGGAATTCAAGAATGCATGGGACAGACAGAAAGCAATTATAGTGAGGGGTAGGAGGAAGTAGGCTGTTGGGTAACTAGAATCTGCAGCTTATCCAATAGGTAGGGAAATGGGCAGACTAGGTGGGCCAAGTGGTCCTTATCTGCTGTCAAATTCTATGTTTCTATGTTTCTATGAGCTACATTTAAAATTCCAATAAAGGATTCTTAAAATACTGTACCACTAGCTTTTCAGTAGGACTAAATCAGGTAAATCTGCAGACAGTATGTGCAGCTAAGCTCATGTCTGCTTCACTTTTTCACTTTGAACATCAGACAGCATGGTCTAGTGGCTCGAGCACAAGCTTAGAAACCAGGAGACTTGGGTTCAAATCCATTCAGACTTCCTTAGTTGCTATGTAACCCTGAGCAAACAACTTAACCTACTAGTGCTCCAGCCCACGCAGCTGTAAAAAATTAACCCCCATAGCTGGCCCACTGTCGCAGTGGTTGGATTTCCCTTTGTGATGACAATGACCCGGGTTCAGAAATGGACCCGGGAGTCAGAGGAACGGCCAGGGGGAGAAGGATCGAGCATCCTGTGGACTGCTCTCCTTCTCCGGGGGAGGGGGGGAGAGTGTGTGGCACTTTTCAGACCCCTGTTGGAGGCTGGGGGTACCATTGGTGGCCGGCGCTGTCATCTTAGGGGTGGAGGGGACGCTGGACATCACTGCACGTCCCTGCCCCCAGGATGCTGCAAACATAAGAAAAAAATGCAGTCCCCCCCCCAACCGGCATGACTACCTGCCCTGCTCCCATCTCCACTGCCTTCCGACATCCGCCGGGGGGGGGGTCCTGCTCCCATGGCCTGACCCGGGGAGGTAAGCCGGGACTCACCTACAGTGTCTGTTGGGAGGGGAAGCCCTCCCAGTGGCCCCGCCCGGGGGGGGTAAGCCTGGGCATGGGGGGACGACGACTGGTGGGGTGAGTCTGACTGCAGAATGGAGGACTGGGGGGATCCAGAATAAAATAAAAGCTGAACCCCACTAAAAATGAGATATTGCATCTCAGCTGGGCTATCCTGGATAAAATAAAATGTACAACAAGCTGCATTGCCAGACATCAGATCATTCATGATTTGGGGTTCTGTGAGGTATTGTAGATGGCCAAGGAAATGGAGACCCTTCCACTTGTTCTAAGTTTTATACATATATGAAAAATAGCAATATATTTTCCTTCTAATGTCAACATTCACCCCATTCTATAACAAGGTTTCTGTGAACACTGCAAACTATACCACCTAGCCTGCCACGTAATACATCCAGATATTCCAGTTCTAGCTCGGTTGCAGACATATTCTGACAAAAGTGCTCTGGATAAGATTGGCCGATTGAGGTTTAAAAGGGTTGTTAGTAGATACAGCCAAAGATATGGTCGATGTCCTGAATGACTATTTTGTAACAACTTTTAATAATAATGTGGATATGGACATGAGAACAGTCCAAAACTCAGATACACATGTTAATATAAATGCCCTCTTCTCAGCGAAGTCAATAAGGGAGGAAATTAATAGAAACATAAAATCTGATAGCAGATGAGGACCATACGGCCCACCTAGTCTGCCCATTTTACTACTCATTGTTGACAGCCCGGATGCTCTGAGGCACGCCTTCTCTGCCCATCTCCAGGGTACACTTATATCTATCCCATGCACGCTTGAACCTCTGTATTGTTTTAGCCCCCACAACCTCCACTGGAAGGCTATTCCATGGATCCACCACCCTTTCTGTGAAAAAGCACTTCCTGACATTCCCCCTGAGCCTTCCTCCTTCTGGCCTCATATCATGTCCCCTTGTTCTTCTGCAATGCTTCCTTTGAAATATGCTTCCCTCCTGTACCCTGTTTATACCCCTAAGGTACTTGAATATCTATCATAACCCCCCTCCACTTAATAGATATTAAGGTCCCTGAGCCTTTCCTCATATGGCTTCTGGTGCAGCCCACATACCATTTTCGTCACCCTTCTCCAAACTGCCTCCATCCTGTCTATGTTCTTCCTGAGATGCAGTCTCCAGAACTGGATGCAGTACTCCAGATGAGGCCTTACCAGTGATCTGTACAGTGGCATCACCACCTCTTTCATTTTGCTGGTTATGCCCCAACCTATGCATCCAAGCATTCTGTTCGTCTTCCCCACCACTTTTTCACACTTCTTAGTTACCTTTAGGTCATCTGATATGATGATCCCTGGTCTCTCTCTTGCTTTGTAGTGGCCAGACCCCCCCCCCCCCAATCCTGTACTCCTCTCTTGGATTCCTGTGATCCAGGTGCAGTATGCTGCACTTTTTAGCATTGAAACTCAATTGCCATACACCTGACCTGTGAACTCTGTTGCAGATCTTGATGTAGTCCACTAACAGGCAAACCTTCCCCTCCAGACACTTTACAATCTTGCTAATGAAGACACTGAACAGGACTGGTCCTGGCACCGATCCCTGTGGTACCCTGCTGGTCACCTCCCTCTCTTCTGATTTCATGCCATTTACTACCACCCTCTGAGTCCTGTCCCTTAGCCAGTTCTCAACCCATTTTACTACCATAGGGCCCACTCCCAGGTTTTCAACTTATTTAGCAATCTCCTATGTGGGAAGGCCTTTCTGAACTCTAGACAGACCACATTTATCACCCCTCCCATCTACCACCCTGGTTACCCAGTCAAAGAAATCAATTAGATTTGTCTGATGGAACCTTCCTGCTGAGAATCCATGCTGCCTTGGATTCTGTGCCCCACTAGTCGACAGAAACTTCTCAATCCTCTCCTTAAGTAGGTACTCCATTAGCTTCCCCACTACTGAGGTCAGGCTTACAGGTCTGTAATTGCCTGCCTCCTCCCTACTGTCACTGTTGTGGACAGGGACCACCTCTGCCTTCCTCCAGTCCTGAGGTAACTTCCCTGTCTCTAGAGATGAGTTGAAAACGTCAGTCAGTGGACCTGCCAGTATGTCCCAGAGTTCTTTTAATACTCTGGGGTGAATTCCATCTGGTCCCATTGCTTTGCCTGTTTTTACTTTCCCAGAGTTCCTCTATGACTCTTTCCACAGTGAATGGGCTGGTATCAACCTTCCTCCCCTGACTACCCTTCCTAATGAGTTTTGGTCCCTCACCCTCCCTTTCCCTGGTGAACACTGAGCAAAAGTATTTGTTCAGTATCTCAGCCTTTTCTAGGTCATCTTCCACCCACTCTTCCCCTTCCTTCTTCAGCCTAACAGTACTATTTCTGGTCTTTTTCCTCTTGCTAATGTATCTGAAGAAGGTCTCGCCTCCTTCCTTAATAGCCTGTGTTATACCTTCCTCTGTCTGTGCCTTAGCCCTTCTGATTGCTTTCCCAGATACTTCTTCCTGTTCTCATCCTTTTGAGTCTCCTTGTATTTCCTAAAGGCCTTTCTTTTTCCCTTACTTTCTCGGCCACTACCTTCGAGAACCATGGTGGCTGTTTCTTTCTTTTACTCTTACTATACACTCTAACACAGTGTCTTGTTACTTCTGCTAGGACTCTTCTGAGTCTAGACCACTGTTCCTCCACATCTCCCCTGTACCTTCTGCAGCTAGGGCACTTTTAAGCTGTCCCTTCATTTCCTTAAAGTTAGCCTGCCTGAAATCCAGAACCCTAATCCTTGCATGACTTTCCTCCACCACTGTGGTTACAGTAAACCATACTATCCTGTGGTCACTGGAACCAAGAGGACTGCCCACCTCAACATCTGTGACCCAGTCCCTGTTGATCAGCACCAAGTCCAGTATAGCCCCTTCCAGGGTGGGTTCTACTACTAGCCGCCTTAAGCTTGCTCCTTTCAGGGCAGTCATGAAGTCCCTGTTCCTTGTACCTGCAGTCCGAGTGCTCCAATCTGCATCTGGCAGGTTGAAGTCTCCCATTAGCAGCAGTTGCCCTTTGGTTGTCATTTTGTGGATGTTCTCCACCAGAACTTCATCTGTTTCCTCCCCCTGTGCAGGAGGCCTGTAAACCACTCCAGTGTGAACGGCATTCTTATTTCCCGCTTCTAGGGTGATCCACAGTGCCTCCATTCCTTGCTGTAACTCTTGAGCCTTTGTTGCTTTAATCCCCTCCTTTACATACATAGCCACCCCCCTTCTTCCCTTCCCTATCCCTCCCCTCTTCCCTTCCCTATCTTTCTTAAAAAGTGTGTATCCTGGTATGGCTGTATCCCAGTCATAGTTCCCTGTGTACCATGTTTCTGTAATAGCCACAATGCCCAGGTTTGTGTCTGCCATCAATGCTATTAGATATGGGATTTTGTCTCCCAGTCTGTGAGCATTTGTGCACATTACTTTCCATCTCATGCACCCCCCTCCTTTTCCTGTTTTCCGGTCTGTGCCCTGTGACGTGTTTGAGCTATATTTTCTGTTTTCCTTCTACTGTGACCAATTTTTTTCTTTTTTTGTGTCCATCTACTAACTGTGGTCTCCCTATTTCCAGATATGTCATGTGGAGGGGGGAAACAGTAATCCCCCTGACTGCATATGCCTCCCCCCTTGGCTAGTTTAAATGCCTGCTGAGGAAGCATTTAAACTTTTCAGTGAGAGTACATTTACTCCCCCTAGACAGATGTAGGCCATCCAGTGAATACAGTCCTTCATCCCTCCAGGTGAGGTCCCAGTCCCCAATGAAGCCATACCCCACCACTCTGCACCATTTCTTCAGCCATACCCTACCTCTCTGCACCATTTCTTGAGCCGTGTGTTGAATTCCATGGTGCAGATCTCTCGATCCTCTCCCTTGCCATGGACAGGTAGAACCACCGAGAAGGTTACAGTGTGTACTACTTGCCCAAGACTCCTCCCCAGCTCCCTGAATTCCTTCTGTTTTGTATCTATGTCTACCCCCTCTCCTACCAGGTCATTTGTCTCCATGTGGATAATGACGTCCAGCTCCCCCCTCTTTGCCACAGCCTTAGAGATCCTTAGGATCCGCTTGCCCTCCCTCTGAACTGTGCCTCCAGGTAGACACACTGCCTCCCTTTCCCCACTGCTGCACATCTCCAGATCTATCCCCCTAACAACAGAGTCCCAAAACAGGATTTTCTTCCTTCTCCTGTGTGTTCTCCTTACAGTTGCCCCTGGGGCTCTGTCCTGGATGACCCCCTCATCCTCCTTGGTGTCCACTTCTGGAGATGCTGTGCAATCTTTCTGCTCTGCCAAGAGTGCATATGAGTTATGAAGTGTCACTGGCTGGGGGATGTGCCTCTATCCCACCTCCCTCACCCTTCCTGAGCCCACCATAGTCCATCCATCCCTCCTTCTTGGCATCCTCTGAGCGAGTGGTGGCAGACACGGTGGTGCCTGTGTGGGGGGGGGGAGGAAGCTGCCTGGATCCTTGCTAACTCTGCTCAGAGTCATGCAACCTCCACCCTCAACACAAAGAGGTGCCTGCAGATACGGCAGCACTGCAGCGTCCAGAAGGTCTTCCTGAACATTGCTACCTCACTACCACTGTGTTGCACGATGCCCATCATCTTTCTTTGCCTCTCCTTTTCTTATCCTTTCTGTGTCTTCTGTTCTTTATCCTTTTATGCATCCACCCCTTTGCTTTGATGCTTTTTTTTCCCTTTTGTAAACTGTTGCTTTTTTTCTTCTCTCTCTCTCTCTCTCCCCCTTTTAAACAATTGCTTTAACTATATCCCTACTATGATTATGGACTCTAGTTGCTCTGAGTAAGTGTGCTCAGATTCCTGTGATATCAATGAAATATTATATACCCAGAAATAGCTTCTTGTCAAAATCTTGTCACTGACCCATCAGATAAAATAAAAAATTTGGACCCAAATAAATCTCCTAAATGTGACAATATTAGCCCCTTTTTATTGCACAACATAGCTGACATTATTTGTAAGCCAATAAGAAGCATATACGTATCTTCCTATTTAACGAGAGAAATTCCGGCTGACTGGAAACATGCTATAGTGGTCCCAATATATAAAAAAGGATGTAAGGATCAACCGTCAAATTACAGGCCTATTAGTTTAACACTTGTTTTAGGAAAAATAATGGAGAAGGTGTTGAAAGACCACATTATTGATAAACTAATGCAGGAAGGTAAAGTTGATACCACCCAGTTTGGATTTAAAAAAAAAAAAAGGATCATGCCGTCCAAATTTGGTCACCTTCTATGAGCCGATTAGCAAATTATTAAACTTAAATATATCCTGTGATGTAACATTTCTTGATTTTGCAAAGGCCTTTAATAAGATACCACATGAAAGGTTAATACAGAAACTGGAAAACATAAATATGGACTACATAATACTAACCTGGATAAGAAATTGGTTGTATGGTGGGACGCAAGCAGTAAGGACTGGAGATTCAATATCAAAGAAAACAAATGTTACAAGTGGGGTGCCCCAGGGTTCGGTACAGTACCTGCCTTATTTATATTATATATACATGATCCGCATGCTGGTGTCAAAAGCAGCCTATCCAAGTTTGTGGATTATACCATAATGGGGGGACCGGCATTAAATGAAAATGACACAATTATAATACAAGATGATTTAAACAAGGTCAAAAACTGGGCTGACACTTGAGGCAAGAGAAGTGTTGTGTCATGCATTTCAGTAAACAAAAGACAAGGAAAAAGTATTTCCCAGGTACTACTTTATTAGCCAGCATAGAGCAGGAAAGAGATCTGGGTGTCATGATGCAATTGGACCTGATGTTTTCTTCTCACTGTAGAAATATCTGTAACAAGGCCTTGAAAATCCTGGGCATTATTAAAATGTAATATTTGCAGTAGGCAAAAGGATGTTTTGATGCCGTTGTATAGATCTTTGGTCAGGCCCCATCTTGACTACTGATCTCAGTTTTGAGCACCAGCCGGCAAGGGCCAAATAGCAATTATAGAAAATGTACAGAAGATTTACCAGGTGAATAAATAAGCATTAATGCACGACACAGAAAGAGACTATGCAGAATTAATGCCCGGTTGGGTAGGTGGAGTGAGCTAGAACACGTGGCCGAAGACCGAGTGCCTCTAACCACCAATCGGGCATTAATTCCCTAGTACAGCCAGAGTCTTGACTGCATTAATGCATTTGTAACGTGGCAAGCACTATAAAAATTGATTTCACACAATTACATTTTGAAAGAAAAAGAAATATGTTCATTTTTGCTGTTCGCAATTTTTTTTAATGCCTGCACTTGGTTTTCACACATGAAACATCTTTTTATATTGTGGCTGATAGATAGTGCTCTAGCACTTAAACATATAACATCTGCAACAGTAACATACAGCAATAAACGGGATATTGTAACATTTTTGAAAAAGGTAGTTGTGTATTCTGAAAAATGCTTGTAACTTGTTCATTTTCTAGGTATTTCTGGAGCGCTGCAGTCTGGGATTGCTGAGTTACATAGCCACTGTAACATTGCCACTCGCTATCTAAACCGGGTGATTGCGGACAAAAAGAATTGTTGCGGGCATATGGAATCTGCAATAACTTTTATTGTTTCCCTGTATTGCAAGTGTATGTTTCATGCTTACACCCTGTATTGCTTGCTTCTGATGTTTCTGCTGTGGCATATTAGGAGAGTCGGCTGCAGGTATGAAGCCTGTCTTTGGGCATGGTGTGACTTTGGTTCTGTTTGAAAGTCTCAGCTCTGTTTTCTCAGCTTTGAATACATTTTCTTGTCTTTTCTGATTAGCGCAATGATGCTGCTGCTATCAGGGATCAGGTCGGATACAATTGTGACCACTGGGCGGATGGGTGGGAGATCTTTATTTTTTATATTACTCGGCTAGCAATTCGAGTGTGGAGAATGACAGTACTGCAAAATGAAGCGGGCATTACTAGGGAATTAATGCCCTCTTCATCTTGCATCACGAGTTGTCTTTCAGCCTATTACAATGTTGTATTTAGTGATAACAAAAGTTGCCATGTTACAAATAGTGTTAGGGGTCAGGACTATGAAAATAAATTAAAATCTTTAGGACTCTACAGACTAGAGCTAAGAAGTTTGAGAGGTGATCTGTTACTACTGTATAATGTTCTTGAAGACAAGTACCTAAGCATACAACTTGGCCTGGTTTTTAGGGATGAGTACAGTACATGAGGTCATAGGAAAAAACTACTAGGAAGAAGGTTTTGCACAAATCTTAGGAGATCTTACTTTACTGTTAGAGTGGTGGGACCACGGGATGCATTACCTGATGAAGTGGTTGAAGAGAAAGATCTAACAGAGTTTAAAAGATTACTGGACATGCATACGTCTATGGAACCATAACAAGAATATACAACTAAGTATTGAGGGAATAGGCTTGAAGGACCAATAGGTCTGTTTCTATTCCTATAATCCTTAGTAACTCTAATAATAAGATTTCAGTGGAGGGGTAATTTATGCATGACTATATGTAAATTATTCACCTGATACACATTTTAGATACCACAATGGATTCTGACAAATGACTCCCATCCTCTAGATGAGCATTTTAAAATGAACCACCTCCCCCTTACGAGTTGCGTAAATGCTCTCCAACATCCCCCATCACCATATACATAGATACATAGACAGTGTTGGCAGATAAGGGCCTATGGCCCACTCAGTCTGCCCATTTGAGCTTGTAAGTTCAGTTTATGTTTTCCAAGAAGTCTGTTGCCCCTTAACCCTGACCTCCAGAATTCCTTTATGTCTATCCCATGCATTCTTAAATCCGTGACTGTTTCAGCCCCTACCACTTCCTCTAGCAGGGTGTTCCACTTGTCCACCACCGTTCTGTGAAGAAATTCTTCCTCACGTTCCTCTGAATCATCCTCCCTCTAACTTCATCCCATGCCCTCTAGTCCTGAAACATCTTTTTCAGCTTAAAATAGTGTATTCCTGCACCCTGTTCCTCTCTGCAAGATACTTGTATGTCTCTATCATATCCCTCTCTCCCTCCTCTCCTCCAGGAGTACATGTTCAGTTCCTTCAACCTGTCCTCATAGGACTTGTGATGCAATCCATGCACCATCTTTGTTGCCCTCCTCTGAACCTTCTACCCTGTCTATGTCATACGTAGGTAAGGTCTCAGAAACTGTACAGTGTACTCCAGGTGAGAGCCTCACTAGTATGTCTTGTATAGTGGAATTATGACCTCCCTTTTCCTGCTGGTGATGCCTCTGCCTATGCATCCCAGCATCCTATTTTTACCTGCTGCCTTGTCACACTGTTTCCCTGCCTTGAGGTCATCAGAGATGATAACCCCAAGATCCTTTCCTGCTTGGTGCATGCTATATCCTCACCCCAACTGATATATTGTGCCAGGGTTTTGTGCCCCATATGCATTATCTTGCACTTCCTTGCATTGAATTTCAACTGCCAAACCCTTGACCATTCTTCAAGTTTCTGCAGGTCCTTCTCATTCTGTCTACACCCTCTGGTGTGTCTACTCTGTTACAGAGCTTTGTGTCATCAGCTGAATAGAAATTCTGCCTTCTAGGTCCTGCGAATGTCACTGATGAAGATATTGAATAGGACCAGTCCAGCACTGATCCCGGTGGTCCCCACTGGTCACTCTTCCTCTGTGGAGTGACAGCCATTTACCACCACCCTCTGTGTCCTGCCGCCCAACCAGTTACCTACCCACCACACTACTGTCCTGCCCACACCCATATTCCCAGTTTGTGCAATAGTCTTCTATGTGGCACAGTGTCAAAGGCCTTGCTGAAGTCCAGATAGACCATGTCCACTGCCCTCCCCGATCCACCTCCCTAGTCACCCAGTCAAAAAATTCAATTAGGTTGGTCTGACATGACCTCCCCCTGGTGAAACCATGCTGCCTTGGGTCCTGTAGTCTATTGACAACCAGATGTTCCACCAATCTCTCCTTCAGTAGTCATATATCCTTAGTAAGAAAGAGCTTGCATCTTGAAAGGCCCCAGTCCACTTCTCTGATAATGGATGGTGCAGCTCGAGGATGAGTGTCTAGGACTGGCATATCTGGTGTTGATACCCAGTGCTGAAGAGATCACGGGCAGGGGATCTACAAGTCTTCTGTTATAGGGCAGTACTGAAGAAGGCCGGAGGTGGAGGACTGTTCATGTTATCAGTTGCTGTTGGGCACTGCAGAAGTTGACCAGGGTTGAAAAATTGGAGTCTGTGTTGCTGGTCAATGCAGCAGTGGGGCTGGGGGCATGGAAGTGGTTACTTTTCTGTCCTGTTTAGTTTGGAAAAGAGAGAGCCTTCAAGCTGGGGGTTGGGTGGGTCTGGAGATGCGTAAATAGTGCTCATCACATTAAGTACAAAGTTATTTGACATAATTTCATGTGCACAAGTGATGGTATGCAATTTATCTGAAGGACTAGTTGTTTGGAGAATTATCTGCTACAAACATTTAGGTTTGAGTGCCAGACATGGAAATTCCCCACAATATATTCTGGACTACACCAAAAAAAAGGCAATTGAAGGATAATTGAAAAACTGCTAAGGGCTTGGAATTTATGGTGCCTAAATGTAACCAAAAAAGTAGGAATGGCTTCCCTGTACTATTTGGGAACAATTTGTTTGGAATTCTGTTCCTTATACTTTAAGATTGGAGGATGGGAGTCTCCATTTAGGGGATATAAAAAAATGGTTTACGCAACATGCCAGTAAAACTCTACCTTGTTGTCGATAGCCAGCCATTGGCCACTATCTACAGCATCTATTTTAAATTTATGGCATTCTTGTGTCACATGTATGTATGGATATGGTGTATTTGTATGTGTATTTATGGGTATAAATGTTACTGTTTATTTTTGGATATTTTGAAACTAAATGGACCACTGTAAAGTTGACTTCACGCTGTGAAACATAGGAAGGGACCTCACTGTACATACCCCTGTTCAATATGAAATGAATAAAACTATTTTACTACTACTACTAACTGCTGGACTAGTACTGTAGATGTGAGCAACTCACTATGATCTTGTAATGCACGCTCAAATTTATATTCAATCTGTTGCCAAAAACATCCATGCTAATCCTACTGCAAGTCCATATCAATGTAAATGCCAGGTTACATACACTAATCCACTTGAAAGGAAGGGGGGGAGAGAGAGAGGCCAGCTGTAGAATTCATATAAAATGTTATCACTTATCCTCTTACACACCGAACTTATGACTATATACGTCTATGCTCACATTATGTACTGGGAGCAGGGCTTGGCCAAAACAAACACCTCCTGCCCTCAGATATGGAGACATATATACGTGGGAGTGAAAGACCAGTGGTCCATCGAGTTCCTCCCTCTCGCTAGCTCAGTGGAATACCGTCAACACCTTTTTTTTTTTTTTTTTATAAAGTATTTGTCAAGTCTGAGCCTGAAGTTTATTGCAGTATTAGCTGATAACGTTACCACACACTCCGGGCAGTCCATTGCAAGTGCTCACCACTTGTTCTGCAAAATAGTTCTTTCTGATGTTTCCCTTGAATCTTCCTCCTTTCAGGGACACTGAGTGTACCCTTGTCCTTTCATCCCCTTATGTTCTTTTTTTGTGTGCTGCATTGTTTAAAACCATATTCTTCATCCCTTATTTTACCCATGGCATATAAGACAAGCAATAATACCCAACAGGGTGGGTGGTACTGGGCAATACCGGTCTGCCCAGGGGCGTAATGATGCCCAACGCCACAGGCGGGGGCCTTATAGCCCCTGGAAGGTCCAGTATTGCCCATACCGCCCACCCTGGAGGGTATTATTGCGCTTAGAAAATGGGACACTTGTGTCATTTATATGTGGGATTTAAAAAAATGAAAAAAGAAATTTAAAACTTTAGCTAGATGAAGTTAAAGTTATCCTGCTGTAAAGTAGTCCCTACTTTTCTATGCTGTTCTATGTCTTGTTGCTACATCCCCACAGAGCTATTCTGATATTATCCCACTCTCCCCCCCACTGCTCCACCAGATCTGTGAGAAGATATTGAGTTTGTTTTAAAAAAATGCAGCTTTCTGTCTGTGTTGTCATGTATTTTTTTTCCCTTCTTTCTACACTCCACTGATGCGATTTTTTTCGATGTCCTACGTGTTAAAATCTGAATGATGTGACTCGCTATTCTCCCGCAGCACGAGCGGACACACAGACACACGATGACAGTTGGAAAATGAGCAAGGGAGGGTGAAAGTCGCGGGAGTTAAAGCGAAGAAAAAAACTGCAGGGAACAGCGAGGGACAGACTGTTCAAGTAAGAACTGTTTTAAATTTATTTTGAAGCTGTACAGTGGCACGGCAGGTGGGGGAGAGGTGGCGTATGACATGTTAGGGATTGAAGATGTGTCATTCGCTTAGCGAGGGTATAAAAATGGTGGCATTTGAAATGTTTTTGTCCAGTGTTTTAGCCAATGATGAAAGAGGCTGGACAGCAGGATACCACATATGAGGCTGGCAAGGTTGGCATGGCTGGTACTTTTAACTTACAGGGCTCTCACTGTAAGTTAATGTACCCCCTGCCAGCCAATGAGATTTCTTTTATTGTTAAACTCATTTTCTAATATAGCTTAACAATTCAATATTTATTTACTGTACAGCCTACTGCCCTACCCCCACCATTCAAATCCCAGTCACATATGACATCACTATTGACATCCTGTAGGGAGGGTCCTCGTTGTAATTAAGAAATTCTTGCTAAAGGTAAATAGAGAAACAGACAAAAAAAAAAAAAACACGTGCACTTAGTAAGGAACGGGTGCCAAGCTAAATTCCAGTAGGCAAAACAGGACACAACAGCAGCACTCAAAATATAGAAAATAGCCTCACAAAAAGTGTTGTAAGCGTATCCAACCACATACTTATTGCACCCAAAAGAAAGACTGCACTACACTCCATACTCTTTGTCAGGCTCTGTTAATGATGCAAAGTGTTCGGGCATAGTGCACTCTTCCGGGTGCGATAAATCTGTGGTTGGATACACTTAAAGCACTTTTCGTGACTATATTTTTTGATTATAAAGGTAAGCAGATGCTGTTCTATGCCACACCCTATATAAACAGTATTTACATTCGAAAATCATAATCGACGGGTATCTATATGGCACCTTTCCACAGTGTGATTATCTGCAGATACAAAGATGATCCATGGGCAAGGACAAATGTACGAAAGAAGATTGAACAGTCTTAATATGTACTCAGTGGAAGATAAAAGGGACAGCGGGACATAACAGAGACTTTCAAGGTCATGAAAGGGTTCGACAGAGCGGACACAGTGACTTTATTCAGTCAGGGAAGCCCCAAGTCTACTAGGGATCATATAGTAAAGCTGGATGGGGGAAGGTTAAAAAAAAAGGCCATTAGAAAGTAGTACTATTTCACATAAAGGGTGGTGGATGGGTGGAACAAACTCCCAGACAAGGCTGTGGAGGCAGAGACAAAAATCAGGGTTCAAGAGAAATTGGGATACTTTTAAGGGGAGCTATAAGATAAGATAATGTAGAAAGGAGAGGGGAATATAAGTGAAATAATTAACAGCAGAAATATTGCAAGTAGGGAATCTTGGGACAGACTAGATGGGAAAACGTCAGGTCTTTTTCTGTCCTGTATTTTGTATTTCTATTAGGAAGGAGGCAATGTAGTTTCAGTGGCTGGTTAGAAATCAGAACTGTGAACCAGGAGACCCCCTTCAAATCCTACTGGAGAAAAATGATTCACTCTGTGCCCTTGAGCCAGTCACTTAAAGTGGCAGTGTTTGTGCAGTTCAGCTTCTGCTGCAGTTCTGCACTGGGATTCATCAGGGGGTAAACAAGGACAGTTGTTCTTGCTGGCTGACGTCCACACCGGAGCGCATCACTGCTGCTATTCAACTGACAACTTACCGGGACAGCCTTTGTTTGAATTCCTGTCCTCCCTCCTACTCGGCTAGCTAAAGCAGCCATTGACGGAGAGTACTTTTCCCCTAAACTGTATCACTGCAACTGGCCTTTCCATGCTGCAGTCCACATGCAAAAGACATCAACTGAAGTCTGCCCAGAGTCAGCCTGTTGTCTGCCATCAGCCGGACATGCTGCTCCAGTACAGTAAATACTGACCACCTTTCCTATCTGATGGCCAAATTTACTTTCTGCATGGCAACCTGCTCACCCTTATGATAAAATACTAGTGTTTGCATTCTCCCATCTGGGTCACCTGAAACATTCACTATTGGTAACCGTGCTCTTGGGTCTTTATGCTTTTAAGCTGAAATGCAAAGTATTGCTCACACCCTATCTGGGTCACCTTGATCTTCTGACTAGTACTAGTAGCGTATATACATTTCTGCCCAGCTTATTTGCTCATTCTAATTGCTGCCTCAATAGTCTTGAATTTGCTTACCAAGTCTGCTCTAGTTGTTACTTCAAGAGTTACTGCCACTTTACTATTTTTACTGTTTGTCTATAGCCTTGCCTGATTTGGTTCAAGTTGCTTAACTGTTGAATTTGTTGCACCGTTACTGTTTTTGTTGCTCATCTACCCAGGTGAAGCCACCTGACTCCAATTATACCTATGTTCTTTTCCCTTCATTGCCTATTTCATTCTTCTCTCCCTCCTATCCCTGTCCCCTTCCTCCCTCCCTTCTCCCATACCTCCCCTTCTATTCCCCAGCCCTTCCTCCCTCAACTCTCCTCCCCCTCTCCTTCCCTTCCCTCTATTCTACTGCCACCATCCACCCTGGGCTTCTCCACAACCCCTCCCTAAGCCCCGAGTTTCTTCACTGTGCCTTCTCCTTCCCCTCCCTCCTTCTCCCCCTCACTCAAGGGAGCGGAAGCCCCATTCCATTCTCCTCCTCCTTGCTGGTGATGTTGAATTCAGCCCTGGCTCCCTCTCTCTTTCCTCTCCCCCTACTCTCCCTAAAGGCCTCAGCATTGTCCACTTTAATGCTCGGAGCCTTCTCCCCAAACTAGACCCCCTCAAATGCTGGGTCTCTCAGCACTCTCCTGGCCTCTTGTGTATCTCACAGTCGTGGCTCTCTTCTAGGGCACCGGACTCCAGCTTGACTCTCCCCAGCTACCACCTTTTCTGGCAGGATTGTGGTAAGCATGGAGCTTATGTTGCCTTGTACTTTCATCAGAACCTATCCTGCTCCATCACCTTCAAAGAGTCAGTCCCCTCCTCTCACAAGCCCCTTCTAGCAAAGCTATCCCTGCCTCCCACTTTTTTTATGACTTGCCTAAAATCTCTCCCTCCTCCTTGGTTGACTCCCACTCATCCCTCATTTCCCTTGTTGCCTCCACTGAGCTTATCCTCCTTGAGGACTTCAAACTAAACTGGTTCTCACTTGCCTCCAGGCCCGCCTCCACAGGCTAAAATCCCTAAACCTTTCTCAACTAATCACAGAGCCCACCCAGCTCAATCATCAATCTGCTGATCACTCCCTCTTGGGCTGGGTGCTCTCCTCACACCACCACCATATCAAGGCAGCAAGCATCCTATTGGACGCCTTCAGTGACCACTGTATAACCTGCTGTATCAGGAAAGTGAGGCACACTAAATCTGCCCCTAAATACACTTGGTCCCAGTCACTCAGGTCACTTGATACAAATGCCCTTCTAAATGAATCTGCTGCCTCCGACCGGTCCCAGTCTATTTTGCCCTGTACACTGACATGGCCCTCTCCCTCTTCCATGACCTATTTTGCCACACCTGGGACATTCCCCTTAGAAAATACAAAAGTTAAAAGCTCCCACCACCCCTGGATTTCATCCGATCTCATCGATCCATGCAAGTCCCAGGTCCAAGCATGGGCTTGTTTCAAATCCTGCCAACTGTAATGCTATGATATTGTGCCTATTGTAAACTGTTATGAACATGGATATTGCGTCTGCCTTATTGTACCCATTTGTTTGTATGTAAATATGTATTACTACTCTGAGTGCTGCTAATAAGATAGAAGTTTCAGGTAAAGTGTACATAGAAGATTCTGGTAAAGTGTAATGGAAAAGTTATGACTTTCTGGTAAAGTGTACTGGAAACTTATTTATCTAAAAATAATAAAAGTGACTGATGGAACTTTACTATGACAAATTCTGCAAGGTAGGCAGGTGACCGTCGAATTTCTGAAGAAGGAGGCAGTTAGCTTGTTTTAGTAAAATGCATCAGACTAGTCAGTTCTGAAGAAAAGAGTTTCAGTAGCTTGCTGACGTACTGGCAAAAACTAACCCAGCTACAATAGCTAAAATGCCTGTTGGAATGTTAGTCCAGCTTCGTCTCCAGAGAATGCGTAATAATTAGCAAGTGGCTACAACAGATGCTCTGCAAAGCCTCCCTGTGGCAACATGTTTGGAAAGCCTGGCATGCTGTATACGCAATTAATTTGCTATTCTTTATATCAGTAAACGTTATTTAATCTACAAACCAAAGTCTTGTCCTTTTGTTATGTACTGAGTCTTAATACATAAATTAGAACCCTTACAAATGGTGCCCAAACAGGGACTCTGGTATTAACCCTTAGGCTGCTGACAGAATTAGAACATATAACAATTTTGGACTGATATTAACCCACAGCACAGAAAGGGTTCACAACCGTACAAGCAAATTTATGATTTAAGCATGTTATATTATTGACAGGTGTCCAGGTAACTCCAGGTGAAAAGCTGGCAGCTCTGGAGACACTATGGTCACCTCCTACAACAAGGTGGAAAGACTAGACTAATTTACTACCAAGTAAGTGACAAAACAAGCAGGATATGAACAGGTATTAAGATGGGCTGAGGCACAAAAACATAAAAGAAGGCTACAGACTGTAGAAGAAAGTATAATGGGTGGGTCACTAAGAAGAAAAAAGGATGATTTTGTTTTTTTTATAAAAGGGGGAGTAATGGCAGAACTCTATACTGCCAGTCTGGCATACAATGAACAACTAAAGATTCAGAAACATTAACATCTTAAATTAAAAGATGAGGAATACATGGCTAGGTCAAAAGTGGAAAAACTAACAGAAGAACTCAAGACAGTAAGAAATCAATACAGGAAATTACAAGAAATTGCAAAGGAGACTGCAGTATTTGCAGACGCTACCCAAAAGGATACTTAAGAACTGGGTGCTAATTTGCACCAACAACAGACTAAAATGAACCAGTTAAGTTGGACTACAGATGATGTAAAAGGGCACTAGAGACCTGGGAAATTAAATTCAGTATTGAAGGAGAGCCCCATTCACATGCTGCGTGTATGACTGCCTTGATTAGAGTCCGAAATGAGATGACTAGGTTAACGGAGCAACTAGGTAGTGAGGCAGGAGTTCTTGTATGCCAGGGACAATGACAGGTGGCACAGGGAGTATGAACCTTGCAACCGTGACAATGCAATGAACTTAGATCCCTGCGACCTGCGGGATGAATATGAAGACCCCCCCCAGTCAGCGAGGGTGACCTCCATGCCTGGCCTGTCTGCCGCACCAGTTGCCACGGCTCCCTAAAGTTCTATCTATCCTTTGCTACCCTCAAACCATATGCCCCAGAACTTAACTGCCATAGCTGGAATCAACATGCATGGACCACCAGTCCCACTGAAACAGCTCATACGTGTTGCGCAGGTGAAAGGGAACTTTAAAGTTGGGGACCTGATCCTTTGCATGGTATTAAACTAAAGCGCAACTTTAATCTTTATGGGATTAATAATCCTCAAAATCAGATCCAGTGTCTCTCGATGATGATACTGGCCCAATTGTGGGGCAGCCCAACTCTTTTGAGGGTATACTGAAACATGTCAGATCTTTGTTGTGCAGCTACGCATGCCACTACAACTGGCAATGAATACAGTACAGGAGAAGGATAAGCACCCTTACTGCTTTTATGAAAGGGTTGCAGCAGCCTTCTCTACCCTGATAATCCAGACTTTAAGGGATTATTCTTAGCCAACATGATCCAGGTATTAAGACTAAAGCAGACATGCTTGTGGACTCAAGTAAACCTATGCGTGAGTTTTTAAATCAGGCTACTACAGTCTACCTAAATATAAAAGCAAATGGGAAGGAAAAATCTGAGAAAGATAAGGCAGAAAGTAAGCCCCAAGGAAATAAGGGCAAGGATCAGCCCAGGGTAGCAGCAGCCGACCAAGCAGACTCAGTCAAACAGCAGTCAGCACTGGCCCCAGTGGTAGAAGAATATACTCCACAGTACACCCTAGCTTCACCACCAAAACAAGTTGGGGGCCACCCTCCTCCACCCCAGACATGGCAGTGGAAGGGAACAGAACCCCAGTGGATGAGGAGGACGCTCATGGCAGGCTTGGCAGAATCAAAAGGCTGGCAGAGCCAAAGAACTATCCCACTGCCATACCAGCGACATCATCCAGCCGAACTAACCCAGGTAATAAAGGAGCTGCAGAAACGATTGCAAGTTCTGGAACTTATGTGTCCTTCGACCTCCTCAGGAAGACCACTGATGGGAAGGGGCCTCACGGTGTTGCCATCTATGTTCCCTGATGGATGATCATGGTCGGCACTATGTCAAGGCATGGGTAGGAGGCCGCCTGTGCAATTTGTTAGCTGACACGGGGTCTGCTGTGTCCCTGCTACATGAGGATTTTGAAGCTTGCAACACCACCTTGACAGGTTCAATACAAACCTTTGAGGGCACCCAAGTGCCTGTGCACAAAACCGTATCAAAAATTCTGTTCAAAATTGTGGACCCAACAGTCTTATGCAAGGTCCACATAAGATCTTCTACCACTCCAGGCATACTAGGCATGGATGTTCTAAAGCATTTAAAGGCTGTAGTGGACCTTTTGAATCTGTCCATATGGGTGGCCAAACATGATCATGACCTCACGTTGATACCTACTGGACTACCCCAAACTGCTTCAGCCACTCTCTGGGACATCCTGGAGTTCTCTGAAAACCATCCCTTGACCAATGTGTTGCTGCCTATTCTGGCGGACCACCTTTCAGCCTTCGCAACACATAAAATGACTGGCCAGATGATAGACTCCTCTGTACTGAAGACCAGTCCAACCATTTGCAGCTTTTATGTGAACTGCTGTCTATACTTGCTGTGGCAGGGTTGAAGGTTAATTCAAAGAAGGCACAATTCTGTACCAGAGAGGTTACCTTTTTAGGACACAGGGTCTCCCTGGATGGGAAACACCCTGAGACAAGGAAGGTGCAGGCAATCTTGAACATGCCCTTACCTGTCTATCTACATTAGATTCACTCCTTTTTGGGCATGTGTAACTTTTCCCACTCTTTTATATCTGATTTTGCAGCTAGGCAAAACCACTATACAAACTTCCAAAAAATCACATACCTACAGGCAATGGAGGACCTCAAACAGGCTTTGGTTAAAGCCCCTTCCCTGGCTAATCTGGACCCTTCCAAACCCTTTCACTTGGAAGTGGCAGTGTCCCCCACTTTGTTGGCAGTGGTCCTAGCCCAATCAGTTCACTCTCAACTCCGAACAGTAGCTTACACCTCCTGGCTCCAGACTCCAGTGGAACAGAAATACACTCCCTGTGAGAGGTACCTGTTAGGCACATTTTGGGCTGTCAAACATTTTACGTACATTACAGGATTTACAAGATTGTGCTGCACTCCCTACATAGGTCCACTTCATTTCTCCTTTCATCTCGGTTGAAGGAGGACAATGTCTGCAAATCAAGGCCCTCTCAGTGGGCATTGCTATTGTAGGACCAAGACATTGAGGCCTCACATGCGGCAGTCCCGAATGTTGCTGATCCTCTACTGTTGGGGATGCCACACGACTGTGCAGTCTCCTCTTCTCCATCCACAGTTACCCAGCCAATGATCTCCCTCTTCAAAGAATGCCTGTTGGTAGATTTTGCCAAAACTGCCTCTTGTAGTTTCAAAGACGACTCTTACTTTGATGTAGACAGTGCACCGTACACCAGTTTTGGTGTGTATATCCCGACTCTTGATCTATCTTTATTGTGAAGCACTGCACCCCACACTCAGCACAGGCTGTAGAATTAATACCAATACATTATGACCTGCAGTTGCTGACCACCTTCTCCCTCCTGCTCTCGTGGTTATCTGTTTCGACTTCTCCTGGCTATGCCTTGCTTTATCAGAATTCTTACCTCTCTGGCAACAACACAACTTCCAATCTTCTGACTGCTAGTCTGTTAAATATTTATCCCACTAGTCCTTTCTCAGTACACTGCCTCTTCAAGGTGTGTCACCCATCTATGTCCTCAAAGTAAAGGCACATTCTAAGTCTGCCATCTGCAGAGGAAATTACCAAAGTAGATTCCCTCACTCAACAGGGCACCCATTGGGGGGGGGGGGGATCTTTGGGAACTCCCATCTCCTAAGGTGGCTACCATGTCGAGCACTGATAGGCAGGATTTATAAAGCCTGGATTTAAAACAGATGCAGGAATGGGACCCTCATCCAAAACAATTCAGGACACAGGTTGGGAATAATGAACAGGATACCTCGGGCATGGATGTAGACAAAACTTCAGGGTTGCTGATGTACAGATCCCCAAAGACAGGTGACATTGTATTTGTGGCCCCAGAATATATAAGATATGAGTCACTGAAGTTGTGCCATGACCAAGGAAGACATCATGAGGTTACAAAAACCCTGCAACTGGTAAAATGACAAATGTTAGAGGATGTACAGAAGTACTGCCACAACTGTATTGTTTGTACACACACCAGTCCTACCCAGCAAACACAGAAAAGCTTTATTGAGACCACAGATTAGGCATCAACCATGGTGCAGTCTGCAAATTGATTTTATAGGGACATTACCATACATGGCATGGGGCAATACATTTATCCTTACTGTTACAGATTTGTACTCAAAATAGGTCTAAGCCATTCCAACCAAAATCAATATGGGTTCAACCACTGAAGCATTTGACACAGAAGGTGTTCTCTGTCTGGGGGCTCCTAGGTACCATTTAGTCAGATCAGGGAACCCACTCCATGAGAGAAATCTTGAGAAATTCTCTAGCTCTTTTAGGGATTAAACAGACATACCACATCCCATATCATTCTCAGTCCTCAGGACAGGTGGCGAGAGCAAATAGGGTAGTTCAAACAATGTTAAGGAAGTATATGGCAAGTAATGGAAGGGACTAGGATCTCTAGTTAGCCCTGGTGCTAACGGCAATAAAGGCAACCCTAAACACTTCGACTGGGTTCACCCCACTGGAGATGATGAGGAAATTCCCTCATTTTTGGTATGAGGGGTTTGGGAACTTGCACCTGTGATAGGTTGGAGTTTGAAAACATATGTCTGTACTGAAAGACCACCTGCAAACCATCACTAAATCGGTGTCTTCCAACCTGGGCAGAGCTCAGAAGGTACAAAGGCAGCATTTATGCCAAAGCCACTCCCATGGAGTATCAGTTGAGAGCTAAGGTCATGATTCTAGATTATCAGACCCTGATCATAACTTGCACAAATTTTGAAGGGGGCCACTCATACTAACAGATAAATTATCCCCCGCTGTGATATAGGTCAGGATCACAGATAAGAAACACCAGTGTAAAAAGCAGATGCACATGAACCAGACAAAACCATTTAAAGGGAACTGATAATTTTAGCTTATACTAATGTGTGTGTGTGTGTGTGTGTGTTTTCTATCAGTATCTCTCCCCTTTTCTAAGGTCCTGAAAGAAGGAAACCCATCAACAAGTAACAAAAGAGGGTGGTCAAATTCATGAGCTGTCAAAGCAACTGTGGAACCAGAGAATTCCAGAAACAATCCACTCTTTTTGTTTGCATCACATATCCACTTACTTTGGGGACAGAAAACTGAAGACATGGAACTTCAATATAAAGGAATTTTAAGGACCGAAAGCTTGCTTTATTTTGTTTGTTTTACCCTGGACATGAAGAAAATGTGGTATATTTTTATCTTTGCAACTGTACTATGGGCAGTAGCTGCTACAGCTTGCATATTTAAGGTTTGGCTATACTCGTACTGAAAAATGGGACACCACCCTCCCAGGCAGTATGGACAGCATTACCTGGGATGAGAGTGGCTCCCAGTATTTCTTTAACATAATCAGTGCTACCCAAAATATTGATAAGAACCTGTCAGCAAATATCTCACTGTCTCAACCACACTGTATTATGTATCATGGCCCAATGGGAAGGGGGGGTGGTTTATGATCAGTTACCTTACCCGAAAAAATTACGGAAAGCAAACGTTAATGATACCTGTTAAGGTGGAGGCAGATCCCGTGAAGTTGTACAAACAGATGGTCGATGACTCTAGTTACACTATCAGGCTAGGGACCCCAGATCACACCAAGGGTTCCTTAATGTATTCTGTAACACAGGATATTAATAATCTCCCATATACCTACTCCCTTTCAGTACCCTAATTTTGACGAATCACATCAAATGCAATCATGCTTCAACATGTTTGGTTTATGCTCCATCACAGGTTTGAAGAGCGCTGGCCTAAACACTGTTTAGCACGCCACTCCAAACCAGCTAGTCCCCCACAGCTGACCCCTGCTGCTGGGGCTCCACTGTGGCATCTGCAGGAATTGCTACCCATAATCCACTTTGGTGGATGGAGAAGGGCAAGACGGGTGGGCACTTGGGGTCACCCAACTTATTTCATTTTCATTTCATTTTTATGTTATACTGGAAAGGCATGTGGGCAAATTGCCCATTTACACAAGCGTCCAGTTGTCCAGAATTGTAGCAGAGACAGATAAATACAATTTGTAATAAACACATGGTTATATGTATACACTGAGGGACAAATGTACAAAGCAGGACAATTTGGTACAACTGGGGAACTGTAATGCAGCTGTGTCTTCCGCAGGTTGTCCCGCACTATTTTTTCCTCAAACCCACCCTTGGAGGTGGAGTCAGAATAGGGTAATGCCAAATGATGCACCGGACTGCATCCTACTAATCCCAGGATGCAACACTGTTACTGCTGCCCTTTGTCACAGGGGACAGTGCTGCAGTGGCAGAACCTACTCCATCACTCCCTGAAGGAGGGCAGCAGACAGAGGAATACTGCAGTCCTTCTAATCCTCTCTCCAGCCCACCAGCTATGATACTACCACTCGCAACTTTGCAGTTTTGAGGACAGCCGTGCATACTGAGGAGCTGCAACATTTTTGCCAATATAGTAGACCATGCAAGTAGCATTATCAATATTGAGAGCCACAAACTAATTGTAAAGGCTTATATTACTGGTCAGAGCAGCTATACTGGGGTAACGGCGAGACTACATAGAGAGCTGTTTTTTAAGGGAGCCAAAAATTATTTGTAATGTACAGTTGTCTGTACTGTTCCTATTTTAAGAAATTATATTGAGGCTGGCAGTATAGCCTAAAGGTTAGAGTAACAAGCTGTGAATGAATTTGGTGCATTCAGCAGACCTGGGTTTGATTCCCACAGCCTCTACTTGCATACTGTACAACTCTGAGCAAGTGACTTAACCTCCCCATAGCTCTTGGGTCACCAATTAAGACAGACACTTGTGGCTAGTTGGCCTTACCCAGATAACAAAGAATTAAAAAATAAATATTCATGCCACCACAAATTACCTATATTCAACTGGACTTGGATAGAGGTGGTTATAAAAAACTATAGTTATGGGAAAGCATGATTATTAACATAATTCAATGAATTCCTAGGCTTGTACCATCGTAGTGACATCAAACTGCTGTTGTACCATCTTGAGTAAGTCACTACCATGGTACAACAACACGGAATGCCCTTGTGCTCATCCAACCCTGACAGCCATGCAGATCAGTCTATTTTTTTTCAGTACTATGGAGACGATCTACAATCGGAGAACACAGAATGGCACCAGTTCACAAAACTATTCAGCTGAGATAGGAGAGACTCCCAGTATCTTTCTCGAAGCTGATACGATGTCCACAAGCAGGAGGACCGTTGTTTCAACTTGAACGTGTCCGTGTTTGGTTTTCGGCATTTCCAGTGGCCATTACATACGTTGATGTCTGCCGCTGCTGTCTGTTTGAATATTTAACTTAAAAAAACTGAATTTTTTTTTGTTGTCACAGTTCACAGTTGCCCATACACTGTAAAAGACAATGGATGGGCAACAGTGGACAACAGCACTAAGTTCACGTCTCGAGGTCGTCATTGCAACCTCTCGAAGTGAAGGCAGCGTTGTTGTTCACTGTTGTCCATCCACTATCCTGTGTGTTTTGCACAATTTACTTTTTGGGACAATATTCTGCACAGCTCTGTAGATGGAACCAGTAATTTAGAGTTCTGACTATGTCACTGTATGGATTCAGAACGCTTCACACTGCTCCATTAGGTCAACAGTTGGTGGTCAGAGTTCTAAATTCATACAGTCACACAGTCAAAGTTCCAAACTGCTGGTTCCATGAAGTGAACTAGACAGAATGACAACCATAACAGGAAAACAACTGAAAACCATTTATAGTTTTAATTTTTATACCAGTAAAGGTAAATATAGATCATTCTGGGGACAGGAATATACTTTCTGAAAACGGGGCAAATAACAAGCGGCTGTAAATTCAAACACATTTCCTGTCCCCTTTTAAGCACAGGGAGGTAGAACACCAAAGCAGTTTGACAGAGATAGAATGGGATGGGGAGGGGTGGTAAACAAATATGATTTGGGAAAGCAGCAGTGCCCCCCCCCCCTTACAGCCCACAACAGAATAGAAGTAATAAAGGCGCAGTAAGAAACAGATGTTAGCAGCTGAAAGAAAACATTCATTTGTGAACCCTGCACTTCAAGCAATCTTTTTGGGCTGGATAAATACAGTGAACAAATTAATTAACTGGGTAGACTTTATGGGCCACAGGAACCATTTCTACGAATAACTTCTCTGTTTTAATGTTTTTAAGCATACATTTTGGAAGGCTCTTTCTGTGTATAAAACAAACCTCCCACATAGCAGCCACAATTTCCATTTCCATGGTTTGTTTCTTTTACTGCATGTATCAAAGTGCTTCACAATCACAGGATTTCTGTTTTTTTTTACTTATTTGGTATTAAGACAACTACAAGGAGTTGAAATGGGTGGTGGATGCTTCGGGTACACTGCCAGCAGACATGGGGGAGGCTAGAACAGTGGGAGGATTCAAGCATGCGTTGGATAGATATAGGGATATATACGATAGGATGCAAGGAGTTGGGGGGGGGGGTCTATGGAGAAATGAAGTTTCTTTCTGGGAAACAAATAATGTAACCTAACTGGGCGTTTCACTCTGCACTCACTAAATATTGTTACACTGCTCTACCCAGCTGGGCTACAAGGTTAGTCTGGCTTTCTCTTGCCTCCTTTTTTCTCACCTGTGCTGCATCACCTCATAGTAAAGGCGGCATTACTTTTTTTATTTATTAAACTTTTAACTTACTGAGATGGGCCCCTTGAGAGGCAACATCTAATTTTTGAGAGCTTCTCAGAAGACAGCAATACACGAGAGTTAAAGGTTAAATAAATAAATAAATAAATAAATAAAAGTGTGGATGGAATGGTACACAGGTGGTCCAGTAGGAACATTTAATACAATATGCAGCTTAAAGGCATATGTATAATACTGTATATTATAGTACATAGGACATACTGTCATTTTATTTAGTTTTTGTTTGTACAAGCCGTATGAATACCTATTTTCAGGCATGTCCCAGGATAGATGGAGAAGCACATATAATAAGCAATAAACATGACAATTTGAAGGTATCACAGTCAGATATGTTGGTAACAGTAGAGGGTATATACAAACAGTATCTCCAAACAGAATATACAGGTATAAATAAAATGGATACTGGAGAAGTACCACATGAAAAAAGAGACATTAAGGACTGTGTCAAAATGTCCTTTGGGTTTAGCAATCAAAGCCAGAACAACTTAGGATGTTTTGTCCTAGTAGCTACAGCATATAGCTATAAACATGATGTCCCAGGTTTGAATCTAACAACCGCCACTTAATTCACTGTGAGATCCTGAGCACGACACTTAACCTCCCTGTGTTTAAATTCTCTGTAATCTCTCACTGATCTGCCTCTGTACTGTTTGGATTTACTGTGTGCTTAAAGGCAGCAACCATCTCTCTTCTTCCTCTCCTCAACTGTAAAGTGCTTTAAGATGCAGTCTATATGAAAGGTGCTATAAAAAAAAAAAAAAAAGTCCTTTCTTATTTAGATGGGTTTTGAACTGAGCACTGCTTCTGGATAGTTGTGTGAGTGTGTGTGTGTGTGGTGGGGATCATGCTAGTCCTTCGGCGTTAGGAGAAATACCACTGGCCAGTGTTGTACTTCAGTCTGGAGACCACACAGTGAGGACTGTGAGCTGAGAGCAGCTGGTAGGTTGTATTGGCTGCTGTAGTTGTGCCGATAGGAACTCTCTGTACAGTACCTCCAGCTAAAATCACTTGTAAAGAAAATGGCACCAGAGGTAAGAGAAAGCAGTTTAGCTCTTGTAGATAACCAGACTGTGAGGCATTGTTTCTAACATTAGAGGCAGCACATCACTAAGCCTCTAAGTTGAGCCAGTGGCATGCCACTGAATTAATATAGTTCTGTATTAAATTTAACAAAATTTTAAAACCATTTGGTTTGTAGAAGCAGATTATATGGGCCTTGCTCCAAGTTTCTTTTTTCTTCTCTCACTCTATGTGTGAGAGTGCTGCATCCTGTGCGTAGGACACAATGTCTCTGCATGTATGCGAGCGAGTGTTATGAAAGCATGTCTATTCACATTTGGGAGTGCTTGTGGGTGGGTCTTAGAGCACATTTATGTACAAGTGTGAGGCTATAACTGCACGTTTGTATAACTGCACCTCTGTGTATGCGTATGGCTGCATGTTTGAGTGTATGTATGAGGGCATGTCTGTGTGTATGACTATGTCACTGTCTATGCATGTCTGTGTGTGCATGACTGCATATGTGTATGTGTCTCGTGTATGACTGTGTGTCTATGACTGCTTATCTGCATCTACATGGCTGAAGGTCTGGGTATGACTGCATGTTGGATGTGCACTGTTGCATGTTGAGTGTGTACGTGTGGCTGCAAGTGTGTGCATTGAGTGTTAGTGAAAGTGAGTGCGTGTGTGTGCGCGTTCATGTGTAACCCCCTTCCCCAAAATGTACACAATTACTACAGCCAGTCCTTAGTGGTAGCAATGAACTCTTGCTGACTGCTGTCTTGGGCTCTTCAGCTTCCCCCTGAATAACCACCAGAAATGGGCCACCTGCAGAACACAGATCTAGCCTTAACACTTGATATGAAGGACAACACCTGCAACACTGTGGCACCTCCAGGAACACTGCTACCTTCCCCATTACTCTGCAGCAGTATACGCCCTAAGTACACACCAGGTTCCAGTGTGGGTCTAGAACCAGTGACCTTCCAGACATGCAAGCTTTCCCGAATAGGCAATGCTCCAAGACCAACACAACCGGTGCACACTAGCTCTATTAAAATGACTGGAATATTTCTCATTGCGCTGTCTGATAAGGATTGTCAAGCACTACAAGAGATGAATGCCCTGACAGCCCTAATAACCCCTCATATCCAATCTGCTGAACAGCAGCAGCTGCTGTGGGCAGTTGTCCAAAGTGCTGTGCTCTAGCAAATTTCAGTGTTGTATCAGGGTAAACCTTTACAAACTTTTCTTTCTCTTGGACATATTGAACCAAGAGTCTGACACACAGGTGCAGGGTTTTGTTTTGGCAGAACTATAGGGAACCCCCTATCTGTGTCTGAATTTGTCAGTTTTGTGAAGCTGGGGAATTTCAGCAGATCTTCAAAGGTTCACCAGCGAGGACAGGTTACCCTAAGAGACCCCAGGTGAAATCACCAGGAAGAGCAACCCTATCAAAACAGTAGTTTCCTGCGGGCTACGCTTTGCTACAGTTCACTGGACACATGGTTAAACTGCAGTTTTTTTCCCTTTCCCCAGTGGAAATGATTATAATGACAAAAGGGAGAACAGAGTAAAACTGGTCATTTACTTTCCACGGCACCAGCTTTACAAACCTGGCTTCAGTTTATGCAGTTCAGTTGTCTGCCACCACATAACAACCTCCTCCATACAACAGGAGGATTGGCTAAATAATAAACATCAGATGCTGCAACTCTGTAATCAACTGACACCAAGTCTACAAAACAAACTCTGCATCTTAAAAAACAGCCACCCAGTGCAGTATGTAATTTCAGAAACACTGTTCGGCGATTACAATTTACTAGAGAATGTGTTTTTTTTTGTTAAATATTTGCCTTTCCCCAGCACTGTAAGTTCACTGTATTTTACCTACATATCCATATCCTTTTTTTTTAAAGCGCACACAAGTGCTAAATATTTGTCGTATGTTGCTAGCCCTGCCATTTGTGTATTTCTTATTGGTTTAAGCATTTAATAAACAATTTTGCAATTGGATATCCAGGCTGGATAACCAGTTGAAACAGGGTCAGTAAAGCCCAATTCTTTGTCTCGGTATCACTGTTATTCACCAGTTCCCGTGTTTGAACTATAAGTGGCTTTTTTGTTTGTTCTAACGTAAATAGATGCCCCTTCCAACCCTCAAACGATGCCCCTGTGAGTCAGAGTAACACAGAGAGGACCATGTCATTTTAAAATGTGCAGATGTAACCTATGTTTTGTGCCCCTGTCTACTTTCCAGTGACACTAGAATAACAATCCGTATCCTTACGAGTTTGGGTTTTCTGTAACAGCAAGTAACCCTTGGTCACTGGAGTTGCTTTATCGCGTCTCATTGTAGCTGTATGGTTTTCTACATTTACAGTATCCTCTCCTGGACAAGAGAGAAAATAAGAAACTTTTCCTAGTCATCTTTTCTGATCAACAAAAATAAAGGATTTGACTGAAAATGCACCTTTGCCTTGCTCACTAGGCAGACACACTATAGGAGTAATGCTCTCCCTCTCTGGGGCAGGGGGGAACCAGAGCATGTTGCTCTCCAGCCCCAGGCCAGACAGTGAGTGGAAGCAGGGGTCTCAGACCAGACTGGCATCCATGCCACTTGTAGTCAAAGTGCTGTAGTTTGCTCTATGAGCACCAGGGAGGGAGCCAAAAGGGAAACATGGCCTCACATGCCATAGAAAATAAAAATAAATTAATTAAATTAACTAATTAAAAAAAAACGGTGTCCTTGTGCCCAGCTTTTGTAGGGCATCAGTAACTTGGGTGAAATGTGGTTTGATAAAAGATCACATTTATACACCAGTGCTTTTACGCACTGTTCCTGGCTCTTTGTGTTTCCTTCAGGTACTATTACTTATCTGTGTAAGGCGCAATGTATAATATAGATGATGTAACTAGAAGGCTATCCAACAACCCCATAACGGAACAAGAATTCAGCCTGTGTGTGGTAACCAGTCCATGCTGTTTATAGAGTGCATGCCGAAATAATAGAGAGTTCCAGCAGTTTAGTGTTTTGTGTAAAATGGCCACTGACATTTTTTATATGGTCAACCTGCTCATATGTACTTTCTGCTAGTGTAGTTTACTTAATATTCATTAATTCTGTTTTTAGGTCTGATCTGATTCCATTCAGCTGAATTCAGTTGTATTCAGGATAAAAACTATTGAGCAGAGTTTGTTCACAATGGTGTCCTGTTAAAGGAGTTCTACAGTCAAAATTTGTGAAAACATACTGTATGTTGTGCACAGTGCTTTGATTTGTGTGTTTATTCCTAGTGTATCCCTTCCTTTCTCTGCTATTATGAGTTTTTCTCAATTTGACCACTAGTTTTGTGGCTTCCCTTACTAGTTTTATAGCCTCTGTGGATCTCCATATTACCATGGTTCATTGCTCCTCTATTTCCTACAGAGGCTCCTCTCTCATGTGACAGTCATGCACCTGGGACCATAGGTTCAACAAGTACTGGTTTACAGTCAATTTTACAGCAGTACAGCTGTGATTTTAAGTCTCTTTCCTTATCCAGTGGGCATTGAGGGCTACATTTACAGCTTAGCAATCACTTGCGGTCTAACTGAGTAGGTATTCTGTATGCAAACAGAGTCTTTACAAATTATAGCACTGATGACCTGGGGCGATTCCATGTGCTTTTTATGGCTGGGTGTAGTCTGATGAAATTAAAAGCTTTAAAAGCAAACATTTACTTCTTCTAGCTAGACCTAGACAAACATATAGGAAACAAAAATACTGAAAGAGTTATTTAGTTGAAGCCAGAACAGCAGGCTCCTATCTTCAGTCTACTGCTGCAGTACTTTATCTCAATGAATCACTGGCCCCGGACTCATCACTAACACATGTGACAGGAATCACTGTAGGACAAAGCAGAGCAATAAACCATGCCAACATGGAGATCCCCAAAAGCCATAAAACTAGTAGGCAAATTTAGAAGAAACTCCTTCCCTGTGGGAAGACGGCTGGCGTTAAGTCCCAGTGGAGGTCAGGATGACAGGGCCTGGGCGCTCATCCAAAGGGGGTCAGCCAGAGAAGATAGAATAAGAAATGGGGACTAATCTACAGATGGAAGACAGACCCCCCCCCCCAGATCAGGATCTCTAGGACTGACTTGGATCATCTGAGTCAATAGATCGAGGCTGAACTTCAAGCCAAGTCATAGAAGGGTAGAAGGGCTGCATAAGCCTCAACATATGGCACCGATCTGGATTCAGTTCTGGACACCCCCTCCCAAAATCAGGTCGACTTGACTCAGGTTAGAGATACTAGGATATTTTCCCAGAAATGCGGGCAGAAATCTGAGCTGGGTCACGGGATGCCATACTTAGCAATCTGGTCTTAGCATACCATTCCACAGATGATGAGATGGTGTGCTGCATCGTAAAATGTTAGGGCTTTTGGTTTTTGTGCTACTGTCTTAATACGTTTTTATGATTTTCTTTGCTCATAGTGGATGACTTGTACTTCCACACTCAGGTGGCAGAACAGCATTAGCATCACTCGATCTATGTATCTTGAATCTCCTATATCCGAATCCTAAGAGATCTTAAGTAGAACAATATCTGGCATGTTCCCTTTCAGTAGGGCCCTTCAGTGTAAAAACACGCACAGTACAGTGCAGTACAGTATTTACTGTTTCCCACCCCCAGAACCATTCTTTCATCCAGCGTATTCTTATCTTTGGGACATTCACTGCCAGCAGCGTAACAGAGTGTACAGTTTCATCATTTTCAACTTAATTAAATAAACAGAGACCTACCTCTGTTACAGTTCTTGGAAGAGGGAATTCTTACACTAGTCCCATGTTTTCTTTTTTTTCACATAAGGAAGTACAGAATTCCGGGTATGGTATTTAACAAACAAACAAAAGACACAGCTGGCCTGCTGCTGCTTTCCAAAGCATGTAGTACCTCTGACTGACCGAGTGACTGGTCAGCTAAAGCTTATGAATGTATTATGAGGCAGGTCACCATGTTGGTGCACAACTTTTTTTTCTGTACATTATCCAAAAAATATCTCACATTCTCACTAAGCACATATGGAACCAATGGTGTAAATAATTACCTCCTCCCGAAACTGTAACAAAGTCAGGCAACTCTTGATAATAACAACAGAAAACAAAGACACTTGCGCTGCTGCTTTCTGAAAGAAGCCTAGGTACAGGAAGTGATAAAGGGCTTTATTTCACCAGTTTCAAGCAACTTACAAACACACAGGTAGTAAAGAATGAAGACAAGTGGGGAAGAGAAGACCTTTGGCCCATCATGCTGTGCTCTCTATCAACTCAATGTGCACTTACAAACTTATAAAGGACTGTAAACGTGCATACTTAGAGAGCATAAACAATTTCTGCAGCAGGAAATAGAAGCTATAATAGATAAGCTTCAGAGTTTAGAAGATGTCACCAGATTTTATTGGGGGGGGAGACGGCTAAATTGTTTAAGGGTAAATTCTGAGTTTCACATTTTCAATTTAGATGCATTTTACATTTGGAAGCAAGTAATAACGTTTATGAAACTCCTCAAGTTTTGCTTGAATTTCTTTTGTGTAAATTTAGCAAAACAAATTTAGCTTTCTAAGTCAACAGAAAAATGCAGAAAATAGAAATATTAGCTTTGCAGAGCTTTACTTTCGCAGTTTTGTGGGAAAATGAAGGACTGTAGTTCTATATCATATTTTGTGATACACTAATTCCAACTCTGTCACCAAGGACTAGGCTGCTATTTAGTTATTAGCATTTTAGCACCAAATTGTCCTTTAAGGAATAAAATACACAGCAGAGTGTGGGTTCAGCTAGGTCAACACCCCCATCCCCAGCAGCCTTGAGTGCCACACATGGGTCTTCAACTACAGGGGCCCAATTAATCTAAGCTTATAAAATGGGATCTGGTCAGTTCTGGCTCATATCTGCTCAGGACCCCGTCACATGGTATTGTATTGACCTAGCACATACAGCTGCACCCATGACATGATAGAGGCGCATTATTCAAGGGCATAACTGGTCTGAGTCAAAAAGATTGATATGCAAATTACATAACTTCCAGGTCAAAAAGGTCACAATGCAAGTCAAATAACCCAGCAACAAAAAGAAATCATGCAACCCCACACACACACAACAGCAACATCGCTCAAGAATCATAAACTGCAAAGGCAGTTATTCTAGCATCTTTTTTTTTTAAAATACTAATTTATGCTTGTTTACAGTTACAAAATGATCTGGATTCCTTTATAAATGGCAATATACATTGTACTTCAGGAAGGCAGATTTTGCCAGAATGGGCAGAATCCTAGAGGGGTAGTTAGCTAAATTTAACCCAGGGGTGGATGCTGAACAGAAGTGGGCAATCATTAGGAAGGGGATGAATGAGGCCACTAACACATGTGCCAAATCACAAAGTAAGCAGTCCAGGTCAAAAAAAGGCCTAGCTGGCTTAGCAAGGAAGTGGACGGGAAGGTGATGGAAAAAAGACTGGCATTCATTAAGTTCAAAAACTGAGGAGAATAGAGAGATGTTCACAAAGACATCTAGGGAGGTGACCAGGTCAGTCAGGGCAGCAAAGGATCTGAAGTTGGCTCAGGGGATCAGAGAGGGGGGAAAAGGAGTTATTTAAATACACAAGGGAGAAGAGGAGTTGTAGGGATGACATCATTAGGATCAAGAGAAAGGGGGATGGGCGGAACAAGGGGAAGATCAGGCAGAGGCATGCAATGAGTATTCCTGCTAGGTGTTAACGAAAGAAAGGGATGGCCCAATATTGAAGGGGAAAGGGGGCAAGGGTGGAGGGGGGGCAGAGATAACAGATGGGGTCATCCAAGACGATAGCATTCTGAAGGACCTTAAAGCCTTGCGGGTGGACAAGGCACCAGGACCAGACGGTTGTACACCCAAGGGTCCTGAAGGAACTGGAAGAGGTGTTGGCAGGCCTTCTGACGGACCTGTTCAACACCTCCTTGGAGATGGGGAATGTACCCAGGGACTGGAGAATGGTTCACATGGTGCCCCTTCACAAGAGTGGACCCAAGGACTAACCAGACAACTACAGAGATCGACTTCCACAGTGGGGAAGTTGGTGGAGACCATTCTGAAGGACAGACTGATAACCTTTCTCGATAGCAATGGTCTGTAGGATGAGAGACAGCATGGGTTTGTCACGGGAAGATCTTGCCAAACTAACCTGATGGACTTCTTCGACTGGGTCACTAGGGTGGTTGACGAAGGCCATGCTGTGGATGTTCTGTATCTGGACTTCAGCAAGGCTTTCAACTCAGTGCCGCACAGGAGGTTAATGAGCAAGCTGAGGGACATGGGGTGGGGGAAAAACTGGTGGGGTGAGTGAACAGCAGACTACAGAGGGTAGTTGTAAGGGGGGGTGACATCCAAGCCAAGGCCAGTAACAAGTGGGGTACCGCAGGGTTCAGTGCTGGGCCCTTTTTTGTTCAATGTCTTCATTGGAGACATTGCAGAGGAGGTAAAGAGTAAGCTCAGCCCGTTCGCGGATGACACTAAGATTTGTGCAAACGTGGACAATGAGGAAGGGAGGCAGGCACTCAGAGAGGATCTAGCTAAACTTAAACACTGGTTTAGGGAGTGGCAGTTGGGGTTTAACGCTAAGAAGTGCAAGGTCACGCACCTCTGAACCAGAAATCCCAGGAACAGCTACTGGCCGGGGCAAGTGCAGGTAACAGCTTCAGAGGAGGAAAGGGACCTGGGGGTAATAGTTGCAGGGGACATGAAGGTATCAGCACAGTGTAGGAGGGCGGGAGCAAGGGAAAATAGAATGATGCGTTGCACTGCCAGAGGGATCACCTCTCAAAAGGGGAAGGTCATCCTACAATTGTACAGATCACTGGTGAGGCCACACTTGGGAGTACTGTGTACAGTACTGGTGCCCATATCTCAAAAAGGATGGGAGATTACTGGAGGGGGTGCAGCAAAGGGCTACAAAAGTTATCATGGGACTAGGGGAGTTGCCGTACGAGGAAAGATTGAAGGAGCTCAACATGTACTCACTGGAAGAGAGAAGGGAAAGAGGGGACATGATAGAGACCTTTAAGCACTTGAAAGGCATAAGCAAAGTCAGGGAGGGAGGAGTGTTCCGCTTGCAGTACAGGGGAGGGAGGATCACTACGGGGCACAGTCTGAAGTTGGAAGGGGGAAGGATTAGGAGGGAGATGAGGAGGCACTACTTCACAGAGAGGGTGTGGTGGCAGATTAGAAAACACTGCCAGAGGAGTTAATCGCTCAAAGGACAGTGGATAGCTTCAAGCGTGGTTGGGATCGAGTGAAGGGCAGGGTTAGTACTGACAAGAACACAAAGGGGGGAGGAAGGACTGGGAAAGAGGAGGAAGGAAGGAGTTTGGGTGGAGATGGGGCAGCTGTAGTAATATGAAACTAGGAGCTGCACAATTGGGCAGACTTGACAGACCAGTGGGCCTTTTTCTGCTGGCAATTCTGTATGTTCGTATTTCTGGGCATCGGGAGTGATGTAAATGGGCATTTCTGCCCAAATGCCTTCTTTATTAAAGGGGAAAAGTCACCACAAAGGACCCCATACTCAAATGTGGGGCTGGTCCCAATGTGCCCTCTGTGGGCAAAAACATTTTGGTTTAATGTTTACTGTAACATAATAAATTACACCAGACTAATTAAGCTTAGTTGTAGGCTGAGATCTTCTTTTACAACAAATCCCAACATCTCCTGCAGCTGACCTCAGAGCAGTAGGCAGCAGTGGGAGATTCAACAGTCTGCAATGCATGTTGGAGCTTTTATGTCTCTGATCAGCTGTCTTCCAGGACTGCTTTTCTCCAGGGGCCAAGTACAAGTCTTCTGTGACTGAATATAGCCCATGGATGACAGCAAGACCAGCAAACAAAAGATCAGAGCTTATATAAACTAACATGCACAGCATGCTACTGAATCTTCCACCGCGGCTTACTGTTCTGATATCATCTACAGGGGATTCTGGGATTTGTAGTAACAGAAGATGTCTGCCTACAACTAAGCAGAATTAATTTGATACAATCTACTATACTACAGTAAAGAGTGAGTAACCAAAATGTTTCTGCACTTAAAGTGCACACTGAGATCAGCCCCACTTTTTTCCCCCTTTTTATCCTCGCCTATGCCACTGGCCAGGGCCACACTCGGGCGTCTCCCAGTGCCTGTTTCTGCCCTGTCAAGATCCTTCCAAACATGTAACCCTGGTCCCCCCAGTTCACCCATGATTCACCTTCTAGGGGCAACCCCTCAGCTTGTGCTCGCTAAGTTGGGCCACCTTTAGCTCCTCCCTGCTCCCATACATATATCTAACTTCCCCTGTAGGCAGAGGTGAAGACCAGAGGAATGGCGGGGTCCAGGATGGCAGGATCCGGTAGTAGGCACGGTGGCAGTGGAGTCTGCCCAGCCAGCGTGGTTATCTGCTCATCTTGGCTCCCTCAATGGAAGCGGACATACAACGGTGTCATGGAGAGTCATGCATGCTCCCCTGTGCATAACATACTGACACCCACTGCATCCCACTATCCTTATGTTCACCAAGGCTTTAGGCTCAGTATCCCCAGGCCACCGCCAGAAGGCACACTGTTGCTGAAACCCTGTACCCACCTACCCCAGAGGAAGACAGCCGTTCATCAGATGCTCAAGCCTCCTCCCCCTGGCTCTGGGCTAGTTTCCGAACCCATGTCTTCAGCATCGCAAGTGGTAGCACTATCGCTGTGCTGGCAGGATGGCTTCCCAGCTCCACTCTTGAGTATGGGGGCTCTTGGCGGTCACTGTTCCCCTTTAATGAAAATCTAATTCTTCATACTCGAAAATCCAAACTCAATCAGCCTCAGTGTTGTTCACACATGAAAAAAAAACTAAAAAACCTAATGAAAACACAAAATGTATTTCAAAACGACAGCTCTGCATTATAACAGAAACATATACATACAACACTAAACCATTAGCAAAACATCCACAAACACTGCTCTAAAATCTCACAAAAAATATCCATTTAACTATCTGGAAAGCAGCAGCGGCAGACACGTTTGTCTCTCAAGTTCGCTGCTTCTGCCTCATTATCAACTACATTGCAGTGCACCTGTGCTAAATCACATGGCATCTAATCAACAGCCCAGGCTTCCAGGTTAGATTCAGATTACATGGAAAGTACAGGAAGCACAGCCCAAGCTAACAGGTCAGTAACACAGAACACACGGGAAGTGCAGGAAGTAAAAACTCAAGCAAATCTTCTTAAAGCAACTATAACATGCAACCATAACCCACTCTCTGCAATATAACTGCACCCAACTAGTGAAGCAGTCCGCTGCAATCTAATCCCTGCTGCATATCTAATTAATGTTAATACCCTAAAACTGCCCATTTAAAGATACAGCACCAAACTGCAATACTAGTACACTGCTAAACAACTAACATTACTAAGAGTTTTACATGTGGAATAAAGGCAATTCCATCGGGGGGGCGGGGTTATGCTAGTCAATGTACCTTTTGGTGGTTTAAGTCCCTTGCCCTTCAGGCTTAGGACTCCAACCCACTAGTCTGTCTGTTAACATAGCATAGTGCCCCCTGTCATGCCTTATTACTTATTTAAGCCACACACCTTGCACTTTTTGTTTTGCTCGATTTTGCTTGATACATCTGAACTAAAAAGTTACAACTGGCTACTTAAAATGTAACATTTTCCTCTCTGCTATTTTTGGTTCCACTAGCTGTGTAAATTAGTAGGTAGAAGAAACCCTGCACTGCAATTGCTGAAATCCAAATACCATAAGGCCATTACAGTATTTATTTGGCTTTTGCTTATCGGGTAAGGTGTTGTAGCCACAAAAAATTACTATTTTCAGATACGACCTGGTAGGTTACAATACAAAATTGGCAGACAAAACAAATAACGGGTAAAGTTCAGAGGTAATCAACCATAAAAGGAAACATCTACATGATGTTCTGTAACATAAACAGTATTGCTAATATGACAGAGACAATGGCAGAAAAATATTATACATGGGTCAGTTTCATCTAGTTTATTTTTATAAACAGAATAATCCACACCAATAAATGTACTTCCTGGGTGGTTGGAGCACAGCAAGTGACTATACGCAACACTGGTGGGGATATCAGGTGGTAGTTCTTGGGCTCTCAGTTGCCATATGCAAGTTATTCTGCACCACTAACATTAAGACGTTATAGTTTTGATTTCTTTGTTTGAAGAGATAAACTAAGTTTAACCATCTGCATGTGATCATGTTTTGACTACTCGGGAAGCAGGATTTGCCAGATCTCCTTTAAAAGGAGGGGTTTCTAAATGGGTAGCTGGGAAAAATCCCATAGTGCGATTGGAGGATTCCACTTACATGACCAGGAACCAAGAGGTCACTACAGTGTAACTACACGGGTCAGTTAAATTAACTTTGTCTTATAAGCATAATTCACACCAATAAATGTACTTCCTGGGTGGCTGGAGCATAGAATATATATATGTAAGCAATAAGACATGATGGGGTGTGCATTAGACAGTTCTAAATGCACGGCTAGGGGGACGTAGTGAGCACGAGGTCATAAGCAGAGTGCATCCAGTCTCTAGCCGCATTAGAACTGTCTAATGCACATCACCGAGTGGCTTATTGCACTTATAAAATGGGCCTGTGTATTCTAAATGGGGTTCTAGTTTAGCTGTGCATTAGACACATCTAATGCATGGTTAACAACCAATCAGATTGCTTGAAATCCTTTACCCATTTTATATATATATATATATATATATATATATATATATATATATATATATAATGTATACAAGCTTTCACTGTTTAAATAAATCAAGTGTTTTCCAAGAATCTGACCCAAATTAAAGATAAATGATGTTATTCACCCAGTGGGTAAATACCATTTATTTTTCATTTGCCTATATCACATTTTCAAACAAAATATCAATTTGATTGACATCCCATTCTGGCCTATCCTACAACAAGTCCTTTTGCCAGCTTCAGCTAACAGCACTACTCCTTTCATGTTGAACCTCCCTGCCAATGCTTCTATTTTTTCCTTACTACTTGCAAGTGTAGTCACTATTAATCACATATTTCTTTAAACTTTTACTGCCGTGATATTCCACCACTCTTTTTCACTTCAGTACACTATTTTCATTTCCAAAACCATTATTACAAAAAAAAAAAAAAGATTGCGATTCTCAATCACTCGCGCAGGACCTGCCACAGAGTCTGCAGTGTCACAAAACACAGAGCTGCGGTTCACACTTGTTCAGCTCACAGAAACAACAGAAACTATGTTCAATCAACTTTGTAAGGTTAAAAACAGCAGTCAAACTACTTTGGGGGAGGGGGCAGAGCTGGGGGAGGGAGCTAACTGCCACACTACCTTTGGTGAGGGAGGGTCTCTAGACTCTGCACAGCGTAAGCCTGCAACGAGCTACCACAGTACTTTGCAAATATACCACTTGTTTTCATTTGTGATGGGGCGGGACTTTCATAACTCACTGATGGAAAAAAAATGGCATATTTGAACACTTGCCACTGCCTATCCTATATATGTATACTATATATATATATATATATATAAATATATATAAAAACACTAGCAGAGACACTGCATGGTATTTCTGGGGCTCTCAGTCACTATGTGCAAGTTAATCCTGCACCCCTGTGCTGTTATTTGTCTTGTACTCCCGCTGCTCATGCCTGAAAATTGGCATTGTATTGTCTAGTGCACCTACCTGGTAAACAAAAACTAAATAAATAAATTCTTCACCACTAACCTTTGGAAAGTGAAAGAGGGGGGAAAACACCAAGGTCACGTGATGTCCCCTCTTGTTTTTATATACGTACACTGGATCTCTGTGGGTCGGAGGCAGGAAGCTCACAATCCACCTGTGACATGTGGCTGTTACAGTATTTCTGCACCCCTTCTTACGTGATATCACTTGTTTTAAAAGGCAACTCAATGAAACCTGAAAGTCTCAAAGGCAAGAAACAGTTTTTTGCCATGTTGGTTCTCTCCAAAAAAATCACTTCTAGATAGCTAGCCAACAGCATTTTTGATGGACTCTCGCTTGGAACTGTAGTTACTTGTGATTGTTCCTATCAGTTTAGCAGAAATTTTCTGTTAGGTCTGTTATAAAGAACTACTCAACAGACTATCTTCTGAAAGTATATTTCTGTGCACAGCAAACTCTGGGGTTGAGCTGATAAATGACATATGTGCTGATGTTCTGATAATTTATGCTCTTAGAGCACCCGACAATATCTGAAAGGCAGAAATCCCTTAACTACAATAAACACTTCCACTGCCATCAAAATCTCCAAGTAAAAAAAACACACTGAAGAAAAAAAAAGAGGCACACTGTGTTAAAAGCTTCCAGACAACACTTAGCAGTCTTACTAATAGCTGAATTGGACACACATGTCCTTAGATAAATAAACTATTTATAACTCTGTTTTTGGGGGCGTTGACAACTCATCACAAAAACAATCCTCAAGATTGCTGGGATTCAGGTGGTGGGGTGAACTAATTTGAACATACGAACATATGAAATTTGCCAGCAGATAAAGGCCTAGTGGTCTATCAAGTCTGATCAACTGTGTAGCTAGCACCCCCTATTCTGCAGCTGCCCTTTCCTCCCACCCTTCCCATGTGCTGTGAAGCCATTTCACAAATGACCTGCCCACCTGTCAGCCCAAGCTCGCCCTAGGAGATGCGTTTTATTTATTTATCTAGAAACTAGAGACCGGGGAAAGGCAGACCGAGCTGAGACTTGTTTCCAGGTGTGACCCAGGGGAAGGGCACATGGGGCAGTAATACAGACAAAATCAGCAACTGGGTATCAGTGCAGTGTCTTTCACCCTACAATTACTGCCATGCAAATGGGGCTAAAGTTGGCCTTTACTTCACTGGTTAATATGCGGAGGGTAGGGAAAGAATTTTTTTGGGGGGATCAAATTAGTACAAAAAGATTTCTTTATACTGTTTGTAAACATTCAGACATATGGTTTAGATAAAATAAACAGCAAGTGGTAGTGGGTGGGGAAGACAAAGCGTTGAGTCTTAACTGCTTGCTTTCTGATAACAGTTTATTATTACAGTAAATTCATCCAGCAAAGTTTTAGCGTTGGACAAATCCATTCTCTGCTTACCGGTAGGCATTGTTCTTCCTCCTCAACACTAGGACCAAAGATAATTGACCAGCCCAGCAAAGGGGAAGATCTGACACACAAATCCGACATGGACTCCTGCTGCCTTCCTTATGCCTCTCCCACGTTCTCCACAGCACTGGATTTCCTCTCCTCTGTTCAACATCCTACCCTGGAACAGCTGAGATGAAGTAGTGAAACAAAAGAAAACTCTCTACAGTACACTGCTTTCCTGTTCGACAGCAGCAGGCAGCTGAAAAACCTCCCTGGGGGCGAGGGACACATCACTACCCATTACTGGAGCACCACTAACTCACCTCTAGCCCATTTCAGACTGAGAAGCTGAATGACACATTCACAATCCCTGCCTTCTCTCTCTCCCCCCCTCTCAATTTTCAACCCCTCCCCTTTTTACAGCAGAATTATGAGGAAGCTACAAGTTTAAAATCAGTTTCTCTCAGTCTGTCCAGACATACTTACAGCTATTAAAGACTTTTCTTTGCTGAACAATGCTGTACATTCACTATTGAGATCGTATGCCCAGTGTATCTCTGGGAGGCCACTATATTGGTATTATTTCACTGAGTACAGCCTGTTACCACAGCTATTAGCTGGCATGCTCACTTTTCAAATCCAAATCTCTCTGGAAACCCCCAACTACCATTATTTCCTTTACAAAAGCCATATGTTAAAGGGCTAGTGCCTCCTTTTTTTTGTGCAGCGTTTGAGCTCCAGTTTAAACTCCCCCAAAGAAAATGCACACTTAGTATTGTCAAACACTATGATCCACTGACTTTCTTGAAAGTTTCACTTATGTCGAGACTATGGCAGTGCTTAAAACACATTCAAGCATGTATCTGTGTGGAGACGGACATGCTTCTTTAACAAAAGGTTTAGGGTGGCTGTCCTCCAGTTCCTTTAAAACAAACAAATGTATAAATAAAGCAATAGGTAATAAATAAATATAAATAAATAAATAAAACAATTTTAAAAGCTTTGTTTAATGCTTTCTTTAAAATGAGACTTCAGCCAGTCCCTTAAGGACCTGCTTTGCTTTCTGATCTGTTCAGCAGTCTGGGCGACCCCATTTAACTTAGAACACTGTTCTTTCTGACTCTCAGTACTGGCCCGAGTGAAAAGAAACTTTTTCAAGAAGCATCGGGTCTTTTGCTGTTGCTGATGAGTCTGGAATGATCAGCGTGCTCATTCCAGGTTAACAAAGATGACAAGCTGGTCTCTTATTTAGATTTTTTCTTCTCAGTCAAGATATATATATTTTTTAAGGTACTCAAAGCCCTGAGGACATTTAAGGCACGATGAAAGCTGATGGAGCCCTTTTACAAACAAATAAAAAGAGTCAAGAAACTTTGTTGCTGTCTTTTTGTCATGGTTACAATGCCAGATGCACATATTTTTCCAAAATAATTACACAGGCAATAAGGTTTACTTAGCCAGTTTTACAAAGTTCAATAATGCTTCCTTGCCAAATGCTGCTTCCCCCCCAAAAAAATCTCTCTTGTCTAAGCAGCCAAAGAGAAACACACATTTGGAGACAACAAAAAAACAGTTCTGGTAATATCTTTTACATGTATGGCAAAAATGCAACCAGAAAAGGCTGTGATTTGATATTAATTTATATTCCGATCACCATTTGTGTTGTTACACTGAGCTCCATGTGGGACTATGAAGACTCTTTTTGCAACAAAACCTTCCAAGTACTGCGATTTAGAGCTTATACAATGGGCTTTGAAAGGGGGAAAGCAGAGCCAAGCCGGCCGTGGTTGTAGTGCTGCTGTTACTTTGGCAACTGTGGTACCGTGAGCTGGACTAACACTGCTGATACTGCAGTCCCCAGCAGTGGTCAGATGCCGAACAATAGAAGGTCATGGCGTTTCATGACTGAACTGTACTCAATTTGCTTCAGGCTGGAGGAAATAGGAACGATCAGGGAGCCGTGTCCCAAATTTCTCTAAATGCACAGTCTTGTTTCAGCTACCTCAATGCTTAATCTAAGGACTTTGAGGGGAATCCACACTTTGAAATAGCTGTTCTTCGCTTTGAAAACTTTTTCTGTTCCTAAAACTGACTGCCGCCTGTTTGCTGGTGCCACAGTGGCACACTACTCACTACACCAGGAACCAGAGTTCCAGAGCAAATTTGAGTCATTACGGACTGGCTGGTGGAAGTATCCTAGAGACAGCTCTACTCCTCCGGGGCGAGCTCTTGCGTTGCTGCACTGTCACTTGGCTGAAGTCAGTTGGCAGTGCAGCAGGAGAAAATGACACTGTGGGGTGGGATAAAGGCAGACACCATGCACATCGCTGCACACTGCTGGCCCTTGGGGAGAAAAGGTATGAAATCGATGCTGGCTGAGCAAGACTGGGCCCGATGTCTCGCAGGCCTGGCACTGCCAACCTTGGTGCTCTATTTCTTCCCCTACTAATTTGGACTGTGGTGGGCAAGTGCTCTAAATGTAAGTTTTTAGCTGGGATACAGCAGTACTGACGAATGTGGAGGTAAATCCAGAGAGAATGCGGGGGACAGGGCTGCAAAGGCCACGCCGAGAGGGGCAGGCTGACAGGTGCAGAAGTAAAAATACTGGCTAAACTAAAACTAGCTTCCTGAAACATTACATTCCCTCTTTACTCGAGAGAGTTTTCTAAAAATATTGCATAACAAAATGGCAAGTAAAAACAGGTTAATCACCTGTAACAGCAGTTCTAGGAGTGGTATATGATGTACAGCCACACTTCTGGCAGTGTTCCTTTCCCTTTAAGTCCTGCCAGAACATCTTCAAGCTGGCTCGTCCCACTCACCTGGGTGGTAACTCCCTTAGCGTCGCCCTACATAGAAACATAGAATTTGACGGCAGATAAGGACCGCTTGCTCCACCCAGTCTGTTCATTTCCCTACCTACTGGATAAGCTGCAGATCCTAGTTAACCAGCAGCCTACTTCTTCCTACCCCCAACCCCTAGAATTGTCTTATGACTGTCCCATGCATGCTTGAATTCCACCACTGATTTTGACTCCACAACCTCCTCCGGAAGGCCGTTCCATACATCCACAAAACTCTCTGTGAAAAAATACTTCCTTAAATTACCTCTGAGCCACCCCCCCTCTATCTTCAAATTGTGCCCTCTTGTTCTTGCACACCTCTTTTTGAAAGATGCTACCTCTTGGACTTTGTTGATTCCTTGAGGTACTTGAATGTTTCTATCATGTCCCTCCTCTCCCTCCTTTCCTCAAGGGCTATACATATAGCTCCCTTTCATCTCTCTTCATATGTCTTCCGGTGCAGACTGCCACCATTTTAGTGCCCTCCTCTGGACAGCTTCCATCCTGTCTATGTCTTTGGGAGATTGGGTCTCCAGAACTGCACACAGTACTCCAGATGGGGTCTCACCAGCTGTCTGTACAGAGGATAAACTTCCCTGTTTTCTACTGGTGATGCCTCTCCCTATGCATCCCAGTATCCCCCCAACCCTCCTTGCTGCCCTCTCACATTGCTTGCCCACCTTTAGGTCATCTGATATGACTACCCCCAGGTCCCTTTCCATTTTTGTTGTTGTTAGTATCTCACCCCCCACTGTGTACTCTTCCACTGGGTTTTTGTTTCCCAGGTGCATTACCTTGCACTTCTTAGCATTGAATCTAAGCTGCCATACATTTGACCATTCCTCTAACCTTGCCAAGTCCCTTCTCATCCTTTCCACCCCACCCTGTGCATCAACTCTGTTGCAGATCTTTGTGTCATCTGCAAAGAGACATACTTTCCTTCCAGTCCTTCTGCAATGTAAACATAAAAGACACAGAGGACCGGTCCTAATACTGAACCCTGCGGTACCCCACTAGTAACCCTCCTTTCTTCTGAGTGGACTCCATTTACTATTACTCTCTGTGTCCTATTCTCCAGCCAATTCTTTACCAGGCTGTCATCTTGGGACCCACTCCCAGGCTGGCTAACTATATTTAATCTTTTGTGTGGGTCTGTGTCAAATGCCTTGCTAAAGTCCAGGTAGGCCATGTCCACAGCCCTCCTGATCTACTACTTTGGTCACCCAGTCAAAGAAATCTAACAGATTCGCCTGGTATGACCTCCCGCCTGAATCCATGCTGCCTTGGGTCCTCTGCCCCTCTGGCCTCTAGATACTCAACACTCTTTCCTTCAGAAGTGATTCCATCATTTTCCCTATCACTGAGGTTAAACTAACAGGTCTATAGTTTCCTGCTTCTGCCTTGCTCCCACTTTTGTGAAGGGAATCATATCTGCCCTCCTCCAGTCCTCGGGTACCACCCCATCCACCCATGATTTGTTAAAAAGGGTAGTCAGTGGTGTCACTAGTTCTACCCTTAGTTCTTTTAGAATTCTGGGATGAATCCCATCAGGCCCCATTGCTTTGTCCACCTTCAGTTTTAAGAGTTCTTTCAGAACCCTTTCTTCTGTAAATGGGCTGGTATCAACGTCTGTATCCAGAGTGTTTCTACTGTTTGTTTTATGTACCTCCCCCTCTTCATTTGTAAATACTGAGCAAAAATATTTGTTTAGTATCTCTGCCTTTTCACAGTCTCCCTCTGCCCACCCTCCCTCCCCTTTATTAAGCTTCACTATCCTCCCTTGGTCTTCCTTCGCTCCCTGATGTACCTATAAAAGGTTTTATCCCTTCTTAACTGAGTTGGCTATCTTTTCCTCGGTTTGGGCCTTTGCTGTTCTGACTGCCTTCCAGCCTCCTTTTGCTTTAACTATACAGTTCTCTGTCCTGCTCCTTCTGCGATTCCTTGTACTTCCTGAATGCTTTCTTTTCTCTTGAACCTTCACTGCCACTCCCTTTGAGAACCATACTGGTTTCTTACATCGTTTTGTTTTGTTTATTTGCTTCACACAAAGGCTCGTTACCTCTGTGATGGCAGTTTTTATTATTCCCCATTGTTCTTCCACCCCTCCTTCCTGCCCATTAGCTACTGCATTGCTTAGGCACTCACCCATTTTGGCAAAGTCAGCCCTCCTAAAGTCCAGTACTTTTGTCTTTGTATGGCTTGACTCTATTGCTGTGTTTATTGTGAACCATACTGTTCGATGGTCGCTAGTTCCCAGATGGCTACTCACTTCTACATCTGTGACCCTCTCTCCATCTCCATTTGAGAGAATCAAGTCTAATATTGCTCCCTCTTGAGTGGGCTCCAGTACTAGTTGTCTAAGGCATGCCCCCTGTAGGGCTTCTAGAATAACTCCACTCTTCGAAGTGGCAGCTGCAGTTGCACTCCAGTTAATATCTGGCATATTCAGATCACCCATCAGCAATATCTCCCCTTTTTCTGCCATTCTAAGTATACTTTCTATCATTTCCTTGTCCATTTCCTCCCCCTGAGAAGGGGGTCTGTATACGACCCCTGTGCGGATTGTGGTGCCATTGCCTGTCTCCAAATTTATCCACAGTGCTTCTTCTCTTCCCTGTTTACCCTTTTGTTCTGTTGCTTTTATTCCTTCCCTTATGTAAAGAGCTACTCCTCCTCCTCTTTTACCCTCTCTGTCCCTCCTGTAGATAGTGTATTCTGGTATGTTTACGTCCCAGTCATGGTTTTGTGTGTACCATGTTTCTGTGACTGCCACGATATCCCGGTGTTCCTCCTCCATCAAGGCCACTAATTCAGGAAGCTTGTTACCCAGACTACGGGCATTGGTACTCATTGCTCTCCATTTTTTGATGGCTTTACCTTCTGTTGCAGCATCCCCCACTGACCATTCTACCTTGGTCTTTTTCTCATTTAGTACCCTGTTTTGTAGGGAGAGACTGGGATTTTCCTGCTGCTTGTCAGTGCCTCCCCCTTTGACTAGTTTAAAAGCTTGCCAATGAAGCATTTAAACCGATTGCTCAAAAGACTTGTTCCTTCCTGGACAGATGCAGACCATCCTGCCAGTATAGACTGGTGTCCCTCCAGGTGGAACCCCAGTCCCCAATGAAGCCAAACCCTGTGCTCCACACTTTTTTTCAACCATTCATTAAACTGCATGGTGCTAATTACCCTCGCCTCCCCCATGCCTTTGACAGGCAGCACCTCTGAGAAGGATACTGTGTGTGCTACTTATCTTAGGCCCCTCCCCAACTCTGCAATGTCCTCCTGCACTGCTCTAATCTCATGATGAGCCAAGTCATTTGTCCCTAGGTGGACAATTACATCCAGCTCAGACTCCCTTGCAGCTGTTCTCGTGATCCTGAGGATGCACTTCCTGTCCCTCCAAGCCATGGCACCAGGCAGGCACCTTACTTCAGTTTTCCCAGCTCCCCCCCAGTTCTATACCCCTAATAATTGAGTCCCCCACCAGGAGCTGCTTCCTTTCCCTGTGGTGTCCTCTGCCTCCTTCCTGTGGGCCTCCCTTGTGACAGTTGTCATCAGTCCTATGATCTATGTCAAATCTTGCCTGCTGGAAGCAAGACCGGTGTGCCACTTGCCAGAGGAGCTCGAGTGGGTCAGTTTGGAAGCACATCATATACCACTCCTAGAACTATTGTTACAGGTGAGTAACCTGTTTTTCTAGGGACGTGAATATGATGCACAACTCCACACTTCTGGCAGACTCCCTAGCAGTTCTCCTGGAAGGAGGGAGCAAGGCACACACCACCTACTTAGGAAACCAAGATTGGAGAACTGAGGCCCCAAAACCAGCATCCTGGTGTGACTCAAGGTCGATGTGGGAGTGCTGACCTCCAAGTAGGAGCCCTGCAGATTTCCAGGACAGAGACGTCCCTGGAAGCAGCCCCTGAGGCAGCGGTATGATGGATGGAATGAGCCCTTAGCCCTACAGGAGGCTCCCTACCCACAAACCTACAGCAGAGGTCGATGCAGAAAACAATCCTCCTGCCAATCGTCCCCTTAGCTGCCGGTCTGCCAGGTGTGGCTTCAGCATAGGTGAGAAATAGCTGCTGAACCCTTCCCCAAACTTCAGCCATGCACACCTTATAATAGGCTAGCGCCCACCACAGGTCCAAAGTGTGGAGCCTGTGCTCAGCCTCTGAAGCGTGGTTGGTGAAGTACACCATGAGATTTATCACCTGGTTAAGGTGGAAATCTGACAACCTTCAGGAGGAACTTCAGGTTGGGGAGGATGACGACCTTGTCCCTGTGGAAGACCAGGTAAGGAGACTCCACTGAGAGCACCTGGATCTCACTGATCCTTCTGGCTGATGTGACAGCCACCAGGAAGGTGGTCTTCCTCGACAGGTGTGACATCTAACACCTGGGCATTGGTTCGAATGGCATGCTCATGAGTTTTGCCAACACCAGCAACAAGTCCCAAGGTGGTGGTAGTTCACGTACCGAAGTGGAAATGTGGTCAAGGCCCTTAAAAAGGCACCAGAACACCTTCTCCTGTGCCACTGACTGCATACCCACCCATGCCCGGTAAGCAGAGATGGCTGCCAGGTGCACCTTAAGGGTCGTCGACCGAAGGCTCAACTTATGGAGAGACCAAAGGTAATTGAGAATGCTAGCCACTGGAAAAGATAAGGGGTCCAACCCCTTATCCTGGCACCAAATGGAGAACGTCTTCCATTTGCAGGCATAACATTTTCGGGTCGACTCCTTCCAAGATGCTTCGACCACAGCGAGGACATCATTAGAGAGACCCACAGCCTGGATCTCTAGCCGCTCAGTAACTAGGCTCTTAGGTGCAGGGACTGAAGGTCCGGGTGGAGTATCTTCCCCTGATTGTAAGAAAGCAGGTCCAGGCATAGAGGAAGACACCTTCGGAGCCTGCTGTTGAGGCTGAGGAGATCGGGGTACCAACATTTGCAGGGCCAGTCCGGAGCTATTAGGATCATCCATGCCTTGCCCCTCCCAGCCTTGAGCAACACCTTGTGGATCAAGGGAAAGAGAGGGAAGGCACAGAGAAGGCCCAGGGTCCAGGGCATGGAGAAGGCATCCGCCTGCAGCATTCCCTGCTTTGGGGGTGGGGTTGGCACAGTACAGCCTCAGCTTTGCATTCTCCTTGGAGGCAAACAGATCCACCAGAGGGGTGCCTCACTGGGAGAACAGACTGTGTACTACCTCTGGATGGAGAGACCACTCGTGAGATGCCTCCCCCCCCGACTGAGGGTGTCCATCAGCTGGCTGGACATGCTGGCCACATGGATGGCCAGGAGATCAGCGTCCAAGCTGAGCACAAGGGTCCAGATGCCGAGAGCTTCCCTGCATTGTGGAAGGGAGTGTGTCCCACTCTGTTTGTTGAGGTAGTACATGGTGATGGTGTTGACCATCTGGACCTGAATGACCTGACCCCAAATATGTGGAGCAAGGGCTGCAAACATCACCCAAAGCTCCAGCAGGTTGCTATGGCATCAAGACTCCTCCAGAACCCATGAACTATGTGGTCCCCAGGTGGGCACCCCAGCCCATCTGGAAGGCATCGGTCATCAGGGTGACTGTAGGCTCAGGGTGGACAAATGGGATCCCTTCCTGCAGATGTTGTGGGACTAACCACCACTAGAGGGTGTCCCACATCGGCTGGGTCACAGTAACCAGCTGGTCGAAGTGGCCCTTGCACTGAGACCACTGGCACGCAAGCTCCACCTGCAGAGAGCACATTCTCCACCAGGCCCAACAGACCACGCTGGTGCATGCCACCATGTATCCTAAAAGGTGCAGGAAGTCCCGAGCAGGGTACAACTGTCCAACCTGAAATGATCGGGCAAGAGAAGAGAGAGCCTCTGCCCATTCTGCCAGAAGCCGAGCCCTGGCTCTGCAAGAATCGAGCTCCACCCCGATGAAATGAATCACCTGCAAGGGTACAAGTTCTGACTTGGCTTCTTTGACCAGAAGGCCAAGGGAGATGCAGGTCTGGAGGGCCAGACTACTGGACCACTCCACCTCCTCCCTGGAGGGACCCACAATCAGTCAGTCATCCAGGTAGGGGTAAACCTGGATCCCCTGGTGTCTCAGGTGAGCTGCCACCACTGCAATGCATTTGGTGAAGACCCTGGGAGCTGAGGACAGGCCAAATGGCATGGCCTGGAACTCGAAAAGGATCCCCTACGCATGGAACCAAAGGATCCGGCGGTGGGACGGATGGATTGTGATGAGGAAGAATGAGTCCTGAAGATCCAGAGAGCATAACCACATGTTTTGCTTGAGCCATAGTATGATCCAAGACAGAGGGACAATCCTGAAGGTGCGTGGCCAGAGAAACTTGTTCAGGTCATGCAGATCTAAGATGGAGCACCAGCCCCCGCATCAGTTTTGGCACCAGGAAGTATCTGGAGACACACCCTGGGTGTACTGGAGGGTCCGAGACATGAGCCACAACCTCCTTGCAGAGGAGCTGGGAGATGTCATCCTGAAGCGCAGATAGTATGTCGGTGGACACCATGTCCTCCCGTGGGGCATGGACTTTAACTCCAGAGGCAGACCCTGACCGACCACTTCAAGAACTTACCTGTCCATGGTGACAGCAGACCAGGCAGAAAGGAAGTGGTGGAGCCAACCCCTCACGGGAGGACCAAGGAGAGTCAGGATGGGAATGGGGAGGCACCCCACACTCAGTCACTAGGCAGGCTTGGAGGCAGACGAACAGCTAGCCGAGGGGCCACTGGGACCTCAACCTGCTGGCTTCCTGATGACTGATGCAATGGACTTTGGTTGGGGATGCCAAGACTGAGCCTGCTGCCCAGCCTGGGGCTGGGGCAATTTGGTCACAGTGGCAGAGAGGGGCTTTTCTGAGCTTTAGAGCCCTTAGGATCCCTCTGGGCGGAGGTCACTGAGTCCAAGGTGGCACTGGACTTCTGAATCTGAGATGAGGTGCCCTTCGACCCCTGGATCGAGCAAGTCGATGCCCAAGAAGGGGATGTCCGCCAACTTGTGCTGGGTATCTGCCATGAAGGTTGAGATCCTCAGCCACACCCTGTGGTACATGGCAACCACAGCCACCACGGAATGAGCGCAAGAGTCATGGATATCCATGGTTGTCTGGAGCTGCTATTTAGCCACGCTCGGCACTGATCCCAGACCTGCTTGATCATAGTCTGCAAGTCGGCTGGGAGATGAGGAAGCCCCTCATCATGCATGCCCAAAAGGACATGGTCGAAATGGGCCATTAAAAGGGCTGAACTCACCTGCCGAAGGCTGAGAGAGGATGCAGTGTTGACATTTTTGGCCATGTGATCCAACTTCTTGGATTCCTTGTCGGGAGGTTTATCCATGTCCCCAACATTCCCAGTGCACCAGAAAACACAGAGTTGGCCACCAGACCCCCAGCCATGGAGTGTTCTGTGAAACCCGAAAGGGAATTGATAGGGACCATGTACTTGCAGGCCATCCGGGCCAACAGCACAGAACAAGAGGCTGGATGCTACCAAAGCTCCAGAGCAGGGCCAAGAATGGCATCTGCAACTGGGAAGGCTTCCTCAGGGGAGTCATCCCTGACAAGAATTTTGGTGAGTGGGTACCTAGCCTGTTTTTGGACAGGTTCCATTGGCAACCAGATGGATTCTGAGATAAGATGAAAGCCCATGAAAGAGGTAGGGCCATGCTCCTCAGACAAATCCTCCACTGACTCCGCGTCCACTGGACAGGAGTGCAGAGAGGAGCCCTCAGGCTCTGAGGATTCGTCAAATAAAGGCTGACCACCAGAGTCCACGCTGACCCTGCAGGGCCTGTAGGGCGTGATGGTGACTGACAGCCAATAAGGAAGCCCAGATGCCACACGGGCATCCTTAGGAGGGCTATACTTCAGCTGTTTTGGTGGTGACTCCACCACAAGTGATGGAGAAGCCGGAGAAGGCTGAGCCAACTCCTGCTGAGCTGGGGTAGGCTGGGGCCTCTGTGGCTAGAGCCAAGTGATGACTGGGGTAGAAGCTGGGATTGGCTTCACCCCAGTGAACATTAGCTGGTGCCACATGAGCTCCTCATAGCGCCGAACCATCTTGCGGCAGAGCCTCTCCTCATCTGAGGAGGAAGAAAAGGAGGAATAGCGACAGCACTGCTTGCCCGAATGTCGAGCGCGGCAGCGCAGACACAGATGTGGGCTGCTCGACCCGGGACTTCAGGATCAGGACTGTGACCTAGACTGTTGGGGCTGCCAACGGCAGGTCTCAGAGGGAGCCGGTGAATGCAGAAGATCCTCTGGGACCATCAAATTCTGAGGGAGAGGGGGTGGATCAGCAGGCTGGTCCAACCCTCCCTGGAAGGTAACAGGCAGGACCGGAGTCCTAGAAAGGGAGATATTGGCCTCATATTGTGACAATGGGTCAACTAGCTCAAGAAAAATCTCCGCAGGAAGGTCAGCCTGAGTCTCAACCAACTGGCTCGACGGGGAGATGTGCAGCCAGATGATCTGGGCTGAAGGATCGACTGTAGTCAAAACCTCCGTGGAAGCGCGGGAATCCAAGGCCCAAGAGCACTCGTGATTCCACAATTGACGATGAGACATCTTTTTAGCCTCTTTCTTTGATTTGGATCTTGTACCCAAAGAAAGACCCGGCCCATGAGTGGAAAGGGCCTGGCACAAGTCTCTAAATGCCCCTGAAAAGGAGGCACTTAAAGGGAGCAGCAAAAAGGCCGAAGCTGGAGAAGCATATTTGGCAGCCTGGGCCACAGCTTCTTCAAATGCAGTAAGCTGTTCAGCAGACCCGCAGCAGTGGATACCGCTCTACCGGAATCCTTCAATTTAATGGGAGGAACCCGTTCCTTGGTGCACCCCAGAATAAGTCTAACGTGCTGGTCTTCCAACGTAGAAGGATGCAAGGTGTGACACAGGCCGCATGCCTGGGGGTCATGTTCATGGCCTAGACAGTCGAAGCACATGGTGTGTGGGTCCGTCCGGGACATCTTCTGCCCACACGCACACTTTCTGAAACCGGGAGTTGACTTTGCATCGTCCATCACGGGAAAGGTGAAGAAGATTGCCTAAAGATGAGTAATTTGCAATTTGAAAGTTTAGAAAACAAACGGCCTACTCAGCGTGAGAGTGGTAAGAAAGATCTGATGTCATGGGCAGTGCTAAGGGAGTTACAACCCGGGTGGGTGGGGGAGCAGCCTGAAGATGTCCCGGCAGGATTTCAAGGTGAAAGGAACACTGCCAGAAGTGTGGAACTGTACATTATATCCACATCCCTAGAAGATTACACCAGCAACCAGGAGGTCGCCCCTTCCTCTTTCAATACAGTACTAACAGTAACGACTAAACTTTAAAAAAGAAAACCCTTCCCTGACTCTCCTTGGCATCGATGGGGGCAGACAATCAATACAATCATTTTTGCCATTATGCCCCGAATACATTTAACAGCTTCATCGCTGACACCTGCTGGTAGCTCACAGACAGACTCAGAAAACATGGCAACTGCTGGCCCAGAGGAGGAATAGTTGTGCTTCTGCCCCCGCACCCATGACGGAGGATCAGGAACAGACAAGGGTAGCTTGGTGGGCCAGTGGGGTGAGAGAGGAATGAGGGTCCGATGACAGTTGTCCTTTCTTTTGGGGGGGGGGCCATCAGTTGTGCTGCAGATATTGCTATGTGATGGTGGGTGGGCAGCAGCATAGCAGGAGTGTATGCAAGCAAGAAGTAGGGCTGGAGCATTATGTATTTGCACACATATCCCAATGCTCCAGTCCAGGGAGAAAACTGGATGGGGGGGAGAGAGAGAGAGGCTAAGCTGCTCTAGGCCAGAACCTCCTGCAGGCTTTAGCACCATCGACACAGCTGGTCTCGCACCCAAAGGGTCCTGTGCAAGTGGTGGATAACCAGTAAATCCATGAGAAGGTCGGTGATGGGGCTGGGGTGGGGGGGTGGTGCCATTGGGCAGACCCAGGTGGAGGACAAAATACAGATTGGAAAAAAAAAAGAAGAAAACCATTAAATGTGGTACAGGAGACCCTCCACCACTGGCCAAGAAATGGAAACAAACACAGCAACCTACTACATGATACCACTGGGTGCCAAAAAATGGACACTCACTAGTTCCCACACTGTTAAGTTAGACACAAAACCATACCCCCACCTTAGCCAGACATAGGCCACTACCCACCATATTTGTCAGAAAACTGGAAAATAGCTTCCCCACCCCAACAAGCAGCATCTTCACCTGGGAAGCCTGACTTGTACATACATTTACTATTTTTATATACACTTTACTAAAATAAAATGTGTTTAAACTCATTCTCTACTGTGCAAATTCTCTGCAACTATGTTTTTTTTTTGGGGGGGGGGTTAGGGAATGATGGACACAAAATATAAGCCTGTAACTCAGTAAAAACTCTATTTGTTATATCATAATCCACAAAAAAGGGACGGTACTTTTCTGAGCACAAGACGCTTCAAGGCATGCATTGTGGGATAACAGGCAGGCGTGCCATTTCCCACCACAGCGCACCCAAACATAACAAGTTAAAACCTGTGATGGATTAGCGTTCTCATGCCCACATGATAGTTGGAGGAAGCCCTAGGGGCTGCATCAGCATTGAACACTAAGTTAGGAGAGTAAAATGATTACTAGGATATCATGCTGAAAAAAATGCTATTTCAGATTTCAGTATCACGACATTTATATGGATAAGAAGAATACATTTGCTGAAAAATAGATTTATAGGACCATGGTGTGTGAAGCAGACTTTCTCAAAACTGGGCTCAGTCACCAATTTTTAAATACAAAAATTACTCAGAGGCCGAAGGACCACAAGCTCATGCGCCTCCCCCATACTGCATACTATCTCTCTCTCAACTTGACCACATTAATGGCAGAGTTTGTCATGTTACCACTCTAAAACCCACTGTCACACATGGAGAGTGTGCTGCCACACATTCTACATTGAGAATTTAAAAGACAGTCAATCCCCCCCAAAAGACCGATGTTTGACTTGTCTAAATTGTGGAGGACTTCATAGTGTCTCGAAACAGAGGTTAATAATGGTTTTAAATCTTTTTAGCAAGGTCCAAATACAAGTGGCACTACATTAGTATGGTAACACAGAGATGATAGTGCCCTGTTCATTTTCATAAAATGGATAAGAGAAATCCTGTACTATGATTGGTGGAACACAGTCACATGACCTTGCAATTAATACAGCTTAGCTGCACAGGTCAGCTAAAATGTCTTATTTTGAAATAGCTGAGCTTTTTAACCCATTCTGTAAGTGCACTAAGACACTCCAGGGTGTGTAGTTATGCTGTAATAACGATCTTTCCTAGGTGGTCAAAGGCACTCGGCTTTATCTCATACCTTACAATATCTCCAGTAGACTTCTGGCACGTTAACAAAGCTGCTATTGTGCTACAGATATTTTTAATAACAAAACAAAAACAAAAAAAGGTGTGGCCTTAAGTGGTCCAACACAAAATTACATTTTAAGGCAGTAAGTATGAATGTTTAAAGTAGGATCAACCATCTCTTCAGTTTAAAAGGGCCACAACTAGGCCAGTCCTTTGACACGGTGGTAGCATTGCCACTCCCAAAGCTGACAACCCTAAAATCAGAGATGTTGGAGGCTAACCTGAGGGGGGAGGCTAGAGCGTTTCAGTGGATACTCTCCTTTTATAGGGAGGGTTATGCTGCCTGCTACAATACCACTGCTATGGTTACCAAAAGGTAGTGGTGCAGATGGACATCATGGTGCACACCGGTGGGGAGTGTGTGTGGACAACCTGCATGGCTTGGTGCCATGGATGTTCTGCCCTCTAATCCAGAGGGCAAGGAGAAAACCAGGAAAATGGACCTCCAATTGGTCAGATGCTGTCTAACCCTGCCCCTTGACCGCAGCAGATCTTGTGCCTCCACCTCCAGGAAGGCTCTGCCAGCTTACTCCTGGCAGAACTAGCTGTTGGGTCAGATATTCTCCCCTTCCTCCTGTTGCTGCTGTGAAATTGGCAGGACACTTATGGGGAGACTTGCTGGTGCCCCACTACAGGCTACAAGTCTGGAGGTACCAGGGCTGACAATACCTCAGGAATAGAAAGTGATGGGGTGCAGACTTTGTGACTGGGTAGAAGGCACTGGCTGTGGTGGAAGGCAGTACTGGTCACATGGAGAAGGTGGCATACAAATGTGTGTGTGTGTGTGTGTGTTTTTGTTTTGTTAAAAGGCAAAATTGGTTTGAGGTGTTGTCAGTTTCCCAGTAAAGCATCAATTAATAGTAATCTATCTTGCTCAGTAAATAGCAAACTTTGTGAATATAAAAGAACAAATTTCCCAGTTTTCTGAGCATCCACCTCCAAGATCTAATGAAGAATCACACATTTTGCCTTTTTGTCGACATTCCCAACTTTTTGGATGATGAAAGATATGTGAAGCATTCCATAACAGACACCAGTTCTCAAATTACAGATTTTTTTTTTTAAATGCTCCTGACATATTTTTTCCTTTCATGCACAGCTAATTAACTTTCGTCTGGGTGTAACAGCCCCCCCACCACTGTTAGACTTTCCTACCAGTGATATCACATTAAAGTGCACACCCTTCTGTACCACACCTAAGCTCCTTCAGCAAAAAAAAAAAAAAAAAAAAAACATTGAGGCCGTTCTTGACCTTTTCAGCACTGCCAATTCTATGAGTGGGAACAGCTGTGCGTTACAGTGGATTAACCCTACATTCACAAAAAATGGAACTGGTTTGTAGTGTGCTCCCCACTCCCACCCCACTTCCTGTGAAGGACCAGGGTGTACGTGGTATTAGATGCACAAGACTAAAGGTAATGCAAGAGAAACACCCCCCATTGTGGGGCTACTTTTAAGGCTCTACAGAGCCAACCCAATGGCACCAGTCCCTTGCACTGCTGATCCCCCTGGATTGAACACCTGCAGTGTAGGGACCACACAAAGAGATAGAAGCAGGATTTCTTTGCCACCTCTTGCAACATCGTAACCATGGTGCCCAAGGCACAATGGCACTGCCCACTGCCTACAAGATGTGGGTGATCAGCACTCACTATGGACCAGGGAATTTCCCCTGCTACAGGCCCAGACTGACAGGTCACAGAGTGCATCTGGGTAGTCACGAAACTGGGGCACCAAATAAATGAATACAAGCAGAAGCCCTTTCCAGATCAAGACTTATTGATTTAGTTATTAATCAGAATTACAGCCTTTGAGCTAAAAGCTCATTTACAAAGGATCATCACCACGAGGGTAGGGGAGCGTACATAAGTTTGGAGTCAGTAGCAGCTGAATAGGCACTGTCAAGAACATCTAATAGTAGGAAAAATGTGAACAGGAAAAATCAGTACACATTGGCAATAGCATAACAATGTAGGATAACATCGGCAAATAACAATACATAACCAAAACAAGGGTACATAGTCAATGGAGTTGGGTTCACATGTCATGCCAAACAATTAAGTGCTTAATTTAGAATTAGGTGCTAGTTTGAGAAAAAAAATCAGAGGTGGAAGCTAGGCAGGATCTTGTATTGGGAGGAAACAGGAGATGGAGCTGTTCATCAGAACTGATACCTAAAGGTTACTAGGCTATAGCCAGAGGAGTCAGCCTAGGCATAGTAGTCAGAAATGGTAGAGGGACCCAATCAGGATTAGGCAGGAGAAGAGGAATCAGAGGAGGGGGATGATGGTAGGCTCAAAGGTGGATGGGTGTAAGGAGGTCAGCGGGTGAAGGTTTGTCAGGGAGAGTGTGAGAGGAGAAAGGTGAGCAGGCAGGTGGGCAGACATGGGCAGGTGGTGAGCAGGGAGTTTTGCGTCAAATTGTAGAGTGAAAGAAGAACCTTGGCAAGCCTAGGGTTCTGGTACCTGCTAGGCTAAGAGTGGCTGTGGCAGCGTACAGGAGGGGAGATAGTCTTTAGGAGCATGGCTTTGGGGAACAGAGGCGTGCTGGCTTGTGGGTTAAGCGTGGCAATAGCAATGTACAGGAGGGTGGATAGACTTCCTTAGCTTGGACTTCAAAGGCCCAAGTTGGGTAAGGCTTGTGGTGGCAGCTGGTAGCTCATTTATCCAAGCAGGGGCACTGACGGCAAAGGCTTGTCTCCCCAAGGCAGTCCTTCTGAATGGAACAGCTAATGCATGTTTGGTAACACTTCTTGTGGCATGTTCAGCTGGAGCAGGATGGAATAAGGCTTGTATAGAGGGAGGTGCAAGTCCGAGTAGGGCCTTCTGTCCAAAGATGCAGGCATGGAGCTTAATGCAGTCCATAAGTGGGAGCCACTCAGTCCGTATGTACAGTTCACATGTATGCAATAGGCAATCTGCCCCTAATGCAAACCTATAGGCTTTATTTAAGGAGGCGTGCACTTTGAGCAGGCTAGTTTCAGTGGCGGCCCCATAGACTACATTCCCATAGTCCAGGATTGGAAGGATTGTACCTCTGACTGCCTGTGTTCTGGCCTCGGGAGTATGACAGAATCGGTGCCTGTACAGAGCCCCCAGTTTCCTATTTACTGCCGTAGTAATATTGCGTATATGGTGAGACCAAGATACTGGAAGGAAGTTACCTGCTCCAGGGTGGTGTGAGAGCTGCAGGTAATTGAGAGAGGTGCAGTGGACCTCTTCTTTTGTTGTCCAGCAAAGAGCACTGCCTTGTTTTTGGTTTTTGCTATTTAGCACTAGCATGCTGTCCTTGAACCATTCTTGTAGTAAGTTGAAGTTGTTCTGCAACTCCTTAGTCAGTGTTCCTGGCAGGAGTTTCGTGAGAATAGCACTGTGTCATCTGCATATAGCAGGGTCTCAGACATGGGGCAGGTATCAGGGAGGTGGTTCACAAAGATGCTGAAGAGGAGAGGGCCCAGTATAGACCCCAGGGGTACACCTACTGACACCTCACAGGTGTTGGAGGTAGCACCGTTAATTCAGACGTTTTGAGATCACCTGGATAAATAGCTGGAGAACCACTGGACTGAGCCAGTGGACAGCCCTAAGTCTCTCAACCTGTGAAGCAGCAGCTGGTGGTCCTCGAGGTCAAAGACTTTGATTAGGTCTATAAAGACTGCCCCAACCAGCTGACCCCGGTCGAGTGCCTCATGTACGTATCCAGTGAAATTAATAAGGGCGGTTTTAGTACTGTGCAGTCTGCGAAAGCCGTGCTGTTGGTGGGAGAGGAGGTAGTATTTGTGCAGATGGTCCTTGAGTTGGTCAGCTATGATTCTCTCCAGAGCTTTTGAGAGTGGCGAGAAAATTGAGATGGGCCTATAATTCGAGACTAGTGACTGGTCACCCCCTTTGTGCACAGGTGTGACCAAGGAGGTTTTCCATGTGATGGGGAAGGTAGCCAGTTGGAGTGACAGGTTGAATAGCTTGTTGATGGGTCTGATGACCTCGGGAAGGGCTACAGAGATCAGTTTCATGTCTATACCATCACCATCCATCCTAGTTTTGCCAAGGACTCTGGTAAGGTATTTTTTTGTTTCATTGATGGTTACCCTTCTGATGTAAAAGGCTGGGGAGGTCCTGGTATTGGAGGAAGAGGGCCAGTGGTCAGAGGTTGCTGTTCCATCCAGGTACGTAGCCAGTTTTGGGTGAAGGATGGCACTGTAATCCTTAAATGCCTTGTTGAAAATGTTAGCCATAATATCTGCATCAAGTATTACTTCATCATTGTGGTGAAGCATGGGGGGGGGGGGGTCTGTCGCCACTTCCGATGAAGTCTTTTATAGATGCCCAGAATTTCTTGCTGTCACCCCAGCATTGAGATTAAAATTTTTTGTGGTAAGTAGCCTTAGCCTGTCAGATAGCCCAAATGCACCTATTTCAGGCCGCTTTGTAGCTGTGGATATCCGTAGCAGTCCCAGTTGCTCTAGCCCGGTGCCAAAGTAGATCATGCTGTTGCATCAGGCTTAGGATTTGTGGGGTGGCCCAGTCCATGCTGCAGCCTTTAATCAGTTCTTTTTCAAAATGAGGCGAATTTATCCGCTGCCACATTGAAGTGCTTGAGGAAGAGCTCCAGGGCTGTGTCAACAGAGGGGCATGAGTCAAAGAAACTCCAATCTATCCCTTTGAGGTAATTCCTAAAGCCACCCTTTGCAGAATCTTTTATGACTCGGTTCCTCACCATTCTAGGGGGAAACGGTCTGTTTAGTCGTCCACTCACATTGCACAGGTGAGTGGTCGCTGAGGGTGTCAGGGAACACCTTGACATTCTTTAGCCACTCCGGGTGAGTTGTCAGCACCCAGTCAATCAGTGTGCTAGAGCCTGTGCGGTAATTTGTGCGGGTGCAGCTCTTGACTATCAGTGTTAGATATAACCCCAATACCAGATCTCTTTGTGCGGAGCTGGAGCTGGCAAGCCAGTTGGAGTTAAATTCTCCAAGTACGATTGTTTCTTTATTCTGGCTGGCCTGGATGTAGAGGTTAAAGGCTTCTAGCCCCACTTGCTGCCACCCTGGTGGTATGTATACAGCCATAACAATCAGACCTTTACCCCCTTTGCCTATCAGGAATTTTATAGCTAGGCATTCACAGTCCTTATAAGTGGCTGACAACTGGACTCTGCAGATTGTTGCGGGTATAGATTAATCATCCACCTACTTTTGGGGCCATTGCGCCACAGCCAACCAAGCCACTGCCATCTCTGTGCACTCTTACCCCCATCTTTACAGCAATAGGGGCCAGGAGTCACATCATCGGTCAATCAGGCCACAGAGCCTGAAGGAGAGTCACAAGGAGCTCCTGGGACACGTGAGGACTGCAGTATTCCTGGCATGAATTTCTAGCCAATTGTCAGTTGAGTGATGGACTTCCAGCCTGGCCTTAGCATGACTGACTGCCCAGCAGACCCATGGTGAGCAGACATTCCCCAACAAACAGAAGGGTCTGCCTTCAAGCTCAGTCTATTTAAGCGCGACTGCTGGGAGAGGCAGACTGTTGGAGCTGCTGCAGGGGCAGACTGTGCTGTTTGTCTGTCAGAGATGAAGTGCGGAGAGAAGCAGAATTCCTGCCTTCAGAGAAATGTGCTAGTCTAGCACAAAAGTGAAAGCTGCAGCATAGAGAGAGAGAGAGACAAAGAGAGACAAAGAGAACTTTGCTGTGCTGAAGCTGGACAGTGTGATGGAGACCACGTAATCCAGAACCACAGCCTGGTACTGATTATCACCATTGCACAAGACTAAATGCCAGAATGTATAAGGTGGTGCGCTTTACAACAGAGTTTCAACAGTAGAGCTCCCTTGCAAGTAGAGAGAATCATTTGCTGAACGTGGAGGGCATAAGCGGCCTGACTAGGACCAGAGATGAGAGTTGTCTTCTAGCTGACACCAGAGGCCTGCACGAACAAAGGAGGGAGAGTGAAACCAGCCAGAGAGGTCCTTGCTGCAAACTGCACCATCACCCCTGCACATAGAGGGAGATCCCTTGGTCTGGGAAACCATGAGTAAACTCAGAGCCTGAAGCTCGTTATGACCACTGTGGCCCACTGACCCGGTTAATTAAAAAAAAAACCACAAAGGGAAGAGTCTGACCCAAGAGTAGCCCTATATCTAAGTTCATCAGATTCTTGGAGAATGACACACTCACTCAACACAGTTTTGTAGAAAGTTCACTTTTTTATTATTCAAAGATGATTTTTTTGGTTTTTTATATACTGTTGCCCAAGATCACAACTGATGTTTTACTCCACAGAGGAGCTTCTTCCTGAACACTAGAGCTTAAATGAAATAATCCCTGCAAGGCAACTTGTTTTGTAACATGGCACTGTAGAGGGACATGAGCTCGAACCTTTTGTTGGTTCTGCAGCAGCAGGTGACCATGGATTAATTTCCCTAATAATCCATGGTTTCCATCGTGAGCACTCTGAAGAAATAATTAAGCCATAGCTGACATTGGGACTGCACTTGGAAGTGCACTGAAAAAGCCGAAGTTGTCACAGGGCAGACTGATTCTATCCTGCACATGCTGTCAAGAGGAAGTCAGCAAAACTGCTGTACATGTTTGCTGTCCTCTCTGACTTCTTTGCTCTCTGTTGTGTTCCTTCCCACTTACCTGCCCCGCGGACCTCGGGGACTGCACCAGTCACTGACTTGCACAGCATAGGGCTATCGAGCAAGAGAAAAGGGGGAGAGAGAGAGACAGACAGACAAGACAGCAGATGTATTTGTGTCCATCTCTTCGTGTCACTGTAATGTAGCATATTATTTGACAACGTTTGCAAATGTAAAGAAATTGTACAATGTAGTAGTTTGTCTCACATATAAACATGCAAATCTGGTATGCATGCCCACAATCCAGTGCAGCAGTGAAGGAACGCGAAGAACTGGAGCAAGTTTCGTGTATTGCACACAGGTACAAATGTTTAGCCACGACATGTAACCAGTAACAGTTTCTGTAAAATTCAGCATTTTATTTGACAACGTTTTCAAATGGTAATGAATTAAACAATGTCTTAATTTGAGTCGCATATAAATATGCAAATGTCAGATGCACACCCACAATGCAGTGTAGCTGTGAATGAAGCCGCAGAATCGGCAGGTTTCTCGTGTTCGGTACATGTAGAACCGTTTTCCCTCAATACGTGACCAGTACCAGTTATTCTTGGTACTACAACAGAAGGTTGTAAAAGTTTTAGAGAACATTACAAAAGTTGTTGAAATGTGTGTTATGAAATTTAAATATGCAAATTCAGTCAGACAGTTCACCCATAATGCAGCAGTGTGCTCCATAAATCGGAGATATGAACGGAGCACAAAACATTTGAAATGATGATTAGCAGTCAATTTTTTTACCTTTCTCTGTATATTTGTATTTCATACAAAGTTGGCAGTTGTTAAAAATCTTAAGGCACTACATTAATGTATGTCCAGTGTGCATGTACACATTTGCTGTTGTATGCAGCCTTTGAAATGGGAAACATAAAATGTGTTCCTGAGCAATAAATGCACTGTTTCAGCTAATGTTTCTTTCATTGTAAGTAAAACATGTTCTTATTTCTTTCTGTAAATGCTTGCCATGTTACAAGTGTATTAAACCACTCCAGAGCATGGTTCTACTGTGGAATGAATCCATGGTTGGGTGATGGGAGGCACTGGCCTCATGATCCAACCCCTTCCCCATAACCATGGATTAATTACACAGTAGAACCATGCTGTCATGGTTTAATGCTTACTTATTTCCTGTGACCTTCAAGTTTGCCAAAAGGCTGGTTCATTGTTTTTCTTATTGTTCGATAAGTAACAGTCCCCCTCCTTACTGCTTTTCTCTCCAACTTCGGTACCCAAATAAACCGCTAATAGCTGTGTGCTGGTTTTGGTTCATGCTGTAATACCAGAGCGCCCAGTAAACTGCTCTCTTTTTTTCATTTTGAACTGTCCAACTTCAGCTGGGATGCTAGTTTCATGTCCATCTTAAAAGACTGCAAGCCATTTCATGATTTAACATGCTTTCTGTCTCACTATCTTAAATGGTTGATGTCAGTTTTGACTTGTACCTGGTTACTGCAGTTCACCGTTTAGTCTTGGGTGGGGTCTGGTATGACTGCCCGACATGGAAATGCCCGACCACCAATTTCCCAACTCCATATTCCCAACATTTGAAACACTGACAGTACTATTTGCCCGAAGTTTCAAAATTCTGTAAATGCGTTATGCGTTATGCGCTCTGCAATATGAGATTCTTTACTCTAAATCTCTAAATTTGACAGCAGCACTTGCCGGTATCCTGTGCATAGTTTTGAAGTAAAGCAAACCACATGTCTGTTGTCAGGGGAACCAATGAGTGCCATTGATGTTATATCAAGGTGTCATCACTTTGGCATTCTTTCTATCAGCTGATGTGCACATCGCATGTGTGATCTATTAATTAATTAGGCTGCAATTAAGTTTTGACCTTTACAGTCAGTAGCTGCCTGTTTAGAAGCACACTAAATGTTTGCAATGGTAGCTGCTGTGGTTTGTAGCACTGTGCAATCTCAAAAAGAGAAAGGAAAAATCAGTCACACTGGATATTTGTATGTGAAAGAGCGTAACTGGGGGGATTTGTACTACTGGTGTTGCCAGAGTAGGAAAACCTTGAACTGACTTGGTCATGCGTCCACAATTTTAGTAGGTGAACAGCACCATTTGCGCAAGACATCCGATCTCAATCACTCCCCCAATGCTGTAGCACTAGCTTTCTTGAAGTGCTTGGCTCTTGCAACAAATGACACGCCAGCACAGCTGATTCAGACCCAGACGTCTAATGTATCGGACGAGGTCAGGCAGAACATGCCAGACAAACACGCCATGCAGCAGATGGTCAAATGTGCCAGGAGGCAAAACGCTCCACCAGAAGCCCATAGCTTGGATGAGCTACAAATATCAGACAGCCTAAAGCTTGTGAACAGTGCGAGTTTTCTGGCCAAAGAGTCATCTTTTGGTGAGGATAAGCTCCACATATTTACCACCAGAAAAAAATATGGAAAAGCTCTCTGCAGCGCCGTACTGGATAATGGACGGGACATTTTAAAACTATACCTCCATTATTCAGGCACCTGTACTCTATCCATGCCCCTGTTGGTACAGCTGAAACAGCACGCATACTACCTCTACTGTTTGCGTTAATGTCAAGCGAATCCCTTGAGAGCTACAGTCGACTTTTTCAAGACATTACTGACAACTACAACCTGTCATTGGCTCCATCTCTAATAATAATAGATTTTGAACAGGTTGCTAACAATGCCTAAGGAGCTGAATTCCCTTCTAGCCAAAGTAAGGGTTGCTTGCTTCATCTGGGCCAGATAGTCTGGAGGAAAATTAAGAGCACTGGGCTAGCAATTACATATGACGAGGATCCTGAATTCAGTTTATTACTAAGACATTTGGTGGCACTCGTATTCTTGCCAGCTGATGAGATTGCGCCACTGTTTGCTGAGCTGAAACCACAAATGCCTCCATCATGGAGCCTATTAATTGATTGGTCCTAGGAAAATTACATCCTCAGTGGAATATGAAGGCACATGAGAAACAATACCATTGTTCATAGCCTCCTGCTTTTCCCAACCGAGTTCTGGTCCGTGCATGAGCAGGTGCAGCATGGCTAATCCACGGACACGAAACAACGTTGAGGCATGGCATCGTAGACTCGGAGCTCTCACTGGAACAGCACATGTTGGGGTGCATAGATTTGTCTCCAAGCTACAGAGGGAGCAGTTGGACACAGTTAGCGCCACCGGAAAAAAATCAACCGTGGGCTGCTGAAATCACCTCTGGAAAAAGAGGTACGCAAAACAAGAAGATAAAATTTCTACAATTGTTAAGGAAAAGTCCACCCGTTCTGCATTAGTTTATATCAGGGGGACTGCACATAACCTGAGCTTATAAATGCGTTTTGATGATTGGATAACAGAGTTGAAGGAGCTGCGATTTTAACATTTTATTAAATAAAGTAACTTTTAAACTTGAAACTGTGAACTGAACTCAGTGGCTACAAATGTGATCACAAACTGCAAACTGTATCCTTGTTTCAACCCGACTGCAACTGTACAGACAGCAGGTGAGTTCATCTGTGTATAAACAGGCATACAAAATGTTATAATTTTACTGTCTAAAGCTGCTTTTGAAGTTGAAGGATATCGATGCCACTCATTTTATTTCAGATGACATAAATGCTGCCTTGCAGTAACAGCTATGCTGCTCATTCTGTTTCAGATGACATAGGTGCAGTTTTGTTAAAGCCTCAGTAGTGTGGATTTGCCGAACTTTTGTACTAGCAGTGAGTGCAAACTGGAGGAAGTAGTACTGGCAGTCTGTTATTAATGACAGAATTTTGATTAGCGGGCATTGCTGTGTCAGTCTAATAAATGTCGGGCAATTTTGTGTTTCAGGTTTCTGGAGTCGGGAATATGTCTGTTGGGTAATTACATGTCGGGCAATCGCACAGATCCCCTCAGGCGTCCCTCCCACTTATTCCAAGCAGAAGCTTAAGACCGTGATCCAGGGCAACTGTAGGAAAAAACTATTACTTTTGAATAATAAAGAAATAAACTTAGTATAAAGGTTTATTGGGTGTGTGAATCATTGTCCAAGAATCTGATGAACTTAAGCTCAGGGCTTGCCCTACAGCCACGGCAATTATGTAAAATAGTTGGAAAACATTTACTGGACTTGGCCATCTGGCCAGGATTTACACATTCCCAATGTGGGTTTTAGGAGCGTTTGGGTTTGAACTTTTAATTTGCAAAGCATTGCTTTAGTCGTTTAGGTGTACCACTGCTGGTGCAACGTCAACAGGACTACTCCGTTTCTACAGCTGGGTACACAGCGAAACAAAGCTCCCTAGTAGTAACGGAGGGTTTTACACTGGTACCAGTGGGGAAAGGGCAGTGCTCCAAGTACTGACGGGCAACAGCAACTCTCATACTTTCCACTGTGTGGGTGGACACTGTTAGAAGGTGGAGCCAAGATGGACACTTGAACTGCAGCCCGGGGAAATATTTGGCTGTGCCTAGGAAGATCTGGAAGAGCATCCCGTGTTTTCATTTGGGTTGGGCCTGGAGGGGTAGTGAAGAACTAGCCAGGGGGTACACTGTCATCACTGCCTAATGCCCTTTTTCTTCCCATTTAAGGCCTTGCAGTTCCTAAATCAGCTCTCCTGTACTTTTGTTTGAATTCCTTGTCTGAGTGAGTATTGTTTAAAGTGATAAGTTACATGGTCACTGGGATTACTGTTATTCTGAGGTGGAGTGATTCCTGTTGGGAGGCTGGAAGGTACTGCATCCCAGGGGGTGGTTCCTTGCTTACACCAGACTGACTTTAACCTTTCTTTGGGTGGAGGCAAGGCACAAACTTAACCTTGGGAACAACCCCCCCCTCCAAAATCAGGTGTTTAATGGTCCAAACCCCTGAACCTTAGAAAAATACATAGAAAAAAATGTTGCCAGACAAAGGAAACACAGAAACCTAGAATTTGCTGGCAGATAAGGACCGCTTGGCCCACCTAGTCTGCCCATATTTCCCTGCCTACAGTATCACCATAGATCCTACTTGATCGCCAGCCTATTCACCCCCCTTCCCTTTCCCCAAGATTCCCTTATGCCTATCCCATGCATTCTTAAACCCCCACTACTGTTTTCACCCCAACACATCTGCCGGAAGACTGTTCCAGGAATCCACCACTTTCTGTGAAGAAGTACGTCCTCACATCTCTCCTGAATCTATCCCCCTCCAGCTTCTCATCGTGTCCCGCTGTTCTTGAGCACCTTTGTTTTCTGAAAAATACTCCCCTCCTGTACCTTATTTATCCCCAGTGAGGTACTTAAAGGTCTGTATCATATTCCCCACTCTCCCTCCTCTCTTCCAGGGTGTACATATTAAGGTCCTTAAGTCTCTCCTCGTAGGGCTTCTGATGCAGACCCTGCACCATTTTAGTTGCCCTCCTCTGGCCCACTTCCACTCTATGTCTAGCCGGACATGTGGTCTCCAGAACTGGAGACATTACTACAGGTGGGATCCTACTAGTGATCTACACAGAAGCAACACCACCTCCCTCTTTCTCCTGGTGATACCCCTCCCTATGCACCCCAGTATTCCACTAGCCCTCCCAACTGCTTGTCTTACTGCCTGGCCACCTTTAGGTTATCTGATATGATCACCCACAGGTCTCTTTCCTGCTTGGTGGCTGTCAGTACCACTCCTCCCATTTTGTACTCTGCCTCAGCGTTTCTATACCACAAGTGCATTACCTTCCCTCGAAAAAAGTCTTATCTTACCTTTAGTCTGCAAAACCCTGTCTAGTTGTGGGACTGTGCTAGTTAGTCATCATTCTCCCCCACCCCATTTGAGCTCATGAGGCAGAGATAGTAACTGTGACATCCACGGCAACCTGGTTGTACATATTTTAAACTTGCCCTCTACATTCCCACAAAGTGTGGAAATTCATATTGTACTTTGGAAATTTTGTAAAGTTCCCCTCTAGTAAAAACTGTGAAAACACTGCTTTGTGGGCATTTAAAAGTTTTTGCATGATTTTTTTCAAAACTCTACACTTCCTGGCTTTTCTCTCAATGAAGCACACGTTTACTGAAGCAGCCTACCTACACAAATTTCAGCAATTCTTTGCAAAATTGTGCAAACCGAATTTTCTGAGAGACCTGCCTTCTCCTTGGTTGTTTTGTAACTGGTAACCCCCTTTTATTTTCTGAGCAGGTCTACTTTTCTTCTTTTCTGGGGGTCTCCATTATCTTCTGCCACTTTACTGTCACCCTTCCGGTGCCATAACAGCACTGGGGGCCTGGAGCCCAGGTTTTAAAAGGTTTTTGCCTTAGATACAAAATGGTAGAAAAACTTCAGATAATGTGGTCCCGGTTCTGTTTTTAATGTAGCGGGAAGTATGGTGGTTTTAAAAGCGTGGGAGCTCTAGATAAGCATGGGGTTGGCCACAAAATACAAATGATTAGGGGAAACCCTGTGACGGATGATTTTAGCAACATTTTATGACTTACTTTGACGTTTCCATAAACACAGACATACCCATATGGGGGGGGGGGGGCACTAGAGAGCCGATCTTCTGGCAGGTAGCATCTCATCAATGCTCTGCACATCAGCTATACAAAATTGCTGATACCTGCACTCTAGATCAAGAGACTCTAAAAATAAATATTGGAACTGTATCTGTAACGAGACCAGCTTTTGGGCAATATAAATTCTAATATGGGAAAGCAGTATAGGGAAATATTCATGGGCTCTAGGAATTTGGTGGTGCTCTAGTAGAATTTGCCAACTCAAAAGAATTACAGTACCAGCTAACTTCCAACAGGTGTATAATTTATACGTAAACTACACATTTCTTATTACAACAAAAGATCACTTTAAGAGCAGAAACAATAATAAACATAATAATGCTTAAATTTGATTATACACTTGGAAGGTCAACACCCGTTGCAAAAGGTCAAGTCTCAGAAAATTGGTTTAAATAACAATGTCTTATTGTAACAAAAGATCACTTTATAAACAGAAGCAGTAACAAACATTACTTGTACTTAAATTTGATTATATACTTGCAAGGTCAACCCCAATTGCAAAAGGTCAAATCTCCGAAAATTGGTTTAATTGGCAGTTCCTTACAGATAATGTTCAAAACCATAAAAATGAAAATAATAAACTAAAGAAAAATGAAAAATGAATGTTTCTAGATTTCTGCATCGGAAGGTCAATGCTATTTGCAAAAGGTCAAATAACTAAAATGATTTTAAATTTGTTACTTATAAAACTCCCAAAAATAAATATTAGCTCAAATGAATATAAGCAAGGGTGTTTTATTCTTCAAGAGAGAAGATTAACCTCTGTTGCAAAAAGGTCAAATTTCAAAAAAGACCAATTATAAAAAAATATTTTCTTTATACATGTTTAGTTTTGAGTAAAAAGTGAAATCTAGAAACATTTTTCATTTTTCTTTAGTTTATTATTTTCATTTTTATGGTTTTGAACATTATCTGTACCAATCCAATTTAGAATTTGACTTTGCAATTAAGGGTTGACCTTCCAAATATATAATCAAATTTAAGTACCAGTAATGTTTGTTACTGCTTCTGCTTATAAAGCAATCTTTTGCTTTAACAAGGAATTGTTGTTTAAACTCATTTTCTGAGATCTGACCTTTTGCAATTGGAGTTGACCTTCCAAGTATATAATCAAATTTAGGTACAAGTAATGTTTGTCACTGCTTCTGTTTATAAAGTGATCTTTTGTTACAAGAAGGAATTGTTATTTAAACCAATTTTCTGAGACTTGACCTTTTGCAATGGGGGTTGGCCTTCCAAGTGTATAATCAAATTTAAGCATTATTAATGTTCGTTATTGTTTCTGCTCTTAAAGTGATCTTTTGTTGTAATAAGAAATATGTAGTTTACATATAAATGATATCCCTGTTAGAAGTTAGCTGGTACTGTAATTATGAAATTCAAAGAAAATAGTATTATGCCTTTTATAAAAATGTAAAGCATTTGAAATGAAATACAGTATATAAGCTATAGTTATTTAAAACTTTTCTATGCTATCTCTCTTTTGTTACATGTATGTACTTCTTTAAGTATTAATGTTCACTTAAATAATTAGGGTTTAAATTGTATAAATAAGTTCATGTTTGTTGGTGTTTCAGATCCGCCCCTAAGGAAGACCCACTTCAGTGTTGAAGTGCAGGGCTAGGTCTGTTTGGGTGTTCTGCCGAAAATAAATTTTGCACTGGCATATTTTCAGCAATTTGTGTGCCTAGCTTTTCTTCTATGTAATATGGGAAAGCAAATTGCGTCTGGCCCCGCTAAAGCAGCTCTGTCCATGACAGCCAAGGCCTCTGACACCATAAGCTTTACTGAGGAGACCACGGCTGAAAATCCAGTTACCCCACTGTGGCAACAAATGCTGGCTACGATGAAATCAATGGACGAAAGTGGAAAGAACATTGGCCTATTTGGAGAAGTATGATGCAGCAATTACAACACTTGCCAATACTGTAGCAGAGACTGAAAAGTGAGGGATCTCCACACAGGCTGCAGTCACCACGCTAACTCAAGAAAATGCTCATATGCGTGGCAGGCTGGAGGTCTTTGAGAACGAGGTCCGTTCCAGCAATGTGCGACTGGTGGGTGTCCCGGAAGGCGCTGAAGGCTTGCACCTTCTCTCCTTTTTAAAGGAATGGCTGCAGCAGTCGATATTGGTACCGGAGGACTTTGGCTGGGGATCCCTGAAGCAGGCTTATCGCATTAACCCAAAAGTAAGACCCGCCAACACCAATTTCCCCTGGACTGTGTTTCTGAGCAGCACGGGCAGCTTATCCCTTGACGATTAATGAAGTGGATGTAAAACTGTTCCCAGATCTTTCTTTTCAGACCCGTGCATGGTGCAAGAGATTTGATGGCATTAGGCAAAGGTTACGGGTAGTAGGTGTGGTGCATTCCTTTATGTTGCCAGCCAGGCTCAGAGTCACATACGGAGGTAAATCGTGGCAGTTCACAGACCCCGGCAGACTAAGGGCAGTGGATGGAAAAAACAGAGCATGAGTTTGCTTCAAAAGATGTTGTTTTGGTGAAGGAAGAAGTCGATGAGGAGGAGGAGGAGCCAGTCTGAATAACTAACTCTTTCCCTTCATTTTAGGGTAAGCTTATCAATCAGAATGCCAAGGGTCTTGCTGGAGACTCTTGACTGACATTAACTCCAGTAGTTGAACTAGTGAGAAATTGAATGAAATTTTGGAGACTTGATCTGTTTGCTGGTCAGTCAGTTTGGGAAATGGGCTTATTAAATGTAAGCCATAATGTAATTGCTCTTTCTCAAGCTGGTCACTGATGGGGTATCAGGGTGTCTGTTCTGTGTTGGGGCCATTTATTAACATGCTATCTGACATCTGCTCAAGTTACATATAGTTTAAACAAAAAAAATTAAAGTTTTTTCTTGATCTAGTGATACTGCAGCCTAGCTAATTCATGCTAGGTTTTTATTGTGGGTTTACTGAAATGTGCAGGGAGTTATGGAATGCATATTCTTTTTTTATTTAATCTTTCCTAATCTGGATAAATAGCAATTCTACAAAATTGCATCAGACTTTTCCTGCATTTCTACATGTTATTTGGATCTTCCAAGCCGTTGAGATGGCTGGCATTAATGGACTATTATACGGACTATAACTCTTTCATACCTCTACTCCGACTGTATCAGATTACAGGGGACAACTATGAGCATCACAGATGTAATGTCATTGTTTTATACACTTCCTACTGCCCTGTATGAGGAAATGTGTTTAAATTATATGCAAAACAATAAACACAATGTTAAAAAAAAAGACATACCCATACAAAATGATGCCACTACTTTAAATCAACCATAAGAATAACATGCTAAGTAACAAGATTTGTACTATCAGCAAGACAGTTGTCTTGATCTTCTTGTGAAGCGTTTATAAAAATTATCCCCAATAATCTAGGGATGGCACTGCAGCCGTTCCTTTGTGAAGGACACGTATTTCCTGCTTGGATGCTGCCAGCACTGGTCAGTAACGCTACAGCCTGTATAAACAGTAATGTCATTGGGTCAAGAGATAACAAATGGATCCCCTCTTGCAGTAGTTGGGACAGCTGACTTGTCACAGTTAACTCCCAACAAAAAAAAAACAAGAACTGACTGAAGATGCCATGAGCTTACACCTTTTGGTAACAGCATGTGTTGGGTCGATGTCATCCAGTTTTGACTCATGATTATTACCAGCCCATAAACAGCTCAGTAATTTGGTTTCTCTCTGCATCAACAAATAATATCACGGCATCTCCAATGTGTGGCATGTCTTCTAACACTGCAATCTAAAGGGTTATAAATGCTGAAAAATACAAGACTCATGAAGTTAAATGAACTTTATTTTAATCCAGTTTCCCTATCGTGTTTGTCCAGGATACAACAGATAAGGACAAAGAAACCTAGAATTTGATATCCGGGCAGCTAAGGAGATCTTGGCCCACCCAGTCTGCCCCTTTTTTCCCTGCCTGTCCTGTCACCGTAGATCATACTTGATCTCCGGCTCCCTCCCACACTTACTTAAAAAACACAGAAACATAGAAGTTGTCAGCAGATGAAGACCCTTTGGCCCATCTAGTCTGCCCAGTTTTGCTGCCTACTGTGCCGCCGCAAACCCTTGATAATCTCTGGTTGCCCCAACCCTTGTGTTACTTCCAAGGTCCCCTTGTATCTGTCCCATGCATGTTTGAATCCTGCGACTGTTTTGACACCTACCACCTCCACTGGCAGCCAGTTTCAGGCTTTCACCACCCTCTCTGTAAAAAAGCATTTCCTCACATCCTCTCTCAGCCTCCCCCCTCTAGCTTCATAGTATGACCCCTTGTCCTTGAGTCTGTCTTTCTGCGGCAAATACTACCTTCCAGTATCTTATTAGAACCCCTTATGTACTTGAATGTTCCTATCATATCCCCTCCTCTCCTTCCTTTCCTCCATCGAGTACATATTCAGTTCTCTCAGTCTCCCTTTGTAGGCTTTTGTTGCAGTCCCTGCACTATTTTGGCTGCCCACCTCTGTACTGCCTTCATCCTATCTTTGTCCTTCTGGAGGTGGGGCCTTCAGAACTGTACACAGCACTGAAGGTGTGGTCTTACCAGTGATCTGTACAGTGGTACTATTACCTCCTTCTTCCTATTGGTGATACCCCTCCCTTTGCAATCCAGCATTCTATTAGCCTTTCCTACTGTCTTTTCACTCTGCTTGGCTACCTTCAGGTCATCAGAAATTATTACCCCCAGGTCCCTTTCCTTCCCAACTTACTTCCCAACTAAGATTCCCTTGTGCCTATATAATGCATGCTTGAAACCCACCACTGTTTTCACCCCAACTATGGTACCTCTGCTGGAAGAGTGTTCCAGGCATCCACCATTCTTTCAGTGAAGAGGTACTTTCTCATATCTCTTCTAAATGTTCCCCCTTTTAGCTTCACTGCATGTCTACTTGTTCTTGTGCATCTATTCCTCTGAACACTGCTCTCCTCCTGTACCTTACTCTCCCCATGAGGTATTTATAGGTCTATGTCATGTTCCCCCCCTTCCCTCCTCTCTTCCAGGGGGTATATACTGAGGTCCTTCCATCCCTCCTCGTAGGGCTACTGATGCAGTCTCTGCCTCATTTTAGTTGCCCTCCTCTGGGCAGGCTCCACCCTGTCTATGTCCTTCCTGAGATGTGACCTCCAGAACTGGACAAAGTACTCCAGGTGGGGTCTCACCAGTGATTTATACAGTGGCAACACCACCTCCCTCCTTCTGCTGGTGCTACCCCTTCCTATGCACCCTAACATCCCACTGGCCCTACCTAATGTCTTGTCGCACTGTCTCGCCACCTTGAGGTCATCAGATATGACTACCTCCAGGTCTCTTTCCTGTTTGGTGACTGTCAATCCCTCTTCTCCCATTCTGTACTCCACCTCTGTGTTTCTTTGCCCTAGGTGCATGATTTCGTACTTTTTCACTTTGAAAACCAGCTGCCATGCTCTTGACCAATCCTCAAGCTTTCTCAGGTCTGTGCACATTCTTTCCACCCTCTCTGAAGTGTCTACCCTATTGCAGATTTTGGTGTCATCTTGCAAAGAGGCATATCTTCCCTTCCAGCTCATCTGCTATGTCACCTATAAAGACAATAAAGAGGACTCCTTCTAGTCTGAACCCTGAGGCACCCCCCTTCCCACATCACTCTCTCTTCCTCAAAATGAACCACCACTCTCAGTTGCCTGTCTCTTAACCAATTACTTACCAGTTTACCACCTTAGGACACACCACTAAGCCGCCCAGTTTCCTTATGAGTCTCCTATGTGGTATGGTATGGTGCTGAATGCCTTATTAAAATCTAAGCAGGCCATGTGTACCGGCCCACTCTGATCTATTTTCCTGGTCACTCAGTAAAATAAATCTAGCATGTTTGTCTGACATGACCTCCCCCTGTGAATCCATGCTGCATTGGGTCTTGCAACACACTGAATTCATGACACTGCACAATCTTTTCCTTTAGCAATGTCTCCATTAATTTCCCCACCACTGATGTCAGGCTGACTGGCCTATAGTAGCCAGCCTCCTCCCTGCTACCACTTTTGTGAGGTGGGACTACATCTGCTCTCCTCCAGTCCCCTGGTGCCACTTCTGCTTCCAGTGAGCTGTTGAACAGGGCTGTCACACATGCAGCCAGTACTCCCTTGAGGTCCCTCAATACCCCTGGGTGTCCATCGCCTGGCCCCACAGCTTTGTCCACTTTCAGAGTTGCGAGTCCCTTTAGACAGATGTGTTGTTAGATGACTGGATTTTTCTGAAGAGGTTTTGTTGCTATACTTTAAAGGGGTTCTGCCGACCCAAGTATTTGAATTATACTTTATGAGCTTTGGGAGCCCATGAGGGTCCCATCTTTATTTTGTTATACTTATTTTATTGATCTCACTATAAAGAGTATAACAATATTGTACACGTAACAGGGTTAATTGCATGAACATGTCTCATCAAAGTAAATTAGATAACCATTAAGTCCAAAAATAAAATATGATTGGGTCTCCACAATAGAATGAGAAATAAACCGAAATTAGTGATGCCAAATTTATCATACCTGTTACATCATCTAAGCCATCTTATGTCCAGTAAAAACCATAATGTCACTGCACTATTATATGCAGAGAAAACTGTTATATAGGTTCCCTTTCTCTTTCAATTACAAAGCCTGTATACCATTTGAATTCAAATCCATAACAGTAAGGTCCCCCCACAAAGAGCACTGTCAGGGAATATATCTACTAAGAGGCCTAGGAGACAGGAAATTTACCAAGCAGCTATTCAGCTGCTTCGTCTGATAATACACAGAGCTCCCATATATTTCACTTATTATTATAGAGTTCTAGTCTCTGGACTAAACTATAAGTGAGCCTTTCCATCCGTTATATATTAAGTACTACGTCAAGCCAATCTGACAGTCTAGGAGGGGTGCCTTGATGCCATTTTTTGGTAATGGATATTAGGGCCGCTGCAATCAATATGGACCAGAGGTACCTCTCATCCTTTCCCCTAATGTCTTCTAGGATCAATCCCAGAATCACATGCTCACACTTGGATGCGAGTTATAAAAAGTTAATGTAAATAAGATACGATCCACTGCCAAAATGAGGGTCCTGTCTATAAAACGTGAGGACATGAGCTGCCCCAGTTCTTTAGAGTTCCTTGGCTCTCTGACACCTTTTATCCAGCACCTCTTCGTAGGGGCGTGGTGGTCAATAATACTAGTGAGTTTAGTCACAAGGTAGTCTAGGCTGAACTGACATCTGGTAGGGTATTCATTGCACCCCAGTCAGTATCTTGAATTGCATCCATGAAAGGTTTAGAGTAGAATTTTGTCATGTCCCGGACCATTACAACTCTAGGTGGGGGATTAGGGAAGTTATTACGCCAAATGAAGATAGTTAGGGAGTGGTCACTTATACTGTCTGAGAGGACCTCCACAGATTTTATCTTCGAGGCCCAGTTAGTGACCACTCAGTCGAGTAAGGTATGTTTGCCTGACTTTGTGTTAAGGTGAGGGCCGCTAACCATTTGAACCAAGTTGGAATCAGCCAGTGTGGCAGACAAGTTGGCAGAGCCAGGGTTCAACCAGTCAATACTGAAGTCTCCCCCAAGCACCAGGTCATGATGTGCAGGCTAGAAAGGGAAGTAATGAAGAAGGGTAGACAGAAGGATGCTACTTTAGGTGGTAGGTAAACACACCCTACCAGTAGGTTTTTTTTTTTTTTTACTTTTACAGAGCCAAGGGAGAGTGAAAGGAATATCGATCCCACCTCGGAGGGTCCAGGTCCAGAGATTAGGATAGCATCACCTGACGTACACAATGATGCCCCCCAACCCTTTTTTTCCAGGTGATCCAATCTGAAACATTTGTACCCAGGCAGCACCACTTCATGTTGCCTAATATTTGGTTTTAGCCAGGTCTCTGTGATGCCCAGAATGTCAGGAGTGTGAAGATTAGACCATGTTTCCAGCTCTGGCATTTTAGGTCTAAGGTTTCGAACATTTAAGATGGCAATTTTCAATCCTTTCTGTACCCGTTGAGATCCTGCAGGAGGGTGGAGAGCAGCGGTATCATTAAAAGTATATGCCATGTCAATTAGAAGTACTTACCAACGCAACCAAAGGTATATGCCAAAGCAGGAAAATAGAATACACACACACAAAAAAAAAAATAAAGTACATCCTTTTTAACTAATACCTAAAATAGCAAGAAAAATAAATTCACACCAGCACAACCCCTCAAAAGAAACTCACCCCCCCCCAAAAAAAAGTCAGCACAAACTACATTTGAGTAGACAGCTAAGGATTCTTCAATCATGTCACAAACCACTTCACACGCAAAATAAGTTCTAAACACACTGAAAAATCCCTATAAGTACAGAAACTTCCCTACCAGCTCTAGTACCACAAACCTTAAAACCTAAGAATGCATTTCTGTGGTCAAACTTTTTAACTGTCTGTCTACAAACGTGGTCTCTTACCAAATGCAGACTCTTACCACACTATTCTCTGTGACATATCTGAAAACCGAGCAAGGGAATGCCTGACATTCCTCTTTTTTTTTTTTACTTCAAGGATTGTTTGGAATTTTATTATATGAATGGAAACTCCTTTTGTATTGAAATCCTATACTTTGCACAGGACCACCCTGTAAACAGGACCATCAGTCCTAATGGTGTGATTATAAACTGCTTTCCTGTATAAAAAAGATTTTTCTACTTTTAATACTACTCTTCCTTTTATATTGCACCAATGCAAACACTACTGGAGTCCTCAAGAACAGCATGCACATCTCAGCAAAGACAGTACACATCAGCATGCATAGCACGCTCCACAAAATGACTGCATTCCAAGTAACCTAGACGAAACTGCCTCCATCATCCTTATATATTATATAAAGCAAACTACAGGAGAGTGCAATGTACTTGAGAATAATGCCATCTTGGGGAGCTAATGGAGTAATTACTGCCACTCAACCTTTAGCCAAAGTGGCTAATTACCTTATTAGCTCCCCCCTTAGTGGCATTATTTCCTTTTACACCACACTTTCTTATCATAATATGCAAGCAATAAGACATAACAGGGTGTGGGTTACTATTCCAGAACTGCACACTCAGGTGCACTGCAAGGCACGAGGTGCTTGAGCCAACTGCCTTTACAGGAAATTGTAAAGACCGTCGATTGAGGCTTTATAGCCCAGTACATTAATGCCACAATAGTCATTTGCAGCCAAAAAGTACAGTTATATAAGAACTTACTGTAACAGTAGATCTTCGAGAGAATCTCTTTCAGCAAGCCACACCTATGGAACTACAGCCATCAGGCACCAGGACCACACAGAAAACTTTCTAGTTCGCAATCTACTAGGGGCCGCCCATGACGACGACAGCTGACGCTGTCCCTACCATATAAACGTGGGTGGCCCCGCGCCCTCCTCAGGTCCTCTGCTGGAGACTATATACAGAGGACCTCCTCCTCCTGGGGAAATCGATAGAGGGCCTGTTCCCAGCACAGTGAAATGTGAAACAGAAGGTATACCGTGAGAGAGAGAGAGAGGAGCAGAGAGGCAAAGGGGGATGGGGGGCTGAGGTGGCATGGCTTGTTGCAAGAAATTCTCTTGAAGATCTACTGTTATGGTAAGTTCTTACGTAACTGTGCTATCTTCTTCAAAGTTATCTCTTGCAGTAAGCCACACCTATGGAGCGAGTTCCAAGCAGTTCTGACATCAAGACAGTCTGGGTTTGCTGAGACAACGGGCCTAGGAAGGAAGGCCTTGAAGCACAGCTAGGCCAAAGCCTGCCCCTCTTCTAGAGGCAATAGCCTTGTTCACACAGCCAAATCTGAGACATTGGTGATGGTGTACAGTGGCCAGGTCAGTGCCACTGTGCACGTCTGAATGCCACCGTTTTACATTTTCTGGTTGCAATTTGTTAGGACTGCAATCCCTTTTTCCTTGGGATTGCATAGTGGTGCATGCATTTTGCGGCATTCTACTCAGCTTTGTAAACAGCCGGCACCACACACAACATTCCATCAGGCTTTTGGCAAAAGGATCGCAGATGAGTTTCAGACCAGAGTTCAGCTAAAGGTATATTTTGATAGTTTAAATGCAGCTGAACTCAGGGGAAGCAGCTCTATTTGAAAATAGAGCTAACATTTGCAGGAAACACGGTCTCAGAGGTGAGCCGTGACACTGGCGCACATACGCATATGCCCAGTGTCACGGCTTGACTCGGAGACCATGTTTTCTGCAAGTTTTAACCTTTGGTTTTCAAAAGGAGTTACTTCCCAGAGTTCAGCTGTGTTTAAACTATCAAAAGATACCTTTATCTGAACTCAGGTCAGAAGACCCACCTGCGATCCTTGTGGCACTGCAGCACCATTTGTACGGGTCACCAATCACTCAACTGCCCGCCCCCAAACCCTCCCCAAAATGCCAAACATCTTGGGAAGCATCTACAGCACTCTACAGCCAGGCAGTCTGAACGCTGCTCCACATTGTTTCAGTAAGAATGGCCACAACGATCAACATGGCGCCACAGTAGATGCCGGCCATGTGAACACAGCAAATGTCCAGACTGTAGTGTTTAACAAAAGTGTGGACAGTACTCCAAGTGGCAGTAGCACAGATGTCAGCGGCTGACACATTCCTGAGACAGGCAACAGAAGTGGCCATGCCTCTGGTAGAGTGGCCATGGACAATGCCAGGAAGTTCCTTACCGTACTTCCTATAACAGAAAATAATACAGTTGGCCAACCATTTGGACAGGCACTGTTTAGAAACCAGAACAATCCGCGGCGAGGATGTCCTCCAGTCCCTCGTGCGATGGAGCAATACTTCCCCTGAACTGGCATGATCCGGGTAATACATAGGCAGGTAGATGGCTTGATTCTGTATAAAATCAGACACCACCTTTGGCAAAAACTTAGGACTGTTACACAAAGACACCCTGTCTTTGCAGAAAACCAAATAAGGAAACTCATACATCAGAACCTGAAGCTCGGAAATACTCAGAGCAGAAGTAACAGCAACTAAAAATAACACTTTCCATGACAGAAAGTGTTGTTTGCATGTTATGACCAGCTCTAAAGAAGCCAAAGTTTCTCTAACACAAAATTTAAGTCCCAAGGCAGAACTGGATTGCAGATGGGAGGCTTGAAGTTAAGAATGGCTCTCAAAATGTACGAGACACCTTCAGTTGTGCCACCGTACAGCCATCAACAGGCATATGGAAGGCTCAGACAGCAGCCAGGTGCAACGTAATGGAGCAGTACAGCAGACCAGAATATGAGAGGGACAGCAAGTGTTCCAGAATACAATTCACTGGATAAGTGAACTGATCCAGATGATAGGAAGCCGTGCTTCCACGTCATAGAATAAGTGGCCCTGATGGAGAGCTTCCTAGCAGCCACCAAGACATCAGCTACCAAACCTATCCATGACCATGTCTTCAGGAGCCAGGCAGGGAAATGTAGGGACTTGCGGTTCGGAGGGACCAGGGTGCCCTGCTCCTGGGAGAGCAAACCTTTGCGCAGGGGTTCTGGAGGTTCCATCGCCAACTGCTGCAGTAAGGGGAACCAGATCTGATGAGGCAAAAAGGGAGCCATGAGGATCACTGTCGCTCCTTCCATCTGAAGCTTGATCAGCACCTTCTGAAGTAGTGGGAAGGAAGGGAGGGAAGGAAGGCATAAAGGAACTTCCCTTTCCAAGGGGGACAACACATCTCGCCAGAAAACTCCAGGCCCTGGGTGAGCCCAGGCTGAAAAGTGGCATTTTGCATTGAGTGGGGTGTGAAGGTCCAACTCTTGATGACCCCACCTGTCGAAAAGGTCTTCTACAACTGAGGTCAGCAGCTCCCACTCATGCATCCTGAACTGTGACCTACTTAGTCTGTCTGCCAAGACATTTTAGGTGCCTAGAACATGGACTGCCGATAATTCTAGACTTTGATATAGAACCCAGTACCAGACCCTCATCACTTCCCTGCACAGGGGCTATGAATGCGTCCCCCCTTGCTTGTTGATGTAATTCGCTATGCTGATGTTGTCCGTGTGCACCAGCAGAGGGCGTGGCAACAAGGAGTCCTGAAAGACTTGCAGGCCGTATAAGATGGCCCTCATCTCGAAGGCATTTTTGTGGAGGGAACTCTCCACTGCAGTCCAAGTGCCCTGGGTCTGGTGAGGGCCCAGCTGTGCACCCCAGCCCCTCCCCGAGTCATCTGTGGTGAGGGTCTGATGAGGGGAGGCAATCAGGAAAGGAATCCTCCTGAGAAGATTGCTGGGTTCCATCCACCACTGAAGCACTTGTGTTACCTGTGAAGTGGCAAAAACCTTCTGTTCTAGACTGCCTATGCACTGCTTCTATTGGACTCAAAGTCTGTTGGGGAATCCGCATGTGCAGCCTCACCAAAAGAACCACGACAATGGCTGCAGTCATGAGGCCCAGCAGCTGCAGGAATGTCCTGGCTGTGACATTCTGGTTGCTGTAAAGGAATAGGCCTGTTCTATCAGGTATTTTGTCCTGTCCTGGGGCAGGAAGGCTGCACCCTGGGCAGCGTCCAGTATGGCTCCTGTGTACTGGGGACATTGACATAGAAACATAGAATTTGACGGCAAATAAGGACCGCTTGGCCCACCCAGTCTGCCCATTTCCCTACCTACTGGATAAGCTGCAGATCCTAGTTAACCAGCAGCCTACTTCTTCCTACCCCCAACCCCTAGAATGGCCTTATGACTGTCCCATGCATGCTTGAATTCCACCACTGTTTTGACTCCACAACTCTTCCTCCTCGAAGGCCGCTCCATCCACAACCTCTCTGTGAAAAAAATACTCTTAAATTACCTCTGAGCTGCCCCCCCATCTTTTAAATTGTGTCCCTTGTTCTGCACACCTCTTTTTTAAAGATGCTACCCTCTTGGACTTTGTTGATTCCCTTGAGGTACTTGAACGTTTCTATCATGTCCCTCCTTTCCTCTCGAGGCTATACATATTAAGCCCTTTAGTCTCTCTCTTCATATGTCTTCTCCGTGCAGACCCTGCACCATTTTAGTTGCCCTCCTCTGGACAGCTTCCATCCTGTCTATGTCTTTGTGGAGACTGGGTCTCCAGAACTGCACACAGTACTCCAGATGGGGTCTGACCAGCTGTCTGTACAGAGGTATAATAACTTCCTGTTTTCTACTGGTGGTGCCTCTCTCTCTATACATCCCAGTATCCCCCCAGCCCTCCTTGCTGCCCTCTCACATTGCTTGCCACCTTTAGGTCATCTGATATGACTACCCCCAGGTCCCTTTCCATTTATGTTGTTGTTAGTATCTCACCCCCCATTGTGTACTCTTCCTCTGGGTTTTTGTTTCCCAGGTGCATTACCTTGCACTTCTTAGCACCGAATCTAAGCTGCCATACATTTGATCATTCCTCTAACCTTGCCAAGTCCCTTCTCATCCTTTCCACCCCACCTTGTGCATTAACTCTGTTGCAAGTCTTTGTGTCATCTGCAAAGAGACATACTTTTCCTTCCAGTCCCTCTGCAATGTCACTTATAAAGACATTGAAGAGGACTGGTCCTAATCAGAGTGGGACAAATAGGGTAGCCAGGTGGCCAATGGCTACTTAAAAAACAGGTTTGGCTACCAGATTTTGAAAGTTACTGGCCAACTTGGCAGCTTGCCTACAAAGTGATTTTTGAGCCCTTAAAAAAAAAAAAGGCTACTACAGATATTGGTTTGGCTATCAGATTTTGATACCTAGTGGCCAAACTGACTATGAGCTCACAAACTGATTTGTCCCACCCTGGTCCTAATACTGAACCCTCCGGTACCCCACTAGTAACCCCCCTTTCTTCTGAGTGGACTCCATTTACTATTACTGTCTGTGTCCTATTCTCCAGCCAATTCTTTACTCAGGCTGTCATCTTGGGACCCACTCCCAGGCTGGCTAACTTGTATATTAATCTTTTGTGTGGGACTGTGTCAAATGCCTTGCTAAAGTCTAGGTAGGCCATGTCCACAGCCCCTCCCTGATCTACTACTTTGGTCACCCAGTCTAAGAAATCTATCAGATTCGACTGGCATGACCTTCCCACTGTGAATCCATGCTGCCTAGGGTCCTGTGCCCCTCTGGCCTCTAGATACTCAACAATTCTTTCCTTCAGCAGTGATTCCATCATTTTCCCTATCACTGAGGTTAAACTAACAGGTCTGTAGTTTCCTACTTCTGCCTTGCCCCCACTTTTGTGAAGGGGAATCACATCTGCCCTCCTCCAGTCCTCGGGTACCACCCCATCCTACCATGATTTGTTAAAGAGGGTAGTCAGTGGTGTCACTAGTTCTACCCTTAGTTCTTTTAGAATTCTGGGATGAATCTCAGGGGGTCAAAACTGACTTGGTCAGGTTAATCATAACCCCCAGGGTGTGGAACAGCTATCTGGTACATGCTGGGGTGGGAGTGAGTTGCTCCTTGGACTGAGCTTTGAGCAGCCAGTCATCCAGGTAAGGGGAGCTGTACAGTCCCTCCCTCCTGGGTCCTGCTGCCACCACCACTGCCAAGCATTTGGTAAAAACTTGTGGTGCAAATCACAAGCCAAAGGGCAATGCCCTGAACTGGTAGTGCTCCCACCAGAAGAGGAACCTGAGGTACTGCTTGTCGGAAGCACACATCTTTACGTGCAGGTATGCATCTTGAATGTCCAGGGAGCATATCCAGTTGCCCTTGTGCAGTAGAGGCAGCAGGCTTTAAAGGGTTACCATCCTGAACTTCTTCTATGGAATGTACAAATTCAGGTTTCTTAGGTGCAGGAGGGGTCACAAATCGCCTGTGGATCTGGGAACTAGAAAGAAGTGGGAATAGAACCATCTGTTCCTCTGATCCTCCGGAACCGGTTCTACGGCACTTTTCTGCAGTAGTGTGTGAATTTCCTCCAGCAACACTGGAATGTAATGTGGAAGGTAGCTTAAATGAAGTGGAGGAAGATCTGTGGGGCACTCCAGGAGTCCAAGCGTGTGGCCTTGCTCTAAGAGCTGCAGGACCCAATCATCTGTTATGATCTTCCTCCGCCTGTCTAGGTGGAGGGAGACGTGACCCCCTACCACTATCTTCTGCAGTGCTGGAGGGTGGGGGTCTGACCAGGAGTCATGCTAAGGTATGGCCAGCAGCCAAGGCCAAACCTCCACCTTTAGGAGCCTCCCCGGTGGAGGAGATGGGGTAGGCAGGGCTGTGGCTATTCTGCACTTTCACAACTGACTGGCACCTGGCTTGGGTCTGTGGGAAGCCTGACAAAAAGGCACCTTCTGGCCACCTCTTGGCTGTGTTTGGTAAAGGGAGTGAACTGAATGCAGAGTTCTCCCTGAGGCCTGTAGGTCAGAAATGATGTCCTGTACATCTGCCCCAAAGAACTTGTTGCCTCTGAAGGGGGCATTCAAGATGGACTGTTGCATGTCAGTGGCACAACCAGACACCATGAGCCAACAATGTAATCTGAGACAGATGCCAACTGCAGCAGCTCTAGCAGAGGCATCCACAACATCATAGGCTGCCCTCAAGAGGTGCTTGCCCACATCAGTCCTGGCCTTTAGGGCTTTAAGCAGCTCCTGTCTCTGGGGACCCTCAGGAAGGGCCTGAGCCACAGCCTTGCCATTCTTCCAGAGGGCGTTCTGAAACTTAACCATATGGGCAATGTAGTTAACTCTGATGGCCAGTGTGGAAGAGGCACAGGCCCCCTTGCCCATAAGGTCCACATTTCTGGACTCCTTATCTGGGAAGAGGAAGCAGAGGTGCTGAGGTCTTTTGGACCTATCACGGGCAGCATTTATTACTACTGAATCTGCCCTTGGTTGCTCTGTGAAAGAAGGCTTCCCTGAGGGAGTCTGGTACAATCTGTCTGCCTATCTGAGCATCACAGGAATCATATTTGGCCTGTACCAGGCAGCCATGGTGGCATCCTCAAATGCAGCCAACAGAGCAGTAATGATCAGAAGGGGAGAATCTGGTAATTCCAGGTAGTCTGTCAGATTTCTCCTGGTAACGTCCTGCTCCTCAGTGTCAAACATCATAGCTGATTGCAGCTGCCTCATCCAGGGATTATAGATGGGTTATTGGGGGGACCTGGGGGTATATTTAGTAGAGGTAGATGAAGGGCTCCTAGAACCCCTGTCCTCATTCTCCTCATCAGAAGGAAGGATTTCAGGACTGTACTCATCCTCATCCCCTGGCTCTGAATAGGGCACAGAGGAAGGTGATGACAGAGGGTGTGATGGGCGCGAATGTCATTGCCATAGAAGTTGGCCTGGTAGGCCCTGGCAGCGATGGGCCCAGAGGGGGAGCAATGCGGTGCATGAACTCCCAGAAGGAGGAAAGCATGGTAATCAGCGGCATCGACGGGGGCGGAGTCCCTGGGATTGGCAGTGCAGCTGGTAGTGTTGATAAGAGAGGCTGAGGCTCCAGCATCGGTGGTATGGCCTGCAGCGTTGAATACAGAGCCTGCAGCTCTGGCACCAACAAGGTGGTCTGAGGTGTCAACGGGGTGGGGTGGCTGGAGACCCGGCATCGACAAGACAGCCAGATGCGTCGCCCGGGAAAGCTGAATCTCCAATGCTGATGAAGTGGTCAAAGGCATCAACGGGTGATGCAAAACTCCCAGTGTCAAGAGGCTATCGCTGGCCAAGAGAGGTCTGGCGGAACACCCCGACAGATGCTCTTGAATCTGAATGGGCCTGAATGATGGGTTGAAGTGTCAATGGAGGTGTCAAGAGGCCCAACATCGATGAGCCAGCGCTGGCCAATGAGAGACTGCTGGTGGCACTGCCAAACCCAACCCTGTGGAGGAGAGGGTGTGGGCAGCAGCGGAGGTTGCCGCCAAAGCAACTGACAACCTAGCAGCAGATGGCGTTCGAAGTGGCGACAGAGAGTGTGCCAAGGAGGCCTTGTCCCTAGGCCTGTCTTTATTCTGGTGCTTGTGTTTGCCAGTGGATTCATCCCGGGCCTTGGAGGAATGGAAGCTCATAGACTGAGCTGGTGAGGCAGAGGAGCTTCTTCTCCATGCAGGCAAACCTTCATTTCCTGGAGGAAGGCTTCTAGGGCCACATGATGGCATTGAGTGGCCTGGTGGAATCTGCAGCAGACCACACAGGACTGGATGTTGTGGTTGGTACAGACACGATGGACACAGGTGTCGTGGTCATTCTTGTCGGTGAACTTCTTGCCGCACCCACAACGTTTGAAAGGTTTTTCGGAAGTGGCAGACAAACAACGGGAGGAATCACTTTAGTAATACTAACTAGGCTGAGGAAAATAAAAGATAGGAAAATCAAAGATTTGGCAGTTGACTGAAGTGGAGGTGTTCTCCGTAGAGTCAGACATGTGATGCTCGACAGTGGGATAAGAACTGGGGAGGGCGCAGGGCCATCCACGTTTATATGGGAGGGATGGCACTGGCTGATGTCATTGTTGTAGGTGGCCCCTAGTAGCCGGCTAGCTAGAAAGTTTTCCATGTGGTCCTGGTGCCTGATGACCGTAGCTCCATAGGTGTGGCTTGCTGCAAGACAAATCCTTTGAGGAAGATCAAAAATTTTGCAGAGGGTCCTGTTCAGGAGGGAAGGGATCATAAAAGGGGACAAACCAACAGCCAACTGATCTTTTCCACTTCCCAGTCTGCCAGCCACGCCCCTGCACTGAGATGTTTTGCGAGGTCTAAGCAGGGACACCATGGGCATGCTGCATAGAAGTCTGTGGGGGAACATTTTTAAAAATCACATACACACAGAAAATAAGTAAGTACCTCAGCTGGGACTTGAACCCAGGCCGCCTGGAGTACCGTTCGGATTGCGCTTCCAGCCACGCCACCAAGACAACTGGAAACTGGGCCATCCCAGAGCACATTACTCTTTCTCCAATGCACAACCTGGTGCTGCACAGATAATTACATTATCAATCACAAGAGTGTGGTGTGCACATTGATGGAACACTTACAAACAGAAGACAGAAAAAAGTAAGTGTCTCAGCTGGGATTAAAACCAGGCCACCTGGCACTTATTTCTTTCTCCTTTCTGTCTGCACGTGTTCCCTAAATGTGCACATCACACTCTTGTGACTAAAAACATTTTAAAAATAGTTTAATATATATTTAAGCAACCTATGGAAAAAAAAAATGAAAGCCACCACTCAACTAATAGGGGCCCAAGTGTAAATGCTGCTGGGAAGCGAGGGGAGTCCTGGGAGGAGCATACAGTCAGCAGCGGTAGCAGCAGTAAGGAGGACTTGGCATCTTGGAAGAGAGCTGCAGTACTGGGGAATATGGTCGTTTGGTAAGAGACCAGAAGGAAATCTGCAGTTAAGTACTAGACTATAGTTTATCATTTTTTCCCCTTCAGTGTAAAAATATTTTAAGGCATTGTAATCTTGTGCAAACTGGTTACTGATAGAGGGACCATACATTATATTTTATAGTGTAGGGTCCCAAGAAAAATGAAGAAGGCTCCTTACTCTTGAAGTTTCAGTCACTGCCATTGCCATTCCAGGTCATGCTCTCACCGCTGCGCCCTTTTCTGAAAGGCCGTCGGTTCGTGAGAAAAAAGGTGCACACATGCGCAGACCGTTCCCAGTTGTTAATCCATCTATGTGACGTATCACTGATGGGTTAACAACATTGTGATATCACATTGATGGTAAAATGTTATAAAAAGGTAGATTTCAACATATAACAACGTTCTACCATACATTATAAGTTTTTTTAGGTCTTGTAATCTTGTGCATTTTTTAGCACGTTTTAACTGGTGTGGTAATTGGTTTGGTACCTGTGTTAATTAGTTAACTAATATGGTAATTACTTCAATTAGTGTGTTAGCACAAGGTTTTAGGGGCTCCAAGCCAATTCAGTGACATAATAATAGCAACGACAATTTCAGCAACGGCTTTACAGCGACTGCAATTACAGTGCCCATGCATATGGGCGAGCACCGTAACAGTGACAATATGGCAACTGCTTACTAAAATAATCAACTCCAAGGTCATAGCTCCTTGGGGGGGGGAGGGGGGAGTATACATTTGTGGCCATTATGGTGCTCGCCCATATGCACGAGCGTCATAACTGCTGTTGCTGTAAAGTCATCACTATTTTTACTTCGCTGAACTGACATGCTACTGATCTTAGGTTCTGTGGTTATATACCTTTAATTGGTGTGGTACATATTTTAATTAGCTAATTCCAATGGTATATAGTTTTAATTGGGGTGGTATACTGGGAAATAACTGATAATGAGTCCTATGGGGAACAGTCCCACTCACATACTGTTTTATAAATATATTGTATTTGAAATGTGTCAAAATGACCACAAAAAATACTGCTCTCCGACTGGATGAATCAGATCACCTGCCATGCCTATACATACTAATAAATGTAAAATGCTGCATTTTTTAGCCAAAAGTTTTAAAAGGACGTCCATGTCTAAATGTCCCACAGCTCAGTGTGGGGCCCCCACCCCCAATTCGCGTTTTGTAACTAGATACCATATAAGAAACTTAACAAAAAAGTTATCTGATTGATCCTGCCGTCTCTCTTGCAAGCATTTTGAATCACTACTAGCAATATATAGGGGATAGGCAATTGCTTGATTCAGAACATGCCATTTTATCTTCATGAGTGAAGTGGTAGGACCATAACTTATGAGTGTAAGTGATGTCCCTCATAAGAGACGAAGACAGGCACATTCTAAGCCAGGCTATTGTGTATCCAATGTATACAATGTAATTAAAATTGTAAATATTTTATATTAGTTTTTTGGTAAGTAAAAGTGAGTTTTTTTTCTTGACCATGCCATCTCTGTTTTGAATCAAGAGCCTCTAGGGGTGCATTCCGAAAGCTCCCACAGCTAATGTCAGAGCCAGGGAGCAGCTACCGGAGCATGTATTGTAAGTCCTTATAGATGGAGCTATGAACAGCTCTGGTTTGTGATTTACTGGTCCCAGTGTTATATCAAGACCAAGTATAGAATAACAGTCATCTGTCAGGCTATACCTTGTCATGGTATAGCACCAGGACCAGTAAATCATAAACTGGAGCCATCAATAGTTCCATCTATAAGGACTTACAATATACACTCCCACAGCTGCTCCCTGGTCTGATGTCAGTCACGGAATATTCACTTCACTCATGTAGATAAATGGCATATTCTTGGTCAGGCCATTGCCTATCGCCTATACATCGATAGGAGAAGAGTAGGAATAATGTGTAAAAATTCACATGACTCCAGCAGTGGTTATGGGAAGGGGAGCTTTCTGGTATGAGGGATGTAACCAGTGGGGTCTCGCAGGAGTCAGTGCTTAGCCCAGTGTTATTCAATTTGTTCATTAATTACACTGGAGATCGCACCAAAGGGAAAGTCTGCCTCTCTGTGGACAACACCAAGCTCTGTGGGAGGGTGGACATGGATGAAGGGGTTGCAAGACCTACAGGAAGACCTAGTGAAGATGGACATGTGGTCTGCCATTTGGGAGCTGGGGTTCAATGCTAGGAAAAGCAAGGTTATGCACATAGGATAGAGAAGTAAAAAACGATAGCCAAATACAATCTTGGGTGAGGGTCAAGGTCACTATATCGGAGGAGAAAAAGACCTGGGGATAGCAAATATCAGTGACCTAAAGTAGGCTATACAGTGTAGAAAGGCTGTGGCCAAGGCTAGTATAATGCTGGGCTGCATTGCTACAGGGTTCATGAGAAGGGAGGAGGTTATTCTGCTGCTGTACAGATCCCTGGTGTGACCAAATCTGAAGTATGATCCTGAGAAAGGATATCAACCAGCTTGAGACAGTGCAAAGAACGTCAACAAATGGTTCAGGGACAGCATGACAGGGCATATGAGGACTGACTGCTAGAACTCAACATGTACTCACCTGAGGAGAGAAGGAGGAGAAGGAACATGACCGAAACCTTCAAGCACCTGAAATTTATAAACAAGGTGAACATCAGGGACCTTTTCAATCTTAGTGATAAGACCACAAGGGGGCACTATCACAAACTGGCGGGGGAGGGTTCAAGAAGACGATCAGGAGATGTTTCTTTACAGAACAGGTGGTGGCAGAGAGGAATGAGCTCCTCTCTGATGTAGTCAATCAGAAGATGGTGGGGGGGCTCAAGAAGGGGTGGGAGAAGGTTGACAGGAAGGGGGTGGGACCCATTGTAATCTCTACAGCAAGCACTTCACAATCGAGCAGACTTGATAGACCATAAGGATTTCTTCTGCTGGCTTATTTGTATGTTCTCATTTGTTTTCCCAGTCTCCTACAGGAACTTTTTACCAATCTCCTGGGGGCTAATTCAATTAGAAAAGTGCTGATGAAGTCAGTATGTTGCAGCACTGCAGGATCTCATCGGGGGGGGGGGTGAGAATATACAAGTACTATTGTAGGATTATTGCTCTGCCCAGTAAAGGGGCCATGCAGTACACCCTGCCGAACATTGAAACACTGGTCACTTAGGGTTATTAATATTATTAATAAAAGACTGTTACAGAACATTTACTCTACTAACAGTATAATTATTACACACAAACATTTACTGCAAGTGTGCATTGCTTCATCTGGTAAAAACTGCAACTCAAAGCAATTTACATTTGAGTCAGAACAAACAAAAAAAGTTTCCAAAGAATTCTTACCCCAGAGGCTGTTTCCAGTGCAGAGGCAAGCATCAAGAAAGCATCATTTTTTCCATAGCTGATACAAAAAGGCCTTAGAAAGCAAAACATTCAAAACTATTCTTTACAGTACAGTGTTTCCAGCAAGCGATTTTTCATTCACTGCTGCTAGCCTGCTGTAGTCTTGCTCAGGCATCGGACATGAAAGAACTACAGAACACTGCCTTCTGTATGCAAATCAGAGAATGGAGCCCAGCAACCAAGACAGCAGCCGACCAAATGCATCATAACTAACTACTAGCTCCGTGTTTTCATTGGGAGTGCAGCACTTAGCTGAAGGCCATCAGCTCAGTTCCACTTTAAGACAGGGACAGACATTTCTGACGGTCGATCACAGCACTGGCAGTTTGCCAACACTGCAGGAGGAGAAGTGAAGTGATTTAGGGTGAAAATTATTCAAATTAGTTTTTTCAGGCTTTGGGTACTGCGGCATCTGTCCTCTCCTGATGCCTTCTCTTATTTACCTTGGGTTGCCAAGGGCTGAGCCTATTCAGTATTACTCTTCGGCCCCACATGGCTGCATTTCAAAGAAAATAAAAGGCACCTCTGACTTGCAGTCTCTTGAGTGCTAAGGTTCTCAGTGTGCGTTAGTCCTGCTTGCATTTTCTGTTACAGATATTTTAAGAACTCACATTCATTCAATGCTATCACTGTCTCCTTGGGTTCCCAACAGTTAAAAAATAAAAAATAAAAACACACTGAGAACACCAAAATGATGAGGCTGGAAATTACAGTAGCCTTTGACTATGAAATCAGTGCTTTAGGCTACCACAATGTAAAAATGGTAGCGAATATGTGTCATTTTTTCAGGATGAATTCACAGGCCCATACTCATGAGACTTTGGTATTTATTAAGCACTTACTGTCTTGCTTTATTTGACCCTGCCATTCATGAAGCACTGTTGAAGTGTTACCTTTGTTTGATTTAGCTTTACTTTACTCTGGTGTTCTTTTACTCCACTCTACTAAAGGGTAGTATGGCGTCAGGAGTAGAGTAAAGCTACAGGATGAAAAAAATAAATAACCACAACATAACTGAGAAGAGGCTTCATTAATAGCAGGGTAAAATAAAACCGTTAATGCCCTGGAAAACTGATTCATGAATATGGGCTATTGTTTTAATGAAAGTACCTAGTTAGCCATTAGCACTTTACAACATGTAGCCCAGTGGTGTTGGCTGGTGGTGTGCTGCACCACCACATGGGACAACCAGAATCCCATTCTCTATCCTGAGTCCACCCCCACCATGGTCTGTGGAGTCTAGGGGTGATGTGAAGGCATCAAGCTCAATCTCTAAGGTGGGGGGGGTGAGCTGGCCTGGTCACTTGTGAGGTGCATCCTATGGCAGGAGTAGAGAGAGTCTTGATGTCATGGGTGAACACACAATGTCGACTATACACTGCCATCACAAAAGTGTGGCGGACAGCCACTGGCGGTTGCCAGGGTGGTGGGTAGGTTGAATAGGAGGCATACCCGCCATGACAGAATGATGAGTGCACTGATCCACCCATCTCAAAAGCCATGACAGCCTCATCATCCTTCCCTCACAGCCTTAGAAGACGTGGAAGATGGTGGGAAATGCACACTGGCCATCAGGCTCTACCTGAAGGAGGTAACCTGCCGAGCACCACTGGATAAGGCAGGGCTCTGGACTGGAGCCACCCAAGGTAAGTAGTGTGTGACAGGGGAGCAACTGGAGACAGGCGAGCCTGATGAGGAGGAAGAGTGGAGATCCAGCCATGTGGCAGAGGTAAAACAAAGAATAATTTGTAATAAAAACTGGCTGAGGCATGTTGTGCTACCAAATGGGAGACCCAGGACTGTTTCCAGGGCTATGTGTCATGGGCTAACAAGAGAGGATGCAGCAGCTAGGGGCATGTTCTCCTTTATGGTGGAGAGGGGGGAGTGGTTCCAATCAGGGCAGGATTGACTCCTAGTGGCAAACTGGAACAATGCAGGAACCAACTAGCACAGATGGAATGGAAGGAATGCCAGCAAGGACATTCATCCATGTTGGTGACCTGGGGGGAGGTGCCTAAAACCACAAATGAAGGTGTGCAGTCATCCCCAACCTTCACATCACAACATTGAACTGCAAGGTATCTGAAGCTGGTAGTAGCTTAGAGGTACCCTAACACCATGGCTAGTGTAAGAGCAACTGGTTGCAAGAGGCAAGTAGATAATTTGGACACCAGACTGTATAGTGAATGTGCGTGTGTGTGTGTGTGTGTGTTTGTGTATACAACTAGTATGAAAAAAATGACACTCACTGCACTGGCATCTAATTTAATTGTCAAATGCCTGAAATAATGTTAAGTTTGGGTTCTCCAAATGTGACTTAGAAATCTATAATCTCACTGGACTATTTAATTATAAAGCATGCTACTAATCTTTCTTGCTTGACTGTTCATTTTGCAACCAGAGTCCTCTCTGCTCTTGATTATGGGCCACCTCCTCCTAGGTTTAATGAAGACCACTACTCACAAAAGTATTTAATACAATGATTTCATTGTCTCAGACTGTCTAACATCCATGCAGCACAGCTGTTCAACTTCATTTACCATACAGCCTTACATCACAACTGACATACTGCTATAAACATACACTTTTAATCAAATCTGCATGTCTCTCAAAACTGCGTAACGGAACACACAACATCTTGTTGCAACATGATGCTCAAGCAGGTGGAATGCTAGTGTAGCGTAACTCGCTCACAATTGCCACTGCTGGCATTTATTTATTTAGTTAGTTTTTGGTAACCGGGTAAGTGCAATAGCCAAGAAATGACTATTTTCAGGCACGACCTGGGAGAGTACAACAATCATAAACAAATACATAGCATGAGTGCAAGAAAACTACATATATCACAGGTCAAACAGTCAGTAAAAATTATACATTCAGCCCGATAACATAACATGACATCAAAATTCACACAGAGTCAGGGTAAATAATTTGCACAGTAAAGGAGAAATAATCCAACAAGGTAATAAGGAATATTGATTAAAATTGGCCACAACAGTGAAGACATTCATGAGTCAGAACATCAAGGCAAGGGCAAGTTCCTGGCTGGGCAGGATGCATCATCATGCCCTACAAGGCAAGACTCCGTATTAAGAGGGGAGGCAAGATTGTACAGATGACAGATGACATTGAGAATAGTTACTTTTGTTAACTATTTAACAATAAAAAAACATAGCTAGTCCCCTTATTACCTCGCCTTCAGTATCTGGTAAAGTTAAAGTTGAGGCTAAAGATGTATTGGAGTGACTGAATAAACTCAATATAAATAAATCCCCAGGCCCAGATAACATGCACCCTAGAATTTTGGCTGAGCTTTCAGAAAATCTGACACCTTCGCTGACATATATTTTTCAACAATCTTAAGATTTGCGTGAAGTCGTGCAAAGTTGGAAAGACGCAGTTGTAGTACCAATTCTAAAAAAAGGCGCCAAGACTAACCCAGAACATTTCCGTCCTGTTAGCCTCACTTCCATGATATGCAAAATCTTGGAGGGTATAATAAAAGATAAAATCTTATTACATCTGAAAGCTACAAATTTGGTAGATTCTACCCAACATGGATTCATGGGCTCATGTCAGACAAATATTTATCCTTGTATGAGAGACTGAGTAAGGCCTTGAACAATGGGGACACAGTAGATGTGGCCTTACTCGATTTCTCCAAGGCGTTCGATAAACTGTCACGTGATGAATTAATAATCATACCTGAACAAACAGAATTGGATGCCAGTTTTTTAAATTGGATTACCTCATGGTTGAGAGGGAAGAGACAGAGAGTGACCATTAATGGAGTCTTATTGGACTAGGCAGATGTGATGAATGGGGTTCCGCAAGGCTCCATTTTGGGACACTGTCTTTTTAATATATATATGTATATATAAAATACAAAATCACACATGCCCCCACAATGCAAAGCATCATGGGCTACATATGCAAATCACCACAGAATGTTATGCTGATCCAACTTTAAGCAGAATTGCATGGTGCCGAAAGGCCTCTCACATAGTTTGCAAAGGGTGCTAACAGAAGACATAGACACGTGTTTTGTCCTACCAGGACTCATCAGTATGCCTCGTCTGTTTGACACCCCAGTGGAATGGACCAGCTACCCTTAAGGCAGTGTGCCTTGGATATATTGTGGTGAACCCATTAAAATAAAAACTATTTAAAGACAAAAAGAACCTCTGTCATAAACACTGAGGCAAGGAGTTACCAAGGTATTGTGGGGGCATATGTGATTTTGTATTTTCTTGAAACTTGGCTTCCCAGCCAAATGCCCTTCGGGGTAACCCTTGCCTCAGTGTTTGCGCACGGAGGTTCTTTGTCTATGTATATATAACCTCACTGAAATGTGATCAGGCTAGTATTTGGCTAACTAAGTTTGCCAATAACTGTAGAACTGGGACAATAGTTAATACCAGCGAGGATGGCATTGCCACGCAAAATGCCCTTACTGACATAGGCAATTGGACAAACAAACACAAAATGGAACTAAATGTGAACAAATGCACCATAATGCATTTGGGAAGACAGATTCATAATACATTTTATAAGATGTTAAATAAAATATTACCTATTACTAGTGAGGAACATGATTTAGGGATAATCATAACCTCTGACCTCCATTCAGCTCACATTGTAGTATCATTGCTAAAAAAAGCTAACCAAAACTTAAACTGTATTCTAAGAGATATTAAAAGTAGAGATAAAAAAGTCATCATCCCCTTATACCAGGCATTGGTACGGCCCCACTTGGAGTATGGAGCCCAAGTATGGGCTCTATACAAGAGGGGCGACATTTTAAAGCCGGAAAGGATACAGAGCAGGGCTACAAAGTCAATAATGGGATATAGCGATATGACATATTCAGAAAGACTTGAGGATCTAGATATGTGTACCTTACAATATAGGAGATCTAGGAGGGGTATGTGTATGACTTTTAGAGCATTACATGATAATACAATGCTGTTTGATTATGGTCTTACATTAAAAGAATCCTTATACAACATCAGGGAGTCACCTTTTTCAATTAGCAGCAGATAGATGGAATCTATTAAAGAGAAAATACTGGTTTAGTCAAAGAGTGGTCAACCTGTGGAATAGTTTACCAAGTGAAGTGGTTGCAAGTACTTCAATGGAGTTATTCAAGAAGAGGTTGGATAATTTTTGTTTAAATAAATATGGGATAGTTTAATTCAAGGCAAGTAACTAAAGGACACAAGTCTATTTCTGCTTTAAAATCATATGAAAGATACTGCAAACATATACTTATTGGTTACATAATTTAATACACAGTTCACACACACTCAAACACCGTAACATATGGGTAATAATACACGTGTGCATTATTACCCAAGTATTAAATAGTTTGCTTTGCGCTCAAAATAAACAAGCCTGCAGTGGGTTGCTGACCTCTCAAAAATGCCCTCATGCCATAAAATCTAAGCACAGAGTGGTTTTGCAAATACTCTTGAAACAGCTACCACAGTTTCACGAAAATAAGCTCTTACAGCTCTCAATGCAGTATGTTATACATTCTGAGGCAGATTTCTGTCAGAGTTGGAATCACCATGTAAGAGAGAGAGAGAGAGAGAGAGAGACTGCAAAACAAAGTAGTCCACAAAACACCCAGGTCCATTTTTGCTGGTTTAATGTACTAAAACAAAGTATTTGAGAGAAGTCCAGAAAAAGACAGTCTGTCACCCTGCTGTGAAAGCAGAATTTCCTTCTTCAAAAACGGTGCTGCATATGGGGGACAAGAACCCCAGGAAGGAATACTGGATGGGAGGAGGTAAGTTGGCCACTATTTCAGAGGAAAGGGACCTGGGAGACATCATAAGTGACTCCCTAAAACAAAGAAGTTAATGTAACAAGACCTACAGTAAGGCAACCAGAAGGCTGGGGTGTATTGGTGAGGTTTCAATAGCAAAAGAAACGAGGTAATACTACCCCTCTGTAGATCACTGGTGAGACCCCATCTGGAATACCATGCCCAAGTTCTGGAGTCCTCACCTGAGGACATACACAGACACAGGCTGGAAACGGTGCAGCATAGAGTAACCAAAATGATTTAGGGCTAACAGGGTATATCCTATGAGAATAAACCCTGAGCATGTACTCACTGGAGGCCAAAAGAGTGAGTCTGTGTGTGTGTGTTGGGGGGGAGGGGATCATTTATTTATTTATTAGCTTTTGGTAACCGGGTAAGAGCACTAGGCATCAATCCTGCCTATTTTCAGGCACAAACCGGGAAAGTACAACAAAATAATACAATGACAACATCATCAACAAGACAGTAAAAATAATACAGGTACAACAATATGGGAGAAACCTATAGGATATAAGCAGTAAACAGTACTGATAGAGGCCGTCATGTTCTGAAAGAAAAAAACAAGGTAAACTGTGAGGAACAGTTTAGCAGGAATGATGGGTTGAAAACAAGGGGACATTAATGTAAGCTACTTGGGGGGGGCGGTTTAGGAGGGATGTAAGAAGTTTTACTTTATGGAGAGAGTAACTGAGCCATACAACAGCCTGTTGGCACAGGTGGTGAGCACAAAAACCAATAATGGTTTCAAGCACGGCTGAGACAGAGTAAAGGGCTCAGCAGTTACTCAGGGGGTAGAAGTAAGGCAGGCAACGAGGTGGGAGACAAGGGTGAAAACCCCATCTAGACAATAGGTCATGGGGTACAGCAAGATAAACTTGGCAGACTGAATAAAGCAATGGTCTTTATATACTGACATTTTCTCTGTTTCCATACGTTTTTAGGTAAATGGATTCTGGTGAGTCAGGAGCAAGTAGAGGCCTAAAACAGAGCAGGGGTTCCTGTCACCTTGCCAATTGCCTAGTAATAGAGCGGGCTGGGTCAGTCTGTTAGGCAGGCAGATTGTTTTAACAGCTGGGGTTGGCAGAAAAACAATGTGCATCTCTAAGAGAAATTCACTGACTGTTAAGGAAATCCTCCCTCAACACACACAACTTCGTGAAGCTCCTTTGGCTGACTTTTAAACTGTATTATTTTGCTCAGTTACATCCTCCTCGCACCAGCAATTATAAAAACAAAACATGGGGACTGGTTTAAAGGTTTTTGGGTTTTCTATGTTGTTTAACCAGTGAAATGTGTGCTGTCTGTATAAACCTGTCAAAACTTCGCTCTTGAGGTTAATATACAGCACACACCTCAGGTGTGTAAAAAACACTCATAATACACCAGTCCCAATCCATTATTCTCTATATAATTATGGAGTAGCATTCTTTTTTTTTTTTTTTTTTTAACTCTGTTTATGCACCATCCTCAGGGAACTCTCTCTCTGGCAGCCTTCACCTCATCCCAAGCTCTACCTCCCACCTGAGACACCTCCATCTCCTCACACCAGCCCAATGACGCCCCCCGGCTCTGAACCCCCCCCCTGAGGTGGGGCTGCCCTAAACATCCAGGCACTCTATCTACAATCTAGTATTTCAGACTGGGCGATCGGCCTGGAGAGGAGAGTTTGGTATTGGGAGTGTGGCCTGGCAGGGGCAGAGGTGCCTTCACTATCCCTGAGGATGGGGAATTTTACTCACATTGGTCCCTCCCCCTTGGCTCGGACATGCAATGTGTCCAGCATGGCCCTTGGTTGCTGTACCCTCAGCCACCACCAGGATCCACCAGAGTCCAGGATCGATGCCCCCCTCCCTCCCAGGAGAGCAGTCCTCCAGATGCTCAATCCTCTCCTTCCCTGCCGATCCCCGGCGGCACGAGTTCACTCGCGAATCCAGGTCACCGGCATGGGGCGAGGTGTGGCGTCCAGCACCTCAACCCTCAGCGCCATAGGGCTGGCCTATGACTAGCATTCTTAATGCTTAAATAATCAGCTTGCAATTTTGCTTTAAATCCAGGCAGTTGTAACAGACAGCTGTCAATCAAGCTTGCTCTAGTAGCAGTGTGTGCAGTAGTCCCACAACTGCCACCAGTTTGGCACCTGTTTAAACAATGACATTTTTTTTGAACTTGAAATAATTTTATTTAATAAACAGAGAAGAGAATACCAATACATCTTAATATTCATTAGTCACATCCTTTCTAAGAATACATACAAATATTTCAGGGTTTACTTGAGGTTATTTTTAAACAGAGTTCATTCAATTGTCCATTTTGCTTCTTCTCCTCGGTTACTTTACTGTAAAGACTATAAAACAATGGATGTCTCTATCATAATTGTAAACCTTCATGACCAGTCTTAATCATAAACTTCTACTATCTTGTTCTCACTTAATAAAAGTTCACTACCCTGTTCTCTGTGGAAGAATCTTTTTTCCTCAATAATCTTTTTAAGGGTTGTAACAACTTAGGGTCCTACCATGTCAGGGGGGAAACCCCCTCTTTCTCCAAAGTCTCCATTTGTAGACATAATATAGAAATGGCACTTGAGGTACAGCCTCAGGTAATCAATTATATCCCAAACTTTTGCTGCCTGCCATTTTCTTAGGCCTGCAGCATCTGCTCTAGGACAGGGGTACCCACTTTTTCTTCTATGTGAACCATGAACGGGAGCCATCTAGCATTAAATGTCTCTGTGGTCAATCTTAACCTGGCTGTAATGGCCTCCATACTCTTCATTTGATTAATGTTATTGTACCACTGAGTCATCGAGGGTGGGTCCTCCCTGAGCCACTTCTGGGTGAGGGACTTCAAGGCTGCCGCCACCAGTACATAAAGTAGATACTTTTCAGTTTGTTTTGTCAGCTCTGTTGGGGGCAGTCCAAGTACCAAGTTTTCAAATTCTAATATTGTCTTCAGGGAGAGGATTTTAGTTATCTCTTTAGATATTGCTAACCAATAAGATGATATTTGGGTACAGGCCCAAAAAATATGGTGGTGTGTTCCCTTGAGCCTGCAATTTCTCCACCCCCCCATCCGATGAAGGGGAGGTATAATGATCCGAGACTGCTGGAGTCCTAAAGAACCTAATGTTGACTTTCCATCTAAATTCTCTCCAGGAGGGAGAGCTCGTTGTTTGTTGAACTCCCCTCCCGATAACCCTCCATTTATTCTCCTGAATATCATGACCTGATTCGGCATTCCAGTGGTCTGTTACCCTCTGAATGGCCAATGTGCCACTATCTTCCATAAGTGTTTTATATATTTGAGAGATATACATCTTGATGTCCTGTGAGATAATCCTCCGGTAGGTTAGTATTACAGGGGTTGCTGGGCAATGCGCCAGCTCTGTTAGGCCTATGTTGTTCTGTATGTAGTGGATGCATTGGATGTATCTGAACACATCTGTCTCCTTTAAGGTAAACTCGCCTCACATCTCTGTGAATGATTTAAGACGGTCTGCTTCCAAAAACTGCCTTGGGTATTTCAGTCCCTTGATTGCCCAGTCCGTCAAGCAGGCAACTCCGCTATGGGCAGGAAAGCCCGGCATGTTGTATAGGGGAAGATATTCCCACACTGGTCTTATTATTTCCCATTCCTGTCTGGCTTTCAGCCACATTGACATAGTATGCTGAGTCAAGGTATTTCTTAGCTTTTTTAACTCCTTGGGGAAAATTCTCCAAGGTAGTAAGCTGAGGGGGCCCAACTGACAGTCTTCCTCTTCTATCTCTCGCCAGCCATGACTCTTCCCACACATCAACATTTTAATAACTGGCAGTAATTGGGCGGCCAAGTAATATTTGAGGAAGTCTGGGAGTCCCATCCCCCCTCTTTCCTTATGTTCTATTAGTATGTCCCACCGAATTCTTGGTCTTTTCCCTGCCCAGATGAAGTCTGATACTTTTTTCTTTAAATCCTTCCAGTCTTTGTTGGGGATAGGTGGAGGAGACTGATGTAAAGAAACAAAAAACCGGGGAGAATGTTTACCTTAACTGTTTCTATTCTGTTTGTGAATGTGAAGGGAAGAATAGATCTCCTGTTTATGTCAGCGTATATCTGCTGTTTTAATGGGCCATAGTTGTTTTTATAGGTTAGTTTTGCTTGGACAGGGATATAAATTCCTAGGTATCTAATTTTAGTATCCACCCATTTAAAGGGGATCTTTTCTCTCAAGCTCTGATCTGGAGCTCTCCCTAAGGTCAATACCTCCGATTTTTCCTTATTAACCCTACAACCCGAGATGTCTCCAAAACTCTTCAGTAAATCTAACAAGTGCGAAAGTGAGGTTTCTGGGTCGCTCAGGATAATTAGGGTATCATCCGCGTAGAGTGATATTTTATGGTTAGTGTTTTGGACTTCTATTCCTTTTATCTCCTGACTCTGTCGTATGACCTGGGCCAAAGGCTCCATGCTAATTGCGAACAGCAGGGGTGAGAGGGGGCATCCCTGTCTTGTTCCTCTTCCAATTTTAAAGGGGGGTGATAATGTGCCATTTACCCTTACCCTCGCCCGAGGACCCTGGTAACAAAGTTTTACCCATGTCAGAAAATTCCCATCAATACCCATTTTCTCTAGCACCTGAAAAAGGTACGTCCAATTTAGCCTATCAAAGGCTTTTTCTGCATCCAGAAATATTGCCAGGTCTGTTTTTGTATTGGACGCCTTCTTCTGGATGATATTTAAGAGTCGTCTTATGTTATCACTCAGCTGACGGTGTGGTATAAAGCCTGATTGGTCGGGGTGAATTAATAATTCTGTATATTTTTGTAGCTGAATGGAGAGTACTTTTGTGAGTATCTTTAGGTCCTGATTCAATAGGGCTATCGGTCTAAATGAGGAACATTTCGTATGGTCTTTCCCCACCTTTGGAATTACTGTAATTAGTGCCTGAGACCAGCTTTCAGGGATTCTACCTTCTTCCAGACACTTGTTGAAGACCTCTGCTAGTATCTGGACTACTGTGGGGCCTAGTTTTTTATAAAATTGTCTGCTCAGACCGTACGGACCAGGGGTCTTGCCCCCTGGTAACTGTTGAATAACCCCCATTATCTCTTCTGTTGAGATGGTGCAGTTTAGTTCTTGTTTCATTGCCTCTGATAGTTTGGGGAGGTTGATGGTGTTTAGAAATGTTTTCACTCTGTTTCTAGTTAGGACCTCGTCCTTTTCCTCCCTGTACAATTCTTGATAACATTTTTGGAATTGAAGTGCTATTTCTCCTGGGTCCTCCCATTTTACCCCCTGTGGCCCTGTGTCTTGTAAGAAGGGAATATATCTATCCATTTGACCTTCTCTTAACCTGAAGGCCAAGAGTTTTGATGCTCTGCCCCCCACCTCATGATATCTTTGATTTGTGAATCTCAGATATCCTTCTGCTTTCTTATCATCGAATTCTTGTAGATTTTCTCTAATTCGGGCTAATTCTTTTTGGGTCTGCCTATCATAAGGGTTGGCCTTGTGTCTTTTTTCTGCTACGGTTAAATCAACCATCAGCCTATTATAGATCGCATGTTCGTTTTTCTTTTGGGTCGAAGCATAGCTGATTATACTCCCCCTTAACACCACCTTAAGGGTATCCCACTTGAGTAATGTGGAGTGGGTTGTTTGGTTATGAACTGTTTGAAAGTCTTTAATATTTTCTTTTAATCTTTCCACAAATGTTTTATTGTTCAGAAGAGAGACATTTAGTCTCCATAAGGTTTGCTTGCTCTGAGGTAAAAGGACTAGCCCTATCGATATTGGGGCGTGATCCGATAGGGTCATATTATGTATTTCGGAACTTTTGGCCTCGTGGAGGTGAGTAACATTTGTGTAAAAGAGATCTATTTTCGAATATGATTGTTGGGGGTTTGAATAAAAAGTGTAGTCCCATTCTTTCGGGGTGGTGCACCCTCCAGATGTCTACCAGGCCCAGTTCTCTTATCATCGTGGTTAAAACCTTGGAGGCTATTCTGTTCGTGGCCTCTGTCTTCGAGGAACGTTCTCTTAATGGGTGGGGAGCAGTGTTGAAGTCCCCTCCAACCATTATTTGACCATGCGGCAGACCAGCTATTCTCTGGAAGATTTTTTCAAAAAAAAATCTCCTGTTGCCTATTTGGGACATAAATATTAATAAAATGAATGAGTTTGCCCTGTATTTTCGCCGACTACCTTACAAATCTTCCTTGCATTCCCCCCCTTCTGTTGTTTCTATTGCCAGGTGTAAACCCTTACGTACTAAAATAGCCACCCCTGCCTTTTTTGCACTGGGATGTGAGGCAGCTATCACCTTTTCCACCCAGGCTCGTCGTAGTTTAAGGTGTTCTGACATCGGTAAGTGATTTTCCTCCAGGAAACACACGTCTCCCTTCAGCTTCTTAAGTTCCTGCAACAGCCTCATACGTTTTATCGGGGAGTTTACTCCTTTAACATTATAGGAGCAAATGTTCAGGTGTGCCATCTTATTGCGTCTGGAGACTCCTGGTGGGCAATGGAAGCGATAACCTCCCTAAGTGTGTCCTCATCCTTGCATCTTCTCGTCTTCTCTGTACCCCTAACCTTGTCTCGTTCATGTTTCGATATCTCTTTCTGGATCCTAACTCTAATACAAACCCAAAACATTATAACAGGAATACAAAGTGTATAGACAAAGCCATTAACTCCTAACTTAGAGTGTTTATCAACCATTGTAATTCTATCGACTTGACCAACTTTGGTCTAACACTGTAACTAAAAAAAAAAAAACGCCAGAAAATGATGTTTTATTACTAACAAACCAACTTTTAAAATTAGCTTCCTATGTGTTACCTCTAACCCCTGTCTACCCTTGATTAAGGGACAGAAGGTAGGGTGGTAGCCTCGCTACGCTTGTGGTGCGCGTATCTCACACCCACTGTCTCTTACTAAGACTCAGAGCTGTTTTTTCCCGCTCTGAAGTTGCAGGTCACGTATCCTCGCTCAGGGACCTTATCCCCCTTCCCTGGACCCGTCCCCTCTCTCTGTAACAATGTCCCTTTTATTGTGTTTTTCTCCCCCCTTTTCGATCTATCCACCATAACATATGAAATCATTGGAAGCAGCCCCCTCCCGTACCTGGTCTGGTTTAGTCTAGGGGACCCTTCAGTATCGGTGTTTCCGTTCAATTAAGGCCTCGGTGGGGAACCAATGCCAATGCACCCGCTTCTACTCCCCATTTAGTGATCTAGACGTTTGTCCTTACCTCCCCCCCGAGTACCCACACCCCTAAGGTCATTACCCTTAAAGCTCGAGTGGAGGAGCCTTTCCCGGCCTAGTAACTTCATGCCGAGATCACCTCACCAACCCCCAGGCCTGAGAGTCGGTTACTTAAGGGTTATCCAGTAGGCCAACGAGCACCTTATCGTCCTGACACTCCACCGCATGGTGGATCCCTGGCTGCCCCCTTCTTTTCCCCCAGTCTTCTCCTTAGCTTCCTTCTCCATGATAATGGCTGCTTTCTTTGGTGGGGATGGCCGAGGGGTCGCTCTCTAAAATGCCAGGATGTTTTTCCTCTTTTCTTCCGACTTCGTTACAGTCGAATGGCTAGATCAGCTGCCCTCCCTCTCCCCCTGCGCCTCGATAGTTACGGCTCTTTTCCTCCTTGTGTCCTGGGCTCAAGAGGTAAACTGATGGGCCAGGACTAAGAACAGAAAACCCCTGCTCCCCAGCCCTGGGCCGTGTGGCAGCCACTTGACAACCCTCCACTTTAGTGCCCCGATTGTTGGTTAACTAATCCCCTAGCCTACCAAATCTCCAAGTGTGCTTCCAGGTGCGTTTATATGGATCCCGTGGCACATTACTCGGCTGGGGAGTTACCCTGCTATGTCTCTGTGCTTCCATAACTTTAAATCTGGCAGACCCCTATATCGTGGTGGGCTTCTCCGAGAGTTGGGCCTTTTTCATCCCCTAGTTACCTCCCCTTTCTCTTACATTTGCTTTGGAGCCCTTTACCCCTTCTAAATTGCTGGGTCTACCCTCTTTTTTTTTTTCCCTTAATCAATACCATCCCTCCCCCCCCCACAGGAAAAATCAAAGACCAAAGAAAAAGGTAATAATTGGGTAGTAAAACCTGTGAAGAGAGGAAGGAAAAAGAGAAAGTGATCAGCCCTCTCAGGGGCAACTTATCTGCCTAGAGTCCTATTTAGAGTTCTTTTATTACGCTTCTTTCTTCCAATTCTCTCGTTGCATTTCCACCCTACACAGCCATCACGAGCTCTCCTCTCAGCGTCGAGGGGGTGTTCCAGCTTGCTGACCCATGTTCATCCGCCCTCCTCCTGCTTCTGCTCTCTGGATGATTTTCTCCGCTTCCTTCACCATTGCTTTCGGAATAGTTCCTGGTCGCATCCTCTTAACCCCTCTGCCTATGGTATGCCATACATTTTGCTGAAGTCTTCTCTCGTATGCCTCTAGCTCTAGGTCTGGCAGTGCAATGCCCCATTCCTTCAACAGTGGAGTGGCTTCTAATATATTTTCAAAGGTTCTCGGGCCTGTTTCCAGATGGACCCTTAACCTGGCTGGGAATAGCAGCTGTGCCTTTACTTTTTTCTTCTCCCTAACCTCTTTCAGAACCACTTTAGCTTTAAGCCTTTCTTGTTGTAATGCTGGGGAGAAGTCCTGCTCAAAGAAAATGTTGTGCCCTTGAAACTTTAGATCTTTGAGTCGCCACGCTTCTCTAAGGATCCATTCCTTTGTTTGAAACATCACCATCCTGACTATCTACGATCGGGGTCTGGCTTCTGTAGTGGTTGGCTTCGGAACCAAGGAACGGTGGTTCTATCTATAGTTAGGTCCAGGTCAGAGGGTATTTCCAGTGTGGAGTGTAATAAATGCTGCATAAAATCTATTGTGTTCGCGTAGCCCTCCTCCACACCTTCTGGAACTCCATGGACCCGGAAATTATTTCGACGGGAGCGGTTTTCGATGTCCTCCAGTCTGGTTTGTGTTTCTCGCTCCTTTTATAACAGGTACAGGAGAACTTTATTGTCGGTATCTTGTAATTCTGTTATTTATGTGATTTTGGCTGTGTTTTCTGCCACTTTACCGTCTATTTTTCTTACATCTTGACGCAAGTCGGCTAATGAGGATTCTATTTTCTGCACCGATGATAGTATTTTTTGAAGAGTTCTCTCAGCCCTCCTCAGAAGCAATAGTTCGCTGTCCTCTGTGTCAACTGAAGACTCCGAGAGATTGCGTTCTCTCCGTGAACAGGCCACATAGCCCTCCCTGCCCTCGTCCATAGTCAACTGTTTTAGCTTCGTTTGGGAGTTGTTTTTCGCCATTTTCGGTTTGTTACTTCTCGTAGTCATTGTGGAATAGATCTTTACTCTTTGAAAATCCGTAGTATGTAATTTATGGGGGGGATTTTGTTTGATCTTTGTGGACGGGTCCCGGAGCTCTGCCGTCTAGTGTCCCATCCCTCCCGTGACGTCACCGGAAGTCCCTCAAACAATGAAGTTTAACATTCTGCTGTTTTCCTCTATGTACATGAGTTCCGCTAGTAGAAGTTTACAGCATAATTTTATCTTATTTTTATTCATTCCAAGCTAAACACCGAAACCAATCATTTATTAAACATGTTCATTGGGGAAGGGGGCTACAGAGCCATCTTCTTGGTAGGACGCTCCTCAAATGGGCCTTCCACCTGATACTCTGAATTCTGCAGATTGAACCAACAATACTGAATAATTTGACAGCTCTGAATTCCTGAGATTGTCTAGAGTGGAAAGGTACCACACTAGAGCATGGGATGCCCAAAAACACAGCAGCAGGGTGGTTCAAAATCTGGGCCACAGAAGTGGGAGAAGGCAATGGACCCCTCAGGCTACATCAGAGCCAGCAGTTCAAAATCTACCACAGTGCCTCCCTGGCAAACGTTCTTGGACTCTATAAGAGTAACAGATTTGAAATGAGAGGTCCCTGCCAAAACTTGATAATCATGACTATCAGCCCACAGATCTAACAACCCTACTCACCAATGCCAAAGACTGTTTAACCACAACTCTCTCCATAGTCACAACTCTGATGCAATAAAAAGTACAGTCATATAAGAACTTACTGTAACAGTGGATCTTTGAGAGAAGCTCTTGCAGCAGGCCACACCGATAGCACTAAGCCACCAGGCACCAGGACCACACGGAAAACTTCTAGCTAGCAGTCTACCATGGGGGACTGCCCCCGCTGACAGTCAACTGACATCAGCAAAGCCTATATAGGAGGGTGGTCCCCCCCACACCACCTCAGTTCTCCCGCTAGAGACCCCATACAGGCAGCTGAAGGAGAACCGAGAAGGTCTCCTGAGAGGCAAAAGACAGGCAGAAGGTCAACGGAGAAGGAACAGCAGAGGGAAGAAGGGAGGGAAATTAGAACTTGCTGCAAGAGCTTCTCTTGAAGATCTACTGTTACGGCAAGTTCTTATGTACCTGTACTATCTTACTTCGAGGAAGGCTCTTGCAGCAGGCTACTCTGGTAGGACTGAATCCCAGACACTACCAGTTATTAACAGGATAACACCACCAGGAGGAGGACAAGCTAGTAGTCAAGAGCTCATGGCAGAAGGCCTTGAAGAACTGCCAGGCCGAAATTGTCTCTATGCCTAGAGGCGATGTTCAGATTGTAATGCTTGCTGAAGGTGTGGACAGAACTCTAGGTGGCAGATGCACAGATGTCCATAGCAGACACATTTCTGAAGCAAGACGTGGAAGCAGCCATACTCCTGGTGGAATGGCCTTTGTCCACCTCTTGAAGGGGTTTGTTGTACTTGTGGTAGCAATAAACAATGCAATTTGCTAGCCACATAGACAAACAATGTTTGGAAACAGGAGTGCCCTCTCTCTTTGGGACAAATGAAACAAACAACTGATCAGTTTTCCTCAAAGACTTGGTGCGGTTCATGTAATACCGCAACATTCAGTGAGCATCCAAAGTATGGAGCAACGCCTCCCCCTAATTAGAATACTCGGGGAAAATAAACTGGTAGGTGGATGGATTGATTTAAAGTAAACTCCAACACCATCTTAGGTAAAAACTTAGGATTAGTAAGAAAAGACACCCTGTCTTTGTGAAAAAAACAAATAAGGTTCCTTATTCATATGAGCCTATAGCGCAGAAATCCTTCGACAGACAGCACAGTTCACAACTGCAAAGGGAAGTAAAGCGAGTCTCTCCAACATAAAGTTGAGGTTCCAGGGAGGGACCGTGGTCCCAAATGGAAGATTTCAGATGCAAAATGCCCGCAGAATGTGTGGGACACTTCATGCTGGGCAACAGCTTTGCCGTCAATAGGTCCATGGTATGCAGAGATGATGGAAAGGTGCACCTTAAGGGAAGAGTATCCCAGGCCTGAATTTGAAAGGAAAAGGAGGTACTCCAACACCTGATTCACTGGGCAGGTGAAAGGATCCACATGGCAAGCAGCAGCCCAAATGGAGAAGTACTTCCATTTCATAGCATAAGCGGCCTTGATGGAGGGTTTCCTGGCTGCCATCTGGATGTCAGCAACCCCAGAAGACAACCCACAGCAGGCACAGCTAGGTCCACAGGAGCCAAGCATGGAAATGCAGGGACTTGAGGTCTGGATGGACCAGGGTGCCTTGGTCCTGGGACAGCAAGCCTGTGCACAGGGGCAAGGGCACCGGAGGTTCCATGGCTAGCTACTGTAGCAGGGGAAACCAAATCTGGCATGGCGAGAAGGCAGCTATGAGATTCATCTCGGCTCCTTCCAACTGGAGCTTGTGCAGAACCCTCTGCTGGAGCAGGAAGGGAGGGAAGGCATACAGAAACCTCCCTTTCCAAGACAGGAACAATGCTTCTCACCAAAAACCCCAGGCCCAGGATCGAGCGAGCAAAAAAGTGACAGTTTTGCGTTAAGTGGGTATGAAAAGAGGTCCATCTCTGGATGGCCCCACCTGTCGAAGAGATCTTCGACCACCGAGGTTAGAAGCTCCCACTCATGAGCCTGTGACCTGCAGCAGCTGGGACTGTCGGCCAAGTTACTTTTGGACACCTGGAACATGCACTGCAGAGAGCTCCAGATAGTGTTTGATGGCCCAGAACTAAACTCTCATCACCTCCCAACACAAGGGCTAGGAATGGGTCCCACCTACTTGTCAATGTAGTACACCACACACATGTTGTCCGTCTGCACTAGCAGCAGACTGGGAAGAAGACAAGTCTGAAATACTTGCAGGGAGTAAAGGACCGTTCGCATCTCCAGGATGTTGATGTGGAGACCTGCTCCACTTTGACCAGGTACCCTGGGTATGATGCTCAGCCAGATGAGCACCCAGGCCAGGCCAGACACATCTGTCATGAGAACCTGTTGGGGGGGGGATCAGGAGCTGAAAGGAGACTCCCCAAAAGAGGTTGGCTTGGTCCAGCCACCAAGACAGAGTCCTCCGGACCGGGGTCGGATATCAGAACCAATATGTCCAGGTCATTGGTACGCATATCCCACTGGACCCTCAAAGTCCACTGAGAAACCCACATATGCAGTCAGGCCAAGGGGACCATAGCGATTGCTGCCACCAAATGGCCCAGAAACCAAAGGAATACTGTGGCTGGGACCTGCCGACTGGAGGAAACCAGATGGGCCTGCTCCATCAGTTGCTCCACCCTGTCCTCGAGCAAAAGACCTTGCCCTGACTGGTGTCCAGGATTGTCCCTATGTTCTAAAAGCACTGGCAAGGAGAAAGGCAGAACTTCAGCAGATTTATGGTGATCCCCAAGACCTGGAAAAGACTGAAGGTTGATTCCAGGGTTTGAAGCCAATGTTCCCTGGAGGGGGTTGCAAGCAGCCAGTCATCCAGGTAGGAAAACACACAGAAGCCCTGCCTCCTCAATGCTGCAGCCATCACTGCCAGGCATTTGGTAAATACCCAGGCAGCCAAGGAAAGGCCAAAGGGGAGGGTCTGAAACTGATAATGGGCTCCCTGAAAAAAGAAGCGGAGGAAGGGTCGATGGGCCGGAGAGACACGGATGTGTAGGTCGGTATCCTGCATATCTAGAGAACAGAGCCAGTCCCCCTGGTGCAAATGGGGCAATGGTCCCTGAAGGGTGACCATCCTGAAGCACTTGTACTCATTGCACAGATTCAGATGACTCTGGTATAGGATGGGCTGAAGATCCCTGGTCTTTTTGGGGACGAGGATGAACTGGGAGCATAACCCCCTTCGCCTTTGAGCCTGAGGGATGGGTCTATGCCTCTTTTTTGAAGAACAGCCTGAATTTCCCCCCAGACCTGAGAAGGGTGTGCTAGAGTAGAAGAGTGGACAGGGGTATTTTCAGGTGGCCACTGTAGGAATTCCAGAGTGTGACAGTGAGTTATGCTCTGGAGCACCCAGTGGTCCGTGGTCACGTTCTTCCACCCATCCAGGTTCAGATGGGGGGGCGGGTAAGGAGTCTGGAGGTGGGGGTGGACATGGGCAGATGGGCAATAAGAGCTCTGGTGGCTCTGATGGCAGCAGCAGTGGGAACTGCTGTGGCCGTGTGCTTCTGCTGACCCTTGGCAGGCTGCCCCGAGCTTGCTTGCAGCAGAGCCGACGAAAGGGCTGATGTTGGCCTGTTCTAGACTGGGTGTAATAGAGCAAACGGACGGAACTGAGGGCCCCCCAGACTACTGCAGGGTAGAAATTATGTCCTGGACATCAACCCCGAAAAGGACCACCCCACAGAATGGAGCATCCAAAATATTAGCCTGCACATCTGGGGCAAAACCGGACACCCAGAGCATAGAATGGCAGCGGAGGCAGACCCCAGCAACTGCCCCATGCCCAGAGGCATCGACAGTATTATAAGCTGCCTGGAGGACATGTTTGTCGACGTCCGAGTCCGACTTCAGAAGATGGGTGAGCTTCGTCTTAATGGTGTCTTCAGGCAATGTCTGGACTAGGTCCCCGAGGACATTCTGCTATTGGACCATATGGGCCCAATAGTTCATGGTCCATATAGGCAAAGTAGTAGAGACAAAAACAAGCTTGTCAAGGTGATCCAGCTGCCTGGATTCCCGGGCTGTGTGGAGAGTACCGAGGTGCTTGGGCTTCCTAGTACGATCATGCTCTACATTAATCACCACAGAATCTGCCTTAGGGTGGCTGCCCAGAAAGGGCTTGCCCGTTGGGATATGGTACAAGTGATCTGCCTTTCTAGGTACAGGAAGGGTAGTAGAGGGGTGGGCCCAGGCTGCCTTGCTGACATCCTCACAGAAGTCAATCACAGGGGGTACCCCACAGGGAAGGCATCCCGTTGCCAGAGGTAGACAGCCAAGTGGCATCTCTCTGGATCCTGTTCCTCAGTCTCCCAGCCCATGACAGATTGGATGTGACGTATAACATCCATGAAGAATGGGTCATCGGTGGGGGGGGGGGACTTGGGCACCTCCTCAGCCTGGTCCTTTCCCTCTGAAGACTCGCTCAGAGAGGAGGAAGACCCCAACGATTTGGAGTCATCCTCTGTAGTAGTGCTATCTGGGACTGGTGTCAGAGACTGGCAATCATCCCTTCTAGAGCCTGAACTGACATCAGGTCATGCCCCTAAAGACCCCAATGTATGGGATTTGCTGGGACCAGCCCCGTCTGAATTCCAGGGCTAAAGGTGGTGGGGCAATGCCAGAGGCATGCCCTGAAGAGCGGGAGTCTGCTTTTGCATGAAAAAACACCACGGTGAAAAAAGGGCGTTGTAATCCACCTGGGGTGCTATGTTACACACCAACAGGAATGGAAGACAAGGCGTCGGTCTGTGAAACATCGGCTTATGAGCCGTCAAAGGATACCCTGGCATTGGTCCACCTGGCACCGGGTAGTGATCCGGTGATGGGTCAACAGGTGTCAGCTGCGGTGCAGGCTGTGGAAGCGGCGACGATGGTGCCAGGCCCAAAGGCTGGGGCTGCAGCAGTACAGGCGGTGGCCAGCAGACACTGGCCTAGTGAAGGGTCCACCAGCATCGGCCGTACAGGAGAAGTCGGCACCTGAGGGGGTGGAGAACCCGGAGAAGGAGGCAGAGGCAATGCTGGTGAAGAGGAGACAGCATCATCCTGATTCAGGTGTTGCCTAGCCAGATTGGCGGTGGCCCCCTGAGATGGGAGCTGATGAAGGCAGCACCAGGGCTGGGGGGGTGACAGCCATAGAGTCGCCACTCGAAAGACCAAGACCGGCCAAGCCACCTGACTGAAGCCCATGGAGGATTAGGGCTTGAGCGTCAGGGGCTGGGGATGAGAGATGAAGTCCCCTTCCCCGAAGAGCTGCTGCCGAGATAGAGATGAGGGCAGGCAATGGAGCCACCAGAAGCCCAGAGGAACAGAGGGCTGGAGGGGCTGACCCACTGCTGGAGGATGGCTCCATATGGTTGTCCATTTGTGGGGTGGCCACGACCAAGAAGCTGACTGGGCCCTTTCCCAGTGTTTGTCCCAGTGCTTATGCTTCCCAGATTTCTCTTTATGAGAAGAAGAAGTAGAGGCCCTGGAGGACTGGGCCTGTGAGGCTGAAGAGCTCCTGACTTGCAGCTCCCTTTCTGTGGTGACCAACTTCTGCTTTAAAAGATGGCTCTCCACAGTTTTTAAACAATGTCTCAGAGTGGCCTGGTTGAATTTCTGGCAGAACTTGCAGGCTTCCGTGTTGTGGCTGGGGCCTAGGCAGATCAGACATGCAGATTGGCCATCCTTTTCAGAAATCTGTTTGCCACAGGCACACTTTGTGGAGCGGTCAGAAGATGAGACTGGTGGAGGAGACAAACTCATCGAACAAAACACCAAAAATTCAACGTTTTACACTTGGAAAGAATGAAAATAAAAAAGTGTGGCAAGTGTGGGAAATGGCAGTCGACTGTAGCTGCGATATCCGCTAAGGTCCGATGTGCGTGGGTCGATGGCAGGAAAAGAACTGAGGTGGTGTGGGGGACAGCCCTCCTATACAAGCTATGCAGATGTCAGTTGACCAACGTCTACACGGTGGGTGGGGGGGGTCTCCTGTGGTAGACTACTAGCTAGAAGTTTTCCATGTAGTCCTAGTGCCTGGTGGCTTAGTCCTATGGTGTGGCCTGCTGCGGGAGCCTTTCTCGAAGTAAGATCACAAAGCTTCCGGTTTGAATAGAGGCCCTAGAAAATAACATTCGGGCTGGGAATCAGAGGCTGGTCAGCATGCCTAAAGGTGTAGAGAGGCCAAATCTACTCACTTTTCTCACCAACTGGTTGCATGACAAATTGACCTTACTGGAGGATTCTGAGTTTCGGAACATGTGGCGGGCATACTGCATCAATTCTCGAGTGGCCACCTAGAACCCCAATCAGCACTGCATGATCCTCATCAAGACTTCAGGGGCTGAGGTAAGAGATACTGTGCTGTGGCAGCCTGAGCAGCATCCCCCCTTGGAGGTCGACGGTGCCAACATCTCTGTCTGTCTGTCCATCCATTCATCCATACATCCAGACCAAAGTCTGGAAGAAGCTGTTTGATCCAGTCTACCACTGTCTCTGGGCCCTGGGAGTGATTCATTTGTTTCTGCTGCCTGCACCTTGCAGCACAGTATAAAGGGGTGCAGAACATGGCAGTACACTCATCATAAGGACACCAGCAGATGACTGGAGAGATATGAGTGAGAGTTTGCAGCTCGACTGGATACCCCTCCAGAACCTCAGGAGGAATAATCAGATGGATAGTGACTTTCTATAAGACTTTCTAACAACTTTACATACTCTGCTTATAATTGAGACTTTTCACAGACACTGCGCATTGAGACTTATACCTCTGTTTCTATGTGCCATGATACACACCATCTGGGCCTCCTTACAAACTTTTGAAACTTTCAGCCATTTGCTATTCTTTTCCTGGGACTCCTAGTTCTCACTGCATAAGTGATAAGGGCTACGGCGTTAGCTTTTTTTTTTTGTTATTTAAAATGGTGCCTGCCGCATGGCAGGAGAGGCGTCTTAGTTTTGCCCATTCCCCTTGCCGTTCTTACTAGAATCTGCACAATGTGATCCTGATGCGGTGTCTAATTTAACATTGTGTATGTGAAGGAACTCTAAGGAATACTTGAGCAGTTTACTTAAATGTATTAAAAAAACACCCTTTCTAGGAATGTGGATATGTTGTTCATCCACACTTCTTGGCATGTCAATTTTCCCTTTAATTCTTGCCAGAAGATCTTCAAACTGGCTCCTCCCACCCACTCAGGTGGTATAACCCTCAGCTCCACCCCATGACGCCGGATCTTCCTTTCCGCTGGAAGATATAGGTTGCCTTCTCTCCACTACTGCGTTTTGTAGGCCCTGGCTTCAAATTCTTCAGATCCTCTGAAGATTCGGCTCGTTTTACCTAGTGATTGCAATTTGTGCTATTTGATCATGGAAGATAAATCTTCCCCTGGTTTTTGCTGGTGCCCGTGTGGCCAGAAAATGTTGCGTACTGATCCTCATACCACCTGCATGTACTGACTGGGTGTTGGCCATGACACCCAGGCTTGCGAGATATGTCTCGCTTTCTATCCGAATGTCCTTGATGATTGTCTTGCACACCTCAAGCTGGGCAGGCCCGAGAAATGTAATCCTCCAGTGAAATCCAAAGAAGCCAGTGGGCGATCTCCATGGCTGCGGGGTCCATCGAGCAGGCCTTCGAGAAGAAGCAGCATGGGCCGCGGAACTCTCCTCTCAGCCAATTTTCGGTCCTCTCAACCTGGGCTCAGCGTTCTCGGGTTCCTTTTGGGAGTTGTGCCAATCTCACCCCACTAAGGACGAGGGACCTTTGGGCTTGCATATCTCCCAGTCCTGTAAAAAGAACAAGCAACAGAGATTCTTTGTCTCGGTTGAAATTGCTTCCTCGGCTGCTGGCTTCTCAGCTTTGCAGTCTGGTCAGTCGGCCAAGGCCTCGATCGACGATGCAGTTGAGATCACTCTCAATCCTGTTAATCTGTTGTTGCCCGATGAGGCTGACATCTTTTTGACTAGGACCCCAGTCCTGCCTCTTCTTGATGAGGAGACCCAGCCAGCTGGGAATCCCATTGAGGAACTGGTCCCTGATCCAGGAAAATCACCAGTTCCCACGGTGTCTCCTGAGCGACCTACTCGGCCAGTCCGATCGCGATCAAGATCTCAGACCCCGTCAACTGACAGGCTGAGGAAAGAGCATGAATCGTGCTAAAAAGAGGTGATGCCACCGTTCATCCTTGTCCTCCTCGGATGAGGATAGGCTTCGGAGGAAACTCTGTTGACGCTACAAGGATTTAACGTGGAAACAACTGATTCTTTCCAGGCAGAAGCCTGCTTCGGTTTCCACCCCGGCCATTACTTGGCTTTCACCTCCTAGGCCAAAGTAGATTCCACTAGAACTGGTGAAATCTGTTCCCCCACCCACACAGCCAGCTAAACCTGCCCTGGTTCAGCCAAAACCGGTCTCTCCACCGACTGTGGTGGAGCCACCACCTAAACAGCCTTCAGGAGAGACTCCTACGAAGCATGCTCGGATAGTTCTGGGTTTTCCACGTAAGCTATTGGTCATCCTTACACCTAACCACCCCAGGTGTGTAGAGGGGGACCTTGGTGACTGATTTATCTGGATTCTTCGTGTTCGTATGACAATGACCTCCACTCTCATCTGCTGAATGATGAGTCCGTTGGTAGTCAGTCGATGGAGGAGGGCCCTTTGTCATTTTTGGGGATTCTCCACCTTATCTCCGTATCTATGGGGATGCCCCTGGAACCTGTCCAGAAAAGGGTGGAGTATCCCCTTACTGATATTCTTAAAAGAGGGATACCCCCATAGAAGCCTTCCCAGTGGCCAAGGCCATTTTTAGTCCAGCTTTGGAGCTATGGCAGCACTCTGCCTCCTGTCCAGTGCCATCTGCCCGGATGGCCCGCAAGTATGCGGTGCCCACTGAGTCCCTCTCGGGGCTCAGGGAACATCCCTCAGCGGAGGGGTTAGTGACCGCTTCTGTGTTCAGATGCACAGGCAGCTCTGCTGACACTGATAGCCCTCCGGACAAGGAGTCCAAAAAACTGGACCACACTGCCAGGAAGGTCTACGCTGCCTCCTCTTTAGGCCTCCATCAGGCAAACTTGGCCGTCATCATGGCGCACTTTTCCCACGCCCTCCTGGGCTCCTTGGATGAAGTTCTCACTCACCTTCCCGCAGACCTTTGACTGTGGTCAAGCAGGTCCGGAACCAGGGCCAAGCTGTTGCCCAGCAGCAACTTCAGATAGCCTTGGATCTCGTGGACTCTTGCGCCCCTTCGGTGACAGCCATGGTTGCCATGCACCGCAGGGCTTGTCCGAGGCTTTGCACCTTTATGACAGATACCCAGCATAAACTCTCTGATGTTCCTTTCCTGGGTACTGATCTCTTCGGCCCAGGTGTGGATAGTCACCTTCAGTAAATCGAGCAGTCCAGTGCCACCTTGGACTCAGCTACTGCTGTCCAAAAAGATGCCCCTGGCTCTAAAAAGTAGCAGCAGAAGAAGCCTTTTCAGCACCCTGCTCCTGCAGCCAAGCAGCACTCCTTCCAGGGTGGGCAGCAATAGCAGGTACAGACTTGGTGCCCTCAGCCTAAGTGCGGGCCTCTACCGGCCTGCAAACATGGAGGTTGGGGTTCAGGCAGTTTCCTATCTGGACCTTCTTCCTTCAAGCCTGCCCCATGACAGGATGGGGCTGCCACCCCTGTCCCCATCACCCCAGCTCTGCGCCTCCCATGGGGGGTCTGCTCCATCACTTCCTTTCTGCCTGGTCCACTGTTACCACGGTCAGGTGGGTCTTAGAAGTGGTCTGCCTCTAGAGTTCGAGAAGTACCCTCCCAGCCAAGTCTGTGCCCCATGGGAGGAGAAAGTATCAGCCCACACTCGGTCGGCTCTGAGAGATGACATAGCCCAACCCCTCCTCAAGGAGGCAGTTGTTCGAGTGGCAGATCCTCCAGTCAACCCAGGGTTCATTTCCAGGTACTACGTGGTCCTGAAGTGGATGGAGGGCTGGCGCTCCATTCTAGATCTGCACAACCTGAATCAGTAACTCAGGCCATGCACCTTCAGGATGGTAACTGTCCCAGATCATACCATCCCTGGAGCAAAACATGTGGTTCTGCTCACTGGATCTACAGGATGCATTCTTTCATGTCCCAATCCATCCGTCCCACCAGCAGTTCCTCCGCTTCAAGAACAGAGAGAACCCTATATGAGTTCCAAGCCATGCCATTTAGCCTGTCATTGGCCCCATGGGTCTTCATCAAATGCACTGCAGTGGTGGCAGCCCATCTCAGGTGTCAAGGGGTCAAAGTGTACCTGTACCTCAATGACTGGCTCTTAGCAGGTTTCACCCAGCAAGAGGTGGTGAGGTCCAGGGACCTGGCCCTCCAGACCTGCTCAAAACTTGGCCTCCTGATCAGCGAGGCCAAGTTGGAGCTCATGCCATCTCAGGTGATATGCTTCATCAGGGCGGAGCTTCACTCTTGCTGAGCCACAGCATGGCTCCTGGCTGACAGGGTAGAGGTTCTCTCCTCCTTTGCCCAATCATTTCTGGTTGGGCATTTGCACACTGCCCGGGACTTTGTGCCTTCTGGGTTACATGGCAGCCTGCACCACCATGGTCCTCTGGGCCTCGTGCCATATGCGCCCCCCTTCAATGGGAGCTGGCCACTCAATGGACTCAGAGCCTAGGTCATTTCAACCAGCTGATCACTGTGACCCAGAAGACGTGGGACACTCTCCAGTGGTGGACCGTCCTAGATCATCTGCAGTGAGGGATCCCATTTGTCCACCCCGAGCCGATGGTCATCCTCACGACAGATGCCTCTTTCATGGTCTGGGGAGCCCACATGGGGAACAACAAGGCCCACGGGTTCTGGACCCCCGAGGAATCCAGATACCATATCAACCTGCTGGAGCTCAGAGCGGTCAGACTGGCATTGTCAGCATTCGCTCAGCAGCTTCGAGGTCAAGTGGTTCAAGTCCAGACGGACAATACCACAACCATGTACTACCTCAACAAGCAGGGCGGCATGCACTCCTGGCTGCTGTGCAGGGAAGCGCTCCACATCTGGACACTCATGAGCCGACTGGAGGTATATCTCCTAGCCATCCATCTGGCAGGAGCCTCGAATCAACTGGTGGATGCCCTCAGCCACGTAGGCGAGACATCCCACGAGTGGTCTCTCCATCCAGAAGTAGCTCACAGCCTGTTCTCCCACTGGGACAAACCAATGGTGGACCTCTTTGCCTCCAGGGAAAACACTAAGCTGAGGCTGTTTCATGCCCGCCCCCCCTCAGTGGGGATCTCTGCCGGGGATGCCTTCTCGAGGCCATAGACCCTAGGCCTCTTCTATGCCTTCCCTCCATTTCCCTTGATCCACAAGGTGCTCCTCAAGGTGAGGAGGGACTAGGCACAGGTGATCCTGGTGGCCCCAGATTGTCCCCGCCAGTTCTGGTAACCAGATCTCCTTAGCCTCAGCAACAGGCTCCCAAGCCATCTTCCAGCACACCCGGACCTGATATCTGTCAATCAGGGGAAGGTATTTCATCCGGACCTTCAATCCCTGCACCTGACAGCCTGATACCTGAGTTACTAGAGTTCCAGGCTTTGCGTCTCTCTGAGGATGTACTCACAGTAGTGGAAGCATCCAGGAAGGAGTCGATCAAAAAGTGCTATGCCTTCAAATGGAGATTTTCCATTTGATGTCAGGGCAAGGGCCTGGACCCTCTGTCCTGTCCTGTGGCTAGCATTTTAGACTACCTTTGGTCTCTGTCCAAAGGGGGTCTTCAGCCTTCAACCTTTAAGGTGCATCTGACAGCCATCTCTACTTACCGGGCACGGGCCGGTCAGCAGATGGTGGCACAGGAGAAGGTGGTCTGGCACTTTTTCCAAGGGCCTAGATCACATATTCCCTCCAGTGCGTGAATCTCCACCTCTGTAGGATTTACTGCTGGTCTTTGCTAAACTCATGGGCAAGCCATTCGAACCAATGGACAAGTGTGAGCTATCACACTTGTCATGGAAGACTGCCTTCCTGGTGGCTATCACGTCAGCTAGAAGGACTGGGGAGCTCCAGGCGCTTTCGGTGGAGTCTCCTTATCTGGTCTTCCACAGGGACAAAGTTGTCCTGTGCCCCCACCCGAAATTCCTCCCAAAGGTGGTGTCAGTGTTTCACCTTAATCAGGTATTGACTCCGCCTGTGTTCTACTCGAACTACACCTCAGATGCAGAGTACAGGCTCCATACTCTGGACCTGAGATGAGCTCTCTCCTATTACAAGGACAGAATGGTGGAAATTTGGGGTGAGGTTCACCAGTTGTTTGCCACCTATGCTGAAGCCGCTTCTGACAGACCTCCAGCAAAGCAGACGATTGGCAGATAGATTACATCTTGCACTGATCTCTGCTACAGGTTGGTGGGTAGGAAGCCTCCCGTAGAGCTAAGGGCTCATTCCACTTTCCATACCACTGCATCAGGGGCTACTTCCAGGGACATCCCTATCCAGGAAATCTGCCGGGCTACTACCTGGAAGACAGCAAACAAACACCTTCATCACCCATTACCACATCAACCTTAAGTCACACCAGGATGCTGGTTTTGGGACCTCAGTTCTCCAATTTCTGTTTCCCCAAGTAGGGGGTGTGCACCTTGCCTCCCTCCTCCCAGAGAACTGCTAGGAGTCTGCCAGGAAGTGTGGATGAACAACATATCCACGTCCCTAGAAAAACAGGTTACTCACCTGTAAAAGTAGTTCTAGGAGTAGTATATGCTGTTCATCCACACTGACCCACCCGACCTCCCCAACTGCGGCGCACAAACCTGGCTTCCAGCGGGCTAAGATCTGGCATCATGGGGTGGAGCCAAGGGTTATACCACCTGGGTGGGCGGGAGAAGCCAGCTTGAAGACCTACCGGCAAGAATTAAAGGGGAAAGGGACATGCCAAGAAGTGTGGATGAACAACATATACCACTCCTAGAACTACTGTTACAGGTAAGTAACCTGTTTTTCTAGTTTACGTCAGTTCAGAAGAATGTTTTTTTTTTTACTATATCAGTTTCAGTGTGGCGATTTGTGGTTTTAGGAGTGGGAGCTCAATGTGGGGGCATATTATCCCTGTTACTAGTTAGCTAGTTTGTATGGTTTAAATAGGAGTCACTAGAGGGCTGTGTTTTCTCCCTTATGCGCTCTCTGGTAACCCGTGAATTGAGCGACTTAATAATCGTGAGTGCAATAACCACGCTGGCAAAACAGCGATGCGCAAATCAGCTTCTGATTTAATGGCAAAAGACCATTAATAGCACCGACGCTTGCCAGACTTAGAACAATAACAGTGCCTAGCTTTAATTAGCGATTAGTATTAGCGGGGAATAGTAAAACATTTTTACCTGACCTGTGCTCCTTTGCACTGTGTCTGATCAGCGATTTCACTGTGTGCAACTAATATGCCTTTAAGCGTCAAAACAGCGACTTTTAGGAATTTAAAAAAAAAAGTCACAATGATTTGGTGTGCTCTTCTACACAGTATTCTTTATTTAATTCTCTAAAATGAACTTCAGTATGTCCTTCATTCCTTCTTGCCTTCCTTCAGTTCACTTCATAGGCATTTCAGACCTGGAACTGATAATTGTATACTAGCCCTAGCAGGTAATCGTACCTGCTTCTGTGTGCATACTCTTTGACAATGGATACTACTCTCTCATCCATGTCTTTGTATTTTTTTTTGCGCCACTTGTACCCGCTCTTGAAGCCATTTGTTCCCAACTTCATTTCAGTGAGCCTTTGTTCCTCTTTCGGACACAGAATGAATTTCCAAACAGTCGGGTGACAAGCTTCTAGTCAGCTATTAAACCCCCGATGCCACCCCTCAACTGTATTGTTAGTGCGAGCAATTCCCCGTGTGGTGGCATCATAAAAATTCCACTGCTGTGGGGGAAAAAATGCCCTGCTGCAACTGGACTGACCCCTTCGTTTTCCAATCCAGGTACTCTCAAAGTACTCAATTAGGGGCATAAATAAGGCTAGCATTCACACACAGAAAATCTCCCATCCCTTCAAGTCTTCGAATATTGCAACTACATCATTGGGGGGAGGGGGACGAATGCCAAAGACAACAGCATTCGTAAATGCAGAGCAAAATCAGGATCTTCACTGTACTTATGTAGCACCAAGGGGTACTTCTAGATCCTGCACAAAATTGCCTAAGCAAAATGGAAAAAACATCCCCGTATGTCTGTATCGAGGAAACAGGCATTAAATGCTAGCCATGCAGCTTTTTCAAAGTCCATTAGTGCAGACTCAGGGTTTAAGTTGGGGCAGAGTTCTTGTAGCTGTGTATATACCTTTGAGTATGCGGCGGTAGTTTGGGTTGACATAAGGACATATATAGCTGTTACTACCTCCCCTGATTTGAGGCAGTGAGCAGTGTACAGCTGCTGAAATAACAGTGGGCACGATTTAAAAGTGGCATCTAACATCAAGTGGCTGCAATCGTGGAGCATTTTTAGGTTAGCATCTGTGGCAAATATCAGGAAGCGGTCCTTTTCCTTGCCGCTGTCAAAAAGAAGAAAGTGTTGTCCAGTAGAAGTTGTTTTAAACTCTGTAGGGATCTCAAGCTCCTCCACAGAGGCAGGAGTGGCAGGACAGCCGCATTCTACCTGTCGGATGTGCTGGATTGTTCTTTTCATTAGGGGCACTCCAGGCAAACAACCAGTAACAGACTCAGGGGCTGTAGTTGTGCATTGGACAACAACCTGGGTAGTTGTCTCAACGCTGGACCATGCTCGGTCGCGGATATCTGCCATGACTCTATGTACACCAACTTCCCCAGCATCAGGGGTGTGAGTATGCTCCTTAATAAGAACTGACACAGAGTTTCCTACCGTGTGCATTCTAGCTAAACAGGTGAATTTAGGGCCAGCTACACAGCGCCAGTAAATCTTGTCCCCCACTTCTTTGTCCTTTCAGTACACATATCCTGCATGTACAGCCAAGGGCTTACCTTTCTGGCTCACGATTGTTTCAAACTCCATCCCTCAGACACACATGAATGGGAGAATAAAAAAGTAGCAGGCCTTTAAAAGAAAATAGAGGTGCATTGTGGGTAATAGGAAGTGATGTGAGAGCAGAGCTCATGGGAGGCAAAACAAGAAATAAGGATGGCTATATCACTATTCTGTATTCAGTATTCTGTAAGCATTGTGAAAGTACAATGCGCTTATTTTGGAGTCATCAACATTGGTAAGCGCTTTCATTTCCTAACGCGCTTATGTAGCTCGCCATTTAGGCTGCGCCATATTGTATTGCGCGATTCTGCATTCATGATTTTCACATGGAACATGCTCTCCCTATGGTAGCTACCAATATCACTGAAGAGACTAGCAGTTTACTGGACAATCTGAATCTGAATGTTTTATCACTCTGTCAAATTTTTAACTGTACAGTGCCCAGAGCCTCCTGGACTGAGTGCCAAACAAAAACAAAAGTTACTTACTTAGTCTGCTTAATTGTTATTATAAAAAGGGTCTCAGAAATGCTGCAATCTGATTGGCTGATAGGATTCCAGCAGCCTTACATTAATCGCTGTTACACTGTCATGTACAGACTGATCACCATGGCACATGGATTCTTCCCATCAGCATTCCATTTTCTAGCACTGCTGAATGACTGGAATGATGCATTCTGATTCTGAACCAGCATTCTTAAACTGTTGGTGGAAGAACTATTTTATTTAAAAAATCTCCCTCTCAATGAGGAAAACAATTAAAAAGTACCCTTTTAACACTTTTCTTTTGGAACAATTCTTATAATGGCAATAAGGCACTCCCAGGGGTTAGATAAACACTCAGTTAATCACCCCTATGGGTAATATTTATATAATGTATGGTGGAACGTTGTAAACTAGTGTTTTTTTATCTTTTCCTCATTTTGTTATCCATCGATGTGACGTGATGAAGTTGTTAACCCATCGATAATACGTCACATCGATGGCATAACAAAAAGGAATCACCATGCGCGTAAAATTCCAGCACCAGAACTGCGACCACGAGATTCAAAATTCACTGCAACTGTCATATTCGCAGTGACCATTAACACAAAACCACACAGTCGCATAAATGGCAACAGCAACATTTTCCAAGCCTCTAAGTGAGGATCGTTCATACAAACTGATTTACTGACCAGCTGATCTTTTTTTCTTGTTATGTTTCTGGTTTCCCCATAGGTTTGAAGGAAAAAAAGCGCTGACTATATTTCCCGTTTGCCACTTGCAGCACAACCCCTTCTCACCCACTTTACGGCAAGGCTGATTGGATGCCACATGAAATTTGACCCTGATAGCAGTTTTTTTTTGCTGTTCTCATTAATATAACAGAGATAAGGTTTTTTTGTTAACTATCTTGATGTAAACTAATACGATCACACAAAATGTACACTGCTCTTACTATTAATAATAAATGGAAACGTGAACTGGCCGACGCAATCCTGTTCTCCTCTGAATAAGGTAAAGTGACCACTGCTACACATAACATGTGTAATTCATCTTTTTTCAGAAGCACATCGATGCCTACACTATAAAGACAATGTGTGGGCATCGATGAATTAACTCTATGTGAATTCCAGAGTTTCCTGACAACAGCAGAACTCCCGAGCTTCGGGCCTCGGTGTTTATTTGGGTTGTCAGGGAAACCACTCGAGGCTCACATAGCGTTGTTGTTCATCGATGCCCATACATTATCCTCTATTTATTTAAAAGTTGGTAACTGGGAAAGACACCATGAGCAGAAGCTCATTTCCTGGTGCGACCCAGAGGAGGGGATACAGAGGAATAAAATACAGCACTTATAGCAAGGTTGTTACAAACCGTAGAAATTTTTATATAATAAAAAAGAATACTTTATACAATGAAGAATATCTAATAAATACAAAAAAACAATATTTACATGGTTATATACCAAGAGACTGCCACAAGAAGCGAGGGGAAGAACGAAACAGAGGTGAGTTATTATGAGGAAGGAGAGCAGATACTGGAAGTAGTAGCGGTTGGTTTGAGTAGGCGCTTGACAGCAGGGATGGAGGGAGAAAGACGGATTTGGAAGGGAACACTATTTCAGAAAGGGAAGTCTATAGGAGAAGGAAAGTTTGCAGGTTGATGTGCGTACACGTGGGAGGGAAAAATTGCAGATGCAGTTCGACTGTGAGTTGTAGGGTGAGGGAAAAGAATACGAGCGAGTTCGACCGCGAGTTGTAAGGCTGTTCCTCGTGCCACATTGCACACCTATGGGGTGATTACCATACTGTTAATTTAACCCCAGTTATGCTTTATTGCTTAAATAATTGAATTCCTCATTTCCTAGTATGCCTGATTACAAAGTGACCAAGGGAAATACTCAGTGTGAGTGCACAAAAAAAATTAAGGCTCAGAGGCTAAAGTACTAATAGAAAAAAGGGTACATTTATTAGTGCAAGCTTTGACAAAACACTGAGACCCCGGCACTTCAAACCTCTGCAGGTTCTGTGTTGGGGGTGGGGGGGGTGACTGTTGAAGAGACATATTTAAATTAGAAATTTAAAGGTACAAATGTATTTTTAAATATATCTCAGATTTTAAATGCATCCTCCTTCACATCATGACATTTTTTATTATTATTTATTTATTTTACTCTTTGGTAACTCGGTAAAACCCACTAGGCACAGGTGCCTGTTTTCAGGGGCGACTTTTGAGCACTGGGGTGGTTAAGTGACTTGTTCAGAGTCGCACAGTATGCAAGTGGAGGTTGTGGGAATCAATCCCATGTCTGCTGGATGTACCAAGCTCATTCACAGCTTGTTACTCTAACGTATAGGCTATACTGCCAGCCAGAAATTTTAAAAATGAATGCGTCTTTTCCTGGATCCTAAGTAAGAGTGGAGACATACTTTGGTGAAACATAAAACATGGTGATCATACTTACAATCATTAAATCTTACTAAAGTAACTATAAAAGAATAGTGAATAGAAAAAAATTAAGATGAAAAGCAGATGATGGAAGTGCTCTACTCCAGCAAGGACAGAACAGTGCAGGTTCCACTCAAAGGTACACTGGGTGGAGGAGACACCCCAAAAGACCAGACATTGGACAGCAGGAGGAAAACTCTAAAGGAAAAGAGTAAGAAAAAAAAACAATGCTTTTGCGCACTCATATTGTATATTTCATTGGGTTCAGATTTTTCTGAGTGCTACAGATTTCCTGTGCGCCCAGCCAATTTCTTTGTTGTTTACAAAGTGACCATCTTGTATATCAACTGTCTGAGGTATAGTAGATTAGCCTAATTTCTTGTGTACCTGCTACTTTGTACGAGTACTGAAATTATATTTGTATAACCGAAAATAATAAACATAAACTAAAAATAAAATGATCATCCGTAATTGCAGAAAACACCCTCAGTGTGAGATGCTTTTATAAACTCCTTAAAGAGGGACTCTGGCCAAAAGTGCTACATTACAGAATTAGAATAGGTATACCCCCAATAAATCCCATACCAAAAATTAGGTGTCTACGTTTCTTCGCTTTAAAGTTATGAGCTATTTTGTAACCCTGATTTCACTCCCTGTTCAAAAACGCCAGTTTCAGTGAAGAGCTGATGATGATGTCATCTCCTGAACTCACAGTCTAGTCTTCCCTGTCAGTAAGCTTATACAGTAGGACTTACTTCTCCAAAGTTTAAAGTGATTTATGGAAGGCTGCCATAGCAAATGGGCATAGTAACCTGTAGCAGTTGTGAATCAGACTTCTACCATTCAAACTGCCAAAAAGTACTGTTTTCCTTAAAAAAAATCCTTTTATTTCAGTGCTCCATTTCATTTGCATAACCCTGCCCCTTTTTTCTCAGTGCTGCAACCGCCAACCTTTACATCGTGCAAAGGAAAGAACGTTTTTAAAGTGATTTTGTTAGCTTTGCCATGGCAAATGGGAGTAGTAAACTGTACAAACATGTAGCAGTTGTGATTCAGTCCCCTACCATTCAAACTGCCAAACAGTGCTTTTTTCCATGAAATAAATGCTTTCATTTCTGTGCTCTGCTTCATTTGTATAACCCGCCCCTTTTTTTCCTCAGTGCTGCAACCCCCAAGCGTGATGTCATGCAAGGGAAACAAAGTTTATAAGCACTGTTTTGATACAGAGACCTCTGTTGGTCAGTCTTGGTATTGCAGACATCTACACTACCAACATAGGAGACTACATCTCTCGATAAAGAACTCTTGTCAGCTAGATACTATATGTACACTGCCTTATTTGGAAAATAAACATGTGAAAGCGTTTATTGTTGAAGCCACTACAGAGATATGAGACTGCACTTCACAGTGAGGGAATTGGAAAACAACTTCTTATTGTACCCACAATGCTTTGTTACTTACATCTACATATTAGGTGCAGTCAACACCACCAAATTAAGGGACTGAACCTCTGAGTAACTAACATTTAAATCACCTTTATAATTTACTGTATGTAAAACATCGACAGCTCCCTTGCATGACATCATTCTGGGGTTGTGGCCGCAGAGAGAAAACTGGAGGGCAGGCAGCAACAGAATGCTGATAAAACATCAACAACACTATGACAGATTTTTTTTACATACCAAATTGCAGCTTTAACATCTGCAACATGGCTGGCAATGACGTACTATGTGAAAAAGGCATTTGGGGAGCTTCCATAAATCACTTTAAACTTTGGTGAAACAGGTCAAATAAGCTTGCTGACAGGGAGGACTAGACTGTGAATTCAGGAGATGACATCAGTAGCTCTTCACTGCAACTAGCTTTTTTGAATAGGCAGTGAATTTAGGGTTGTAAAATGACTTGTAAATTTTAAATAACGTAACTTAGAGATCTCATTTTTGGCATGAGGCCAATTGGGTCTCTGCAGATCCAAATTCTGAATTTACTGATGCCAGAAATTTTGACCATAGACCCACTTTAAACTTCACTCCTGGGGTTTCTATAGCATCCCACACCTCGGGTGTGTATAACATTCTGGTTACACACAACTACTCTTGTATTATTCTCTATACAATACATCTCTGGCCCAGGGTCCAGGGATGCAGTCTTATTTACTAGTCATCATGACATCAAACACCTGGAGTGTCAGCTGCAGTGTGACTTTAGGCATGTAGAAGAGTGATTCAAGGATCACAAGCTTGTCTTAAATTATACCAAAACCAAGATCATGACCTTTTGCAACATATGGAGCAAGTATAAATCTCAGTCCCTTACCATTAAAAACCAGTCTGGGTCTTCACTTGAACATGTGACAGAGTTTAAATATCTTGGCATCACACTGGACAGCTCCCTCACCTATGTATGGCACATCGACAATGTAGCAAAGGCCGCCAACATACGAATCGGTCTGCTCCACAGGCACAAACACTGCAGGACTGTGGATGCCCTTAGATTGGCTATCTATAGCTCTGTCACCTCCATCATGGACTATGGTCTAGCTATCTATGGCTCTGCTTCTCCCACTGTTCTCCGCAGGATATCTGCGTCACTCAACAAAGCCTGTAGGCTCCTAACTGACGCTGCCCGCCGAACTCACACCTGTGACCTGTACACGCAGGCCGGTTGGCTCCCACTTCATAGTAGAATTCAGTATCAGATATGTCTGATTACCAAGAAGATTCTCCTTGGGCTCATGCCGTTGGTGTTCAAAGGCTCCTCACGACATACAACAGTACCCAGCATAGATACATAGACAGTGTCGGCAGATAAGGGCCTATGGCCCACCCAGTCTGCCCATTTGAGCTGGTAAGTTCAGTTTATGTTTTCCAAGAAGTCTGTTGCCCCTTACCCCTGACCTCCAGAATCCTTTATGTCTATCCCACGCATTCTTAAATCCCGTGATTGTTTCAGCCCCCACCACTTCCTCTGGTAGGGTGTTCCACTTGTCCACCACCTGTTCTGTAAAGAAATTCATGACACACACATAGTGCTCAACATCAAACCTTCCAGGTTCCCAGATGCAGGACCTCAATGGGTCAAAGGTCATTCACCTACAGAGCTCCCCAGTGGTTCAATGCCCTTAACAATGAAGTACTTACTCTTGCAACACTTGGACCCTTTAAAAGGCAGCTCCCGTCTATACTTAGCATCTACCACGCAATGTGACTGCTTCCCCTAGGGGCAGCCTCCTACCTCTCCTTAGTCTTAGGTGGAATGTTTACCCCCCTCACCTTCTTCCCTGTCATCTGCTTCCTCCTCCTACCCCTACCCTTCCACACCTACGCCCAGCCCTACCATTCACCTCCCCTTTCATAGGCACTTACAGATCTTGGGTCCCCCAACCCCTACCTACTCTGCACTCTTGTTACCTGCCCATCACCTCCCGACAATGACCCCTCAGCCTGCCTATGCTCTCTTTAACCCTGACATCCTATATACACTATCTGATCTATATAATGTACTGTTCTGCTATGAAACATCTTTTTTTCATTAACAGGCTCACTATGTCTCTCCACTTTGTACTGTTTGTTTATAGCTTTGCCTTCACTGTGATAATCCTGTAGCCATGAACTACCTCTGTATGTATGTTCCCCTGCATCCTTTGACATGGAACCTTTGTAAAAGAGCAGACATTTTGCTCAAAGGTATTTGTAATCCTAGAGTTTAATAAATAAAATAAAAAGTTTTAAAGAGCTAGTGTACTGCCTGAATTTAACTATAACTTTCAAAAGTGGTTAGCTATCACTTCTCATATATCATATATATTTTTTTTCTTTTCTGTGCTGCTAATCAGAAGATTTTATACCTGACAGTACTAGATCTTGTGTGTGTATTATAGGTTAAGGGAGTGCTCTCAACTAATAAGCGTTCCTTTTCTCTGCCTGTGACACTCTTATTCTGTCAAGAGTATCTCATGTAGCTGGCTCAATGGTGCGGAAGGCAGAGGCACCATTTTGCCTCACCTGCCACCATGCCAGTGACCCAAGTTCAGTGACGGACTCTGGTCAAGGGTGGGCTGGTCGGGGAAAGGAAGGATTGAGCATCCGGTGGACTGCTCTCCTCCTCTGGGATGGGAGGGCTGCGGGTCCCAGCACCTCTCTGACCCCAGCAGAGGCTTGGGGATCAGCAGCTAATACTGGGGTTTGGAGGGCTGGCGGCCATTGATGTCCCACACACGGTAGCATGTGTGGTGCGTCTGGATGACACTGCATGTCCGCCCCCCCATTAGCATGCAAAAACTTGGTCAGTCACAGCCTGGATGATGCCGACCCTCCGCAGGCCCTGCGCCGGACTGCAGGACCCCTTCCCACCACAGGGGGCAAGCCGTGGGGGACATGTTCCAGATCCATTTCTCCACTGGCGATGGGGAGCCCCCGTTGACACTCCACCACACGGGGGTAAGCTGTGGGGGAAGACTGTGGCAAGGTGAGCGCCTGGAAGCTGGCGACTGGGCTGGGGGGTGGTAGAGGGTAAGGGCTGTTTTGACCCTATAAAAGAGATTAACTGCAAAAAGAGTGTTTCATGTGCTGTTGCCCTAGGAAAGGGCATGTTTGGGTAATGTATTTTAAATATTTAATATATTACTGATTTAGCTCAATCAATATTATATTAATACAGTTCACAAGACCACTAGTGCAGCTGTATGAGTGGTCTCACTCACTTTCTTAGGGTATCAGAATAGCCAACATTCGGTTCACGGTTCTCATACCCCAAGAATGTGCATGACACCACTCTTACAAGCTCAAGAGTTGTCTCGCTGACCGTATTAACATACAACATTACTTTACAAGAAGGCTAACAGTTCTGTTCCTCCCTATACTGTACATCATCAGCATGGTGACCTCAATGAGTGTGGCATCACTAGTAACCAAGAAGAGACAACCTCTGGCTGCAAGAAGCAGGGCTTATGATATAACAACGAGTGAGGTTACATACTGATGACATAGAGAGAGGAACAGGACTGGATAAGTCTGCTCACAGATAAAGCACTGCTTTTCAAATCATGCCCAATACTATTAGGTAGAAGACCATCTAATGAACACACAGGAAAAAAACCTTCAGAAATAAAAAGTAATTGCCATAAAGTCTGTCACAGGGGTTACCCTGGGAGGTAAGGTATTTCCAGTATAAACCCACGTAGGATAGGACTAGGCTCCTTCTCCCTTCCACAATCCTGCTAGTCCCCCCTCCCAACCCTATCCAGGGGTACCCATTCGGACCTATATTACTCTCACTCCCAGGCAGTTTAACCTTAAACTGTCTGTATAACTACTGGAAATATTGTACGTAGTTGAAGCTTGCTGCTGTATTTCTTCTGTTGCTGCACTCTTTTCATAAAAATAAAAGTTTCAAGTTTCAAAAAAGAAATAAGTTAGCAATATAACCCACAACTGGGTATGGGGATATAGGCATTTAATCCATTACTCAGGTGCATTGTGAGGCACAAGGCCGCAGGCTGGGTGACATCACATAGAAACAAAGAAACAGATTTTGACGGCAGATAAGGACCGCTTGACCCACCTAGTCTGCCCATTTCCCTACCTACAGGATAAGCTGCAGATCCTAGTTAACCAACAGCCTATTTCTTCCTACCCTCCACAAAAATTGCCTTATGTCTGTCCCATGTATTCTTGAATTCTCCCACAGTTTTAGTCCCCACAGCATCCTCAGGAAGGCTGTTCCATGCGTCCACCACCCTCTCTGTGAAAAATCACAGTACTTGAGGCATGGATTAAATGCCTATAACCTCATACCCTGTCATGGGTTATTCCGCTTATAATGGCAAGTGCCTTCATAGCACACGAGGCGTGGATTAAATGCCTATAACCCCATACCCTGTTGTGGATTACTGTTGGTCCAATAAAAGGTATCAAATCATTTGTTTCTGGATCTGTTCTTAAAAGGACCAATACGGCACCTACAACAATTTTTTGCATTTATAACAGAAAGACTTTTATTCCTGCTGAACTACAAGAAATGTCATTGTATCCTGCAACCTTGATAACTAGTCCCAACAATTAATGCATATGTCACTTATGTTATGAACACACAAATGCTAGAAATATACCATTAGTATAATTTCTGGCATTTGTTGTCTATAATATACAGTGAAAGATGTAAAAATATGCTTCGAGACCCCCCCCAACACACACACAGACACACAGACACACATGCTCAACTTTCAGGTTGCTGTTATACAAAATAACACTTCTTTTGAATTACAGCAACTGCTGCTGTTTACATGAACTGGAGCCTCGGCAATACAACTGCAGCTCCAGGAATGCCACTCTGTGACTCTTATTCTCTCTCTTTCTCTCCACACCCACTCCGTGACCTGCTCACTCTTGTCTCTACACTGCGTGAACTAGTCTGTAATGCACACTGCACTTACATATGCAGGCGTGACAACTGCTGCAGAGAAACTGAGGGGAAATAAAATATAGGTGTGCACAATCTGTCTGTCTTCTTCTACCATGGGCTGTGTTGCTGTATTTACATAACTGCTGCAGAGAAATCGAGGGGAAAGAAAGGAGAGCAGCAAGCAGCCATGGTTGTCTGTACACAGCTGCTATTGGGATGCCATTTCTATTGGGATCTGCGAGAAGAAAGGAGCGCAGACTGTATCATGGGAGCTGGGGGAGGGAATCTGGGTTCAGGACAGCCTGATGTGACCTATTTCCCCTATTTGTTGGAGGGGGAGGGATCTAGGTGCAGGATAGCCACTGTGGTAGTATACAGTGTGCTCCATATATCTGCTTCACCTCTTGTCTCTTGCTTCACAGATTGCCAATGGTTGCCTCTCTGTTTTGATGTATGTAGGAGGAAAGGGGTCCCTACACCAATTTGCTTGACTCTTTCTGCCAAAGTGTGGATTAAATAGCACATTTAATCCATAGTCTCTTGATGCTAAGTGACCAATTAGGTGCACATCTTTTAGCAACCCATTTTATAAAAAGTAATGAGACTACTTTTAAAAATTACTGACATTTTCTGTCAGATAATTTTTGGCGCTACAAACTCTTTAAGTAAAACTAAAACACATACAGGCCCAGATATTGTGAGTGTCTGCAGATGAACAAGTGCCACTGCAGACTGCCTATACAGGGTACAATGACGTGTCCCGGGGCAGGGGACATTGGAGTAAAAAGTGGCAGAGGAAGTTGTACAAGGTGTCCAGTTTTGATAGGTGACATTTTGGAGCAGTGGCATAGATGACATCACTACAGGTGATGGTGAGTGTACGATTATGTGTTCAACTAGGCATTTTCTGATACCATTGGAGAGGCAGCTAGTCACTCTCTAGAGTGCACCCAACCTCTTGTAAGATTTGTTGACCAGAGACAGAATACAAGATGAAACATTTAGCAACTGATCAAGCGTAAACACTAAATATTTATTAAACACTAAATATTTATACTGCAGTACAATACTCAAGGTACACCAATCAGGAGATGGACTATGCAGGTTTTGACAGCTCTGTAGGCAGTATCTGGGACCAGAAACGATGACAAGATGACCACCCTGCACAGAGTATTTCAGAATGGAGGACAACACTGACTATGCTCAGCAAAGTGACGGAGCTCCTAGCGCACTGTACCACTCCTCTTGGTTTCCCCACTTCCTTTTCCTTTGTTGTGGCGACTCTCTTAAAACGGATGTTGGGTCCTCATTTTAGAAGAGCTTTTCCTATTCTGTGCCAACAGCTAAAGTAAATCCTTTGAAAATATGCCCCCCTGACTCCAAACATACAGAAATTAAGTAACCCAATACAAAGGTGCATAATAAAACTGTGGCTAATGGTTGGAGATAGCCTCTTCTCCGAGCAACTGCTTGGTTAGCAGATGTGAAATGCACCTGCGGTAATCCATGGGGGTCACCACTCCGCTGCAGTTATGTCTTCAGCAGTTTTCCCCAGCTGCATCAGTGAGTTAATAAAGTATGCTGTAAGGCTGGCATGGACTTCTACAATGCATACAGCTGAACATGTTTTGATAAAGTCACTACAGGACAATGTCCGATTATTCAGTACAACTAACAGCTAATGTAGGCTGTTAACACATCTTACAAACAGAAACTGTCATAATATGCATGTTGTCACAGAGAAGTTGACGGTGCCTGCAGAGCTAAGAACCTGTACACTTCTGGGTACAAGAACACTCGTGCTACATGTTACAGATAACAAGTATCTAATTGACATGTTTAGCTTACCTAGAACAGCGTACAAAACAGATTTTTGGAGGGAAGCAGATATGGTATGTGATAGTGTTGAAAATAATATTTTGGCAGGGCTCCCAGATCAGTCTGACATTTTCACTGCAACTCCAGGGTGATTTCTTTGCCAGCATTTTACTGTGACTTGCATTATTACCTTTGAAGCCTGAACTGCTGTTTTCCTGTAGTATATAGCCTTTGGTAACAAACTGCGTTCGGATTTTTCATTTCTCTGTGAAACACCTAACTGCGGGTAGCTATGGAAATTGTTTTGGTTTTCCCTTGTAATAACTTTGAAAATCACTCCTTGCAATAGATAGAATAAATGTCATTGGTTACTATGCTTATAGTTAAAAGGATTCCAATAAAGTTAGTTTGTACTCAAATTGCCCTTTGTATGGGTAAAATGGTTAAACGACTACTAAATTGCAGAGTAATTAAATATTTTAAAGGCCTATTTTTATAATGTCTAACATAGATCCCTAATCTCAACTAAAATTTGCTGATGACAAAGCTTTTTCTATTGCTGTCCTGCAACTGTGGAAGAACCTTACTTCAGACATTTGGACTGCCGCCTAGGTCCTCAGTTTTAAAAAATAAATTAAATACGTGTTCTTTTAACCAAGCTTTTCTGGATACCTCACTTGACTGTAGTTCTAAACTTTACACCCTTTGAATATAGTTACTGATTTAGCATTTCCATGGATGAAGTATTTAATCTTGTTAATAAATTCTATTGTTTACGTACTACAATGGTCTCATTATTTTTCACCTTTATTGTGTACCACGCCTTGGTTTTAGAAAAGTGTATTTAGAGTCACCCCCCAATGGCCCTGCAGCAGGGTGAGGTGCAGCAAAGTGGGCGACCAAATTGTGGGACAGGACTCCCAAAATAGCATCAGATCAAGGCCTGGGGCTTGAGCAACTTTGAGTGGCAGTGCACTCCACCATGGGGGTGGGGTGGTGGGCTGACAGTGGATTATGGCTCCACAGCAACACCTGCACGAGGGTCAGGCTGCTTGCACCCCCCCCATGTGCTGTGCACACAGTGTAGACATGGCACTTTTCCTATGTCATGGGGAGAAGGGAGGAGTAGGAGACAGCAGGGAGAAACAACCCAAAGCTGCCCTCTATATGACGGCAGACATACTCAAATTCCTGACACAGTACTGGCCTCCAATCTGGGTTTGTCTGATGGTGATTGTTGCTGGGTAGTATCAGAGGCCTGGAACAGGGTAAATTCCTGAAGACTGAGAGTGGCGTGACACCGGATAAAAAGCGATATGAAACAAAAATAGCAGATCATGAGAACAAAAACAAAAAAACAAGCCTTCCTCCCTCCTTCATTCCTTTCTTCCTTCTGGCGGTGCGCTCCTGAACAACCACAGCACTCTTTTCCTGCAGGCGAGACTCTTATTCTGTAATGAGTGTCTCACGCAAAGCTGCCCTACAAACAGGAACATTCAGGGAAGGATTTTTAACATACCAACATTTCACTGCTGCTGAAACCCCACTCTTATTATTGTAATAATGGCCTCACAGTCTAGTTATCAGAACCGTTCACCTTCGGTTTGCATACCCCAGGAATTCACATTACACCCCTCTTATAACAGTGTGCATCTCTGATTACAATACTGTACTAATACAGTAGCCCTGTTGCTCTTAATCTGTATTCTTTGTACACTCTACTGAACCTCACCGCGCTTCTCCACTGTAACACATCATCATTATGCAGCTGCTGATGAAGGATTCGATTTTTATTTTCCATGTAATGTATCCATTGTTCCCCCTCCCCAGGACACACCTGTCAGTACATGTGCTGTCCAGCTCAGTGTGCATTCCTGAACAAAAATGATAAATAACAATCCCTTACTTTTAAAGTAATGGGTAAGCAACTGCAGGTATCAGCTCACTCTCAAATTCAAACTGCCTGTTTGGCCTTCATTTACATTCTCTTCCATGCCCTTGCTTTGCATTTCAAATTCAAAGATCTCCACACGGCTGAAACTTTTTTTTTGTACTAGAACTGCCATTAAACAGCACAAGCTTTCAGGGAACTTAAAGAACATTTTCAGTAAATATGCAAAGCGGTTTAGAGTGATGACTCTAACCCATAAATGTGGCCGACTCAAGGATTTATGCCTAATTACTTTATCTTCATTACATTTGTGGTTCCAGCCAGTGCACCCAGAATGATCCGGTATTTTCCCTGTAACTCCAGGGCAATTTTCCTGCGTTTCCCTGAACATTGCATTATTGGCTAAGGAAGCTGAATTGCTCTATTTTCCTGTACAACCAATGCAAATCTATTGGGAGAATGTCCCCGCAGAAGGCTCCAAATCCCTGTAAAATACAGGAATCCCTGTAGCTCTGAGAGCCCTGCAGTTTACAGTGTTAAAAATCCTTCCCTGAGTGTTCCTGTTTGTAGGGCAGCTTTGCATTCGACACTCGTTACATAATAAGATTCTCGCCTGCACGAAAATTGTTTTGTTGAATTGTTGAGTACCTTGAGGCCAGTGGGGCACAGGACTCAAGGCAGTATGGGTTCACAGTGGGAAGGTCATGTCAGATGAATCTAATAGATTTCTTTGACTGGGTGACCAAAGTAGTAGACCAGGGAGGGGCTGTGGACATGGCCTACCTAGACTTTAGCAAGGCATTTAAACACAGTCCCACACAAAAGATTAATAGTCAAATTAACCAGCCTAGGAGTGGGTCCCAGGGTGGTAGCCTGGGTAAAACATTGGCTGGACAACAGGACACAGAAGGTAATTTTAAATGGAGTCCACTCTGAAGAAAAAGGGGTTACTAGTAGAGGTACCTGAGGGTTCAGTACTGGGTCCAGTCCTTTTAATGTCTTTATAAGTGACACTGCAGAGGGACTGAAGGAAAAGTATGCCTCTTTGCAGATGACACAAAGATCTGCAACAGGGTTGATACACAAGGAGGCGTGGAAAGGATGAGAAGGGACTTGGCAAGGTTGGAGAAATGGTCAGAAGTATGGCAGCTAGGATTCAATGCAAAGAAGTGCAAAATAATGCACCTGGGAAGCAAGAACCCAGGGGAAGATTACACAATGGGGGGAGGTAGTAACAACAACAGACAAGGAAAGGGACCTGGGGGCAATCATATCAGATGACCTTAAGGTTAGCAAGCAATGTGAGAAGGCAGTAGGGAGGGCTGGGGGGATACTGGGATGCATAGGGAGAGGCATCACCAGCAGAAAACAGGAAGTTGTTATCCCTTTGTACAGACAGTTGGTGAGACCCCATCTGGAGTACTGCGTCCAGTTCTGGAGACCCATCTCCGCAAGGACATGAACAAGATAGAGGCAGTCCAGAGGAGGGCAACTAAAATGGTGCAGGGTCTGCAAGAGAAGCCGTACGAGGAGAGACTAAAGGAGTTAATATGTATACCCTTGAGGAAAGAAGGGAGAGGGTGGACATGATAGAAACTTTTAAGTACCTTAGTGGAATCAACAAAGTCCAAGAGGGTAGCATCTTTCAGAAAAAGAGATGTGCAAGAACAAGGTGACACAATTTAAAGGGGGCAGTTCGGGGCAATGAGGAAGTATTTTTTCACAGAGAGGGTAGTGGATGCATGGAACAGCCTTCCTGAGGAGGTTGTGGGGTCTAAAACTGTGGGAGAATTCAAGAATGCATGGGACAGACATAAGACAGTTCTTGTGGGGGTAGGAAGAAATAGGCTGTTGGTTAACTAGGATCTGCGGCCTATCCTGTAGGTAGGGAAATAGGCAGACTAGGTGGGCCAAGTGGTCCTTATCTGCCATCAAAGTCTATGTTTCTATGTAAAACTAAACTACCAACAGCTTTCTTCCACCTTAATATTCATGTTTACAGGCAGCATAGCCTAAAGTAGTCCTGAAACCTGTGAACAATAAAGTCCCAGGTTCAAATCCCACTAATCCCACCACAAGCACTTGTGTGACTGTGCTGCAGGCCCAAGAAGCTCTAAAATGGGGTGAGGCAGCACTCCACTGAAAATGACATGCTGCGTCTTAGTTGGGCTATCCTGGGTATATAAATTAAAAAAAAAACAGGAACGTATGGCTCAAGTAGCCATGAGGCCATAAGAGAAGCAGTGTGGTCTAGTGGCTAAAACACAGGCTTGGAAACCTTGCAAAATTAATAAAAAAAAAAAAAAAAAAAAAATTGGTTCCCACTCTAGCAGAACACAGTTCAAAGCAGTGAAGCTCTAGGTGTTTCACAGCTCTTGCAGTGGCAAACTTAGGAAGGACCTCAGCATTACACCAGCATCTGCAAAGGCTTCACCCTATATTTCTGGTGATAGGTAATAGCCTCATGCCAACAGGCAGTCCCATGATTTTATAGCAATCCTGGGAGACTCCAAAAATATTAAAAAAAAAGTCTGGACCAGCAAATACTGTACACTTCCAGTGCAGTTTCATTCTTTGCCACACTTTTGTATTGCAAAACGAGACTATCAGAATCTTCACTTCATGAGGAACGTGGCTATAAATAATAGTACTCAGAATACAAATCAATAAAAAATATTTATTGAAATTATTTTCAAGGAAAGACATACTGAGATAAAATAGCTAATTTCCAGATGAGTCCTGGGGAGAGGGAGAAGAGGAGAACACAACAGGAAGCTACAACAAATAGGCTGTAATTAGCAAAACAGCACACGTTAACAATAAATAGTAACAAAAACAAATTGCACAATGAAGTGCAGTTAGTGGCAGAACTGTAGTGTGAACAAGGCACTAGTGGGTTCAGCAGGAAGTGCAGATGGAGACCAAAACTGTAGGGTAAGCAGGGACCACCGAATCCAGAAGATAAGGAAGAATGGAGGAGGAGGGAAGGGTGTGACTGACTCATGACAGGCACAGAGACATAGGAATGCTCAGTAGGGGTTGGTGGTGGTTAATATAAATAAAGCCCAAGCCAGGGTCAGGGAAACTGCAGGAGTGAGTAAAGAATTCATGGAGGAGTGAAAGGAAGAAGCATTACGAATGGAGGGGAGGGAGAGCTCCACAGTTTGGGGAAGGAGAAAGCAACTTGACTCGAGCAGGATTTTACTGAAGGAAGTGCCAAGAAGCAAGAGCTACAGCTGTGAAGTGAGTAAGTAGTAGGAGATGGAAGTTGAGGAGGGGAGGAAAAGTAAAGGGAGGAAGGGTCCCAAGCCACAATTTAAAGATGAAGGTCGTGCAATGAGCAAGGCACCTGGCATCAAGAGAGGGTGAGGAGAGGGAAGAATATAGTGAAAAGTGATGTCTTTTAGGAGACAATCAAGGGCAAAGTGTCTGGAGTGAAAGAGGGGGACTAGGGTGGACTTGGGAGCAGCACTGTAAACAATGTCCCCATAGTCGAAGATGGGAGAATTTTCTTTGAAATTATCTGTCTTTGGGCAGAAAGTGGGATACACGATTTATTCCTATAAAGCACACCTAGTTTTGGGTGTAACTTCTTGTGGATGGTGTCCACATGAACTGAGAAATCAAGGTGACCATCCAACCAGACCCCAAGGTATTTAAAGGAGGAAACATTCTCAGTCACAATGCCATCAAGGGTATGGGGGGGAGGGGCCTAGCAAGTCTCTGCCTTGTGCCATAAGTCATGGAGAAAGGTTTGTTTTGGTGTTGAGGAATAGCTAATTAGCCTGGAAAGCAGTGCTGGATGCTGCTGAAGTCCAGCTGGAGCTGGGCCTTGAGGTAGGAAGCAAAGGAGCCAAAGGTATATAGAGCTGTGTCACCCACATACATGTGAAGAAATGAAGGTAGAGGGAAGGTTGCTTAGGAAAATAGAGAACAGAACAGGGCCAAGGACAGACCCTTGGGTACGCCAGAGCAGACAGGGAGTGAAGGGGATAAGTCATCACCAATATGGACTGCTTCAGACCTGCCCCCAAGGTAGGAGTGGAAGCACTCTACTGAGGAGGGAGGAAGCCCCAATGCCTTAAACAGCACCTTTCTTGATATTTCTCAGTGCATGTAATAAAAAACCGGGAGCTCTACTACCTGAATAGGAGCTCCTCTGTAGTTTGAAATATTTTTTTTCTGCAGCCCCCAAAGGGAAGGTAATGAATTATAATTTAAGGGGCTGGCAGCACGATCCCATTTCCATCCTACTAACCCACTCAACCTCCATGCTCTGACGTTTTATAAAGTCTATAGGAAGAATGCTGGGGTGTGATCCATTCTCTTTTATGTGGCATCATTTCTAATGCAGAGTTACCCACTTTAAAGTGGGCTTTGGGAAACACCGCTACCATGGTTCAACTAATAAGGCACTTGTTAGTTGAGCCCTGGCATTGCTCTTTAACAAAATCGGATTTAAAAATCAATAAAATTGTTTTAGATATGATGGACCATAGAAGTGAATGGAGCATGCCCCCACACTCTCCCTATAGAGACGTCATAAAAAGTCAGAGCACGGTGGGAGGGGGAAGGGGAGCGAGCTAGTAGGAAGTGGAAAGGGATCTTGCTGCCAGGCCGCTGGGGACAAAATATGATCCCTTCCCTTCCTTTGGGTGCTGCACAGAAAAATAATTTTACACTACAGAGGAGTTCCTTAAGCATGCCCAGAAGAATGGGATAGGCAACAGTGTCAAGGGTTTTGCCAGGTCAACAGCAATCCATGCCTGATAGAACAAAGTCATTAATCCGCAGGAGGGAGGTGGAGTGAGCCTTCTTAAAACCAGACTGGTAGGGAGTGAAGTAGGAGAAGGAGTCGAGGAAAGCGGAAAGTTGGGAGGGAACCACATGTTCCTTGAGTTTAGCCAGAGTGGGGAGAAGGGAAGGGTGTAAATTATCAGGGAAGGTGGGGGTCACCCCCTTTGTGGTGGAGGAGGATGACCATAGCCTGTTTCCATGCATCAGGGATAGGGGCTGGAGAAAAGGAGAGATTAAAGAGAAGGGTGCTAGGAACAGCAATGGCAGGATCAGAGAGAGACAAGAGTCTGGGGTGAACCACCAGAACTCCCACCTTTGTGTGTGTTTAGAGTCCAGAGGACTTTGAGGGAATTTGTGGTGGTGATGGGGAAAAGGAGAAAGGGTGGAGGAGGGGGTAGGAGAAGGGCTTGGGGAAAATGTGAAGGGAAGAGGAGGAAGCAGAGTAATGAATGGGAGGGTGCACAGGAGGTAAAAAAAAAAAAAAAGGAGTTAAAAGATGAGGCAACTGTGGCCAGGCATGAGACAGGAGTGTCACCCACCTTGAAGACTAGGGGAGCAGACTGGAATAGAGGGGAGAAGAGAGTGTGAATGACTTTCCAGAACTTAGAGGGGTGGTCAATGTTGCTATGGAGACTGGATGCAAAGACATTGGCCGTCACAAGCCTAGTAGCTCTGGTATAGGCGCTGCAGAGGGCCCTGTAACTAGTAAGATCCATAGGGGAGCCAACAGACTTGTAAGTCTGCCAGGCAAGCTCATATGCTCTCCCTTTCAATCTCAGTCTCGTATATTAAAAATATACATTTATGCTGGCCCAGTCATGTAGAGGGCTGAGGTACGAAGCCTCACTTGCTGCCACGCCGGCAACTCAGGGTCGGGAGTGACCTCAGGGCATCTGAGGTTGGCCAAGGAGAGGAGGATCGAGCATCTGGAGGACAGCTCTCCTTCTCTGGGGAGGAGGGACACCGGCCCCAGCATTCGCTTGACCACTAGCAGTGGCTTGGGGTACAGGCAGCCAGGACCACAGTGCAGGGAATGGAGGAGTGATGGCCATCAACGTCCAATGCACGGAAGCGTGCATGGCCACATCTGGATGGCACTGCATGTCCTCTCTGAAGGGAGAAAAAGCAGTGGAAAATGGCCGGTGGCAGGGCAGGATTATACCGGCCCCTCTCAGGCTCTGCACCTGGGCTACAGGGCCCTCTCACTGAAAACTGGATCCATTCCATTGGCAGGCAGGAGCTGCAGACCCCCACCATTGGGGGCAAGCCACGGGGGAAAACCAGGATCGAGGTAAGTCCCTGGGACGCTGAGGTGATGGGGTTTGTGTGTGTGTGTGTGGGGGGTGGTGGAAGGAGCAACTGCCCCAGCCGGGGAAGAGAGAAAGTGGAAAAATATATATATATATATATATATATATATATATATATATACACACACACACACTTATACTGTGTTATACAATAGGGGTCTTCTGATAACCCGCTAAGTAACTGGTAGTATTCTCACCTCATATTGATATCAGCAAGCTGACGTGTACACAGTGGGAAAATGCACCAGATAAGTATACTGTGTACACGTCAGCAAAAAATATCAGTACCCTCTACATCACCTACTCTAGCAGCCGAATGCTATGGAAGAAAACCGGAAAGAAGAAAACACAGATACCACAAAAACTGTAACATAACAAAAAAGTTCCTGTTGTATAAAATGGATACGTGCTGGTAAGGGGCTTGATATGTGTATGTAAACCCCCTACAAATGGGGGTTCCCAAAAAGTCTTCCTTGAGCTTGCCTAAATGCTCACTGCCAGGCTGGTGTCCTGTGTTTTAGCAGTTTAAATGTGATTGCCAGAGAGTGCCTGTATAGCCTCTCTGTACTGTCTCTTTAAGAGCTGCCTGGATTGCAGTCATAAGTAATCCGAGATGGAGCTCTGTTGAAAGATGTAACTATTTGCTGAAAATCATTTACAGTGAGAATGATAATGCAGTTTGTCTAACTTGCCTTCTTTGCAGCAAGGACTGTTTTATTTATCTCCACTATCTTGGTCCTGGACTGCTGAATTGGACCAATCAGTTCTGGTGGGACCCAAAATGGAGCCAGACTACAGGAGCTGTCTGGAGTCAAAATCTGTAGGAATTGTAGTTTTGGGCTTTTGGCACCTGAAGGGGGGAGCCTTTATTGTGACTGACAGACAGATCAGCCAACATAACCTTTTGGATCCTGTGGAAAGTCCCAGGCTTGCTGGTAGTTGAGTCAGATCTAAGTTGGGAGCTGAAGATGCAACTGCTTGAGACAGTCAAGCAGCCGTCTGAGTAGTTTCGCGAGGGAGATCTGTGGAAAGGCCTGAGTTGTGGCCTGCATGTCTGCCTGCTGCCCCGAGAGGAAGAGAAGAGAATTATTTCGGACTAAATCCAAGTGTGTGAGAACGAAGTAAGCCACTGATTGTTACCAGGATCATTCCTGAAGAAGACCGAAGATTTTGCTGAATGCGATCGGCCTGTCAGGATTTCCCAGCTGCTTTTGAATCCCTGGTTTGTGCAGAGACTCTGCGATCGTGACTGGAGAGCAGTTTGCCTGGTACAGCAGAATCTCCTTACATGTAAATGTGCTGTGAATTGTTAGTGGGTCATGATTTGGTTCCCCACTGTGTGAAGTGTGTTCTGCTTGCTGGAAGCTGTATCCAGCCCAAAACGGACTGTATCCAAATGTGTCTCCATTTGGCCAGGGCCTTGCCACACTTGCCCTGCCAGACTACCCACTGCACAGAGAAAGCCATCGATGAGAGACCTGCCTGGGGATCAGCCCCCTGCTCCACGCTTCAACAGGAACGACGTCTCTGCGATTCATGTGGGCTCTGCTTCTCCTGGCACTCCAGATTAACCACCTGCTGTCTCGATTTTCATCCAGCCTGTGTCCAGTCTTGGGTATCGTGAGTAATCATCAGGGTAGCTCCCTGCAAAAACAGTCTAATCTAAAAGTGTGTCATCTGATTGTCTTGTTGTTTTCTTTTCACGAATTGAGCCCTCCGGCTCTGGATTATAGATAGTGTGTGTTGTGCATGTTGTTTTCTTCCATTACAGGGCCCCAACCAGCTGCAACGTTCCTGGCTAGCCCACCGTTCTCCATCTGGGTACCCAGAGTGTGTGACTGTTCATGGACCCTGAAGTGCATACATAACTGTTTGATTGATGGAGCCTTTAAGCAAATTAACCTGATTATGCCCCTCCCTTGTTCAAGTCCCTTAAATAAATCAGATCTAACTCTTTTTTGCATTTACCTGGACTGTGGTTCCAGTTTGTGCAAGAGTACTGTACTGCTGTTATTTGCTGTGTATAACCTTGTTTTACAGGGGGTCCCCAGGGCCGAGCCAGAGGAAAGCCCTGGTGGTAAGTGCAAACAGTGTGGGTACTTGTGTGGTGTATCAGGGGGTATTGTGAAAATGATTACTATGTATTGTTCCGGCCACTAGAAAGGAAAGAGGAGGGTTACAGTGTCCTGGAGGGCTGTGCCCAGGTTAGCTTGACCACTACCAACCCTGACCTCCAGGTGGGGGCACCCGTTTCAGAACTCAGGCCCCTTAACCTGCTACTAGCCAAGCAGGCAGGGGTAGAAGCCCCTGGGATAGCGCCACCTAGGGGTTATATGTAAAATCACAACTCATGGCAAGTGAGCTCGGGAAAAATCACTCGTGGCTCCGCATAGTGAATCCCGGAGCTCACTTGTGATATTACACATATCAAGCCCCTTACCATCACATATCTCCTTAATAATGGTGTGGATTATTCTCCATTTTACCTGTATATACCACAGGATGAGTGTCATACATTTAGGCTGTTGTTAATTATGCTGCTGTATATTATGAACAATGTGTTGTGTGTCTGATCCCAGGTCCACCTTGTAAATGAGTTTTTCTCAACGGTGTTCCGCCTGGCAAAATAAAGGATTGATTGTTAAATCTTTCTCATTCACTTTATAGCACTTCTCAGAATCAGTATATAAGAACACCTTAAAAAATGAGACATATTAAATAAAGTTTGGAATCATGAATAAACTCTAATATGTTTTAAAGGGAACTACTAACTAACTCACTCACTTTCTTCATAATATTTCCTGCTAGCTAATACCATTCTACTACTGTTTCAGTTATAGATGTCCTCAACAAAGAACAAAAAGCAATGTATACAGATCCATGCTATACCTATTAATAACATGTATGAAGTAACCTGGTACAGGGTACAAAATGTTGGAAGGACTGTGGTCACCCCGTGGCAGACCATGTCCAAGTTTTCTGGAGCTGCTCAGTGCTAAGATCATTTTGGCAAGATACAGAGAGGGCTTTGCTGGAGCTCTTTACAGAGCTGAAATAACTGGTGCCCCAGATAGCACTTTTACACTATCTTCCCAACCAAATCAAAAATGTACATACCAGAAAAATGTTGACCATTATGATACTGGAAACCAAGAAGGTAATAACCCGAAAATGGTTACAGAAAAAAAAAACCTGACGCAGAGGGAATGGGAAGATGTTATACAGCAAATGTACACATTAGAGAAACTGATTTCAGGGCTTAATTTAAAGATGCGTAGATGCAGGGAGATCTGGAACAAATGGGTAGTGTGGATTATGGAATATAGACCAGATGTGATACCGTGAGGGGTAACTAAAAGCAATCTTATAATGAAGCTGGTAGCAGAAAGACGGAATGCCATCTGGAGATGGTAGAAATGTACTAGCAGGAAACTGTTTAATATTCTATACAAATGTCACTGTCTATAATATTTAATTGATGACTATATACACATGTACTGCTCCTGAAAAACATAGAAACATAGAATTTCACGACAGATAAGGACCGCTTGGCCCACCTAGTCTGCCCATTTTCCTACCTAACAGATAAGCTGCAGATTCTAGTTAACCAACAGCTTACTTCCTCTTACCCCCCCACTAGGACTGCCTTATGCCTGTCCCATGCATTCTTGAAGTCCCCCACTGTTCTTGACTCCACGACCTCCTCAGGGAGGCTGTTCCATGCATCCACAACCCTCTCAGTGAAAAAATACTTCCTCACATTACCCCTGAGCTGCTCCCTCTATCTTCAAATTGTGCCCCCTTGTTCTTGCACATCTCTTTTTCTGGCAGATACTACCCTCTTGGACTTTGTTAATTCCTTGAGGTACTTGAAAGTTTCTATCATGTCCCTCTCTCCTTCTTTCCTCAAGAGTATACATATTAAGCTCCTTTAGTCTTTCTTACGTATGTCTTCTGGTGCAGACCCTGCACCATTTTGGTTGCCCTCCTCTGGACAGCCTCCACTCTGTCTATGTCTTTGCGGAGATGGGGTCTCCAGAACTGCACACAGTACTCCAGATGGGGTCTCACCAACTATCTGTACAGAGGGATAACAACTTCCTGTTTTCTACTATTGATGCCTCTTCCTATGCATCCCAGTATCCCCCAGCCTTCCTTACTGCCTTCTCACATTGCTTGCCCACCTTTAGGTCATCTGACATAATTACCCCAGGTCCCTTTCTATTTTTACTGTTGTCAGTATCTCACCCACCATTGTGTACGCTTCCCCTGGGTTTTTGTTTCCCATGTGCATTACCTTGCACTTCTCTGCATTGAATCTGAGCTGCCATACATTTGACCATTCCTCCAACCTTGCCAAGTCCCTTCTCATCCTTTCCACTCCATCTTGTGTATCAACCCTGTTGCAGATCTTTGTGTCATCTGCAAAGAGACATACTTTTCCTTCCAGTTCCTCTGCAATGTCACTTATAAAGACATTAAAAAGGACCAGTCCCAGTACTGAACCCTGCGGTACCCCGCTAATAACCCTCCTTTCTTCACTGTGTACTCCATTTACTACCACCCTTTGCGTCCTGTTGTCTAGCCAATTTTTTATTCAGGCTACCACCTTGGGACCCACTCCAAGGCTGGCTATCTTGTGTATTAATCTTTTGTGTGGGACTGTATCAAATGCCTTGCTAAAATCTAGGTAGGCCATGTCCACAGCCCCTCCCTGGTCTACTATCTCAAATACTTTCAATAAAAAGTAAATTAAAAAAAAAATATGAAGTGCATAAGCTTTCAGGTACCTGACAAAAATGTATAAATATACAATTCAAACGCCCATAAAATTATTATAGTAATGGTAGTGCTTTTAAAAATCAAGTAACAGATTCTGTTAACTCACCTCCTATACACTATTTTGCTCTTTCTCATTTCTCAGTGGGGGGCTTTCTGTGGATCAAACAAAATATAAGAATTTATTTCAGGCTCCATTGTTTTCAAAAATGTACTGCCTTACCAGAAAGCCATCCTAAAGCAGAAAATGCTCACTTCCTGGGCTAGAAAGCAACATTCACCTATTTCAGGGAACGCACATTTCTGGCGTTCATATACCATGCGGTGAAACGAGCCATGATGCAGCTTCTCCTCCTCTTATCAGAAGCGCTGAGATCACACGCCAGACAGCGTGTGACATTAGTGATATGGTCAGCGTCACTGGAGTAATGATGTCATCACACTGCCTGGTCCTGAACGGGATAGCTCACTGCTAGCTGCAAAAAGCAGCCTGTGAGCACAAAGTGTGTTAGGGTGCCCACTGTGGCTTGGTATCCATAACTAAGGATAAATGTTAAAGGGGAAATGTCAGCAAGAGTCTCACACCAAAATAAAAGGCTGATCCCAATTTGCACTTGGTGTACAAAAGTTACTTAAAGTCTCTTTTTGGGTGTGGACAGGAAGGATAGGATTATAAAAAGCAGTTGCTCAATCTATCTAGACTTGTACGACAAAGCAGGTAAGGGAAATTAAGAAAAGGAGAAGAATGTTTTGCACTGATAGAGGGGTAGAGGGGAGACTTGAGGGAGTGTTTAGCATCCTTCTGGCCTGGAAGGGTGGGGGGATCACTGCTGGGCACAAGAGCAATAGGTAGGGTGGTAGGGCTGCAACAACTGCGGTGCACCAATCTTTCTAAAAATTGCCTGGAGGGTGGGGGGATGTTTAGTTGTGCAACCACATAGAGAAACTTAGAAAGGAGATCGAGGGTCTGCAGGAGGAACTAAAACAGGTTGGAGACTGGAGGTGGGTTTAGCCCAATACTGGAGGGAGGGAGGAGGGGAGATGAGGGAGGGCAATTTAAGCCAACAGTGGTGAGAAGAGGGTCAGAAAAAGGGAAGTGGAGACAAAGGGGCCCAGGCTAGGAAGAACGATCACCGGGGAAACCAGGTTAGGAGACAAAAGACAAACAGAAGGAGGAGACAGGGACTTGTGAGGGGAAGAGAAGTGGCAGCAGTCATGGAGTGGAAAGGAGGGAACAGGTTACTATGAAGACAGAGAAAGCGGGCATTTGTGAAGGGTCTTCAGAAAATTGTTTTGCACTGCTAGAGGGGAAGGAGGAGGAGGAGGGAGGTGATGCTATTGGAGGAGTAATTGATAAATGCCTGGACCAAACCAGAGCAGGGGGGAAGTTCTCCTCGGAGAATTGCAACAGGGGCAAAAGGGGGAAATAATGTGCAGGGGGAAGAGGAGGAGCCGGGAATGAGAGATGGAGATGAATGGAAGCAAGCAGGGAGTAAGAGAGGTGGAATCTTAGTGCTGAGGGACTCGATACTAAGAGGAGTCAGGTGGAGTAGCGAGGGGAGAGGCACAGTTACATTTGGGTGGAGGCCATGCAAGGAATGACCGCAGAAAGGGTGGGACAACCTGTTCTGAAATATGCTAGAAGGGGTAGGGACAAGCCTCAATTAATTATACATCTTGGGACGAACGACCTGGCTGATAAGACAGTAGATATAGTCCAGAGGAGGTTTGAGGAACTAGGACAATTATGTGAGGGGGCAGGAAGATCAGTAACTTTTTCAGAGATACTCTAGTGCAAAGGCAAGCACAACAAGAAAGCTGAGAATAGAGGAATTTAATGGATGGCTAAGAACCTGGTGTTGTGCAAAGGGTATGGGCTGTTGGGGGTGGGACCTGGGAGGACAGTAGTCTCTATGCCAAGGACAGACTACACTTGAGTGAGGAGGGAAAGAAAGTGTTGAAACAGAGGTTGGGGGGAGTACACAGAGGAAGCTGGGAATTTAAACTAGGAGCGTGGGGTAGCAAGTGGGCAAAAGACATGCAGAGACCACAGGTTGGAAAACCATATGAGCTTACCCCCCATAACAATGACAAAGGACAAATGGCAAGTACTGTTGGTGATGCTAGTAAAGGAGGGCAGGATGGGAGGGGAGGAAAGGGTGGAAGGTGGTTACCCTTAGTGCTAGGAGCCTTGGGAGGAAAACTGCAGTTACAAGTGCTCATGGCAGAGGGAGGGGTGGACATTGCAGCCATCACAGAAACATGGGCCACTCAATACAATGACTGGGGCCTGTCTGTACCAGGGTACAGGTTATTTTGTAGGGACAGGGTGATTGGGAAAGGAGGGGGGGTGGCACTATATGTGAAGGAAGGACCGAAGTGTGTAAGGGGAGGAAGGGGAGGAGGGTAGTACGGAGTCACTTTGGATGCAAATCCAGGATTCCAAGAATAGGATTCTCAGAATGGGAGTGGTGTATAGGCCACCCTCTCAGATGGAGGAGTTAGACAGGGAACTAGCTGGACAGATCAGGAGGATCTGTGAGAAGGATAGTGTGGTGATTGTGGGGGACTTCAACGTGCCAGGAGTGGACTGGAGTACCCCACCAACCAGGAATAGAAGGGAGCAGGTACTGCTAGGTGCCTTCCAGGACAGTTTCCTGATGCAAATGGTCAGTGAACCAACCAGGTCAAGGAATACCCTTAACCTTGTGCTGGCAAATGGGGAGTTTGTGAGAGAACTTACGGTGGAAGAACCGCTGTCAGGGAGTGACCACTACTCAGTATGGCTCACACTGGGTATAGGCAAGGAAGGAGTGGAATCTGGCACAAGAGTGCTGGACTTCAGGAGGGCTGACTTTGGGAGGATAGGGGAAGTGGTAAAAGGGTACCTGGCCAGAATTCAACCTAGCATGGGCACTAACTAGAGGTGAGAGCTCATAAAGCTGGGGATAATGGAGGCAACCAAAACCTGCTGCAAGGCCCAGAGCAAGAAGGCTAGGGCTAAGAAACCGAGCTGGGTGAGCAAGGAGGTCATGGAAAAGGTAAGGAGGAAAAGAGCTGCCTTTAGGAGGTACAAGAAAACAGGGAGAGGGAGATGGGAGAGTGCCTTAGAAAAGCACTAGAAAACTGGCTAGAAGGAGGGGCAGAGCAACAATGGGGAAACATCAAAACTGACATCACAGAGGCAGCAAGCCTTTGTGTGAAGCAAACAAGCAAATCAGAATGAAAGAAAAAAACACTATGGTTCTCAAAAGAGGTGGCAGGGAAGGTCAGGGAGAAAAAGGCAGAATTCAGGAGGTATAAGGAAACACAGAAGAAGCAGGACAGAGAGCTGTACCAGTTAAGGCAGAATGAAGCAGGGAGGGAAGTCAGAACAGCAAAGGCCCAAACTGAGGAAAAGATAGCCAACTCTGTTAAGAAGGGGGATAAAACCTTTTAGAGGTACCTCAGGGAGTGTAGAAAGACAAAGGGAGGGACGGTGAGGCAGAACAGAATGGACGGTGGGTGGGCAGAGAGGGACAGTGAAAAAGCAGGGATACTGAATGAATACTTCTGCTCAGTAGTCACAAAAGAGGAGGAGGGGGAGGTGCCTAATCCAGTTAACAGAAGCACTCTGGATGGGGGGGGGGGGTCGATCCCAGTCCTTTCACAGAAGAAAGGGTTCTGAAAGAACTCCTAAAACTGAAGGTGGACAAAGCAATGGGGCCTGATGGAATTCACCCCAGAATTCTAAAAGACTATCCTTTTTAACAAATCATGGGAGGATGGTGTGGTACCTGAGGACTGGAGGAAGGTGGATATGATTCCCCTTCACAAAATTGGGACCAAGACAGAGGCAGAAAACTTCAGACCTGTCAGTTTGACCTCTGTGGTAGGGAAAGTGATGGAATCACTTCTGAAGGAAAGAATTGTTGAGTACCTAGAGGCCAGTGGGGCACAGGACACAAGGCAGCATGGGTTCACAGTGGGAAGGTCATGTCAGACAAATCCAATTGATTTCTTTAACTGGGTGACCGAAGTAGTAGACAAGGGAGGGGCTGTGGATGTGGCCTACCTAGACTTTAGCAAGGCATTTAACATAGTCTCACACAAAAGATTACTAGTCAAATTAACCAGCCTGGGAGTGGGTCCCAGGGTGGTAACCTGGGTAAAACATGGGCTGGACAACAGGGCACAGAAGGTAATTGTAAATGGAGTTCACTCTGAAGAAAGAGGGGTTACTAGTGGGGTACTACAGGGTCCAGTCCTTTTTAATGTCTTTATAAGTGACACTGCAGAGGAACTGGAAGGAAAAGTATGCCTCTTTGCAGATGACACAAAGGTCTGTAACAGGGTTGATACACAAGGAGGCGTGGAAAGGATGAGAAGGGACTTGGCAAGGTTGGAGGAATGGTCAGAAGTATGGCAGCTTGGATTCAATGCAAAGAAGTGTAAAATAATGCACCTGGGAAACAAAAACCCAGGGGAAGATTACAAAATGGGGGAGGAGGTAGTAACAACAACAAAAATGGAAAGGGACCTGGGGGTAATCATATCAGATGATCTTAAGGTTAGCAAGCAATGTGAGAAGGCAGTAGGGAGGGCTGGGAGGATACTGGGATGTACAGGGAGAGGCATCACCAGCAGAAAACAGGAAGTTGTTATCCCTCTGTACAGACAGTTGGTGAGACCCCATCTGGAGTACTGCGTCCAGTTCTGGAGACTCCATCTCCGCAAGAACATAGACAGGATAGAGGCAGTCGAGGAGGGCAACTAAAATGGTGCAGGGTCTGCAAGAAAAGCCATATGAGGAGAGACTAAAGGAGCTAAATATGTATACCCTTGAGGAAAGGAGGGAGTGGGGGAACATGATAGAAACTTTTAAGTACCTCAGTGGAATCAACAAAGTCCAAGAGGGTAGCATCTTTCAGAAAAAGAGATGTGCAAGAACAAGGGGACACAATTTGAAGATAGAGGGGCGGGCAGTTCAGGGGCAATATGAGGAAGTATTTTTTTGACAGAGAGGGTGGTGGACGCATGGAACAGTCTTTCTGAGGAGGTTGTGGGGTCTAAAACTGTGAGTGAATTCAAGAATGCATGGGACAGATATAAGGCAATTTCTGTGGTGAGTAGGAAGAAATAGGCTGTTGGTTAACTAGGATCCTGTAGGTAGGGAACTGGGCAGACTAGGTGGGCCAAGCGGTGTTTATCTGCCGTCAAAGTCTATGTTTCTATGGGGAGGACAGGGAGGAATACCTGAAGGAATCGAAGAAGGTGACACAGGCAGTAAGGGGAGCCAAGGCATTTACAAAGCTCAGGCTGGCACAAGGCATTAAGAAGGGGGAGAAGGACTTCTTTAGGTACATCAGGGAGAAAAGTTGCTGTAAGAACCACATAGTAAGGATTAGGAAGGAGGGGGGTTGGGTGGAAGCAGGGTGCGATAAGGCAGAAGTGCTAAGTGATTACTTCTGATCAGTATTTACTAAGGAGAAGGGGGGGTAATACCCAAGGGGGGGAGGAACAGCAGAAACAGGGGAGGAGGGGGTGACAGATGGGGAAATCATGGAGGGCAGAGTTTGGGAGGGTTTGAAGGCACTGAGGGTGGACAAGGCACCAGGCCCGGATGGCATCCACCCCAGGGTACTGAAGGAGCTGGCAGAGGTCCTTGCGGGACCTTTGGCAGACCTATTTAATGCCTCACTACACTCAGGGTGTGTACCTCAGGATTGGAGGATGGCCCATATGGTGCCCCTCCACAAGAGTGGCTCCAAGGATGAACCGGGGAACTACAGACCGGTGAGCCTCACATCTATCATGGGTAAGCTGATGGAGACCATCCCAAGAGCGGCTGGTGGCCCTCCTAGAGGCCAAAGGACTACAGGACAGCAGACAGCATGGCTTCATATGTGGCAGATCCTGCCAAAACAACCTGGTGGAGTTCTATGACTGGGTAACTAGGCAACTGGACAGGGACCATGCAGTGGATGCCCTGTATCTAGACTTCAGTAAGGCATTCGACTCATTGCTGCATGGGAGGCTGGGAAGTAAGTTAGAAGGTACAGGGGCAGGTGCAAAGCTGGTGAGATGGGTAGGGAACTGGCTTCAGGGAAGGCAACAGAAGGTGGTGGTGGGTGGGGAGCTCTCACACCCAAGGGTAGTGATGAGCGGTGTTCCACAGGGCTCGGTACTGGGACCAGTGTTATTTGGGATATTCGTTGCAGACATATCATTGGACATCAACAGCAAGATCAGTCTGTTTGCTGATGATACCAAGATGGGAGTAGTGGTGGACAACGTAAGGGGATGGCAAGGGTTGCAGGATGATCTGGCAAAGCTTGAAACCTGGTCAGACACCTGGCAACTGGGGTTTAATACAAAAAAGTGCAAGGTGCTACATTTTGGGATGAAGAACCCAAGGAGGAGTTACCAGCTGGGGGGAGTGCAGCTAGCCCAGCCACAGGAGGAGAAGATCTGAGGGTGCTCATTACAGGTTCAACGAACAACTCGGCACAATGTAGAAATACAGCTGCAAAGGCCAACAAAATGCTGGGTTGCACTGCAAGAGGTATATCCTCGAGGAGGGAGGAGGTGATTCTGCCACTGTATAGGTCATTAGTTAGACTGCATCTGGAGTACTGCGTGCAGTATTGGCACCTGTATCTGAAGAGGGACATTAAATTACTGGAGGGGGTGCAGCGCAGGGTGACAAAGATGATCAAGGGGCTGGGGAACTTATCATGCAAGAGAAGGATGAGGGAGTTGAACATGTACTCGCTGAAGGAGAGGAGGGACGGGGGGACATGATTAAAACCTTTAAGTACATGAAAGGAATAAACAAGACAGGTACAGAGGGGCTGTTCAAAGAAAGGGAGGGGAGGGACACCAGGGGCCATGATATGAGACCGGAGGGAGGAAGGTTCAGGAGGGAGATGAGGAGTCGCTTTTTTACAGAGAGGGTGGTAGCTGGGTGGAATGCGTTACCTGCAGAAGTGGTATCCAGTAGAATAGTGGACTGCTTCAAAAGGGGATGGGACAGGACAAGGGGGAAGGTCAATGGAGGGGAAGGGTTGGAAGGGAGGAGCAGCTGCAGAATAAGGGGTGCTAGCTGCACAGTCTAGCAGACCTGATAGACCTCTAGGCCTTTATCTGCTGGCAAATTTCGTATGTTCGTATATATTTTTTTGCTTACTGTTAAGTGAAGTATAGTAGAATGTATTTTAGGCTAATTTTGTTGATTTCTAAGATGCCATTTAGTGTAACCAGAAATCTCCAAATCCACTGCAGCCTGATTCAGAGGAGGGCTGCAGAGTTTGGAGATTCCATGGCCTTTAATACCCCACAGTATACATATCAAAGATGTTGTAAGCTATAATCTGATGTTTGCTGGTCCTGCTGTGCTCACGGGTCTTAGTACATTCTTCTGTGACTGTACCTATTCCCAGGAGAACAGCAGACCAGCAAACAGAAGATTACAGCTTATAAAAAAAAAAAAACTCTGACATTCACTGCAGGCTATTGAATCTCCCACTGCTGCAGCCCTCCTCTGATGTTGGCTGCAGGGGAGTCTGGCATTTCTGGTTACAGGAAATATCAGCTTACAAGCCAATTAAACTAGCCAGAAACAATTGACTACACTGCAGTAATCATTAAGTAAAAAAAAAAAAAAAATGTGTTTTTGCACACAAAGGGCAAATTAGGATCAGCCTCACACTTGAGTGTGAAACACAGAAACATAGAAGTTGTTAGCAGATGAGGACCGCCAGGCCCATCCAGTCTGCCCATTTACCCTACCTGTAATAGGGGCTGGTGACACTAGATGGATAACAGCTTTAGTTTTTCCTTCCCATCTCTATGGTTCCCTTATTCCTATCCCATGCATGCTTGAATCTCGTCACAGTGCTTGCACTCACCACCTCTTGGGGCAGGCCATTCCATGCATCCACCACACTCTCAGTGAAAAAGAACTTCCTCGCCATTTCCCTTTACCTCTGTAGCCCCCCCCCCCCCCGCCAATCTCATGTCATGACCCTTTGTTGTAGTACTCTTTTTACACTGGAAGATGTTTTCCCTTTCACTTTATTTATGCCTTTGAGGTACTTGAACGTTTACTCGTATCCCCTGTTCCTCCTCTTCTCCAAGCGTGTGTATATATATATATATATATATATATATATATATATATATATATATAGAGAGAGAGAGAGAGAGAGATCTTTTAACCTTTCTTCGTAGGTCTTATGATATAGACTCTGCACCATTAGCTGCTCTCCTCTGCACCTTCTCCATCTTGTCCTGGGTAAAGAATTGGCTGGAGAATAGGACACAGAGAGTAATAGTAAATGGAGTCCACTCAGAAGAAAGGAGGGTTACTAGCGGGGTACTGCAGGGTTCAGTATTAGGACCAGTCCTCTTCAATGTCTTTATAAGCGACATTGCAGAAGGACTGGAAGGAAAAGTATGTCTCTTGCAGATGACACTAAGATCTGCAACAGAGTTGATGCACAGGGTGGGGTGGAAAGGATGAGAAGGGACTTGGCAAGGTTAGAGGAATGGTCAAATGTATGGCAGCTTAGATTCAATGCTAAGAAGTGCATAATGCACCTGGGAAACAAAACCCAGGGAAGAGTACAATGGGGGTGAGATACTAACAACAACAAAAATGGAAAGGACCTGGGGTAGTCATATCAGATGACCTAAAGGTGGGCAAGCAATGTGAGAAGGCAGCAAGGAGGGCTGGGGGATACTGAGATGCATAGGAGGCATCACCAGTAGAAAACAGGAAGTTATTATCCCTCTGTACAGACAGCTGGTGAGACCCCATCTGGAGTACTGTGTGCAGTTCTGGAGACCCAATCTCCGCAAAGACATAGACAGGATGGAAGCTGTCAGAGGAGGGCAACTAAAATGGTGCAGGGTCTGCACCGGAGGACATATGAAGAGAGACTTAAGGAGCTTAATATGCATAGCCTCGAGAAAGGAGGGAGAGGGGGACATGACAGAAACTTTTAAGTACTTCAAGGAATCAACAAAGTCCAAGAGGGTAGCATCTTTCAAAAAGAGGTGTGCAAGAACAAGAGGGCACAATTTGAAGATAGAGGGGACGGCTCAGAGGTAATTTAAGGAAGTATTTTTCACAGAGAGGGTTGTGGATGCATGGAATGGCCTTCGGAGGAGGTTGTGGAGTCAAAATCAGTGGTGGAATTCAAGCATGCATGGGATAGTCATAAGGCAATTCTGGGGGGTGGGGGTAGGAAGAAGTAGGCTGCTGGTTAACTAGGATCTGCAGCTTATCCAGTAGGTAGGGAAATGGGCAGACTGGGTGGGCCAAGCGGTCCTTATCTGCCGTCAAATTCTATGTTTCTATGTTTGTCAATGTCCTAATGTCCGAACCAAAGGAATTTGAATGTTTGTCAATCAAAATATCCCTTCCTAACTTGTCTTCATTTAAGTTGATTGGCTGCTATAGGCCCCCCTCAGCAGGCCTCAAATTACTATCTCACCTGGGGTCAATATCCAGTCTAGGCCCTGAAGATACCATCATCCTTGGTGACTTGAATTTAAACTGGCTATCTAATGCATCTGCACCATTGGTAACCTTTTGTGACACCTATGGCTTTACACAGCTAATTAAAGACCCAACCAGGGTTAACCTAAAAAATTCTAGCAACAGCTCACTCCTGGATATTATGTTGGTAAACAAGCCTCACTTATATCGCATGCAGGAGTACTACCGAATGATGTAGTGACCATTGTCCCATAGCTGGCATAAGATCTTCACTCAAACCACCCAACCTGCTGAATTTGTCCTCAAAAGGTCAAAAAGAAGTTCAACATACCAGGATACCTCCATGACCTGAGTAACACATATATTGGCAAGATTTCTACCTTACAACCTCAGTGGAAACAGCTCTCCAGATCTTAAAGGACATTATCACTAATGCTCTCAATATTCATGCACCATTCACCAATATCAGAACTAAAGCAAGGTCCTGCCCTGGTTCACCACTGATCTTAAAACAGCCTTGCTAGCCAGAGACAAACTGTGGAAAAGGCAAGAAAAAACTAAGGATTCCAGAGACTGGCTAAATTTCAGAAAAGCAAGAAATTCATGTACAACACAAATAAGATCTGCCAAAGCTGCCTATTATAGAGCTGAATTGGATGCCTCCTATAATAACCCAACCAGGCTCTGGGGAACTATAAAGGGTATCTTGGGCCAAAACTCTACTCCTGCCTTAACCTGCAAACTGCTACTAAATAACACAGAAATTACGGACAAACAAGAAATCCTAAATACCTTCAATGACCACTTCACCACAGCTGGACTAGCATTTGACTTTTCACCTGCAAATCTCCTGAGATCTTCCTTGAACCTTCAATCCACCGTGGGTCAAAAGGCTACATCAACCTTCTCCTTCAACCCAATATCCTTGAAAGAAGTGGAAGATCTCATCTCCAATTTAGATACTTCAAAAAGTGCAGGTACAGACTCCCTGGACCCCTATTTCCTCAAGATTGCATCTCAAGTCTTATCTGCCCCCCTCACTCATCTCTTCAATCTTTCCCTCACCACTGGATCCATTCCCTCCACTTGGAAAACAGCTCAAGTAGTTCCTTTACTCAAATCTGGTGATCCCATGGACCTCAATAATTACAGGCCCATTTCCATCCTATCAGTTCTATCCAAGATGCTCAAAGCGTTAGTAAACTCACAATTAAGGGACTACCTGGATAACAATAACCTCCTAAATACAGCACAATCAGGATTTAGATCAAGGCATAGCCTTTTTCATTCGGCCTAGCCAAAGTAACCACGACTGGCAGATTGCTATGGATAAGAAGAACAGTACCTGTGCTGTGTTCCTGGATTTGAGCAAAGCATTTGACACAGTGGATCATGAATCATTAATCACCTCCTTGGCTCACTAGGGTTGGATTCCCTTCACTCAATTGGTTCAAGTGCTATCTATCAGATAGGTCACAACTGGTAAAAATGGAAACTACCTATCCACCTTAAAACCACTGTTAAGAGGTGTACCGCAAGGCTCTATTCTTGGCCCCATCCTTTTGCCATCTATATTAATAATATTGATGCTAACCTCACTCAATCCAACATCCATCTGTTTGCTGATGATACTGTATTATATGTTAGCAATCCTTCATTATCTAAAGCCTGTGAACTGCTACAATCTGAATTTTCCATCCTACAACACAACCTACTGGATAAAAACTACTTCTAAATGCCAAAAAACAAAAGCTATGTTCTTTACCTCAAAGAGTTGCTCTGCCACACCCCACCATCCACCACCCTACAACTAACCACCTTACTTGGAGAGAAGCTGGAATTGTTGATAACTTCAAATACCTTGGAGTCTGGATTGATAACAAGCTTGACTATTCTGCCCATATTGAGGAGCTACTAAAGAAACTGAGACAAAGGCTTGGTTTATTTTTAGAATAAAGCACTACCTCAACAGAGACTCCAAAAAGATTAATCCAGGCTTCATTCCTATCCCTCATTGACTTTCTGTATGGACATTGTTCCTCCCCTCTTAAATAAACTGGACACCCTATACCACAGGTCCATCAGATTCATTACTGACCTTCCCTTCAGCACCCATCATTGCTCCCTTTATAAGGCAGTTAACTGGACATCATTACAACACAGAAGAAATAGAAATGCTGCAATTTGGATATTCAAAGCCTTATCAGGCAAGCTACCTACCTATATCTCAGACTGTTTTACTCAAATTACTTCTAGGCCATACAACCTAAGGATCAGCAAAATTATCATTCTTAAGGTCCCCAATGTCTGCACCTAATTTGGGAGGGCTGCTATCAGCTACTCACTAGCAATTGTTTGGAATTCACTCCAAAAAACCATGACGCTAAATAACCTCCTACCCTTAATATCCTTCAAAAGATTATTCACCACCCTATTCCCAGAACTCTGCAACTGCTTCCACAAGGCCTAAACTCCGCCCTACCTACCCCCTTTTTTTCGTGTTCCTATATGCTGATAAAACTCCGTTTCCAGTCCCAAGATTCACCCTCAAAATGCCTGCTAGGTCCTGTAATCTACATATTACTCCTGATGTGCCCATTGCCTTCTGTCTCACAGATTAAAAAGTTTTAATGTGCCGTGTACATATGTATATTGTTATATATTAGCACTTATGTCATTGTATTACTGTTTATGTTACCCCTGTCATTGTATTACTGTTTATGCTACCCTTGTCAATGTATTAACACTTGCACTTCTTGACCACTCAGGTCCATCTTGTAAATGAGCTATGCTCAATGATGTTCGCCTGATTAAATAAAGATTTTGATTGATTGATTGATTGATTAAGAAGGTGTGGCCTCCAGAACTGCAAGCAGTACTCCAAATGAGGCCTCACCAGCATTTTATACAGCGGAACCAGTACCTCCCTCCTCCAGCTTGTGACCCCTTCCTATGCAACCCAAAAATCCTACTGGTTTTCCCCACCGCCTTTGCTGCCTGCTTGGTGGCCTTCAGGTCATCTGTGATAATGATCCCCAGATCGCTTTCCTCTTTGGTAACTGACTGCAGCTCTCTCCTGGGTTCCTACTCTCAACGTGCATGATTTTGCATTTCTTTGCATTAAACCTTAGTTGCCACCCCTCAGACCATCTTTCCAGCTTTTCTAGGTCTTTTCTCATCCTTTCCACTCCCTCTGGAGTATCAACTCTACTGCAGATATTGGTGTCATCTGCAAACAGGCAAACCTTTCCCTCCAGCCCTTCTGCAATGTCACTGATGAAGACATTGAAAAGGACTGGCCCCAGAACTGAACCCTGAGGTACTCCACTGGTCACCTCCATTTCTTCCGACTAGGTTCCATTTAACACTACCCTCTGCTTAATGTCCCTCAGCCTGTTACTAACCCAGTTGACCATCTTGTAGCCCACCCCAAGCCTACCCAGCTTGTTGGCCAACCTTCTATGTGGAACAGTATTGAAGGCTTTGCTGAAATCTAGGTAGGCAACATCTACTGCTCCCCCTTGATCCACCACCTTTGTCACCCAGTCAAAGAAATCATTTAGATTCATTTGACAGGACCTTGCAGCTGTGAATCCATGTTGTTTTGGATCCTGCACACCTATGGATTCCAGGTGTTCCACAATCTGTTCCTTAAGGAGTGTCTCCATGATCTTACCCACTACTGATGTGACAGACTGGTCTGTACTTTCCTGCCTCCTCTTTGCTGTCACTCTTGTGAAGAGGGACCACATGTGCCCTTCTCTAGTGTGAGGCTCTTATTGCTGACAGTTTCCCTTTAAAATGGATCTTCAGCACCCTCCACTCACCAGGGGACAGTCTCCCTGTTGTGTCAGTAAAAGAAATGCTATACTGAAAAAAAAAAAAAAAATGAAACGAATGTACGAACAGATAAATATTAGACCTAGACCCTAAAGAGACAAAAATCCAAGCTGGCCGAAGCTACAGTAGACACTCAGTAGGTGGATGACTACTGGCCTCTGCCACTTTACTGAAGTGCAGAATGAATTACAGGCAGCATGAGAGGAACGAGATGAGGGGACATCCTTCACAGTTCTGGAACACATGGCTCTCCTCTGAACTCTCACTAAAAATCTGACCTGACTGATACTTCTGAGTGGCAGATATACAGCACACCAGGCACCGCCCCCTGCAAATGCACCAGAGCATATGGCAGCAGGAGATCTTATACCTTAACCTTTGATATGCCAAGCAGGCAACATCACAAAATTTACGGACCCACTGGATCCCCAGGAGTTACACAGGGCCACACAATTTAGGGTGGTCCTTTTAATCGCAGCCACAGCCTCCTGCAAGCCTCCCCTCTTCCTGTAGAACTTTTGCAGGCAAACGATAAGGAGACTCAAAGTGCTGCATCAGGAACCGAAGATGTGAGTGGGGAAGGGGTTTCCTGGGGAACACAGGAATTGAGATGCTTGAGAAGAGTACTAAAGCTGGGGAAGGAAGGTGCCCCTGGATGCAAGGGGTATGAAGGGATAATGAGCATGTGTGTGTATGTAGGGGCATGTCTGTGGACTGCTACGGTGGTAGCCATCAGGACAGATAAACTGACCATCAGCTGGCACAGATGCGGCATGAAAAGTAGGGAGGGAGAGTGGGGGTGAGGGAAACCTCTGGGTGATATGCCCTTTCACGACAGATGCGCAGTATGGTTGCATCGTGTTCCTGGAGGTATGCCTCACTGAATGTCTGCTGCTGGTGCGAACTGTCATGCTGGCAGCTGCAAATCCTGTTTCTTCCTACTAACATCTGGCCCCCTAAATTGATTTGTGATGAGTCGATGAGGGTATTACTCCCCCCTTTTGACTACTCAGTTAATTTGAAAATGCAGTGCCATAAAGTCACAGTTTATCCCCTCCTATTTTGTGCTACCTCCAACTCCCTTTGTAACTTATCAGTGTCAGTGGCTCAGCAGGTATCACACGCGCCTCTGAGGCCAAGAGATCAGAAGGCGGTGGCTTCTATCCCCACACCAGGCACTTGGGTTAATATCCCAATACTGACACTATAGTGGGGGGTGCTGCACTCCTGAGGTGCCGTCCTTCGGATGAGATGTTAAACCGAGGTCCCTTCTGCCTGTTCTGGTAGTAGTTCAGGTGGATGTTAAAGATCTCATGACAGTTCTCGCAAAGTGTAGGGGAATTTTTTATTAGAGGACAGACAATACATCATAAAGAAAAAATACAGCAATCCAGAAATAAAAGGAAAAAAAAGAAGAAAAAAAAAGAAACACAGATAGTTCATTTATACAAACATCATTAAGTCAGAAAGACAAAATCCAACTCTACCATAATCCGTTATTGGTAAAAAAAATAAAAGGAATAAAATACAAAAAGAAATCAAGGAATCCATACAACGTGTTTCCAAAAACTAAGACATACTTGACTATCTAGACAATTATGCTCCAAAATCTTTTGTTTAACTATGGCTTGTTCAATTCGTTTTAGTACAACAATATTAGCAAGAATAGTATGTTGTAAAGAAAACTGACATCTGGCTATACTTAAGTAAGTGTACTCGAATGGTACCTCCCCAAAAAATCAGAGTAGTCCCCTAAAATAAGACTCTGGTATGAAATGTGGTGTGCAATGCCCCATAGCCACCGCAAGGCCAAATCTGACCAAAATGTGACCGTATGAGGACAAAAAAGAAAAAAATGTTCCTGAGTTTCTACCTGATCATTACATTCAGGCCAAATGCATAATCTATCAGCAATAAGTTTATGCTTCAAATTACCCCTGACTCCCAATTTACCATGGCAGCAGAGCCATTGAATATCCCACATGTGAGGTGGCACCCTATTATCCATCAAGAGACATAATGCCTGAGGTATCTTAGTAGGGACACAGAAAGGGAAATCTACTTGAACAAAAAAAAACATTACCCATAATTTCAGCATAAATTTTTTTCCGGGAAACCTCATGTAGTTGTGCTTTTCCCAATTTCCATTCCCTAAGTTTCTGCACTGCTGAGTCTGCATAAGATGGTGCAGCACATTTAGCATTTCGTTTTGGTATAACCCCCCCCCCCAAAAAAAACTGGGTCAGAAAAGGGAAAAATAAAAGCTGAGTCCATGCAGACCATGGGTGGTCCTCAGGCAGGGTTTTTACCTGAAATGAAGATATCATAAAAAGAGAGTTAAAAAAGACTAAAGGATTAATCATTCCCAGTCCACCTTGAGAGACCTTTAAATATGTAAAAGCCCTTTTAATGGGATTTAACCTGCTGCCCCACACCATCTGGAAGAAACAGCTATACAGCCTAGTTTCCAGGGAGATCGGGATTGGAAAAACAGAGCAGATATGTAAACATACTGGTAATAAAATTTTCTTTATTACCAGCACTCTTTTTTTTTTTTTTGAAAAACCCCAAGCTTTCCATTGCTGTACCTTGTGTTCTCCAATAACTAGGTACCTTTCCCAGTTCAAAAGTGCTAAGTCCCCACCCCTAAAATGGAGACCTAAAATTTTGAGGGAATCCGTAACCGATATGCCTCCAATATTATGAACTGTTGGGGTCATGCCTACTGCCATACACCCACATTTATCATAATTTAGCATAGTGCCATTTAATTCCGAGAAATGTTCAATTACCCGTAGTGCCTCCAACCCCGATTTGTACATCTGCCACCAATAAACATATATCATCCGCATAGGCCGAGGATTTTTGGGCCGGCATGGTTAAAGATGGAGTCAAACCCTGAATAAATCTATTGTTTTCAATTTCTCTTAAAAGGGGATCTAACACAAAGGAGTATAACAGTGGGCTAATTGGACATCCCTGTCTAACCCCCTGTGTTAATTCAATCTCTTTTCCCAAAAGATTATTTATTAAGGGACAGGAATGCGCCTGAAAGTATAAAGTGCCAACATAATTAAGAAAGGGTCTAGGGATACTATACTTTTCTAAAACTTGAAACAGAAAAGAGTGAGAAACTTTATCAAAGGCTTTCGATTGGTCTAAGGCTAAAATAAAACCTGATAATTTATCTTGAGCTCCAAATTCACAGACGTCTCTGATCAATTTTAAATTTTGCTGAACAGAGCGATAGGGAATAGAACAAGTTTGTACCGGGTGGAGTACCCCTTCTGCTACGATTTGTAGCCTCTTACAGCGAAGAGAAGATAAAATCTTGTAATCCGTGTTTAGTAGGCTGATCGGCCTCCAATTACCCAAATCCATAACATCCCCTTTTTTATGTATAAAAGTTAGAATTGCTAGATTAAATTTTTTATCTACTAAACCAAACTGTAAAATATCATTATAAACCTCAGCTAAAATTACACTCATGTCGTCTTTAAAGGTTTTATAGAATTCGTTTGTAAACCCATCTGCCCCTGGTGAAACCCCTGTTCGAAATGTATTGATGACTGCTAGGACTTCTGAGGGGGAAATAGGTTCCTGCAGTGTATTGGCTTCCGACTGTGATATTTGGGGAACTGGGAAATGCAGGACATCATCCCACAAAACTGTTGGAGTAAACCTATTACTAAAAACCGAGGATAACTGTTGTTCTACAATCTCTAATATCTCTACTACCGATGTCTTTATCTGTCCTTTTGAATTTTTAAGCCCAGTCATAAGTTTTCTATCCAATTTTTGTTTACATGTGATATATGGATCTTTAAAAGGTTGTTGTTGTGTACCAAATTTCAGCTCTTCATACAGAGACACTGCACTCTCATATTGGTACGGTTTCATTTTTTTTGTATAACCCCTAACTGTGTTTGTACCTCAAGGGTCGTCAACCGAGGACTAGATAGCAATTTATAATACTGATTCCTATAGTCCAAATATTGTAAATAGTCAGATGTACCTTTTCTTCTACCATAGGAAATAAAAAAATCTTTAATGGCTAGTTTGGTATCCATCCACCAGGAAAACCAATCATCAAAAAAATCTGCAACAGATTTTCGAGAAATAAAACAAGAACGGAGTTGAGATAGAAAAGGAACATCATCCAATAGCCGTGAATTTAGTTTCCATCGTCTACTAACAGCAGGGAACTTTGTAGGAATCTGATGAAGTCCCAAAATACAACAGAGAAAATTGTGATCTGAAAAATCACAATGTTGTACAGAACAACATTGGAGTATTAAATGTTTGGAGATAAAAAAATAGTTTATCCTAGTTTGGAAGGAAGCCCTTCTGTAAGTAAAACCATCTGACACATGGAGCCCCCATAGGTATCCCTCATATCTGCCACTGCCACTGTTTGAGAGAGTGTATATTAGTCACAATATGTTTTCTGCTGCACATTGTTCTTTATACGGATATCCAGGCTACAATTCATATCACCCCCCAAACCACATGCTTGGAAGTGAAGAGATAAGGTTTGATCTGTTGAAATAAATCAGTCCTCGCAGTTTTCACTTGAGGTACATAGGTATTAATTAGTCTGAGGGAAAAACCTTGAGAAAAACAATCAAGAAGCAAAGTTCTACCTGGCAAAATGTCTAACAGCCATGTTACTTGTACTAAGGAGTGAGAAAAAAGAATTCCTACCCCATCTGCTGTATCTGGACCAAAAGACCAAAAAGAGGCCCCCCAACCAGGTTTTTTTGACTTGAGCCACCTCAGCCAAAGAGGCTAAGTGCGTTTCCTGCACAAAGATGATATCTACCTGTAAATCCCGGCACTGCTGAAAACAATTAAACGTCTCTTGTAGTTTTTTATACTACAGCAGTTAATAGATATCATCTTTAAGCAGGCCATAGAAATTTAAATGCTGAAATTCAAGGCTTATCTTGTTTTAGTTTTTTCTCTTTCTTTTTTTTTTTTAATTCTAGAAGATCCCTTCCACCATCATCTTCTACCTCCATTTCTGAGCCAGCATCTGGTTTGGCTGTATCTGGACCTGAATCCCCATCCATTTCTGCTAATACTTGGAAGGAATTTTGAGTAGGGCAAACCCCTATCACCCTTTTATGGCAAGTACTTGCCCGAGTAATCCTTCTGGGGGTTTGAAAGTCAGAATCCTGAGAAGCCGCAACCAGTAGGCCCTCGGGGTTGTAAGGCTGTAAGGATGAATCCCCTACTAGAAGGAGAATCCTCAGAGAAAACCAGTGCCTGGTCCTAATTAGAGGGTCCTGGTTGCCCAGTTTCCTCCGCTGAAGGTTGAGGCTGACTGGAGGATAGATCCTGAGCTATACCCCCCTCCAGGCTGGCCTGTAGAATTTGTGTGTGTGTGAGGGAGCAACAGTCTGAGGCCTGTACCTGCCCTGGGCCTGGTTTAGCAGTCCTCCTTATTTGGGCCTCCCTGCCTATTCTGGCCTGCCCACGGGCATTGGTGATGGGCATGACCTGCTTCATCGCATAAATTACATTTAAAAACATTCCGACAAACATCACTGTCATGATCTAATTCCCCACAAAGTGCTCATTTAACTTTATCACATGCACTACTTAGATGACGTTTACTACCACAACAATAGCAGGCTTTAGGTTGACCAGGATAGAAACAAACCCCTCTGTCTTTCCCCAAAAAGAAGCTATTAGGAACATGCATAACCTCATTATTTGTAATATGCAATTTAACTTTAAAACGCTAAGCCCCAGTCCAGATCCCTTCTGTATCCATTATGGGTTCAGGGGGACCCAAAACTGTACATTTACTTTCCAACCAGTACTGGATATCCCCCACATTCACCCCCTCATTCCTAAACATGACATGAATCGTTTTGAATAAGGGTTTAGTAATTGGTATTGCCCAAAATGGTAGCCATAAAGGCAAAGATTTACAAAACTCATATTTTTGCCAAAATCTATCTAAACCTGAAAATCTTTTAAAACTAACGTCAAACGTATCTTCCCCCCGAATGTTAATCAAGGCACGTATATCAGCAGCCAGAAAATGCATTGAGTCCATTAATAACTTTCTGGCAACGTATACCCTGTCTGGGTGTTCAGGTAGCCCCCCTCGATACCAGAGACGAACCGCATTTCTTCTAGGAGCCTGCTCCAACTTGTTATTTTTAAACAAGTCCAAGAAACATGGGCCCCTTCTAGAATTTTGACCCCTAGTGACTGTAGAGGAGATTGCTGTCCCTGACCCTCTGGTGGGGGGGCAACCTCTGTTATAATCTCTGAAACTGCTGTATCAGTGTTGGTAAGAAAAGACATAGTCTGACCTGAAGCAGAAGTATTGTTTTGATTCTGTAAACAGGGCTGCGAAGCCCCCGGTCCAACAGGTGAAAAAGTGAGCCAATTTGGGTCCGAGACCCACCGCCCATCTGGCTGCCGTAACCAACCTGCCTGAGACAAGGCAGACTCCTTGGACCATTCTGCCTCCGACCACGCTGACACTTCCGCATTCCCCGTGTCAGCTGTGGTGATGACGGCTTGCACGTCAGCCGACTCGTCCTTCTCCATCACTGCTGACGCTGTAGTACCTGCAACCTCAGACATCCTTTGAGCCAAATCCTCTGTAATGCCAGCCATTTCCACCTCCGGTTCCATGTACACAGGCTCAGACGTGAACGTTGATGAACACTGCATCCCGACTGCAGACTCAATCGCCTGCAAACCTCCAGAGACCTCCGGTTCAAAAAAAGCTGTACCAGGCATAGCCTGATTCTCCGATAAGCCCAAAGCCTCCTGCAGAGTTTCAGCCTGCACGTCCTGCTCACTCCAGACGCTGCCTGCCATGACAGCAGTAAGACAAATGCCCTCTGTTGTCCCCAACAGAGTAGGGGAACTTCCCCAGTGCCCCGGCCAAATTCCTCCCCCTCCCCCCCATTCACTAAAATACCACCAACAGCTTAATCTGGTTTAAGGTCAGTTGGCATTCATCTGTATTCCCCTCCCCCAGGTCGTGCCCGAAAATAGGCAGAATTTGTCTAGTGCACTTATCCGGTCAACAAAAACTAAATAAAAATAAAAAGAATAAAAAAATAAACTGAGAATGGGGGCTCAGATATGTAAAGGTGTCCCTGCCACTGGCTGCAGCCTTCTTGAGAGATTCCAGCTTTATTTTTGAGTGTGCATTACACAGTGCAGAGCATATGCTAGTCCCCTCTGAAAGAAGGAATGCACACTGTCTATTATTGGTGAAGTACTGTATCAAAGATAACACCTGTCCATGTAAGAGAGGACAACTTAAATAAGATCAGGTGCAACCACTAACTACAGCGTAAACTGCCCCATGTGAAATCTGACCTGGGGAGAAATGAAAACTGTGCACAAGGCTTCAAACAGAATAAATTAGCTTGAGGTAAATGCCAGGAAGAACTGTGCTTCTTAATCTAAACTGCTCAAAAGTAAAAAGAATGCTATGTGTGTGCCTGTTGTCACTAGGGGCCCTATTCACAGTTGCATATAGGGGTGGCATTCATAGGGGCCCTGCACAGGCTGCCTATATGGACTGTATGTACTGTCACCCTGTCAATTATCATACATAAAGGCCTTCTTCCACTGGAGGAGTCTCCCCTTGCCAGCTAAGTTGTAATGCAAATCAGGGCCACCTGACGTTTGTGGTCACAAACAGGGTATGTGACTCCAAACACTGGCTGTAGGGCACACACAGGCAGTTGGGAATGAAACTGCACTAGCTGTATGGCACATTGCCTTGCCTTGAGGCACTAAAGCCTCACCTGTCTGCCCACCTCTCAGCCCCATACCTTATGGCCTGCTTGTGGGCTGAGCTGATTTTTAGTTATCCAGCCCTTCACAATCACTCCTAGTGGGTCAGCGGTCCCCTGACAAATACAGATTTCCTGCTGCCCCCATTCCCCCAAGCAATGTTTATACACATGTGGTCTCTTGCCTATCTCGGTCCCACATTGTCACCTTGGGGGAATCTCTCTCCCCTGCCACAGTCCTGCGGCAGCACAGGATGCCACACTTTGCAATGTGTTCGCAGCAGTGGACCTGGGGCCTGGAAAGAGACTGTACATGGAACAGTGCTTCATTAGCATACTGGCCCCAACCTTTTTCCCTGTGCCAGCGCAGTGATCACTGCAGCGGGACAGGGAAAGCCTTGCAATCCTTATGCGTGTATGGTGCAAAAGGGTGTAAGACTGAATTGTGCCACAAAGTGCTCCTTGTGACCACACTGCGGCACAGTTTTGTGACTATGTATGAAGACCCAGGCTCCTTAATGCTGTAGTTGAGGAGAAAAAGGAACTGGGGGTTATAATAAACAGTTTGAAGCAGGACACGCAGTGCATGGTCACTTTCACAAGGAATCAGCAGAATGCTGGCGTGCACTGAAAGGGGTGACCGGCACAGCAGGTGAAGTAATCCTGCCACTTAACAAGGCCCTGGTCAGGCACCACCTGGAGAGCTGCATGTAGCTTTGTTCTCTTCAATAGAAAATGGACAGTGATAGGCCAGCCCATCGGCGTGGCGGTAGAGCTACCACTCGTGATGCAGGTAACCCAGGTTCATGCCCTGAGCCTGGGTTGCTGGAGAGGGGGGGGATCAACTCTTCCAGAGGGCACTCTCTCCCTCTGGGGAGGGAGGGTGGCCCAGCTGCAGTCCTCTACTGCCACCTGGGTGCCCACAGATGGTAGTGCACCTGGAGAGGTTCATGGGCGGGAGGACGCCGACAGGCTCCGCGTGGCCAACATGTTTGAGCGTGCATGGGCCTCACATTGGCATGCTGAGGAGAAAACTGGAAAAAGCCAGGAAGCTGAATGAGGGTCCAGCCTCTCGTAAGCCCCACACCGGCGATGAGGCTTGTCCCTTAGAACTGGATCCTGTGCATGGTGGGTGACAGGGGGCTCTGCTGATCCCACTGTGGGGGCGTAAGCCATGGGAAAGAACAGTAATGATGATGAGCCAATGAGAAGCCAGGTGATGGAGCTGTGGGGGCTTCAGACCGGAGGAAGACCCTCTCCAAAGGGCAGAGAAAAAAACAACAAGGACAGTGAGTCAGCTGGGAGGGTGCAATAATGAGCCACCAAAATGATCACCAGTATGGGGGCTAAAAGTTATGAGGAAAGGCTAGAGGCCCTTAACATGTTATCACTGAAGAAAAGAAGGCTGAGATCTCATGGTCGCAATCTTTCAGATAATAAAGGGCATCTAAAAGCACACACAAAGATGTTTTTTTTTTTCTGGTGTCCAGCAGCAGGACACAGGGACACACCCTGAAGCTCAGGGGTATTAAATTCTGGGGTAACATTAAGAGGCACTTTTCCCCCAGAACTGGTGAACCTATAGAACCAGCCTACCACTCGAGACGGTGGACATGAAGATAGTGCTGGTCTTGAGGTAAATGTGGACACATTTCTGCTTGCCAAGAGAATTACTGGGTACCCTGGGTAGTAGAATGGGTAGGGAATCCCTTTAAACTGGTACGTATTTGCACAGAATACTTATTAATCCCTGCTAATGAAGCAGATGAGTCAGACATCTTGGGCCTAAAGTCTCTTAGTACCTTAAGTTACTTAGAATGTTACTATGTATATGTTACATCAATACACAGTACTAGTACTGCATTACTTTTCTCTCTGATGAAAAGCTAATCTGGAATGTAATTTTTCCGTTATCTACAATTTGGCAGTTGCCTGTGCCCCCTCTGGTTGTACTTGAATAATATAGCGAGGCTCACTGCACTCCATTTGTGACAACTCTTGCTGTAATCGATCTTGTACATTCTTGTATCACATCCATCTTGTATCATGTCTACCACACAATAATGTTTACATACACAGAACATTTCTTCCTTATACAAAAAATCAAGATGCAGGAGAATGGAGTCACATACTCTTCTATCGTGAATGGGGGCCTTTTTCCACCCAGTAACTGCTTCTAAATGGGTTTTGGAGACAGGGAATGAAAAGACAGTCATATCTCATTACTGTGACAGGGTAATCCCTGTCATAGTGGACGCCCCTGGGATAAATTGAAACCCTTTCCCCCCAAGAAGTTTATATGTTTTGTATAGTGTCCAACATGCTGGTTGGCTGTTATTAATCAAGTGCTGAAGTGCTTATAAAGCTTTCTGTGCATATTAACCTAAAAACAAAACTAAGAGTACAGTTACACAATGAGAGGGCTGTTTTAACATAAGAATAACAAAAATTTGTGTCTGCTTTTTCTAGATGTTAGAAGTCCTCTTCTAAAATATATTTTGCAGCAGACAGCATGAGGCAAGTTGACCCTGCAGGACAGCACAGAAGGTTCTGACCTAAACTCTAAGCTTTAACAATGTTGTAAACAAGTTACTGTATGTTTGTGCTCCAGGTGGCTGCCAAAAAAATGTTCTCTATGGAGCAATAGTGGCCCCTAGTGGCTTTTTTTTTTATGTTATGTACACTGTTAATCAAAAGGCAGTGGAAACATTTTCCAGCTTTTAGTGAGCTTATAAAAAGCCCTACCTCAGTGCTGAGAGAGGATAGATAGGGTGGTCAGTTGAATACAGACTGGGGAAAGTGGAAGACCTCCTGGTAGTGTATGCTTTCACACTGTTAGCCTAAAGAAAAAACATTGGAAACTATTGAAGCCAAGCAGTTGTCTGAGTTACCATTTTGCTTTCTTTATGTTTTACTTGATAAAAATTAAATGACAAATGCACGTGTGCATTTTTTTTTATGCACCTGACCTGTGGTCTGACCGAAATTGTGCTATCCTAAACCCACGCCCGGTGACAATTACCTTCTTTGAGTAGATGCCTCAGAAGGCCTCATAAATAAGTCGATGCCTCAGAAGGCCTCATAAATAAGTCAAGTATGTCATCTCTCACCCCCAACCCCACCCCTGACAGCCCACAGCACTCAAACTGTTACAGTGTATAAAAGATTTTTTATTTAAAAAAGTGCAAACATGAAGAGCAAACTACAGGCGGTATGGGGGCTATGGCCTGTAGTTTACTTTGCACTTTTTGCACCTTAAAATAACAAAAACCTTTTTTCCTCATTACAACAGTGCATTTGAGTGCTGTAGACTGTTGGGGGCAAGTGCTGGTATCCACGTACCTGTATCCACTGTTTTCTTCCTAAGCACCCGATGGACTTGAAAGTTGGTCCATCTCTCTTTGTTTTGATCCAAGTTATGTCAGTTAACATATTTCTCTTGCCACAGAGGGTGAAATAAGTGACTGACAGGAAGGTTTTGCATCAAAGTTCAGTGGGTAGTTATAGGTAGTGAACATAGGCAGGAATGTATTCAAAGCAGCAGTTAACATTACGCTGGCAATTTTGGATGTGTACATTTTAATTCCATTCCAAGTTGGCCCTTTTCTCATGTATTGTAAGGAGTCCTCTTTCCCCATGTTGTGTCTGCTTTAGAATTTTTTTGTAGATCTGAAATTATTGCAGAAGGGCGCGATTAAATACGACTTCTCTCAAGTCATCTTCAGTATTCTCGATTGATAAAATATTTTTTCTTGTGACTACAATGAACTAGAATACAAGGGGAAACTGCTCCCTGAATGCAGGGCACTAAGATTTCGGGACTAACTCCAGGCACAAAAACATAAGCTTTTGCTTTAATAGCCAGCTTACTGATTTTGGGGTCATAATTTCAAAAACATAGATCACCATGAACTATATGTATGCTGAACTACTTTTTAAGACAACTGCTCAAGCAAAGCTAAATAAAAGTCAGGTGAGAAGTTTCCAACATTCAACCATTATCAGCCCACTCAGTTACAAACCAGAACTCATGAATAAATCACTACCATGATTTGAAAACATAGTTCCATGCAGGTTGACGGAAGAAAAAGGCCATTGATCCAGCTAGTCTGCATGTACTACCCTGTCCTACCACCAAGGCCTAGCATCTATACAGGGTTAATGCCCACACTACCTGTCCCATGTTCCCTGCCTAGCTACTATCCCCCCCACACACACACACATTATTTGTTTTTTTGATTACCAGGTAAGCGCACTAAACAGCAATGTGCCCATTTCCAGGCATGACCCAGGAATGACATGACTATTAAACCCTTAACTGTGTCCCAACCATGTTTGAGGCCATTACTGTTCTTGGTACCAACCATCACAGCTGGCAGGCTGTGCCATGGCTCAACTCTCTCCCCCCAAAAAGAAATTCCTCACTAAAGAGGTGGTCCTACAGGAAGTCAGTACCAACTTTTAGGATAACTGGTTACATGGTTCTCAAGCTATGACTAAATTATAACAGTCAGTCACAAGCAAGAATTCCTGCATAAGTGGCTCTCCTTGGTTATGATTCTGAAAACACTCGCAATGTGGTATAAATGAGCAGTTTTACCAAGTCTGAGCACACTTGGTTAAGTCGTTCTCAAGATACTGCCCAAAATGTATCAACATATTCCAATCACTAGAGAGATACTGTCCCATGGGGATAATCAGAGTCAAAGGACTTTCAGAGGGCTTCAGCCATGATAAACAGTAAAAAGAATGCATTTTGGAAAAGACTTTACAACACATAATATAAAAATGGCCATACTAATGAAAGGTTTTCTTCGTGTTCCAATATTCCAGTATACTGCAGGAAACAGATTTCAAAAATTAAGATTTAAGAAAGCACATAGGTTTAGCAGTTAAAATAAGTTAAAACTTATTTTAAAGAAATCTGATCAAGGCTGCTTTTATGTCCTGTAGTTCTCAGACGGAACAACCTAGACTGGCCCCAAATGTATTACACTGCCATCTGAGAGACTGGTGTTCCCAGGTATTGAATGCTGGGCATGATCTGGAGGTGTTGTATTCAGACTTGGGGCAGCCTGAAGATTGGATTCCAGCACCCTTTATCGGTCTGTCAGCTGCCCACAGAAACAGCACAGTTAGCATAAAGGAAATCTACTTAAAGGCACTGGAAACCTCACAGAAGGAAATGAAGTCTCCCAAATAGTAGGTAAGAGTGGAGGCTGGGGAACCCAAGGACTTTTTATGGCTTCTTGCGGCTTGCTCTGCATAAGGTCACATCAATACAAGGGGTAGAGAGCAACACCACAGTAGAAGGGTAGTTGAATCTCAGCAGGAGGTTAATGAAATGAAGAGGGGACCTGGGCAATCTTGGGAACTGGCAGGGGAAGAAAAAGCAGATGAACTTCAGCATTTAAAAATGCAAAGTGATGCATCTAGGTAGGAAGACCATGAAAGTGATATACTACATAAAAACTCAGAGATCACTGAAACACAGCAGGAAAAGGACCTGGGGGCAATGATTAACAACAGCACTGAATGGGAACAGCTGTGTAGGGCAGCAGCTAGTGAAGTAAATAAAACCATGGTGGATATCAAGAGAATTTTGCAAGGAGATTAAGAGATACTATAAAGCTAGTGTACAGCACACTAATAATACTCCATCTTGAGTATGAACAGTTCTAATCCCCATACAGTATCTGAGGAAAGATATCAAGAAGACTGAGAAGGTGCCATGGAGAGTGACCAAAGTGGGTAAAGCTTGGAGAAAAAAAAAAAACAAGGATTATAAGAACAGACTGAAAGAACTGGGTCTGTACTCCTCAGAAAAGCGAAGACTTAAAGAAGACTCCTATATATGTATGATTTGGATATGTCTGATGTATTTATTATACATTACATCAAGTACTGTACATATGTCAATAAGAGATCATCCATTTCTTCTGTTGCAACACATATCTAGAGTTTGAGGCTCTGATGCAAGGTAGTAAAATGTCAAGCAAGCCCCTCCATGTATATGCAAATGAGTCACTTGTAATACAGCTCCTTCCCATTCCTTGATGTCACTGCAGCAACAGTGCAGAACAAAACATAAGGGTATCAATGCTGTCTAGCCTGATTTTAGTTTAAGTTTGCAATGGTTTAAGGCAGTTCTGCCATGCAACTCACACAGGGAGTAGTACTTGTAGCCTTAATACTGTATGTGTAGAGCAAATAATACATCTAATAGTATGTCATTCACAGGAAACAAAAGCTGTTTCTTTGTACTGCTCATTTCTCTCTGTGAGACAGTGGTAACATGTTGTGGAAAGCAGTAGACTGAATCAATCAACCAATCAATCAACTGAGCAGTCAATCAGTCACTCTGTATTGAACCAGGTGAACACCCTTGAAAAGATTCATTACAAGGTGAGCCTGGGCAGTTTACTAAAGGATCACACAAGACCAACTTATACACATCCCCCTTTCAGCAGCCTGAAAGTGGAGAGCTAGATCATTTACTTTATAAAGTGTATTGTTTTACATTTCAAATGCTCCTTAAATCTGAGTTTCTGACTGGAAATATCAAGACACAGAATTCATATGACATGGGAGCAGTGAGCTAAGCAAATACAGAGCACTACAAACACTGAGACTGATTAGTTTCTTTACCTACAACAGCTGAGATGTAGCATCTGATTTGTGAGGGAAATCCTACTTCAGATGCTGGCATTACGAGGGGAGGCTGCCACAGCTTATCCTTAGTACATTGAAAGTGAAGTGCTGTAGCTCTCACATCACTGCTAATGATTTCTAATGGGAATTGGGGCACTTTTAAAGTCATGGACCTGAGGGGCCATCACAGTTTCCAATGAGGTTAGGGGAACTTCTTAAGGGTTAGATAGTAAGGGACTCTAGAAGGATTTGAACCAGAGTCCCCCAGTGCTTGTGCCTATGTTTTAACCACTAGATTACCCTTCGTCCATATGCTGCAGCTGATGCTTTCCTGGTAACCTATTACTTGTAATAGCTGAATTCTTTATTGCCTTACAGCAACCATCCAATCACTGACTGCCTAGTTACAAAGGGAAAGGGGGCCTATTTGCAAGACTGTTTCTCATTGCTGGTGTCAATCAAAACAGAGAATGTTACCACACACAACATAATACACCAGCTGTATAATACCACTTAAAATTCTTGTTCTACCCAGAGTCATTTATTGGGTAAACTGTTTTTGCTAACAAAAACAGTAACACAACACATACAGGCACTTCCTTATATGAATACTGTATATACCTCAAATCAGCGCTGCATCACACTCATATGGTCCTAGTCCCTATTAGACCTGCACTTCAGGATGTGCACAACACTTAAAGGGTTCCTCCCTTACTTAAGTGGGGAACCAAACATTGTGGGTTTGGGTTACGGGTGGAACTGCATTTAATGCAGCACCATTATCTGTTGCTCTGATGACATCATTATCCAGTAACATTGGTGGTAAAATGGAGGACAAACACATTGATAACTTTTGGGGCTGTATATTTTTATTTATAATCTAGATTTGGACAGCAATAGGACTGCTGGCAACTGGAGGAGGCACACAACAGTTACACATAAGGAGTTGGGAAAATATTGGTGTGGAACTATGGGAGACTTCCCCTTTAACAGTGGTAGGACTGCAGTATTCAAATATTTGAAAGAGTTAACTGTCAGATCATACACACAGTGCATTTCAGCCAGTACTGGCCTAAAACAGGAAAACAGACAGCAGTAAACATAAGAAAGTTGCACTTATTTAGTCAAATAACAGTTTACTGCCAAACTAGAACATAACACAAAATGTCTGGTGCTTTGAATTTTAGCATGACCCTTTGTCAGGGTTGTCAGATCAAATGCAGCTATATCCAGAGCAAGTGGCATTAGGCAACACTGTTTCTCCACTCCTGTTCAAAGAGAAATAATCTTCTCCTCAATGAAATATCACCCTGGATCTTAAGTTTGTAGCCCTTACGCTGGATGAAATTCTGTCACCTCTAACACATATTATTAACATGTCATTTAGTTACTCTCAATTCCCTCAGAAATGGAAATCTGCCACTGTGACACCACTTCATGAGTCTGGGGATCGCACAATTACTGGGAACTACAGGCCTATCTTTATCCTTCCCCCACTCTTGAAAGCCCTTGAGCGTATAGTGGCTGACCAACTGGTTGCATACTTAGAAAAATATCAGCTACAATGCCCACAATAACACAGGTTCAGAAATGATCATAGTACCACTACCGCCCTTCTGGAATTCACAGGCTTTATTCACCACTCTGTAGATCAAGGACACCTGGTCAGTGCTGCTTTCACTGATTTAACCAAGCTTCTGACACAGTGAATCATGCCCTCCTGGTTGAACAGCTGCAACCATTGGCCTAGCTCATCACAGCATAGCCGGGTTTGAAAGTTACCTGCACAACCGTACACAGCAGGTGAAGATTGGTAACACCCTCTCAGATAGTAGACCTGTCCTAACTGTAGTTCCTCAAGGGTCCATCTTTGGCCCTCTTTTATTTAGCATTTTCCTCAACCTTCCTTACTCCTGTCAAGGTCACATCCTTTTATATGCTGATGATGCTGTCCTGTTTACCAGTTATCCAGACCCTAAGGTTCTTGAATCCAGGCTACAGAGTAATTTTGTAGTCGTAGAAAGATGGTTCCATAAGCACAAGTTAGTTATGAATTACAACAAGACTAAAACTATGCTGTTCTCCAGCTCCCAAAATAGGCACAGAACTTACCATCTTTCTATCATCAATGAAGAGGGATCTCTCCTGGAGCTAGTTTAGCTCTTTAAATATTTGGGGATTACTATTGACAGTACAATGACCTGTGCCTATCACATCGACAACATTGCTAAGGCTGTTAACACCCGCATTGGGCTACTTCATAGGCATAAGCAATGTTTGATCCCAGAGGATCTTAACCTGGCCATTCAAAGCTCTCTTGTCTTGCTTATTGATCACAGCTTACCAATCTATGGATCAGCTACTGAAACAACTCTTCGCCACATCATAGTTGCACTCAACAAAGCATGCCAGCTCCTTACTGGCTCAGCCCGTCTGTTCCATACCTGCAACATGTACGCTCAGGCTAACTGGCTCCAATTCAAAGGTAGACTCATGTACCAAACATGTTCACTGTCAAAAAAAGTAAACTTAGGCAAAATGCCCCCAGGACTGCAAAAGCTTATTACCCCCCACTATCAACTGTCATTTGCACCAGAAGCTCTACTAGCCAGATTTTTAATATACTCTGCTTTTGCACTTCTCTGGGACAAAGGTCCTTTGCCTACCGTGCCCCGCTATGGATGAACTCGCTCCTTCAAGTTTAAACTTCAGCAACAGCTAGTTGCTGGTGTCAGTTGTGACTGCTTCCAATAACCTTCCTTCTTGTGACCAGCACGTATTCTAACCTTATGCTATCCTGACCTTATGCAAAACTATTCTCAGCATGTAATTAACTGATCTAAGTTGCTAATCATTCTCCTTTCACATTTCCTCTTGATCCCTTCCACTCATTCCCCTCACCCATTTATGGCATCCCCCCAACCCCACTCCCCCCGGTTATATCTCCTGAGCTCCCTTGCACACTTTAAAATGCTTTGTCCCATATCGTTTCACCTCTGACGAGGCCCCTGGGATGATGCCATCCCTTACCTTGTTGATTATTAGATATCAGGCTGCGTCTGTTTTCATTTTCCTGTAAAGGGTTGTTTCATAAGACCCCAACCCCTCTAATATGACCCTCTGAATTCCAGGTTTTAATCAAATATGCACCTTGACATACATTGTATAATGCCACATGTACTGGAACTTCTCTAGTTACATACTGTTGTAACGTCTTGTATAATTCCTTGTTTTGTTTGTTCTCCGTCTCATACTTTTCCAAAACGTATTGTTCGTCTGATGTGGAACCTATGAAATAAGCTTGTTCTCAAAGCTGTCATCCGAAATTTCAATAAATAAATAAGAAAAATATGTGCCTTGAGGAAAAGGGGGCGACAGGGATGCCCTCAATATTGGTGGGGGAAGACCTCAATGGGGCAATGGTCTACTTCTTTCTTTCCTAGATCTGTGAGTTCATTACATAGAAACATAGAAATTGTTGGCAGATAAGGACCGCTTGGCCCATCCAGTCTGCCCGTAGGCCCTACACATTGTATGTGGCCACTGATCCTATGTGATCAAGGGCTCATCGTCACTCCCTCCCCTCTCAGGCTTCCCTTGTGCCTGTCCCAAGCATGCTTAAACCCCTCCACTGTGCTTGCCCCCCCTACCCTCTTGGCGGAGCTATCTTTTTCAAATACTATATTAATTTTTGTCAACACTCTCCTAAATTTTACCTGGCTAGCACGGTCACCCCAATTTAAAAATAAGCACATTATTAACAAAGTAAATCCATAACATTTCATTTCAAAACCAGTAACAGAAATGCTGTGCCAAATGTTTATTTAAAATTTGGTGACCGGGATACACACACAGAGCTATAGCTCATTTCCAGGTGTGACCTGTGGGGAGTGAAACACAAATAAAGTGACAACAATGAGTGCATGATCAATAACAATAAAGACAAGGTACAAGTAATATACTCTAGAAGAAGACAGAAACAATGCAAGAAGTGAACATACTGTAGTTGGCACTGACTTGATTTTCTCCCAGAACTCAGTCCACACTGATACCAGTTTTCAAAACCCTTCAGATGCCTGAACGGTCACCATGATATGCTGCCAACGCTCAGCTTGACTTTTACTCAGGGTATCTTTAGGTCCAACTCCCACCAGAGCCACTGGTCCCAATACAGTGACCTTTCCCAAAAGGGCAAATGACCCACCAGTTCAGTCACAGCTGAGAACACTTGCATTAGATAGCTTAGTAGCTGGTCTCTTCAGTACTGGATCATGAACTTGTCAATTACCCCAGGTTATCTATACATTAAAAACTCAGTCATAAAGAGCAGTAAGTATATAAAAATAACATTTAATACTCCATGATATTTACATATGGTGCAGGGTTATACACACTAAAGACTACGGGGAATACACTATGCTATAGAAATGAAAAACCAGCATTTGTCAATGCCGAATGTTTGCTTGCTGGCATTGTCATTGGTAGTGTAGGAGTTGGAGAGCTGCATAGTAGGAATGGCAGTGAATTATAGAACTGAAGCCAACCCCACCACCACCCTGCAGAGACTGACAGGCATTGGGGTGTGCCTTTGGGTCATCAGGCATAACGGCCATGCCATTTCACCACACCACACCCTACCCTGCAGCCACTGAAAGGGGCATGGTGTGCCTTGGGGTCTTTGGCCCTAATGCTCACACCATTCCATCAGGAAACATGGTGAGATGGGTCCTGTATAGGAGAATGGGGTAAACTTTGGGGCCAAAGAGTCCAAGGCACACCTCGATGCCTCTCACTGGCTGCAGGGTGTGGAATGGTATGAGCATTACAGGCGAGAATCCCAAGTCACACCCCTGATGCCTGTCAATCTCTACAGGCTGGGGCGTTATGATCGGAAACCCTAACGCCTCAGGTGTTCGCTGGCATTTTCACTCCAAATTTTCAACATGGGTTTTTTGTGACCCCCACCTTATGAACAGTGGCAATATCAGTTTGTTAGCCGGAAGCTGATTTCGCACAGCGACTATGCCATTTGGCACCACAGGTGTGAAAACACATTTCAAACAGGATATGAAAAATGACAGTTGTACTGTTCATGGGGAGATACAAAAAATGGCAATCTTGAAATTCTGCAGTGAAAATATTAAAAACACTAGTGAAGTCACGAGCGCGCTTAGAAAATGCGCAACGCACACCCATAAAGCAATTAGTTTTGGGACTTTTTACAGTCGATTGTCAACACAGGGATTCTGGAACCTCCGCTCATGAACAGTGTCACTGTGATTTTCTTAATCTGTCCTGAACAGTGATATCCCACAGCGACCATGCATTTCTGCGCTGGAAGTGCGAAAACACATTTCGGCCATGGTGTGAAAAATGACAGCTGTACTGTTCATAAGGAAGTGTGGAAAAAATGCCAGTGGTGAAAGTCTGGACTGAAAATATTAGAAATCCATGAAGTTACGAGTGTGCGTGGAAACTGCACAATGGTCCCTCGTAACACAGTCATTTTATGGACTTTTTCACCAAATTTTTAACATAGCCATTTTAACACCTCTGCTCATGAACAGTGTCACTGTGATTTTCTTAATCTGTCTCGAACATTGATTTCGCACACCGACTGCCACTGTGTGCTACATTGGCAGAAACACATTTTGGGCAAGATGTGAAAAATGACAGCTGTACTGCTCATAAGGAGGTGTGGTACAATGGCAATGTTGAAAATCTGGAGTGAAAATATTGAAAATTCACGAACTTACGAGCGTGCATAAGAACAGCGCAACGCATGCTCGTAAAACAGTCATTTTGGGAATTTTTTCACCAAATTTTTAACATAGCCATTTTAACACTGCTGCTCATTAACAGTGTCACTGTGATTTTCTTAATCTGTCCCAAACATTGATTTTGCACACCAACTGCGCCATTGTGCGCTACATGCGCAGAAACACATTTTGGGCACGATGTGAGAAATGACAGCTGTACTGCTCATAAGGAGGTGTGGTAAAATGGCAATACTGAAAATCTGGAGTGAACATATTGAAAATTAGCGAACTTACGAGCGTGCGTAGGAACAGCGAAACGCATGCGCGTAAAACAGTCATTTTTAGGAATTTTTTCACCAAATTTTCAACATAGGGTTTTTGGGGCCTACCTCATGAACTGTGACACTGTCGTTTCGTAAATTGGTCCCAAAAGGTGGTTCCGCACAGTGACCGCAAAATCATCTTTCGGGGCCGAGTAACGACATGACAGTGACAGAATTCATAAGGTGGGGTCCCAAAAACACCATGTTGAAAATTTGGTGAAAAAATTCCCCAAAATGCCCAAGATACGCACTAAAGTTGAAAACACTCTATTTATTCCATTATACAGCTTACCGGCATTTCCTCAGTTCGCGGTCGGTTTTGAACAGTGCAGACGTGTTCCCGGTCCACCGAAGATCGTCGCGCCGTGCTCCGGAGGTAAGTATGGGGTGAGGTCGAGGTGTGGGAGGCAGAGTGCGAGAGGGTGGGTGTGGGTGGGGAAATGGGGTCAGGACAGTCAGTGAGGGAAGTTTTTTCTTTCAGTTTTTTGTTTTGTTTTGTTTTGGAAGACGACGCGACTTTTGCCACGTTAGTGGGCTCGCCGTAGCAGCGGAAGGCTGTTTGGGTTATGGAGCTGACGGGATTGGGCACCCCTGTCAGCTGTGGAACTGTTGCCACGCTGGGGTGGGCTCCCAGCATGGCACCCGATAGTCTCTTGGGGGAAACAGTGGAGCCGAGCGGAGGATTGGGCACCCGTCACCGCCTGAACTGCTGCCATGCTGGGGTGGGCTCCCAGCGTGGCACCTGGAACTCTGTGGGGGGCAGCACAGCCGACGGGGATCAGGCACCACCGTTGGCTATACAGTGTGTGCGTGTGCGGCGCGCATGAGCACGCAATATCTTATCGCTGCTCACTAAAGCGTAGCTCTCCCTTTCAACTGTACGGCACTGCATTTTTGGATCATGGCACTATATTTCTTGCACATGTGTGCAAGCAAACATAATAAAACAGTTGAAAAGCTAGAGATCACGCAGAATAATACTCACTAGTTCTAACTAAATTCTAAGTAGAATAGAAGATACCCCCAACTGGGATCTTTCAAATTATAGCAGATTTGGACACCAGTGGCAAGGCTTCCCAAATCCCCTCTGAAACTACTGTAACTTACTGGGAGGAAAAAAAAAAAAGTCAAAAATATCCCTGGCAAGCTAGCCCACTCCCTTGCATCATCAGACCTGCCTCTCTAATATCATACCCTGGACATTCCTTTGAACTGTGCAGGCCTCCTCTACTTCAGAACTGGTCCAAACTGGTTGTGTGTATATATGGGCTCTGTTCTATTGTTATCATGCCTGTCTGCCAAGCAGGAAGTGTCTTACTTTGCCTGGCCACCATTTACACTAAAAATACAAGGCTTAGCCAGCCCGGTGGTGATGAGGGTTGAGGTGCCGAAAGCGCGCCTTACCTTTTCCCACGCCAACAACCCGGGTTCAGGACCAGACTTGGGTCAATGGAGGTCAGCTGGAGAGGGAGAGGATTTAGGGTCTGAGAAACTGCTCTCCTCTCCCGGGGAAGGGAGGCTTGCTGTCCAGTCTTCAGCTACCCACAGGTGGACACCTAGGGGTAGAGCAGATCAGGAAGGCAAAGAATGGCAGGGAGCTGTGGAGAACGTAGGATGAGTGCACCTCCTTGCACGAGTCCTATGCACTGCAGGAGGGGTATGACAGAAAAGCGTAAAATGGGCCGAGGGGGAGGGCGGGCTTCATGAAGCCCAGCCCAACCATCTCCGCGCCTGCACCACCATTCAGTGTGTAATCTGTTCCACCTTGCATTCGATTTACAGGGGGGGAGACAACGACCCTCCTTCCTTGGCACTGCCACAAGACGGGAACTCATGGTGAGACTTGAGACCAGGCATGTACCGGGAGAGGTGGAGAGCCAGTGGGGGGTGGCCTGGGGACCAGGCTGATGTAGGCGCCCCCGGATGTCAGAACAGTAAATATGGAAAAAACCAAACAAAACAAAAAAAAACAAGGCCTCTTTTTTGTACTTTCCCATGTCCCCTTGATGCCCCTCTCCTTTGGGCCCCACAGGTGCTTTTCCTTTCCTGCCAGACTCAACCCTCACTACCAGCCCTTCCCTCAAGCCTCCACAATTTCTCATGCATCCCTTGGTTCTGGCTTATCCCTGCCGAGGCGCCTCCCTGCTCTCACCTAGGAGGAAGTGCCTCAGATGTTGGGGATGCGGTTGTGGAGCAAGGATGGTACACTGGGTGGTTGGGTGGTGTGGGGGGAACACACAGAGGGCCATCATTCTGCACACCAGAGGCAGACCTTTTTTCTCCAGTCCCTCCGCCTCTTTCCCCATGTCACGACTGCATGTTGCAGCATCCTGGAGAGACACATGGCAGCGTGTGGTTACCCACGCCATCAAGTGCATCTCCACAGACCTACCACGAGGAGCTGCTCAAGGAGCAGTGTGACCCATTCCTTCCCCAGGGGAGCAGAGCATCTGCATGGATACTCTCTACTCTTCCCCACCGGTCTCATCTCCAGTCATCTCGGACGCGGGGCACAAACCCGCGTTACCAGTGTACTAAGTGGGTGCATCACACAAGGCTTTTCCTAAGAAAGGAGCTCAGTTATCCCAGTACAAAAGCCTTTAGATGACAGACGCTCTTGCTATCCACACCCAACATGCTTCTTCAGCCAATAAGTTTGAAAGAAACTAATCTCAGTTCCTACCCACCTCCCACATCAACTGAAATATTTTACAAAGGAAATAGTAAAATAAAGAAATGCCATGGTGTTACACATCTGTTGCAACAGTATATAGGTTATGGGAGCACTATTTGTTTATTTATTTGAGTTTTGGTGACCGGATAAGTCCACTGAGACAAGTACAGTCCCTTTTTCAGGGTCAACCCAGGTAACGAGAGTTACAGACAGCATTACACATTGCAACAAATAAGAGATACAAAAAAAAAAAAAAAAAAACAGTGTGACTACATCTTATACAAAACAGGTTGACAGAAAGTATATGTACGTATTATGTATAATTGGCAAGGAATATACAGGTAGTCAGTACAATGTAACGAAAGTTAGTAGCATTTTGCATGGTATACATGTAAGCATTAATCCCCGACAGAGGAGGGCTCTACTAGGGGATTAATGCCTGGTCGGGGGTTGGGGAGTTGGTGCACGAGGCCACAGGCAGAGTGCTTCCAACCACCACTCAGGCATTAATCCCCTACTAGAGCACAACTCCGAAGGGGATTAATGCGCTTGTAACAGGGAAAGTGCAAGGGAAGTATTTTTACAATACTGTTTCAGTCACAACGAGATATACGTTCTCACCATCAGTAATTGTAGTGGAGAAAGCATGGTGCAGCTTCGTCCTTTCCAAACAGTGAAGATGTACCATCGTGCACGTGCACGTTGCACGCTTCGCTTACATTAATGTAGTATTGAGAAATTTAGAATAAATGCGTACATAACATTGCCATTTGAAACAGACACCATGTTAATTTTTTTTTATTTTGAGCAACGGGTTTAATGTATTCCCTTCATTGTTATATCAGCCACATACATGACAGTAGTTCATTGGGGGGGGGGGGCGCATGTATTTTTTTTATCTCTATTTCCCAGAAAATGTGGCAAGATTGCTGTATTTTGCTCTGTGGCAAAGATTTCATGCTGACCGCTTTATTTGACTAACTTTATTCGGTGCATAGGCGGTAAAGAATGGTAGATGCATTCGTATTCACTTACATCGGCGTCAGCTCCAAGGCACATCTTCATACTGGCAGCATGTTTCAGTAGTTTAGTCCTGCCTATCACCACGCTTGTTTGCTCGACTGCACTGCTCGTGGTAGCTGCATCACTTTGGTCCACCCTGACGACACTCATGTTCTACTTGCTAATTTGCCGCATTCTCGACTTCAGCTACATACACTTGTGGACATTACTAGGGGACTTAATCTCGCTGCTACAGATGTTGCATGCTGTCTCTGAAGTGCCTCACGCCTTAGGTGAGTCCGGGGGATTCCAACAACCATTGTATCCCTCTTCGGTCAGCGGCGCCATCTACAGGCATGGACAGATAGCGACACAAACTGTGTCTCTCTGTGTCCCAGCCTTACAAAGTACGCTACCAATATTTTCTTTGATTTGCCTCATGGCAATCTGAAGATCGCTTCTACAGGTACTGCAAGAGCAGGCTCTACTGCTGGATTAATATCCGCTGGATTATGTTCGCCTGTTGGTTTTCGACCAATCACGGGGCTCAGTTTCATGCAACATTAATTGCCATGTTACAAAGGACATTAAAGATATACAGACAGATAGGTACTGCAGCCTGAGACGCTGGAGGCAGAGTAGTTAGGACTTTAACCAAAGCAAGAGCATGCTACAGAGGCAGTAAGGGAGGCGAGCAAGGAGGATTGGAATTTATGGAGAGAGGAGCAAGACAGGACAGTGGGAGGGAGTGAGTTCCAATCAGAAGGACCAGCATAGGAGAAGGACTTACAAGCAGCAGCAAGATGCAAGCTAGCCTTGATAAGAAGGGAAAGTGATGCTGAACGGAGAGAACGTGGGGCTTGTTTTAGATGGATTAGTCCAACTAAGGAAGGGGGGGTAGATATATTTAACACTATAAACAAGTGGCTAAGGGAGTAGTACCTCAATCTGGACAAATAAGGTAACCATCCCAAGAAGGAGAGGACATCGCAGTGATGTTGCCGTGAGTTGACCCCCAGAGCAAACCTACCAACCCTGTGGCAGGCCTGGGCCTGGGAGAGTATGGATAGGGTCGAAGCGTTTGCAGGGGCCAGAAAAGGAGCTCCATAAGTTAGAAGAGATATAAGGGAAGAGGCTGCAATCTTGCGGCAGGAGGCAGAGGATAGGAATAGATGAATCCTATAGAGGAGGCCGAGCCGCTGGTTGAGCGCTTTAGATATACTGGAGGCATGCAACTTAAGGGAGAGAGAAGGGTCCAGAGTGATGCCTAGGTATTTAAAGGAGTGGACACACTCCAATATATCACCACTAAGGGAGGTGATAGTGAGGGGGCCGGTGGGAGCGCTTGGCTGGTGAGAGATAGGAGAAGAGCATGCACTTTGTCTTTTCGAATTCAGGACAAGGTGCTTACCACGGAACCAACCCTCCAGGGAGGAGAAGTTGGAAGACAAGGCACTGTTAATCCAGCCAGCGTTGGGGGAGGAGCAGTAGAGGATTGCATCATCTGCATATAAGTGAACCGATGCCCCTCCACAGTAGTTGGGTATGTCATTGATAAATAATGAAAATAGTATAGGACCGAGGATGGATCCTTGGGGGACTCCATGGATTACTGGTTTAGGATTAGAGACAGAGCCAGTCCATTTGGCACTTTGTGAGCGGCAGGAAACGTAGTTTTCAATCCAGGTTAAGGCACTGAAGTAGAAACCAAGAGCACGGAGCTGATGAAGTAGAAGGCCATGATTCACCAGGTCAAATGCTTTAGTAAGGTCCACAAAGATGGCTCCAGTGGTGGACCCATGGTCCATAGCCTGGTAAATGTCAGGGGTAACTTTTATCAGTGCAGTAAAGGTACTGTGATTCCTGCTAAATCCATGATGAAAGGGGGATAACAGAGCATGGAATTCCAAGTAGTCCTGCAGGTTATTATATACAGTTCACTCTTGGAATTTTGCCAAGGGGCAGAGGATAGAGATGGGATGGAAATTTTCAATGTTAGTGTTGGTCCACCCTTATGTACCGGGATAACAACAGCTACCTTCTACTTGTCATGGATGGCACCAGAGAGGAACGAGCGATTTATTAGTTCACAGACTGGGCAGGTAAGGGCAGGGGCACCTAGTTTGTGAAATTTTGGTTCCAGCGAGTCATGACGAGGGGAGCTGTGTGCTTTTAGTTGAGACAGGAGCCTCTGGACCTGTTTGAGAGAGGCCATTTTGAAATGAAATGCAGGCCTAGGCCCAAGACTGTCCAGAGGTGGGGAGGAGAGGAAGCATTACCAAAGGAAGAGGTGTGTTTGTGGAGATCCGTGAAGAATCGTTAAACCCCGTGGCAATGGATAAGGGGTCAGCTAGGGCAGTGCCACTGGAGATGATAGTACTAGAGACTTCAGCACCCTTTCCCTTAGAGAATTGATCTGATGCCAGAATTCCTTGGGGTTAGATAAATGTTCTGTTTGTAGAGATTTAAAGTACAGACATTTAGCCTTATGAAGAGAGTTTCTGCACAGATTCCTAAGCTGCCTGTACACCTGCCAATCGGATTGCAGACCACTGTTTTTACAGGCCCTCCAGGCCTCATCCCGGAAAGACATGAGAGACCGTGCATCCTTAGTTAGCCAAGGAGCTTTTTTACCCTTAGACCTACATTTTTTCAGAGGGGCGTGGTAGTCAACTATTTTGGTGATGGTAGAGATAAAAAAAAATCCAGGGCTAAGGGAGTGTGCTGCCAAAGCTTGGCAACATATTTGTAACAAAATCATGGTGGCATAAAATTCTAATTGCAGAGTATACTTAGTTTTCATTAAGCTATACTATAGGGCAAGAGGCAAAATGGGTAAATTGTGTGTTTTTGGGTGGGGGGGAGTGGATAGGGCATGGGTTGTTGTGATGTGGAGAGAATATAGTTTTTCCTGGTGTTCATACTATCGTTCTATAAAGCTGCGTGTCTATTACTGATATGTTAGTTTGGTTATCTGTTTTGTTCTTTAGTACCAAGTGGATAACCCATACCACTGCATAAAAGTGCACATTCTTGTCCCTGTGGTTTCACAGGAAGCAACACAAACACAGAAGTTCATGACCATTTTTAATGTGCCCTTTAGCGAGACTCTTACAGTCAAGGTGAACATGCCCTCACAAGTTGTAGGCCAGTCCAGACATAAGTAACCAGGCAGTAGAGGAACAGCTCCAGACCAAACATAAATAAATGCTTTAAAAGCACTGATAGTGTCTGCCTAGCAATACAGATAACAAAATGCTGCCAAAAAGGAGAGCTGTTACAGTACTATTACTGTTTGCTAATGAAACAGATTTACTACTTTGTAAACACTAAAATGTACCTAATGTAACTTAAAGGGTTGCTGATCAACCTACTAAAGTAAATGTATTGACACTCAAAGGTCAAACAGCCTTAACTAGGTCACACAAACCCTTAAGTGGCTTGGGCTCTCGCTGGGTGTAGCAGCAAGGTTCTATATTTATTCGTTTGAAAGTCGACTCAAACAGGTGACAGGATTTTGCCTGTGAGACTCAGTATCCCATTTTCATAGGGTTCCTTGGTTTAGTAGAGTTCAAAAGTGTTTTTCATAGCATAGTATACCGGAACTCACAAGTACTGTTCTAGTACCTGGAGACCACTATACTGCTAGCTTCAGTTTCCAGAACCTGCATGTTTTTACTACTCATTCACTCCTTCTCTTTACTCACAAAAATAAATGGAAAGCAGGCACGTGTTACCCTAAAGGGTATGGTAACCTCTACGGATACGTCTTGGAAGGCAGAGCCAAGCTGAGTGTGTTCCTGGCCATGTTAAGGCTCTTTTCTGACACTTTTCTATGAATTTCCCTCACTTTTGTGGCTTTGACTTAGACTCATAGTGTTACAATTCTGTGATCCCTGCCATCCACTCCTCAACCACCCACTCTGCCCTGAAGACACTAGTGTTTATTACGACTCCTAACTCTGTTCCTGCACTTCACCATCATCTCACTCCTCTTCCTCCAAATTTTCCTGCACATCACCCTTCACTCCAGCAGCCGCTTTTTCTCCTTCTAAGGCTAATGTTCATCCCTGCCATACATCCTTGTACATGCCCACCTTGTTAATTTATTCAGTTCTGTTCCGGCTGCCCTTCACAGACTCCATGACTGTATTTATCTTCTATAAAGCACATTCAGTCCCTTGTTTCTCGACTTAAAAGTATGCACATCTGCTTATGCTGCACTGCTGTCTCATTTTGCACATCTGTTCAAGCTTTTATATTTTGCCACAATTTTGCCTTGTATTTTTTATATTTTATTGTAAAATAATGTTTTTGTCTTCCCAGTACTCTTCCCCCTCGACACATATGGAAATTTTCTGTTCTCAGATTAGTATGGTTTTCTGGTGTAAACTTTGAATAAATATGTGACCCCTGGGCAGCGCCACCCCCCAGTGTTACACCCCTGCCTACTACCCTGGACATAGGCCAAGGGGTTTGTTTGGGTTCGCTAACTTATAACATTTTTTAAAAACCTTTGCGCAGTGCCTCTACTCAGGGTGCTTTACGTGGGTGAGATGGTGCTGGGTGTAGCCCCCTGAGCTGCTACACCACCCACGATGACCAGTTACCCTCCCCAGACATGCCCCAAGACACAGTTCCCCACATTTCAACATTTTGAATTAAAGGCTCTCTCTAATAATATGCTCACACAGGATTTCCAACAACAACAACAACAACAACAACATATTTATTTTGGGGTAAATAAAGGAACTAGGAAAGGGAAACATGAGGAGTGGAGGTTATCTTACCGTATTTACACATGTACAGAGATCATTTTGGATTTTGCTGGTGAACTCTCCAGCTGGGTGGCTACATATTAACAGGCAGACATAAATCACATTTTACCATTCAACTTAAGACATCCAGAGCCCTGGCTATCTAGCTGCTGATAAATCAGATGTTAAACATAATTATACCCACACTGGTACCAGTCCCAGATACAGCAGAAACCCCGCAATCTCATACCGCACTGGTTAAACAGATACCACAGTCCAAGATGTTGCAGGCCTGATGGAGTTGCAGCTGGTCGAGGTGGCGGCTATTAATTTGAGGGTAAGCAACTTGGAACCAGATTTTTGTAAAGCAGCAAATTACTATTTACAACCACAGCAGGGATTGCCCTGCACTTTAGCAGACAAAGCAAGGATTGCCCTGCACTTGCAGACAACTCAGGGATTGCCTGCACTTGCAGACTTCCGAACATTCCAAAACAAACTATGTGGACCTTACATCCAGAACATTCAGCACAATATTTGAAAGTCCCATCCAGTGCAATGAGAGTGATGCTTCTGTCAAGCATTATAAACGCAGTTTAAACATGGTCACATCCAGTACTTTATATACCAAAAGGCATCCATCCAGAGTAAGTTGGCAATAATACTTTTATCAAGCATCCCATACTTTAGTCACAGGCAGTCATTTCCAGTACATTCTGTATACCAAGAACATTATCCATAAGCGGAGTCCTATTCAGCACGTCTAGCCATTTAACACTTATACCCAGCGCTCTTAGACGAAATTCTGTGCAGACACAGCCACATTCTCTTTAAGGTACCTTAGACATTAATATACTCTAGGGCCTCCTGTCTCATGAAGTGGCAAGCGTGTTTTGGCAGACAGCTCCACGATGGCAGGACTCTAACCCATAGCTACACATTTATATGATTCACTAAGCCCAGCATCTTGCTGCACCTGCAACTTAGCCATTTGGGCCACAGACAAGATGCATCCACTACTTGAACTAGGCAGTCTCTTCTGGGGTTAGTAGCCCACTGATGACTTCAATACTTCACACTTAATAGCACGCATTTCTTAATGGGGCTTGGGGCCCCCAAGATTACTTGCTTAGCTTCTCCCTCGCACCTGGGGGTATGAGGGTACTCACTCAGATCCTCCACAGGTCTCATCCGCAATCGAAGGCATCCTGAAGACTTCTTCAGCTCTCTCACCGCTGAGGTACTTGGTCAGCGCTCTCACCACTGCATGATGTCATCTGCTCTGGTCAGTGCTCTCACCGCTGCTGGACATCTGATTCTTTGGTCCACATCTTTCCCTGACATGGAAGGGAAGGCTAGCCTCTGGAGGACAGTACTGGCAACCTCCAGACTAGCTGTTACAGAAAGCACAATTACTGTAACTAGTTAACTGTCAACTGAAGAAAATAACAAATGCCCTCTAAAGACTGAAAGGGCTTGAAGTGGCCCAGGCCTGATGGAATGGCTAGAGCCTGAGCCCCTCCCCATGGGGGGGCTCCAGGCTGGAGCCTGCTCTGCTGCTCTCTCTCTCTCTCTCTCAGCTCTGCATCTCTGAATCTCCAGACAAACTGGCAACACTGTCTCTTTATAGAGCTCCTAGCTCAACTCCTGATTGGTAGCAGGGATGGGGTGACATGTCTCCAAGTTGCTGAAGGACCTGTCAATCAGAACACTTGAGGCACAATTGTGTTGTGGAATCTGCGCCTAAAATAATGTCCCTGTAAGTCCCCATAAGCACTTGGGTGCTTACCCATAAGATGCAGTGAATGTCCCACAAATCCTGGCTATTGATTGCTGCAGTTCCAATTGGCTGTACTGCTGGCAATGGCTGCTTAACTCACTGTCCCTTATAGAAGATTAGATACAGTCCTGAATAATGTCCTGGTGCAGCCAGAAAGAAGTAATTATTTGCCTCAAATGCCCCACAGTTCTATAGCTTAAAGGCTGTACTTGCAGTCGCTGCACAGATGAAAAACATGGCTCTTTTACTTTTCCTGTCGCTACTGCACTTATGCAAGCTCCCCTTGCAGCAGCTGACAGGCTGACACACAGAGTCCCAGATACTGGAATTGCCAGGGAAACAGTACTCATTTTAACTTTAAACACTTTTCCCCACATGCACAGTATATTCCAAACAAGCAGCAACAGTTCCATTATTTAAAATATTTTAATTCTTTACTTTTCGGCTGGAGCTGAACGTAGCTACCCTGGAGGCAGCCAGACACACTGTTATGCATTATTCAGATGACCGGGGCCCTGCACAGGCATACTCAAATGAGCCTCGGTCAGAACTCCTTTAATTCTCATCTGAGCGGTCCCCCAGCAGGATGTCCGTGGTCACCAGGTCCCAAATAGGTGGAAGGGATCCCGGGACCCACGGCACAGTCCCCGAGGCGACCGCAAAACAAGCGGCTCCACATCAAAGGCGCTTTGCGCGCCAGTGCAACTCCCGCTGCCCTGGAGGCAGCACTTTCGGAGCGGGAACTCGTGGTCAGCAGTTTAAGCCCAGAGGGGCTGGATTTTCATTTGACTGCAAGCTGGGGCACACACGAGGGCAAACAGGACCAGAGAAGCCAGAAAAATTAGAGGCCAAGTTAGGAGAAGCCCAAGAGACAGCAGGAGAAGGACAGAACAAACTGGGCTAAGGTAAACCCAGACTTGCATTTCTAGGAACCCCATTTGCAAGAGGGGGTTTACACTCTTCCTGGTACAAACTGCATGCCTGCTTGTTGTAAGCAAGCCTGGCACACAAGGGTACCATCACACAATAACTATTAACATACGAAAACATCTGGTAAGGACCGAGATATATGGTGAGGATTTGTACAGGAGCTGGTACAAGGAATGGAACACCATTTAATAGGTTGTCATGATCCATTCACCATAACAATGCTCTGCAAAGAGATGTGACAAGAACTATTTCGTCCAGATTGTCCGTCAACTGTTCCCACTGACCATGAGTGCCCACCGAGATATCCTCACATGAAGACGTGCCAGTGGCACAGTCACTATAGCTGTAGACATGAGACCCAAGAGATGTAATATTGTTTGTGCAGAGACATAGGGGCTCCTGTTTACCAAGTGTGCCTGAGCAATCGAAGTGCCTGTCCTATCCCATGGTGGGAAAGCACATCCCTTCTCTGTGTCCAAGACCACCCTTATGTGCTGCAGCCTTTGGCATGGAGCTAACACAGACTCTGGCACACTTACTGTGATCCCCAAGTCACTGAACAACTGACGTGTCCGAGACAGGATATGTAGAGCTTCCCTGGAGCTGACCTCCAGCAGTCAGTCATCCAGGTAAGGGAAAACATACAGACCTGTCCTGTGAATGGCTGCTGCAACATCTGCCAAGCATTTGGTAAAGACCCATGGCACAGAAGACAAGCCAAAGGGCAATACCTTGAACAAGCAGTGTTCGTCCCTCTGCAGAAAGAGGCAGCACTACTGGCTGTGGTATTTCCTGATCTTTGTATGAAGGTGTGCATCCTTCATGCCCAGAGAGCAGAGCCAGTCCCCCTTTTGCAGTGGGGGAATCAGGCCCTGCAGTGATACCATTTGAAACTTAGTATTCAATATATAGGTTGAAATCCCTGAGCTCTAACACAAGATGCAGATCCCCTGGCCATTTTGGGATTAAGAAGCATCGGAAACAGAATCCTTTGTTTCTTTCCTGAGGAGGAACCTATTCTATGCCATGGTGCCATGGTTGTTTTTTTGTTTTGTTTTTTAAAACACAAAGTCTGAACTTCTTCCTTCAGAAGGGAGAAGTGGCCCAGAGGATAAAAAGAAGAAGGCAGAGGATGATCCAGGGGAAGGGGAAGATTTGTAATAGATACACCCTTTGCACTTGTCTCCAGACCCCAGTCAGCTGTAGTGATCTTCTGCCACTATTTCAGATGTAGGGAGATTTTACTCCCGCACTCACCCCTGAAGGCAACAGCTGAGGAGGGGAGAGAGTCATAAGACAGTCAGGCAGAACTGGGGGCAGCAGGGACAATGGAACAGACTCCTTGGGTGCTTTAGCATAGGTACCGCTTCCAGCACTTCAGCGCGCCAGCAGCAGTGCACCTGGTCATTATGGCACCAAGTGGAAAAGTTGTTGTCCTCTCTTCTTGTGGGGGGCACAGCCTTTCTAATTATACTAACTCTGGGGGGGCGGACCTCAGGGAGGGGGTGACGAATCTGACATTTGGTGCCGTAATGACCCAGTGCTATAATGCCAGTGCCCTAATGACCGATAAGGCTAGGTATGGGGAGGGGGCAGCAGAAGGTAACCACAACCTCTACCATGGCTTTGCTGACAGTATGCATGACTACCTCGGGCAACAGGCTGATGGAAGGATCCACAACCTCTAGAAGTACTGGGATACAGGGATTTCACAGACCTTTGAGTCATTTTAGAAGTCTGAAGGCCATGTAGGGCTTCTTCAACATCATAGCCCAACAATTTTGACCCTTTAAAGGGAGCATTCAAAACTAACTGCTGCACATCAGTGGCAAAGCCAGCAACTGTGAGCCAAAAATATCTTCAAGAAAATGCCAGACGCCACAGCCCTGGCAGTAGCATCAGAGACATCATAAGCTAAGCGCAGAAAATGTTTGCCAACCTCAGCACCAGCAGATTTTGTTTTAAGTAAATCAGTCTTGGCAGAGGCATAAGGCAAAACCTGAACTGCAGTACAAGCAGCCTTCTGCAAGCTGTTCTGATATTTGAGCATGTGGGCTTGATAGTTTCAATCCTAAATCCCAGTGATGCAGAGGTGTAAGAACGCTTGCCCATCACGTCCAGCCTCCTAGATTCCTTATCAGCAGGCAGAGTACTCATGTGTCTTGGAGCTCTAGACATATCATGAGCAGCCATGATGTCCACAAAGTCATTTTTAGGTGGGTGGCATAATAAGGCTTAGTAGAAGATGCAGGGACTGCAGGCAGTGAGTTTGGTCTGTACCACGCAGCACAAGTAGCATTTTCTAGAAACAAAGAATTTGCCAGCAGATAAGGACTGCTTGGCCCACCCAGTCTGCCCATTCTTCCCTGCCTATAGTATCGCTGCAGATCCTACTTGATCTCTAGCCCATCCCCCCAAAAACAAAGTCAAAGCTATTGCAGGATATATAGGTGGAATGATTACAGAGGGACAGCTAGGCACCTCTAAAAATTTCATGAGATTCCTTTCAGTAGAATCTTCCTCTTCCACAGCAAATCCCATGGCAGACTACATTTGCTGCAGCATTGCTTGGAAAGATGGATCCTCAGGAGGGGGATCTCAGGGTATAAACCACCAAGTCTGCAATACAGAACGAGAGAATAAAACTATTGCAAGGGAGACTCTCCACAAACTGTTCTCCCTCATATTCTTCTTCTAAATCTCTACCTCATATTCCTCTTTTAAATCCACCTCTAAGTCCATGAGGTCAGGATTCTATTCCATTTTTCAACAGCATGAGCAACAATGGGAGCCATGGAATGGAGCAGCGATGCCGGCAGCAACAGGGAGGCAGGAATCTGTGGCATGCTAATGGAATCTGTTAATTGGGCTGAGCACCAGAAGGCCCCATTGGTGGAATAACTGCCTGCAGTGGCATCCCTGGCAGAATGTATCTAATCATTTCAGAGAACACCACCAACGCAGCCTGGGAGTAGACAGCACCCTGAAAAGAGGCTGGGACTACATGTATCGATGGGCCTTAGCCAATGACAATGGCATCATACTCTCCACAGCAGGTACGGCAGTACCCAAGTCAAGCCCTGACCTTGGTGTCTCAACGACGGTCGGGGGGGGTGTAGTCAACAACACCAGAGCGGGCACTGATGAGGAAGTACCTTTTCTCAATGGCAACCATGACCTCTTCAGTGAAGCAGACATGTCCTATTCCCTGTGTCTGTGCTTATGACCAGACAACAAGGAGGAACGCTATGACAACCATTACTTGTCTTTATCCTTAGACTCGGATGGCCACTTCTTACCTTACCAAGTGGAGATGCAGATTTTGAGCCCTTTTCTTTCTCCATGACTGTCAATGCCTTTAATATAAGGACATTTTCTAGAGCTTTTCTTATGGCATCACCTCACCACCTAGTTGAATCTCTGGCAAATCTCAAAAGTTCTCATGTTGTGAGACAGGCCCAGACAGCACATACAAGATGTGTGTTTGTGCGTTCCTTATAAATTTTATAGCACACTTAGCGGCATAAAGAGATGATGAAAGTAAGCTAAATATAAGTAAATTAACAAACAGCAATGGCGAAGTCGACAGCGTGTCCTTCAGTAGGTCCAAAAAGGCTGACTGATGGTGGGAGAAAGAACTAAGGAGTGATGGGGCTTGCCCATGTTTTATACATGTAGACGCTGCATGTCACTGTGGGTGGCAGCCGGTTAACAAAACGTTTCCAAATGGTCCAGAGCTAGCAAAAAGTTTCCGAGTGGCTCAGAGCTAGCAAAAAGTTTCCGAGTGGTCTGGATGCGGACTGCTTACAGTTCCAAAAGTACTGCCTAACGAAGGAGATATCCTCAAAGACTGGAAGCTACAGTTCACAAAAAAAATAAATAAATAAATAAAACAACGGATAGTCAGGTGCCTAAAAAGTTCTTTATAGTCTTAAAAGTGCTAATCAGGCTGCTTCACTGGCCTGCGGCAGGGTATCATGCTGCCATGTAGGTAACACGGGTTCAAAAGTGAATTCAGGTTGCCAAAATCAGCGGCAGGCCAACTGTTGACTGTAGTGCACCTCAGCGCATGGAGGAATGGCACTGGGTGCCAGCATCACAGTGACGCCTGCAGAGAACAAGGGAGCTGGCTTCTCTGGAGGGGTATGCTGTTCATGTAACAGACTTCAACAGACTATTCATGTGCTGACTGGTAAGAGGAAGCATACACACCAGGGCAAACAAAAAAAAATCTTCCATGAAAAGACACCATGGTACTAAATGGCCTCACACACACTGCAAAGGCTGAAAACAGTAAGACACAGAAACATCTTTCATCCTACAAAGGACTCATCAATTTGCCTTGTCTGTAGCAGCCCAGGGAAGGAATGAACAAGTCATAGTTCGGTCTCACTGGTTTGGGTCATGATGAACTCAAAATAGGAAAGTATTGTAAAAGACAAAAGAACCTCCACATAAAAGCACTGAAGCAAGAGTCACTTGGAATGTGCATTGGCAATAAAGCAAGGTTACACAGACATGTAAAATCACACATACCCCCACAATGCATAGCATTATGGGAACCATATGCAAACTATAACTTAGTTCATCATTCTCTGTAGTGATATAACCAAGGCACACTGCTGAGTCCTGTGCAGGATGAAACAAATGTCTGTCTTCTGTTTTTAGCCTTTGTAGAGTGCGGGAGAGGCCATTTGGCACCACACACTCTTGCTTAGATTAAAGCATACCTCTCAACTGTCCCCAATTACGAGGGACGTCCCTCATTTTGCCTCTGAAAATTGCTTTGTCCCTCATCCATCCCTCATGAAAGATGTGATGCCTACACAGAGAACGTGTACCATAAAATTTATGATATTCAAAAATGTTAAATAAAAAAAAGCTTTGTATAAGTAAAGACAACAGTTTCCTCAGTGTTTTGAGCTTATATCTCCATGTTTGAGGATGCGTCCCTCATACTGAGGTTCCGTGTTCCTCATTTTGAGTGGCTGTGTCCCTCATTTCAGTGAAAAAAGGTTGAGAGATATGGCTTAAAGCAGAGCCAGTCTAAATTATTTTATGGTGGTTTGCATATATTTCCCATGATGTTTTGCATTACAGGGATAAGTGTGATTTTATATTTATTTGAAACCTGGTTTTATTGCCAATGCCCTTTCCAAGTAACCGCTGATGCAATGCTTTTGTGTGGAGGTTCTTTGTCTTTTAGGTTCCTTATTCTATAACAGCTATTTACATACGAGAGCTTCGCAGGGGTTGTGCAATATCAAATACAGTAAAAGCAGCTTTCAAAATGGTCAGATACCCAAACGAGGATGTCAGTAGTTCTAGAATTACTTCTTTCTGACAACTCTTGCAATGAAGCACTCTAGACTTTGCACTATAGGCCTAAAGTTTTTATTACACATATTTAAAATAAATAGCATGAGGAATGTACATTCATATAGGGCAAGTCAGACATGGAACCAGAGCCGGCCTTATGGGGGTGGTAAACTGCGCATTTGCACAGGGCCCCATGAGCAGAGGGCCCCCCAAAAAAACTCAGCTGTCCAGTTGGCCTTCTCCTTCCTGGTCCTGTATGAACTAATTTAAGTAAAGTGCAAAAATGGCACAAAACTAGCTAAAAATGAAGCTAAAGGGAGACCATGATAAGGATGAGGGTGTTCCTTGGGGGCTTCACTACTTCTGATATGGGGTCCCAGCAAGGAAGTTCGCACAGGGCCCCAGAATAACTAGGGCCAGCACTTCATGGGACTCGTAAAATAATCTTGAAAGAAGCTAGACTAAAATCATTCTTACAAGCTATCTTTATCTTCATTTTTTTCAGGCATCCAATATATCCTAAAGGGAAAAAGGCAAAGAGGAAATCCCCTGTTATTCTACATATACAATTCCTCTCCAGCTTTTCCTGGAATTGTGGGAGATCTCAATCACCACCCCCCCCCAAAACAAAAAAACACACACAGCAGGAAATTAGCCATAACTTTAGTGTTGAGAGGGATATAAAATCTGTGTTCCACATCATGTTCTCAAATGTTGGTGGCAGTGGGGTGGTTACTGTTTATCATCTGTAATTAAATTAGTTAAAACTACTGGACAGAGATGCAAAACAGGATGTCCCTTAACTGAATCATGTGTACTAATTTAAAAAAAAAAACATTGGTAGGGGGTTGGATTCATATCAAAAGTAGGTCCTGACTTCTGCTTTACTAGTAAAGAACAGTTATGCACCTACCGTAACAGTAGATCTTCGAGAGAATCTCTCATCAGGTCACACCTATGGAACTATAGTGATCAAGCACTAGGACCATATAGAAACTTTTGCAAGAAGTCCACTAGAGGCCGCCCATGACGGCGTCCTACATTGGCACTTCCCAAATAAATGTGGGCAGCCTCTTCCCTCCTCAGTTCCCCGACGGAGATCATGCTCAGAAGATCTCCCTATTGGGAACTGGGAGGGAGTCTGTGGCTCTGCCCACCAGGCAAGCCAGGAAGCAGCAGACAGACCTTTCCGAAGCAAGAGACAGGAGCTGCAGAGCTCTAAACCACAAGGGGGATGGAGGGTGGGACAGCATGGCCTGATGAAAGAGATTCTTTCAAAGATCTACTATTACGGTAAGTAAGTAACTGTTCTATCTTCTTCGAGGATATTTCTTTCATAAGGCCACACCTATGGAATGAGTACCGAGCAGTACTGACAGAGAAACAGTCTGGGTGGCTGGAGTCCACAAGCCTTAGAAAAGAGTCTTTGAAGGGCCGCTAGGTCAAAGCCTGCCCTTTTTCATAAGGCAATGTCCAGACTGTAGTGTTTAATGAAAGTGTGGACAGTACTCCAGGTGGCAGCTGCACAACTTTCAGCAGCAGACACATTCCTGAAACAGGCAACAGAAGTGACCATACACCTAGTAGAAAGGATATGAACCCCAGGAGGTTCCTTGCCCTACTTCCTATAACAGAAAAAAATACAGTTGGCCAACCATTTGGACAAGCACTGTTTAGAAACTGGTACATCCTCTTTCCCAGGAGCTAAGGAAACAAAAAGCTGCAAGGACTTCCTGCAGTCATCTGTGCAGTGTATACAGTATCTGTGTATCCTATGTGCATCTGGAACAATGTTTCCCCTGGATTGGCATGCTCAGGAAAATAAACTGGCAGGTGGATGGTTTGATTCAGAGTAAACTCAGACACCACCTTTGGTAAGAACTTAGGATTGGTACACAAAGATACCCTGTCTTTGTGGGAAATCAAATAAGGAGGCTCACACACTAAAGCCTGAAGCTCTGAAATTCTTTCAGCAGAAGTAATAGCAACTAAAAATAACGCTTTCCATGACAGAAAGCGTAGCTCACAAGTCGTGGCTGGCTCAAAAGGAGCTAAAGTAACCTTCTCTAACACAAAATAGATCCCAAGCTGGGACAGGATTGTGGATAGCAGGTTTCAAGTGTAGAATACCTTTCAAAATGTATGGGTCACATCTAGCTGGGCAACTGTATGATCATCAGTAGAAATGGAAGGCTGAAATGGCAGCCATATGCACCTTAATAGAGGAATATTGTAGGCCTGCATCAGATAAGGACAGCGAATACTCTAGAACCTGGTTTACTAGACAGGTAAATGGATCCAGATAGTGAAAAGCAGCTCACAGAGCAAACTGCTTCCACCTCACGGAGTAAGCGACACTGGTGGAAGGCTTTCTGGCAGCCACCAAGACATCAGCCACATTTTGAGACACTCCAAACCTAGCAATTGCTATATCTATCTATGGTTAAAAGCTTACTCCTGATGATGATATTTTATTGTATTTTATGAATTTAGCAGTTATTGGATCTGTGTTTATTTTATTGTTTTATGTGCAGTTATTGTAAAGGTGCCTTGGTTTTAAGAAAGGTGCTGTACAAATAAAGATTTATTATTATTATTATTATTATTATTATCTTCAGGAGCTATGCTAGAAGGTGGAGTGGCTTGAGGGCTGGATGAACCAGAGTCCCCTGCTCCTATGACTGCAGACTCTGGCATAATGACAGGGGTACTGGAGGGTCCACCACTAGCTGTTGCAGTAAGGGGAACCAAACCTGATGAGGACTCATTGAGACAATGAGTACTGGAGTTGGCCACTCCATCTGAAGTCTGATTGGTATTCTCTGGATTAGAGGGAAAGGAGGAGAGGCATACAGAAACCTCCCTTTCCAAGAGAGGGACAACGTGTCTCACCAAAAAACTCCAGGCCCTGGAGCAAGCAAACAGAAAAGTGGCAGTTTTGAGCTGCATGAGGATGCAAAAAGGTCCAACTCTGGATGACCCCATCTGTCAAACAGATATTAAAGACTGAGGTCAGCAGTTCCCACTTGTGCATCTTTAACTGTGACCGGATTAGTTTGTCTGCCAAGACATTTTGGTCCCCTGGAACATTCACTGCTGATAGTTCTAGACTGTGTTCCAGAGCACAATACCTAAGCCCAATACCAAACTCTCATTGCTTCCCTGCATAGGGGATTGGAATGAGTCCCCCCTTGTTTGTTGATGTAGTGCATCACACTCATGTTATCTGTTTGAAATAACAGATGACCCAGGGCAGAGGAGACTGAAAGGCCTGTAAGCCATCTATAACAGACCTCATTTTTATGACGTTTATGTGGAGGGTGCTCTCCACTTTCGTCCATGTCACCTGTGTCTGGTGAGGACATTGATGCGCCCACCCCAGCCCATCCCTGAGGCATCTGTGGTGAGAATCTGATGAGGAAAGGGAATTAGGAAGGGAACCGCTTTCATCAAATGACTAAGATCCATCCACCACCGAAGTACTTTCCGGACAGGAGAGGTCACTAGAACTCTTTGTTCTTGGTCATCTGTGGGTTGGCCCCACTGGACTCAGTATCCACTGTGGGATCCTCATATGCAGCCTGGTTAGTGGTACTGTGGTAACACAGCCACTGCCATTAGACCTCGGAGTCTCAGGAATGTCCTGGCTATGACATACCTGTTGCTGTAGACCAACTGGGCCTGTGCTATCAGACACTCTGCCATGTCCTGTGGCAGGAAGGCTAGGCCTTGGGCTGTGTCCAAAAACTGACCCTATGTACTGCAGATGTTGGCAAGGGGTCAGGACTGACTGAGACATTAAGCATAATCCCTAGAACATTGAACAGATGCCTGATGTGGTCTGGTGTATGATAAAGCTGCTTGATGTGGTCTAGGGTCTGGTAAAGCTGCTCCTTAGAATAAGCTTTAAGAAGCCAGTCATCCAGGTATGGGAAGACATACAGGTCTTCCCTGTGGAGGGCTGCCACCACCATTGCTAAATATCTGGTAAATAACCATGGCACAGATGACAAGCCACAGGCCAATACCCTGAACTGGCAGTGCTCTCCCTGAAACATGAATCTCAGATATTTCCTGTGGGGGGTGCAGATGTTAATGTATAGGTAAGCATCCTGCATATCCAGAGAGCAAATGCAGTCCCCTGGTTGCAGCAGTGGAAGCAAGCTTTGCAGTATGAACATTCGGAACTTCTTGTAGTCTACAAAGAATTTCAGGTCCCTGAGGTCTAGAATGGATTTCAGGTCTCCCGTCCGTTCTGAAACCAGGAAGTACAGAGAGTAAAAGCCTGTGTATCTTTGTTCCACAGCAACAGGTTCTATTGCCCTTTAAAGAAGCAGGATGTTAATGTCCTCCAAGAGCAATGGGATGCAATCTAGAAGATAATGTGAAGGCACTGGGGATAATATGGAGGTAGTTTCAGAATCTCCAGAGCATGACCTTGTGCAATTATTTGTAGGACCCAAGCGTCTGAAGTGACCTTCCTCTACTGGTCCAGGTGGAGAGAAAGGTGACCCCCGACCACCATCCCTGGAGGCAGAGGAGGTGGGGAGTGTTCAAAGAAGTCAGGAAGAACCTGTTGCTGCAGTTGCTGCTGCAGTGCCACCTCTAGAGGCTTTTGAGTGGGCACCTGAAGTGGAGCTTGCTGAGGGTAAGGGTGCTGCTGCCCTACACTTGCCTTGCTGTCTAGTGGCAGATCTATGTCCGGTAGTAGCTGGATGAAAGTGCACCCTCTGCCTAGTCTTAGGCTGGGTATGGTACACGGAATGCACAGACTTCAGGGTTCTACCTGAAGCCTGTAAGCTGCAGAGAATGTCCTAAACATCTGCTCCAAACAGTTTACGTCCCCTGTATGGGGCACTGAGGATGGACTGCTAGACATAATTGGCAAATCCAGCCCCACTTAGCCAAGACTGCCTTCTGAGACATATGGCAGAGGCTGCGGCCCTGTTAGAAGCATCAGCAATGTCACAGGTGAAACGCAGTAGGTGTTCACCTGCGTTGGCACCAGCTGTAAGACCATGCAATAGCTCCTGCTTGGGAGTACTCTCTGGGAGGGCTTCGGCAGCTGCCTTGGCCTTTCTCCAAAGGATATTTTACCATGTGGGCCTTGTAGTTTGCAATCCTGAGGCCCAATGAGGCAGAAGCAAAAATCTTTTTGCCCAAGACATCAAGCCTTCTAGACTCCTTATCGGGAGGTAGGGAACTAAGGTGCTTTGGTGGCTTAGATCTGTCATGAGCTCCGCTGAAGACAACAGTTAGCCTTAGGTTGTCCTTCAAAGAAAGGATTACCTGAGAGGGCCTGGTACAACTTATCTGCCTTTCTTGAAATGGCAGGTATCATATCGGGCCTATGCCAGGCAACCATTGTGGGATCCTTCAGTGCTGGTAGGAAAGGAGGAATAACAACTTGGAGGGGGTCAGGTAGTTCTAAGGCATCCATTAGGTTCTTCTTAGTATTATCCTGATCCTCTGAGTCAAACCCCATTGCTGACTGAAGCTCCTGCATCATAGTAATGAATGAGGGGCCTTCAGGGGAAGACCTAGGGGTGTAAACCACAAAATCTTCGCTTGCAGTAGAGACTGTGGAGCTAGTTCTTTCATAGAGGTCTCCAAATTTCTCACCCTTCGTCTTCCTCCTCCTCCAAGATGAGCTCCAAAGTTGTACTCCTGGTCCTCGTTGACATGATCAGGAGGTCGCAAGAAGAGAGAAGCTATTGACAGACTATAGTGCGTCTGACACATTGACTGGGCTGGCGTAGATTCTGGGATTATACTGGCCTCATCAATGAAATCCCCTGTATAGGACGGAGAGGCAGCAGGTCTTTAAGGATGGCTATAAAGGATGAGAAAACAGCTTGCAAGTCAGTGCCCGGAGAGTCGAGGGATCACCGGTGGGTGTTGATGGGGAAAGTGCTGCCCCAGATGCCGACAGCGACTCACCAGCCATAACAGGCCTGGTGGGGCTTGCAGCCTGCCCGGACCATGTGTGGGTGTCGGTCAGTCGGTACGGCTGGTGGTGTCACTGCAACAGCAGTTGACGCCACTGAGATGGTCACACTAGAATGAACAGGTGACCAAGATCATGCCAGGGAGGCTTTCTCCAGGTGTTTGTGTCCCAAAGACTTGTTCCAGGACTTCAATGATTGGGAGCCAGAGGACCAGGCTAGTGACGTGGCAGAGCTTTTCTCTCTGATCTCTTGCTCCATCCTAGGCACCTTCTGGTTCAAAAGGTGGGTTTCCAAGGGTTTTTGTCGGCATCACCGGTTAGCATTATTGAATTTCCTGCAGATCAGACAAGCCTTAACGTTATGGGCTGAGCCAAGGCAGTAGACGCAGACATCGTGCGAGTCACCCAAGTAAATCTTTTCAATGCACTCGCAATACTTAGAGTTTTTAAACCTTTTTAGATGATATACACAGCATTGAAATTCACTTTTAAAAAGTGAGTACAACTAGGGTGAGAAAATAAAGTCGACCAACGACGGTGTTTATGAGAAGAGTCAGAGTTATGGTCGACAGCAGGAAAAGAGCGGAGGAGGGAAGGGGCCACCCACGTTTATATGGGACATGCAGATGTCATCATGGGTGACCCCTAGTGGACAGCTTGCAAACAGTTTTAGTGTGGTCCTAGTCCCGGATGACTATAGTTCCATAGGTGTGGCCTGATGAAAGAGATATCCTCGAAGATCAGTTTACGCTTTTTATTGCAGTTTTGCAAAGTACAATCAGCAAATGCATTACAGAATATAAAAAAACTCATAGTTATCAGATAATATTAACACAGGTGCAATCACATCTAATTTTCTAATGGTATCACAAGAAGGAACTAGAAAATGAATAAACAAAGTCATTACATAAACACTGTAGGAGCCCATAATGCAGCGGGTTATATCTAATTCTTTAAAATCCATACCGTAACCAAACCCAGCTGTGAACGCCGATTCTTAAAACCTAAACACAAAACATTCTAACCACATTGTAAGGCATTCCAGCAAGCTCCTACGGCTGCTGTCACTAACAAATTGGCATAAACTAAACCATTGTGGTTATTTCTGATAAACTGTAACACTGTAAAATGTGCAACAGCAAACTCACTGAACTTTAGACACTCAGATTATATCCAGAGAACAGGATGCTTTACAAGTAATGATATAGCTTGTCAGGGGATGTGGGCAGATGTGCAACTGTTAGGGTTCAGACCAGAAAGAAGTAAAATTAAAAAGAGTGGTTTAGCGTCTCCACAGCTGCCCAAGCACTGCGGGGCACCCCTATAACGATCCCTTGAGCCACACTGCCATCTTACCCTACCCTTAGCCCCAACTGCGAGCAAATAGTGTAGTCTGGCTAACCATATTCACTGTCCGGTCTGCATACTGTCACACTCTTACACAGGTAATTTTCAGAGACCTGATGGAGCACTAAACAACATGCTGATGGGCTAGTTACTGTGGATAAGCTATTAGCAATACATTTCAAAATTTGGCAGAAAAAAATTCAGTTGCACCCTATTGTTCAACATTTGCCATTACCCCACCAGATCCAGTACTCTCGTATTTTAAATTCCCAGATAAAATATCCAGCAGCACTGAAGTCACAACCAACAGCATGCAAGCACAGTGACCCAGATGATTTATGCATCCTCCTCCCCTGCTGAGTTACCTCCTCCCGAGGCTATCCCAGCTTGACTAAGTCACAAAAATACCTTCCGCCTTCGGGTCTACATATTGGTATTTTTTGGTCCTGAAAAACAAATTGTAGTTGAGCAGAGAATCCAAGGCAAATGAAATGTTCAGTTATCAGGAGCAGACTGGAGCAGTCAAAAAATCTTGCCTGCTCTGCATATTTAAGAATTTGGGGCCCTTCTGAAGGTATGGAGGGCAAGGACTCAACATTCCTCGAAGAGTGGCTGCCTGAAGTGGTGGTGGTGCTCAGTTACATGGTCCCCATCATCAGGGCCTACTTGGTTACCCTGCGCAGGGTAGCCGCTACACAGGATGGCGCCAGAGCGATTCTAGCCATCACAGCATCCTCCGTGGCAAGAAATCATGTCCTGAAGGCAGCAAGGGACCAGGCACAAATAAGGGTGAAAGAACACAGAACACTCCTATTTCTGATTACTCTTATGTGACACAACCAGAATATGGAGGAAATTCTTTGAGGGAGTGACATGAATGCTTAGAGAACTGCTTGTTCCTTAAAGAGAAACTCCACACTTCTGCGTGCACTTTCATAATAAGACGTTTCAGCTATTACAACTTATGGGAGAATACATTTTTTTCTTCATTTTCAATGTTCCTTTCTAAGGTTTACAGCAGATCTTGGTAGTCTATCTAAAAAGTCTGTACAAAAAACACTTGCCTCTCCCCTGTCAACCTCACAGTGCCTTTGTTTATGACATCATTGTGCTCACTATGCCAGCAGACTGTGATGTCACAAACAAGACTTGGTGAAATAAGTACTGGATTTTCTACAGTATTTAGCAGACCAACAACAGGGATAAGTAAAAAGAATAATAAATAATTAGAAAATGATACAGTTAACATGACTGGTGTAAATTTATTGTTTCTAAGGTGTTTATTACAGTAGAGAGTTGCTCTTTAACTGTTAAAGCCGCAACAACCATTGCTTTCCCAACTGCCTTATTTGTTTCCTTCACAACTCTGGCCATAGTGTCTGTGCATTGCTCCACCTTCCTTTTTATCAAGCTTTTGTATGGTACTGGTGAGCAGTGTAACAGCCGTTGTAGTGACTCCATGGTCACTCAATCAGATACTGCTGGCTGTTTTTCCAGAAGTGGCTATACAGGCCCCATTGCTTTCAAGTCTGTTTTTTTTCAGCTCTTGGGGTGTGTCTCTCTCTGTCTCTCTGTCTCCCTCTCAACTACACATACATATTGTTCCAACTTACAGCTTTCTTCCTAGCCACTTTTTACTTTACACAGCACGCTAAAAACAAACTAAATCATTTAAAAGAAAGATTGCTCGTGGAGGAGCTCAAAGAAATACGTGCTTCCAGCTAAGTTGCTGGCTCCACCCCTCCTTCTCCTACTTTACTTGTTAGAGCTCAAACACAATCCTCCAAATTTTTATCTCCCATATCTTCAGGAGTTCAATCAATCAATACAAATTTTAATTTATATACTGCAAATTCTATAAGCAGCTCTACGTGCTGCAAATAACTGCATAACAGTTTTACAATACATATCACAATTCTAACCATTCCAAAAAAAAAAAAATCAATGCAACATAGTATTACAAGCATTCTTCTGCAATAAAATCAGTCATTAAATTAGGCATGGCTGGTTAGCATATCAATCAATCAAATCTTTATTTTACTAGGCAAACCACCGTTGAGAGAAACTCATTTACAAGGTGGACCTAGGTAGGTCAAGGTACAAATACAGTAAATAAACATTAATAATGTAACTTGAGACAACATATGTACATATAAATCAGGGGCATTCACAGATGAGCAGCTGTAGAGAAAAAGATATACAACACTTTGGAGATATGCATTCATAATCTATATACATACTGTATCTATCTTAACGCCCTCCACTCCTCCTGCTCAGGCAACATACTACTCTATGCGGATGATGCTGTCCTGTACTCATTTAATTCCGACCCCACCCAGCTCCACCTATCCCTCCAATCTTCCTTCAGTGAAGCAGGAAAATGGTTCTCCACACAGCACCTTACACTTAATTGCAAGAAGACTAAGCACATGTTTTTCTCACACCCACAGAACCCCTACAAGGAGCTATGCCCTCATGTTCTCACAAAAACCCAGTCCCCTCTGGAGCATGTGGACTCCTTCAAATATCTGGAATCACCCTTGACTCAGCCCTCAACTTTCAACAACATATCCATCACCTGTCCACTGCCCTCAATGTACGGCTTGACTTTCTCTATCACTTCGGGCACTGTCTTACTCCCAAGGCCCTCAATCTAGTGGTCTCATCCTTGGTCCTCTCCCTCCTGGATTATGATAGGTATACTTATATACAGCACGGCCACCACCTTGGCCCTCAGCAGACTTTGTGTCTCCCTTAAAGCCTGCCGCTTCATCCTTCTGTCAGGACCATCTCACCCATACCTGCTCATTCTACAGCTCAGCCAACTGGCTTAAACTTGACAATATAATTAAGTTTCACACTTGCCTCATGGCCAAAAAAAATCACTATCGGCCTCGCTCCCCCGGATCTCACCGCTATAATCTACCCGGCCACGGTAACAAAATTCCACCCGTAGCTCTGGCAAGCAGCTCCTAACAGTTTCTCGTTGTTGTACCTCCCTGTTTCAAAGATCCTTCAGCTACAAGGCCCTAACTTGGATGAATGACTTGCCAAGCGCTCTCGAAAATAAACTCAGAATTGACCCCTTCAAAACCTACCTCAGGGACCATCTCCAGTCCTCCAGCCTCTGTGACTGCCATTAATCCCTCCCTTCGCCCAATTCCCTAGACAACGTCCCTGCCAGCTTCCCCACCCCCACCCTGAACTGCCTATATGACTGTTACTTGTAGCCATTATAAATAGTCAATATTGCTGTCCAGCTTGAACCATGTTTAGCGCCATATGCAATGACTGTTAGTCTTTACTGTATTCTTCTTTGTGACAATTCTCTGTATTGTGGTTGTTGTTATGTATCTCCCTGTGACGTGGAACCTTTGTAAATGAGTCCTTGACTCAAAGGTACTTTCCTAGTTCTCAAATAAATAAATAAATATGCAATGTAACCAGGTAGGTTCAAGATTCAGCATCTACACAGATAATTATTGTAGCAAGTTAAGTGATCCAGGAGTGACAATGGAGTGCAACCAGAAGTGAAGGCACAGTGGGAGCAGGAGAGAAGGAGCAGTGGAGGGGAACAATACTAATGAATGAGCCACTCCTCCGAATAGAGGGTCATTAGCGAAAACATTTGCATGTCTCCTTAATGGAACAATCAAGCAGAGTTTTAAAGAAGAAGGAACGCTTCACAGGGGTTGTAAATTTAAGTGTTTTTTTAATGGTGTTCCATAGGACAGGAAGGGTGTAACTTATCGCCGATTTACCGTACTGAGGTCTAACCTTGGGAATGATAAGGGAGATACAGGATAAACTTCTCAGTGGGTAGCTACACACGACACAACAGGGTAAACAATCTGAAATATAACATGGAAGCATATTGATAATGGCTCTATATGTCCACTTACATCTAAAACTCAGGGAAATCCAACCTAAAGTTACAGCAGTGGTCAGTGGAATAAGGCGTACCCATAATAAATCTAAGTGTTCGGTGGTATAATGTGTCAAGCTTAGTCAATGCAGATTTCGGGCCTTGCCCATACAGAAAATCAGCATAGTCCAACGATGACATAAAGGTTGTTTGAACCAGCCTGGTTTTTGCTTCCAAAGTTAGTAGATGTCTGATCCTAAAAATGCTGTCAAGCCTCTGCTTAAGCTTTTTCGAGAGCTCCTCGATATGGTCAACAAATGAGAGTTTATAATCTGTCCGGACACCTAGATATTTAAATTCTACCATGGTTTCCAGGAGCTCACTTAAAAGCATGGTTATTTGGGGTGCAGAACCATGGTTACATTTACTGGAGGCATTGACCGAAGGGGAAAAGAGCATAATCTCAGTTTTTTTTTGCATCTAGGAGTAGTTTTAGGTACAATAGATTTTTCTGCAGTAGGTTGAATTCAAACTGAAGGTCCCTAAAAGCTAGTTCTGGGGAAGGCTAGATATATAAATGACAGTGTCATCAGCAAACAGATATATGTTTGCCGACTTAATAACTGCGTTAATGTTATTAATATAGATAGCAAATACTTAGAGGCCTAAAACAAATCCTTGCGGCACTCCTCTCTGTAGTATTTTTAGTGAAGAGAGTTCCCCTTCAGCCTTAATTTGCTGATGACGACTGATGAGGTAGTTTGTAAACCAGTTTAACACCGGGTGGTCCAGCCCAATATTCCTCAGTATGGCTAGCAGCAGGTTGTGGTCCACCATATCAAAAGCTTTGCTCAGGTCAAGGAATAAAGTGCATACATGTTTTTTTGAGTCCAGTGCATTTAGTCAGTCATTTGAGACCTTGGCACGTGCTGATACAGTGCTGTGCTGTGATCTGAAGCCAGACTGTAGTGGGTTAAGAAGATTATGACTCTCCAGATGCTGCCTGAGCTGTAAGTTGCCAACCTTCTCTAACAGTTTGGACATGTGGGAAGAAGGGATATTGGACGGTAGTTATTTAAATCACTCGAGTCTCCAGATTTAAACAAGGGGATTAAATGAGTAGTTTTCCAAATAAAGGGGATGGCCCCCTTGGCAAGTGATAAGTTACAAAGATGAGTGATTGGAGTAGCTAATACATAATATCCTAATTTTAAGTAGAAAGGCTCGATATAATCGGCACTCGCACTTTTCCTGGTATCTAAAGCCAAAAGTATATCCTCCACCTGCTTAATAGTGATAGGTCAGAAGGAGACGCCTGGTACATGCCCAGGAGTAGTTAAAGTTAGGGAACTGGGTCCCGAGAACACATTTGCACCTGAAGATTACTGGCTGGTGTGGAGGGGTGTGGGATAACAGATGGACCAGACACCGAACTGCAGGTTCAACACACAATCTCTGTGTGATGTTTATTCAAGATATAGCAAATTTTTATGTCTTTATTTAGTTTTAGTTGACCGGGTAAGTGCACTAGACAAATCCTGCCTATTTTCAGGAACGACCCGAGGGAGGGGGATACAGATGAATGCCAACTGACCTTGAACCAGATTAAGCTGTTGGTGGTAATTTTAGTGAATGAGGGAAATTTGGCCAGGACACCGGGAAAATTCCCCTACTCTTTTCGATAAGTGCCATGGGATCTTTAACATCCACCTGAACTACCACCAATCCAAGCAGATGGGACCTCGGTTTAACATCTCATCCGAAAGACGGCACCTCAGAAGTACAGCACCCATCTCATGCTGCACTACAGTGTCAGTACTGGGATATTAACCCAAGTGCCAGATGTGGGAACTGAACCCACAGCCCTCTGATCTCCCGGCCTCAGAGGCGAGTGTGCTACCTACTGAGTCACTGACACAAATAACCTTCAGCAATGGCATATTCCTTCTTCAGTACATCAGTTTGCAGTAACAGACTACGTACGTTCTTTCTCTGCACTTAGCCAGCACCTACTAACACTGATCTATGATCTAAACATTTTTAGTGAAAACCCTTCATCCCTATGTGGGCCTTGTTTGCTTGGGCAGTGGGGGCTCAAAAAGAAAAAAAAAAAAACTATAGACAAAGAACTTCAATGCAGAATCACTGAAAAAAGGGTTACCCCAAAGGGCACTGGCAACAAATCAAGTTTCAAAGAAATACAATATCATACACACTTCCATAATGCAAAGCATCATAATACCACTGCCTACTTCAGGGTATCCAGAAACACACCTGACTAACGAACATCAGACAATCTCAGCTAGGGACGATGACCTCAACACACCCCACTAGGAGGAGAGTTGGGCCCAGGTCCGAACTACAGTATGTCGGCCACACAGTCTGGATGATCATTACGACATCCTCGATTGCCGGCTGGCTGAAGTCAAACCAGACATAGAGGAACCACAACCTCCCACCGACCACTGCCATCCCCATTGGAATGTGCTGTATGGATCTCGGACCTGATGTCAGCAAACTTATCCACAAAGAATCGATCAAACTCGTCACATATCTCTTGTGACAACGCTCTCCAAAACTGCAGACAGGCTGGACTGCACAGTCTGTCCACAGTTTGAAACAGCTGGGCTGGTCGGTTCTGTGCAGTGGCAATCTCCCTGGACAGGCACTCCACCTTCTTATGGGAGACAGCCAATTGATAGTCCCTATGATGGGCCATCAATCTAAGCTTGTCGGCACCAAGGCCAGATTTCTACCAGCAAAGCTCCATCCTTCGTCCCACTCTCCTCATCTCCCTCAAAGTCCCATCAAACCAAGGGGACTGAGGGTACAGAGTGAGGGGGCAAATGCAGACAGGAGCGATGACATCCAGAGCTTCCGCTACAGCCATATTATAGGTCTGAATCAGAGCATCTGGGTCGCTGCTTGCACTTGGTAGACCCGAGTTTCTATTACACTGTTGAGTTATATAGAGTGTTATACAATCCCCTTTTTCTGACAACCCCACTGTGTTGATTATGGGGTGTTCAGATTACACATTTAAATGCTACATGTAATACAATTTCATATCACTTTAACATTTATATTTGTTGTTTGGGGGATTTTCCCATCCATTTCCCCTACTCCTTCAAGGTGGGCATTCTCCCACAACTAAAGTTTTTTGAAATGTGCATTTCTAGGTGACAGCTGACTCTTCTGAGGAGATTTGCTCTAGTGAAATTCTCAATTTTGTGATATGTGATTTTTTCTTGTATAGAGAATGTTTATATCTCTGACTGTATTGAAGCTGAAAATTTTAATACAGAATAAAAAAAAAGTTCATGTCTTCATCTTGCTGGACGGAGGTAGAGGTCCTAAGTTGAGGCACCGGCCTAGGTTACGCATCTTCTGCTTCACAGCACTGAGAAAGGTCACTGCACCCAGCCCGGTCACGCTCCTCACTCCCCTCCCGTCTTGACACCGCTATTCCTTTCCCTTTGGCAGAGCTCTGAATAACTAGAGTTAACTCACTCAGCCATGTTGTATAGTTTAACTTATAGAAGGTCAGAAGATTACAGCTCAGCTTTATGAGAGACCTCCACCTCTTGACCTTACAAATAGAAGTGTATGTGCTTTTGCAAACGCACTGCAGAGGGAAGGAGTGTCAGAAGATGTGCTTTGACAGAGAAAATAATGTTACAACAGCTCACCTGGCTGGAACAATTAGCTCCTTAGGTAGATGTGAAACAGAACAGGAGATGAAAACAGGTTTATGTGGCTGAAAAAAAAAGACCATTAACAGACACTGCAAGAAACTACATGCCCAACTAGTTCCTTACAGATTTCAGTATTTTTTTTTTTTTAACGTTCAGATCCACTCTGACCCTAGCTATGTTATTTAACAACTCTATTGCTATGCAGTTTCCATAATGCTGAATACTAGCATAAAAGCAATAAGACAAGACAGGTTGTGTGTGCGTCTTTCTGGACTTGCCTGGGGTGGTGTTGGCCAAAAGCCCTAAGCCCCCAAGAAGTGGCAATATCCCACACGATCATACATCCTGAAAAACACCTTGTTGCAATCATACCACTGAATCGATTTTTTAATAGGAAAAATATAAAAAGGAGAAAATAACCTTTCATAAAAAAGCAACTGAAAAGAATGCAAGTATAATTTCTTCATTTACAATGCAAGATTCTAAGCCCTGGTTTGTGTTGGGATATTACCACAGGTATAAATTCTAATAGGCTTTTCAGACTGAAGCAAGCAGATAAGCCATCATATCACTAAGAAGTAGCACACAACAGGATGTGGTATATCAAGTAGGGATGCTCAGATTCTCCAGAATCTATTTCATAAGCGTGAAGTTAGAATGTCAGAAATTCCAGTTCTGAAACCATATCCATTCTGAGTCAGTTTACTTCATCAAAAAGGAATCAGAAGTGAAACTTCTAAAACATATCCCTCACACTGGTTTTCACCTCCCCCACCCTTCTGTTTCCTGGCTCCCAGTCTCCTTCCTATTGAGCCAGCTGCTGGGAGAGTCTCGTCAGTCCCGCTTCTTTCTCCTGGTGGTCTGGAGTTGGTCACTTACGGAGACACTATCATCTGTTGCTGTGACGATCTTGTATTTGTCTCTTGTTGTGATCTCATCTCTTCTTTAGTGACTCCCCCTTCCCAACCCCCAGCCTTAACATCCAGCAAAGACCACTCCATTCAGCCACCCTACTGACAGTCCTCTCCAGTCTGGCTGGACTGGTCTAGCATCCCATTTCTCAAGTGCACTGGATGGATGGTTGGTACCTTCCCCTCAAGCCGCGAGTGCTGCATACTGTGATGGGCTCAGATGACCCTACTATTCTACCAACTCTAAGTGCTACTGTGCTGACAGTGTTACCAGTCCCTCCATGAGTCACGACCCAACTGCTCACTCCCAGTCCTCAGTTCGGTCAGCCACACACAGACAATCCTCTATGATGAACTGCCACAACTCGAGATGTCGACCCAGGGGGTGGCCTACTAGAAACGACCCCCCACTAACCCTAGTCATCTCTCAGAGTTCAGTAAGGGATGGACTGGAGCTGAGTAGCCAACTGTCCATCATCCCAAAGTTCAACCAGAGTCAGAAAGCAGCCAGCTAACATTGGGTTGGTTACTGCCTCGCCACTAATCGGTCCAAAAACAGGGTGGCACTGGCCATGTTCTGGGGGCAGACGGAAGAGGCCAGGGTAGAAGGGGCTGGGGAGAATGTGGGGCATTTTGGCCAGGCCAGTTGTTAAGGCAGAGACAGAAACAAGATGCACGACTAGTAGAACCTGACTGGCACAAAAGAGGCTGGCTTGGGTGGTAGCCACAGGCAGCATGGGGGGGGGCACTCCTCAGTGTTGAAGGTCAACTCAGAGTGGCACTGGTAGCTCAGTGTGTATAGGACAGGACATCTCAGAGAGGAATTTAAGGAATCACAGGTCATCAGAGTCCAGCAGGGTGCAAACCAGCTACAGCATAAAGAACAAGATAACCAATAGGGGCAGAAAGCAACAGGTACAGGTCTTTTTAACCAGGTTTGCAGTGGAGATGGATGTGGCATCAGAAATGGATTCCGATTCTGCAACCGACCATTTTTGGAATTTGGATTTTTGCCTTTCAATATTGTAAATCCAAGTTATGAAAAGAGCCCAGAATCCAATGTATGCAATTCCATGGGGACAGATTCCAAGCATTCAGTAACCCTGATATCAAGAGACATCATCATGCCTCAGGTGCACTGTGAGGCACAAGGCCATAGGCTAAGTGTCTCATGCACCCAAGAATTGATGATACCCCGTAAAATACCACATCCTGGACTGTTTTATTGCTACTATGAAATGGATCTACGTTTGTATTAATAAAAAAGCTTTCAAAATGTTTTACTAACGAGTTATAGTGTACAGTAGAGCATTGTTCTGTATAGAGTTCCATCTCTTTCAAAATGCTGTTTCAGCACACTTCAAAGGTCATGGAATGTGACTGTAAAAGAAGAAGAATCAGCATTTATATAGTGCTTTTCATACACAATGTATCCCAAAGTGATTTACAAGCAATGCTAGACTGGTAGTGAAGTAACTGAATGTGCAGTGGTGGCCATATCACACATCAACACCTATACACAGCATTGACAACTGCATGAACCAGTTTTATGGGAAGGGGAATATTGGCCAGGACACTGGAAATGTCCCCTACTCTTTACAAAGAATGCCTTGGGTTCTATTACTTCCACCTGGACATCCACCAGGATAGCACTAGGATGGGTAGAAAGGACCTCTGTTTAACATCTCATCCGAAGGACTGTACACCTCAACAGTACAGCACCCCCTCCCAATACTGTACTCAGGTGACAACGTTTTAGGTATGAGTCCAATCCTGGTGTGGGACAAGAACCCACGACCTTCTGGTCCAGAGGTGGATGTGCTACCAACTAAGCCATGCTGACACCCTTCTGTGGTACAACAGCATTCTGAAACACTACAAAAGTCAGTTTCATTTTGAAAGTGAAAAAAACACTGCACACACATTTCACATAAATACTATATACTATAAAAAAGCACGGAATGAGCAACTTTATGCACAACCAGTGTGTTCTGCCATCTTGGGGTTCTGATTCCCATTGACCTCTTGAGCTTCGATCTTGACATCAGAGGGAATCAGAACCCCCTCTGTGGCAGAACACACTGGTTGTGCATAGCTGACCATCCAGTATTTTCTATATTTAATGTGAAGGTACACATTTAAAGGGTCACTATCAGCTTGTTACTGTAATTTCTGGTCATTTGCAGCCAGTTTGCCGTTTGCAAGCGAATGAACAAAGTATCTGCATTAAATGCCCCAATATGGGATGCCGCTGGTGTGCATGCTAGGGATTTTGACTTAGTTTTTCAAGCCCATTTATGTAACACTTCTAATGTTCATTTTAACGTCAGACTGATATCTGCATGCTCAGAATAACCTATTCTTTTGGCCCCTACCCTTGGTTAATACCACTCATGCACGAAATTATCAAACATGCAGGTGCCATTATACATGCTCGTTCACAGTAAGGAGAGGCTTCTAGTGGCTGAAGATCGGCAGCAATTAGGGACAATGCTTGGTTTGAACTAAATAAAAAAGTGGCTAATTCAGTGCGAAAGCCTATTATTGAGCATACTGTGACATTTAATTCAGGTACTTTTTTCAATTCTCTTGCAAGAAGCAAACTAGTCACACATGACCAAAAAAAAAAAAATCACAGTAAAAAGCTGACAGTGCCCCTTTAAACAAAACATAGTTCTATTACTTTGTGTTGCAGTCAGTAGGTGGTGCTGTTGTAACAGAAGCTGGTAAAGAGAGGCTTTCTCTACAACAGTCCACTCAGCCCTCCCAACTGTACACTAAGAAGGATCAGCAGGGTTAAAGCTGTAGACAGCAGAATTTAAGCCACAGTCTGTGCTGTATGCCAACAAATCTCCTCCCCCCATACACAAAGACGGCTAGAAGAATTATTAATGTATGCTACAACCAGGGAAATGTACAGTTGGGTTGTGGGAGCTCTTCAAGTTGTGGGCTCTGCAACATTCGGCTAGCATCTGTGTCAGCAGGTGTATGAATGAAGTTAGTAACCATCACAATGTGGAAATGTAGTCCTGAGGTTGGTGGTGCTTTCTGTGACCCACCTCTTGATAAGTGTTGTAGTCAGCAGTGGTACTGTGACCCAATCAGGGCATGTTCTTTAACACTGTGGTCAATGATAGTTCAAGTGGGTTGATTAGGGCCTGTTTTGAAAAGCTGTGGTTGCCTAGGATGGGGTCAGTCTGATTAGGTTAAGTTACTTAGTACAGTGGTTGGCAATGGATGTGGTGGCCAAATTGGTACCTGTTTTGAACCATGGGGTAGGAATGGATGCTACGGCAGTGATGTTCTGTTTCAGCAAACTATGGGTAGAGTACTATATAGGCAAGTGAAAAAGCTGTTGGCAGGGACCTTTTTATGTTCGCTTGCGCGCATGTGCAAGAAACATTATGCAGCAGCTTAGGAGAGAAGTGGGTTGTGGAGGTGCGGCACTGTGGCAGCCAATGGCAGCACTGTATTTGGTGGTTTGGCACTGGTGGACCAATGCTGGCACACTGTGCTGATGACATTAGTTTACAAAAGTGCCACCAAGTTAAAATGATTTTGCCACTGCAATGAAGGGCCACCTCATCATTGCAGTGTCAGCCATTCCGCTGCAATGAGGGAGTGACCCGTCATTGCAGGGCGGTACCTTGCTAGTGTAACATTTTTTATAAACATGGTGGTGGCAGCACAATGAAAGCTGATGGGGGTGGCCAATCCCCCTATCAGCACACCCTCGACACAGTTCATTTGCTGATGGGGGAGCCCACTCCCCGTCAGCATAATGTAACCCCCTTCCCCATTTATTGTGTGCCGAGAGGGTGCCCAATCCCACTTGGCATCATGCCCACCCAAACAGTCATTCTTTGCCGACAGAGGGCCCAATCCCCATCGGCTTAAGTCCCCCTACCCCAAACAAGGCAAGTGACACATTGGGAGCCTACCCCAGTGTGCTGTCCCTCGATGTCTTTTTTTTTTTTTTCTCCCTGAAAGAAAGGAAACACTCCAATCACCGTCGCCGCCCTTCCCCAACCCGCACCCACCAACTGCGCACCCCACCTCCCCCCACACACTCTCTGACCCCATATTTTACCTCCAGAGCCCGGTGCGACGATCTTTGGTGGACGGGGAACCCATCTGCACTCTTCAAAGCTGACTGCGAACTGAAGAAATGCCGGTAAGTTGTATATTGGCATAAATAGGGTTTTTTCAACTTTGGTGCACATCTCAAACATTTTTGGGAATTTTGGCACCAAATTTGCAACATGAGTTATCTGGGACCCCTCCTAATGAATTCAGCCACTGTCATGGCATTATTCGGTCCCGAAAGGTGATTTTTTTGGTCACATGTCAGACTGATTAACAAAACAACAGTGCCAGTGTTCATGAGGTGGGCTCTTAAAAAGCCTACGTTGCAAATTTGGTTTCGTTCTTCTGTCGCAGAATAGCGTGGTCGCTGTGGGAAATCAGTGTTTGGGACACATTAAGAAAATCACAGTGACACTTCATGAGCAGAGGTCCTAAAATGCCTATGTTGAAAATTTGGTGACGAAAATCCATAAAATGACTGTTATGAGCATGCGTTGTGCAGTTTCCATGCATGCTCATAACTTCACGAATTTGTAATATTTCCACTCCAGATTTTCAACATTGGCATTTTTCCACACCTCCTTATGAACAATACATCTGTCATTTTTCACATCCTGGCCGAAATGTGTTTTCACGCTTCCGGCACAGAACAGCACGGACGCTGTGAGAAGTCAGTGTTTGGGACAGATTAAAAAAAAATAAAATCACAGTGATGCTGTTCATGAGCAGAGGTGCTAAAATGCCTATGTTAAAAATTTAGTGACCGTATTCATGAGGTGGGGCTCCTAAAAAAGCCTACGTTGCAAATTTGGTTTCGCACTTCTGACGCAGAATTACGTGGTCGCTGTGGAAAATCAGTGTTTGGGACACATTAAGAAAATCACAATGACACTTCATGAGCAAAGGTCCTAAAATGCCTCTGTAAAAAATTTAGTGACAAAAGTCCATGAAATGACTGTGTTACGAGCGTACGTTGTGCAGTTTCCACACACCCTCATAATTTCATGCATTTATAATATATTCACTCCAGATTTTCAACATTGGCATTTTTTCACACTTCCTTATGAACAGTATAGCTGTCATTTTATATATCCTGCCTGAAATATGCATTTACACATCTGGCACAGAATACGTGGTCGCTGTGGGAAACCAATGTTCGGGACAGATTAGGAAAATCATAGTGACACTTTTCATGAGCAGAGGTCACAAAATGCCTATGTTGAAAATTTGGTGAAAAAATTCCACTAAATGACTGTGTTACGTGCATGCATTGCGCAGTTTCCATGTAATCCCAGACGTTCGAGTATTTTTAATATTTTCACTACAGATTTTCAACATTGCTATCTCTTCACACCTCCCTATGAATGGTACAGCTGTCATTCTTCACATCCTGCCCGATCCGTGTTTTCATACATCTGGCACAGAATGGTACGGTCGCTGTGGGAACCCAAAGTTTGGGACACATTAACAAAATCACAGTGCCACTGTTCATGAGAAGAGGTCCCAAATGCTTTCATGAGGTGGGGGTCACAAAAAGGCCATGATGAAAATCTGTAGTGTAAATACCAACAAACGCCCGGGGCGTTAGGGTTTCTAACCATAACATCTTACCCTGTACAAACTGACAAGCAACAGGGATGTGCCTCTGGATTGCAGACTGTAATGCTCATGCCATTCCACCCCCACCCCACCACCCTGCAGCCAGTGACATGCATCAAGGGGTGCCTTGGACTCTTCGACCCCAGAGTTCACCCCATTCTCCTATACCACACCCATTTCAGCGCATGTCCTTATGGAATGGGGTGACTGTAAAGCTGAACACCCCTAGGCACACCTCAACACGTGTCGGTGTTTGCAGGATAGGGTGAAGTGAAATGGCATGAACATTATGGGTGATGACCTAAACGCATACCCCAATGCCTGTCCGTCTCTGCAGGGTGGAGGTGGGGTTGGCGTGAAGTTCAGTACTTCAATGCCATTCCTATTCTGCATCTCTCCAACTCCTGCATTTCCACTGCTAATACCAGCAAGCAAGCATTCGGCATTGACAGATGCTCGATTTTCATGTGTGACTATGTGCTGGGATTTACTCATCCTGGCATGAGGTGTCAGCCAATCAGAATACTAGATTTTTTTCTATTCATTTCACAATTGGTTTTATTCAGTCTAAGTGTTCCAGCAGTGCTGATTGGCCCCCTGACAAACCTCCACCTGTGCGAAGTGCTGGGACACCTGAACCCTGGGTGCCGGTTGTTACCTCTATTAGAGTTGGAACTGCTTACTCGCAGTTTGGTTTGTAATAACACATAACATCGACCACATCTGCAGTTTCACTTACCCTGTATTGCTTTGGACGGTTCTTCCCTATCCTGGACGTAGAGTGCTGCAATTTACTGGACACCTGATTTCATTTCATTGAGACTGCTTTTCCTGGTTGCTACACCCAGATCCTGCACCGGACAGCACGTGCAAACCCGGTTCCTTCTACCTATTTCATGTGTGATTATGGGCTGGGATTTAATCATGCCTGGCAAGAGGTGTCAGTTAATCAGGATACTAGATTTTTTTCCATTCATTTCATAATCTGTTTTATTAAGTCTAAGGATTCCAGCAGTGTCAACTGGAACCACAAAGTTCTAAAAAGAACTACAGTACTAAGCAGCAGAAAAAAGCGAAGCCACCTAGCAGACTTCAATGCTGCTGGTTCAGGCCACATTCAGTTTTATAATTTTTCATTTTTGCAATGTTTGCATACATCAAATGATTTTTATCACCATACTGGTGACAGATACTGCTGCAACAGAGGGTCAGCAAGTATTAGGGGGAATCTGTAACTTATGTCTGAACTTTAGATAATGAACACCCTTACCACCTGATCATGCCCTCTGTCAGTAAAGGCTGGAGCAACTAGTACATCAAAGTACACTTTTGTAATCCATTATGTGCCCTCAGTACCGTGAAGCACTGTGCCATCTTAATGCAGAATAGTCGCATATACACCAAACTCTGGCCCTGTTGATGATATCTTTGCCTCACCACCTGGTGAGAACACAAACATCTACCAGGCAGAGAGGGCGGGCTGTAGCCATGGTGCACACAGTAGGCACTTACAACTGCCCCCTCCACCATCACTACCCCCTCCACATAACTTGTACCAGACTCCCCACCTGGTAGAAGTCCGGAGTTATGCATAACTCCCGATACTGCTCTGTGGCTTAGGAACCATATTGCCACGTCTTGCTACATTGTACATAGTGAGCATGTGCGTGCATGGCCATTCATACTCAGGCAGCCTGGGATATCCATTACAGAGCAGAGTTATGATAAAAAAAAAATATCCACATGGTATAAACACTGCAGATTCCTGTGCAGGACACCTACACTAGCAGGCAGAATGGTGTCTTAGGCAAAAATGAGCATGGGGTAAAGTAATATTTCTGTTTTAAACAGAGAGCTGTGACCGCATGTCAATCAAAGTGCAGTCACAGTCTTCTGTTTAAAACCGAAATATTACCTTAGTAGCAGAGTAGGACAGATCATTAGCGCCCAATTTCTAATCAGAAGTGTTTGGTTAGAACCGTTGTCAACACTATCTCCAGCTTCTCACCCATCACGCATGGAGTAGTATTATATAGAGTACAGGGCAGTGTTGCTCAAATGCAGCCACCAGCAGAATTTTCTATGGACAGTGAGCTCTTCAGAGCCATAATGACAAAGGTAACAAAATGAACATGTTTTTACCTTTAAAAATCACAGGAGTTCAGAGTTTAGCAACTAAGTCTATTCATTTGTCGGATTATCTATGGTCCTCAGAACATTGCACTAAACTAATCCAAAAGGTTACACATGGACATTTAAAGGCAAATTCCACAATTTGTGTAAACACTGGATTAGACAGTGGATACTGTTTTCAAGATAATGGATGACTGGTACTGGTGGCATCAACAGTAATTAAGGGCTATTCAACACAGGAGTGCTTACTCTGAGGAAATCAGTCTTAGATGGCTGTAGAGTGATTGTTTGCTATGTAGAGGCTGCCAAAACTGCCATTTACCCCTGTACTATCAAAAACAGTAGCAGACGAAGCAGTGACAGAACAACGCAGCTGAGATTGAACTGCAAAGTACATTCTAGCAGACTACATGACTTGTTTATGAAGTGGCAATGACATGATGATGTCTACCTGGCTAAGCCATACAAAAGTAGCCTAGATGAAAACAAAAATAAAATCAGAAAGAAAACATTAATTATCCATCTGGTGACAAACATGGACACGCTATCGCTTCCCAATCTAGGATATTATGAATGGGACCTCGGCAATCATGACTGTGTTCAGAGATTTGTTTTTTTTTGGTTAAACAAACTAGATGTTGATTATTTTTTTAATGACGTGGTTATTAAAGAAGCAATTTCTTATCACTATTTAGGGTGTGTTTGCTTTGTAAAGAAAAAAAGAAGACCATGCAGATCAAGGATAACTGGATCATAAAAGTCAAGGAGGCCACCTAAACCGAGAAGGTGCAGTATAGTCGGACACTTGTCATCCATTTCACTCATGCCTCTAAGGACTCTGGGTAGGCATTTTTAGTACCACAAAGTGCTTTACAATATGCTGCAGCAACCAAGCAGCACGAGTACAGGTTTTGAAAGTCTAGCCAAATGCCTTTGTTTTATTGTTACACAGGCTTCCTCCCCATTTAATGTGCTCCCCATCTTTCCACCCAAATCTTTAAGGAGCAGTATAGTGCAGTGGTTTAAGGCTCTGAGCTGCAAACCTGGAGACCTGGGTTTGAATCCCACAGCCCCCACTTGCATACTGTGTGACCCTGAGCAAGTCACTTAACTTCCTTGTGCTTCCAGGTCGCACCTGTAAACAAGCTTTCAGTTTAGTGTGTCTCTCCTGGTTAAAAAAAAATTTTGGCATCACCTGTTTAAAATACCACAATGTTACAAGCAAACTACAAAGAGAATTGCTGTATTGGGGAGTTTCTATATAACATACATCGGCAGGGTACAAGCCACATGATCTTTGTATTCCCTTCTGCATCTCTGCTGGCACACACGGTTATGTCGAGACACTTGTAGTTAAAAGAACCGCTGCCAAAATGCCTTCCCACTATTCAAGAAAGAGCCGATTTTTCTTCATTCATCATGCCAGTTCTCCTGCTTGACTGTCCCACAGGGATACTCAAAACTAAGTACTCAGCCTACAAGCAAAATATACTAATGCAACTGAAATTTAAATCGGAGTTCAAAACCTCCACGGCAACACCAAGTGAACTTCCTTTTTTCATTTTTATATTTTCCCTCTATAAAATGATTCCTGAATGAGAAGGCTGGGGCTCTGGCTTTGCTGTTGACCAAACCCAAATTTAAACATTAAAAGAATACTGCTGAAATCCAACCCCATGTTCAAAGAATCAGGTCTAACACAGTGACCCAGTCTGTAATAAACATCCATCCACCTTTATACCACAACCTTATGAAATCTGATCTCATCTGTTAAAACATGCTGTTTGCTAATACAGGCCATGGTTAGGCTACAACTAACAGCACTTATCTGTAAGAGTTCCGAAACATGTTCAGACTGAACACAGCTTGATGTTTACCGTACCCAACTGCCACTCAAACACCCTCTTATCATCTAGGTTTCCCCAGCGTTTTCCAGCAACACAATCAATTCAACTGAAAAGGCCAGGTTACCTGGCCAAGAATGAAATAAATGTGTTCTGAGGATGAGGCAGTGAATTCCACTGGTTATAGCACCGGCTTGGGAACCAGAAGATCACAGGTTCGAACCCCACCAGAACAAAATACTCCCTGTGTTTCCTTCAGCAAGTCACTTCATCTCTTAGTGCTACACTCAAACCAGCTGATAGAAGCCGTACCCCACCGGGAATAAGCTGTAACATCTCAGCTAGGCCATCCTGTCCAAAGAAAATTGTAAACTAAAGCTGTAAAATATACACGTACGAATGTTTTACAAGGAAAGGTTAAAACATGGAGAATAAATTCATGAGCAACCATGCACAACAAGGCTGTGTTTCCATCAAGGGGTTCTGAAGACATCACAGGGACCTTGAGAGCAAAGCATTTTTTATTTGGTATAATACACGTTACCTCATTTTGCAGACATATACTCTGAAATCCAATGAAAACTGCACTGAAAAGCAGCGGAGGTAAAAATGATTTTAGTTGTAGTTTAAAACAGCAGCTGTGCACATTAGCACTGGAACTGCAGTTGTGGACTGCCAGATTCAATGGGAAATATCCTTAATGTTTTAGTTCATTTGATTGATGGGGTTGGTTAAAAAAAAAAAGGTCTTCCTTAATAGTTAGCTGCCAAGTGTGACTTTTTGAAACCACTAACAAAATGCATTAAATACGTATTATAGACCAAGGGTCCATGCTGTTCGTTCTCCCATCATCCAGGCAGCTACAGCATTTATTATGATGAGAAATAGTTGTAAACAATGTTTAGTGGGAGAGCTACCATTGAGTGTTACGTACATCAGCACTATGGAGTGGAAAAGAACCAGTGGCAGCATCTTGGAACTGGAGGGCAAGTGATCCATGTGAGCCTTCATTCACCTTAGAATTAAATACTGTACCCAGTAAATAATACGATTCTCTATGAAGAACTGATCCATTGTGAGCTTAGGCAGTCCAGAGGATGCACTGCAAGGCCACCTAAATGATCAGGGGTACGGGGGGCAAAAGCTATGAAGACAGGTTGATGGGTCTTAATATGTTCAGTCGCAAATTCAAGATGGCTATGGGGTAGCAACAATGTTACTGAGCTCTTCTCAATCAGTTGGGCTTTTCTTCAAAAAATTACAGGGTTCAAAAAAATTCAGCAGCAAAACCCTAAAAGCAACCTTCTAAATTGGCGCAGCAGAAGAGGAAGAAAGAGTCCTCTTCCCCTGACATCATAATGCCAATTCAAACAGGACCTGTCAACAGCTTCCTCACTTGCAGCCCTGGTCTGAAACCAACAACAGACAAAGAAGGAACACCACTTGGTGTGGGGAGCCTGTCCGTAGCTTTGGGAAGCTTTTTCAGCACCAGCCCATCAACCAAAAGAAATACCTTTATGCAGCCATTGGGGTGTGGAAGCCTCTCATTTCTCATAAAGTTGATTTGACATTGAGCAAAGCAATGGCTACACTGACCTCTTTTTTGCTGCGCAGACTTTTGCAGGTAATGTTTCGTCTACTAAAACTGATCAAATGCCAGCTCATTCTTCTCCTCTAACTCCAGCTAAAATGCTCCCTACTAAAGCTGAATCTAACAACTTAAAGTATCATGTTTTTTTTTTGACGCCTGATAAAAAAAATAGACTTGTTAATTTCACAAACACAGTCTACTGATACTGACATGGAACTGACGAGAAATGAACTCCCAGACTCTTGCAGGAAGTTTCAGAAAGCGGTTATAACTAATATGCAACTAAACATTAAAGGGACACATGCATGCCCAGTGGGCATCACAGTCTGAAAGCCCATGAAAAGTTATTTCAAACAAGGTATTGGACTCATCTGTAGCTGGGAGCATCCCAGAGGTGCAGATGGCCAAGTCTGTTCAGTATTAATAGTACATTACAGCCATTTTTAGAATCTTGTGATGCCAGTGATGAACAAGCTGTGCTTAAGTCAGTGCAGTTAGGCACAGTTTGTTTGTCAGTGACATCACAATGTTCCAAAAATGGCTGCAACGTAGTGTTAATACTGAACAGGCTCGGTTATCTGCATCTCTGGAGTGTTTCCATCTAGAGATGAGAACAATACCTCATTTGAAAGAGCTTTCCATGGGCTGTCAGACTGTGATGCCCACTGGACATGAATGTGTCCCTTTAACTAAAGAAGCTCTGGCTGCAAATAATGTGAATGCTATCGTAACATCTTGAGAAAAGTGGAAAAACTTTTGGACTGGTAGGTGTTCCTAATACACAGACTTAGCATATCTCTCTCTCTCTCTCTCTGAGAGATCTTATGAAAGATCTTTTCACAACTGTGCTCAATCTTTCGGTTTATAACTTACCTTTTATGACAAGGGTCTTCCGTATTCCCACCAGAAATACAACAGCTTCCGTTTCAATAACTCAGAGTAAAATGGATAAAGCAGATAAAGAAAACAGGCAGGCAAGATGTGAGTTTCAGTCTCCTCTCCAGATTCAGCTGCAGTGTTTAATAACGCCTTCAGTTCAGTGTCTCTCAGGAGGCTGCTGGAAAAGGAGGCCTTGGCAATACAAGGTAGTAGTAAATACAGCCAAATCGGGGGGAGGGGGGTCACGAGCTGGGTGCCACAGGGATTAGTCCTGGGACCTGCCATATTGAATATGTTCATTACCAACACATGGGGAGGGTATTCAGGTCAAGCTCTGTCGTTCTGCTTACAATACAAAACTGTGGGGCAGGGTACACAGTGAAGAAGGGGAGAGGGAGCCGGAGAAATGGAGAAGTGGGCACAGATCTTGCATTTGAGATTTAATAACAGCAGGACTGCAGCACAGTCAACCTCAAACAAATAAAAGAGTTTTCTATCAGGAAGTAGTCTGCACCACTGAAGGCTATGCAACACATCCTGAGCAGACTGAAAAAAATTGACCAACTCACCAAATACCATCACCATCTGTTTTTGTTTTTTGTTTGTTTTTTTTAACTATTGTATTTGTACTCCTGATCTTGCCTCCTCCCCCCACTCTCTCCGACGACCTCAATTCCCGGATCTCCCTGGACCCCCATCGTGATCTGCCCCTAGAGTACTTCATCCACACTACCCTGAAATGCGCCCCGGTATACCCCGAGGAATGGGGTGGAGAGGGGCGGCCCATTATCCCTCTCCAAACCTAGACTGTATTCGTGTGGATGGCACAGCGGGGTCTGTCCGACGGGTCACGGAGAAGCTCCATGGAGGTGTCTTCGCCTAGAAGGGAGTGAGGTGTTTTTCCTCCTTCCTTCGTCCCTCCCCCGACGTCGACGTGCAATGAAAGGCTATGAGCTCAGAGGCACGCTGAGACGTGCCTCCTGCTCTGCCCCTCTGTCGATCGCCACCCAATCCGCTTACTGCTTCTCCCTTGCCGCTATCACCTGGGCTTCCCTAGGTGGCAGCGTGTGAGCTGCAGAACCCCTCCCGGGCCGTCTGGCGCTTATCCTTCTCCACCCCAGCCGACCCCCGACGACCCGAGCTCATTCCTCAACCCGGGTCGCTGGTGTGGTGCGAGGTGTGGCGTCCAACGCCTCAACCCTCAGCGCCACAGGGCCGTCCCACTATCTGTTTATTTTAAATTCTATACAGTACCAGATGCATTAATATGCCCATCAACATTTCAGAGCCTTGTTCACTCCTTCTTCAGTGTATACTGGCTGTTGTTTCTGAACAGCTTTGCAGACACAAATATCCCACATCTGGTCCTTTCCTGAGGGAATTACCTTCAGTTTGTCTCTGTTATTTCTGTTGTAATATCCTCAGTTTTCCTTTAGTCTCTCTTCCTTGTATTTTACTGTTCGTGCTTTGCTGCCTGTCAGGCATGTGCAGCATGGGCCCCTCTGCTGTCTATCTGAGTAAAACCTTAGAGACAGAGAAAGAGAGAGCACGCGCGCATGCGTGCGAAGAGGACTCCACGCTGCACGCACTTGACACACTGCAAAGCATAAATGAAAAAACTGAGGCTATTACAACAAAAACAAAAATAAAAGAAAAACTAAAGATAAGTCCCTCTGGAAAGGAACATTTGTGGCAAAGTGGGGGAGGGTTGTTGGAGGAGTACAGAGCCGCCCAGAACACTAGGAGTAAGGTAGTATAATATGGGCAGATGCAATGGGCCACCAGACTCCGTCTGATGACAGATTTTATGTTTCTACGTGTCTGTGTATATATCACTGACATGGGAGACCAGAAGAGCAGAGGTCCCACGAAACTTCCTAAAGCCATGCTGGCTTGGTGTGAGGACGCTGTCCTTGTCAATATGAGTACTAAGCTGTAGCTACATCAAGCGCTCTAGCAATGTAGCCAGTATTGAAAGTAGCGACATACGATCGTACATTCTTTTTTCTGTGGCTGAACCCCCTAATGTTCAGGAGCCACTATAGCCTGCTTCCATATCAAAGGCACTCATCCTGTTGTAAAGGAGAGATTAAAGAGTGCCACGAGTGGCTTCGCTACAACTGGCACAGCCAGCTTAAGGAGTTTAGGTGCGAGCCAAACGCTGCCCATAGATTTATCCACCTCAATTTTATCTGACAGGGCCAGCATTTCCTAAACAGAAACCTTTCTAAGAAGGAAGCAGGAGTGGGATGCCAGAGCAATGTTATCAGTGAGGGCACTTCTTGGAAAACACTTTACGTATTTGTAAAATGCAATAATTGCTAAAGGTGTCTGCGACTTTACAGGTCAAGGGAAAGCTATTCTGAACTGACCAATAGAGTATTTACTCCCTTACAGAATAGCTTAGGGTTACCCTGCAGACTGCCAGCTTGTCATTTCTTGGAGTACACAGGCCAAGTTTGATTTCAAACCAGCATATGTAACTTTAAAACCAGTGACTGGGATGAAGTGTGATCTAATGGTCGGGGCACCAGCTTGAGAACCAGAAAAATCACAGGCTCACATCCCCCTAGAGGAAACCACTATGCAACTTTGGGCAAGTCACTTAAATCTCCCAGTGCTCCAGTACACTCAGGTGCAGAAATGGGTAAAACCAGGATCCCACTGAAAATGAGATGCTGCATCTCACCTGAGCAACCTTGGGTAAAAGAATTGTAAAAATTTACATTCAGAAATATATTATGATGGACTTCTCCTCCCCCAGTGAAGAGCAATGTGTCATACTGCTACAGACAGGCTGTGTGCTCCAATAACAATACATTGATTATAAGATAAATCAGTTTAGAAACAATGGTTTCTGACTGAAGTTAACTGCTTACACTAACTGCAGCATAGGGATTTTTGTGATATCAAATATTAGAGGAGGGCAACTAAAATGGTGCAGGGGTAGCATGAGAAACGCTATGAGGAGAGACTGGGTGATCTCAACATGTACACCTGGGAAGAGAGGGGAGTGAGAGGAAACATGATAGAGACAAGTATTTCATGGGGGTGAACGGGGTGCAGGAGCGGAGTCTCGTGCAAATGAGTAACAGCACCAGGACCAGGTGGCATACAGTGAAGCTGGAGAGGGGGACATTTAAGACAGATGTGAGGAAATACTTCTCCACCAAAAGGGTGGCAGATGCCTGGAACAGACTATCAGTGGAAGTGGTGGAGGCGAGAAACAGTGGGGGTGCTTTAAGCATGTCTGGGACAAACATAGGTGTATATTAGAAAATAGGCAGGGCAGAGGGAGAGTCACTGGAGACCATTTTGTGTCTGTGGAGACAGATGAAACAGGGAACATCTGGGCAGACTGGGTCAGCCCAGTGGTCCTTTTCTGCTGATAAATTCTATGTTTTGATAAAAAACTAGGGGTGTGTAAATATCATATTTTGAATATTCGGGACCCCAAATATTTGGGTATTCATTATTCAAACTCATTATTCATATGCCTGTGGGGGGGAGAGATTAAGAAACAGTCCCCCACCTTTTTCCATAGCCTAATCCTTCTCCCCAGCCTCTGCTACAACCCCACTTCCACCTTCCTCCCCCAGCACCCAACATTTTTATGTTTAAAAAAAAAAACTCCCACAATGGACAACTGGCACAACCTGCCTGCCTCTACTGCTGGCCGCTATCTTTAATGCTCTATTTTTCTATTAAATCACTATTTCATCCCACCCTGGCAATACCCTCCTCCCTCCCTCTTGCCCCCAAGCACCCAATTTTTGTTAAAAAAAAACCAAAAAAAAACACTGCTAGTGTGCACCACGGATCAAGGTGACCGACACAGCCTGCCTTCCTCCACTGCTGGTCACCTTCTACTGAATGAAAGCACTCACGTCCTTCCTCTTATAGTAAAATCAGCTGATCATGTGATCAGCTGTCTCTACTGTGTGCAAGTATGGGAGTACTTTCATTCAATAGAAGGCTACCGGCCGAGGAGGAGGACAGGTTGTATTAGCCACCACCTTGGTCTGTGGCATGTGCTAACTGCACTTTTTAACAACAAATAATTGGTGCTGAGGGAAGTGGGAGGAGGGTGTGCCAGGGTAGGGGAAATATTGAGTCAACAGAAAAACAGAGCGCTAAAGATCCTGGCCAGCTGTGGAGATGGGCTGGTTGTGCTGGTTGCTCATCATGGGAGTTTAAAAAAGAAATAAAAAAAAAAGTGGAATTGTGGGTGCCGGGGGCACAGAGGGTGGGACTGGGATTACAGCAGAGGGTGAGGAGATGTGAGGGGCCATTTTTCTTCTGTTTTGCTTTTTTTTCTTTAAAGTAGCATTTCCCAAATAGGAATAGACATGAATAGAGCCACTATCCAATATTCATATCTGAATAATGAATAGTGCATTATTCATGGTATTCGGGAAACACAATTTATTATTCTCACACCCCTATTAAAAAAAATGCTTCATCAATGGCAAGGTATTCAAGCAGATGTCTGGGATTTAAGACACATATACATCAAGCAGACTTGCTCAGCTAATCATGCTCTAATGTCAGGCTGTCAATAAAGCTATTCCTAGAAGCTGATTTGATAAACCAGTAGTAGTAGAGTCCCTGCAGTTTGCTGGACTGAGATGTCTCCAAAGCCTACTCTTGCCAAATTTTGATTTCTAACCTCTGAATATGTACTCTATATGCCAAAATTCAGTTTTACTGCACTTTACAGCTTCATTTGCCTCACAGTAGTAATAACGTCACATTAGTGTATAATTAAAGGATGATTTGCTCGTTGCGATGATGTATTTTGACAAATGTATATATGTTCTGCAATATCGTTTAACTAATTTAAACAACCCAACTAGGGATCTGAGGTTCGAGCAAACTCGACAGACCGTAAGACCTAATCTGCTGGCAATTAGTATGTTAGTATGTCTATATTTGTAAATGTTATCTTGTATGATACTCAACACTGTCTTTTATTGCGCTGCACATCTGTGTTCTTCACTGAATGTAACTAATTCTGGGTCACCCCTGAAAAAGGGACTTCTAGCCTCAGAGGGTTTACCCAGTCATCAAAATTCAAATAATTAATAAAATAAAAATTACCAAGTAACCAACTGAAGAAACTAGGAGCTGAGGAACAAGTTTACCAGCACTGTGATCTGATTAAATTGCTACTATGATCCAAATCGTGGTTTAGAATAGAAAGCACTCAATGAGGTGAAGTAGATGTGCTTCAGAAATGCACCTCATTCCTCAGATTCTGAACCACCCTCTTAAAATAAAAAAATAAAACAATTTGGTTTATGTGTTTATTTAGTCTTTGGGGACTCCTTTTCTAAGGGAAGATGGGACTCTATGCTAAGTTATGGGATGTTTTTGTGATGTGAACTACTATTCACTACAGAATGGGCAGAGTCTTGAGGCTAAACTTTTTTAGTTCAGGCACTTAATGTATTATTCATAGCTAAGGGAAGTAGCAGCAAGAAAGGAATGGGACTTTAAACATCACTGAAAGTAACATCCAATGGGATAAGTCTAGCCCTTTCCATCCCTTCAGGGGCATACTGTTTAAAAACGTTTATTTTAAGTGAGCAATAACCCACGACAGGGTGAGGGGCTACTGGGGATTAATCAACACCCTGCGTGCGTTGTGTGGCATAAGGCCGCAGGCTGAGTGTCCTCACAGCACCCTGGGTGCTGATTAATACCCAGTAACTCCCCACCCTGGAGCGAGTTATGTGCAAAACAAGAGAAAACCCCACAAAACAAGAGAAAACCCCACAGAAAGGGTTTTTTTCCCCTGTTTAAAGACCAAGAAAGGTACTGTATCCCACCACCTTGCAAAATAGTCCCCAACAAATAATGCATAGTGTACTGCTGTTATGCACAGAGAAATGTCACACAGACACTTCTGAGATGATTTCTGACATTTCTTGTCCATAACATTGTCTGAGACCTTGCCTAACGCATTTACTTTAGCCCACCCTCCCCAAAACAGCTACATGCACATGCAGCTAACAGATCAAACTGAAACAGTACTGCTGCTGCGATCCCGCATATCACCACGTCACTATATGTGAGTGAGAGTGTGTGTGTGTGTGTGTGTGTGTGTGTGTGTGTGTGTGTGTCTCTCTCTCTTCCCTGCAAAATGACAGACACAGGGGACATCAGCACACAGAACAGAGCACATTCTGCAGTACAGTTACCTCTGTCACTGTGTGTGTCTCGGTCTCTCACCCCGCTCCCGCTCAGTCTCAGTCTGTGTCTCTCTGCTTTCAGGAAAAGATAACACATGGACTTTGTTTCCAAGCCTTCAAGTTGCGATTGCTTTTTTCAAAGACTGAAAGACACAAAAACACCCCATTTCCCTTTTACCACCCATCTGAACCCCATGCTGTTTACATCTTTTACAGTGGCACAGAGAGAGGAGCAGACACTGGGGCATCAAAACGTTACATGCTGTCCCGAACTATGTGTGTGTGCGGTGGAGGGGGGCAGAGATTACAGCAGCAGTGGGGTGAGGTGCTCAGAAGACTCAAACAGCAGAGAGACAGGACATGTACCCAAGGAATTCTGTCACAGAGATGAGCAGAGAGACAGGAGCGCAACCCGGGAGATTGTCACAGAGGCAGACAGTCAGCAGCGGACACAGAGGAGCTGACACCCAGGAGATTGCTGCTTGCTGTCATTCTGTCTCTTGTCTATTGCTCCAGCAGTACAGCAGGGACTTTCACTCTCTCGTTGACCAGATTACCTACCTGGCACAAGGCTGAGGACATATACTGCACTCCTGCTGGCTCACTCGGGAGTTTACATGGCTGCCTAGCAGTGCATCTGAAGTTTGCCTTTACTTCACATATTACAGGCTATCATGGCAGGGAGTACAACAAGCTCAGTGTACACTACCGAATGAGGGATGGTTAAAACCTGCAGTATAATGGGGGGGCGCCAGCCGGGAACAATGGGGTAGACACTTTTATTGGTCTGTCTGTCTCTCACCACACCACAGAAGGGGACAGAGCACAGGGGTACTGCTGCCAGTTGCCACAATAAATTCACCAACACTTACAGTCCCACTGCAGCTCGTTCTCTTGGCACAGCTGCATTACAAAGTGTGTGACCTATGGGGGGGCTGTCAAGAGACCAGCACTCATACCCTTCCTGCTATGTTACCACCATTCCTCAACTACATCTGCTGGCACACTAAGACAACAACCTGCTGACACTTTGTCTCCCTCTCTCACTCTGCAGTGTCCAGCAAATGACAGTGCTGGACGTCTCTGCTTTCCCCTGCATGTCTCTCACTACCACACATTTTTAAATGGCTGCCTTTCTCTTTTCCACTCTCATGAAGCCAACGAGTGCCGAAGGCATTTCACAGGGGTCACTCCGCGGAACCGTGGATTAATGCTTACTTAATCCAGCGGCATGCAGATCGACTCCACCAACTGCATTGCTCGTTTTCTACTACCCATGTCATAATTCTTCTTAAATGGAATGAAGCAATTATGCAAGCCAGTGAGTCTCAGCTGGTAGCACTATGGGCCACAAGGTTAATTCTTACACCTGGAGTCAGGACACATATCCAATGCTGGCACTTCAGTTAAGTACTATGGGAAAGTTGTGTACACTGCTGGAGCTGCCATCTTTCAGATAAGAGTGGTTATGCTAAGGTCCTGCCCAGTTCTGGGAATGTTTCAGGCAGTACCCTTTGAAAAATTTTGTGTGTCTGTGTGTGTATAAGGTGGGGGTAAGGGGGTAGTACTCCAGTGTCATTTACTGTCATTGCCAACATTCATTCTTTAAAAAGTCCTTGAATGGTTGATGGCAGTGTATGGAATTTTGCTGAATGCATTAAAAGGCTAATACATTTGTCTTAAACTGCCACAATCCTGTCACCTCAGCTAAGTGGTTAACACTTTTAGTCAGAGCTCTTCTCAGCCTACGCTGAGGCCTCCCCCTCACCCATCTCTCCCTCTGCTTCTTCCACCATCAACTTCTTCCCCATCCCCCACCCTACCTTCTATCTCAAACCAACCATATGCAGTGAGGTTGACAAACTCCTTATGCAAATTCCATATACAAAGTCTGCCAGCGCCACTGAAATTCAGCCTAAAATATTGAAAATTGCTGCTGCGAAACTTGCTTGAGAATCTTTAACCTGTCCGTTATTACCCATAAGGTTACCGATTACTGGAAGATCTCACATGTTGTTCCAGTTTACAAGAAAGGTGGCAGTAACAAATACCGTCAACTACAGGCCATTTGTGATGCTAACAATACTCATCAAACTACTTCAATAATCGGTAGCCTCCCAACAGACTAAGTACCTCTCCAACCATTTCTACTGAACCAGTGCACTACACGGTCATCCCCAGGATCAGCCACACAAATGGCACGAGACAGTGAAACAAACAATACAGCGATACACCGGGGAGGTACCCTTCAGAAATATTTATTTCAAGGCATCCAAACAAGGTTTCCCTAGCGCTTCGAGGGACCGATCCCTCATCATCAGGGGGTGGAGTCACCAAAAAGACACATTTAAATACTTAATAATGAATGATGTATTTTAAAACTTCATGACATGTACAGCATATCATTACATCTATGCAGCTACAATACCACATCCAATATATAAAACACCCAAATATTTATGTGCATAATAAGTGAAAAAGTTGATATAAAGACTACAAAAAAACATTTTGCACCAAATAATTCAAAAATATATAGGGTATCTTAGGTGTAAGAGAGAGGAAGTTAAAAATGCAGATACATGTAAAAAAATAAATAATTAACAACTGACAAGAAGGACTCAAAGCGGAACAGTCACCACCAAGGGCCCCCACACTAAAGTGGACTTTGTGTACAAAAACATTTTGTTTTACTTACCGTTTACTGTAGTACAGTAGATTGTATTAAGACTATTGCTGCTTAGCTGTAAGCAGACATCTTGATACTACAAATCCCAATAATCCCCGACAGATGACATCAGAGCAGTAGGCAGCAGTGAGAAGATTCTATAGCTTGCAGGGCATGTCAGAGTTAATATAAGCTCCGATTTGTTTGATTTCTGGTACCACTGTCCTCCATGGGCTATACCTAGTCAGAGAGAACTGTACTGAACCCCCTGGAGAAAAGCAGTCCAGGAAAACATCTAATCAGAGATATAAATGCTCCAACATACACTGCGGGCTATTCAATATCCCACTGCTGCCTACTGCTCTGATGTCAGCTGCAGGGGATTCTGGGATTTGTAGTAAAAGATGTCAGTCTACAACTGAGCAAAATTAGTTTGATATAATCTGTTATACTAAACATTAAGTAAACCAAAAGGTTTTTGTCCACAAAGTGCTCACTGGGACCAGACCCACCCTGCAGTGTGGGGACCTTTGTGCTGACTGTTCCCCTTTATAGAGCTACTGACACATCAAGTCAGCTAGCTCATGGTGAGGAGTTGCCTGCCCGAGGACCGAAATCACCCATAATTTGAATTTTTTCCTTCAGCCATTATGTAGAAATTTAAACATCATTACCTGCGATCGACCTTCCGCTTAGTGAAAGTCACTTAGCGCCCCCCACAGACCCGCCCCTTCAAACAGCATTTTGATGATGCTAAGTAGGGAAGGGGCTGCAGGGCAACTAATGGCTTAGATAGCAAATCGGAAGCATTGACAACCTTTACATGCAAGTAGTTTACTTTGTAGGTACTTACACCAGCATTGTAGTATTACAGTTATATACCCCCTTTAACATGTATAAATGCCTACAAAGAAAAAAACTACTTGAATGTAAAGATCATGGTCATTCTCAACTGCCATCTAAGCCATTAGCAGTCCTCCAGCCCCTTCCCTACTTAGCGTCATCAAAATGATGGTTTTATTCCTGCAGTTGCAGGCCTAGGCTGGTCCAGGATGAAGGTGTTTGCCAGGTTTAGAAGGCTCTCCATTCTCTCTTGGAGTAGGAATGCTTTGCCCTGGAGGGCATCTAGCTCTGCTCCTATGAACTCCAGCACCTGGACTGGTTCTGTTTGGGATTTTTGAGTATTTATGACAAATCTCAGTTTCTCCAAGGTGCTCCGAGTTAGCTGGAGAAAACCCTTTACCTGCTAGAGTGATTTTCCTGTGACCAGCCAGTCATCCAGGTATGGAAAAATCAACACTTCTTGCCTCCTGAGATGTGCTGCCACCACAGCTAAGCACTTTGTGAACATTCTGGGAGTAGAGGAGAGACTGAAAGGAAGGACTGAACTGATAACGACCAGAAGGCCACCTGAACATTAAGTATTTCCTCTGGCTGGGCCTGACTGGAATGTGGAAATACGTGTCTTTCAGATCCAGAGATCACATCCAGTCTCCCTGCTGCCGAGATGGTAACACTGTGGACAGGGTGACCATTCTGAACTTGTCTTTTTTCAGTTGTTTGTTCAGAAACTGCCTGCATCTCCAAAACATTGATGTGGAGATTCTGCTCCTCTTTGGACCAGGTCCCCTGGGTCTGGCGGTCTACCAAATGAGCTCCCCCAGCAGAGACCCAATGCATCCGTTGTGAGGACCAGCTGAGGGGGCACGGCCCGAAAGGCCCCCCCCCCCGCAGAAGATTGGCAGGGTTCTACCACTACTCCAAGGTTCTCCTCGCTGTATCAGAGACCATGACCAGCTGATCCAGATAGTCCATATGTTGGTCCCATTGAACCTAAAAGGTCCACTGAGGAACCCTCATGTGCAGGTGGGCCAGAGGGACCATAGCTATGGCCACCCATATGTGCACCAACAGGCAAAGGAAAGCTCTGGCCGGGATGTGTCGGCTGGAGGAGACGAGACAGACCTGCTCTATCAAGTGTTCCATCCTGTCCTCGGACAGGAAATCTCTGCCCTAAGAGGAAGTCCAGGACCACCCTGATATACTGAAGGCGCTGACATGGAAAGAGACAAGACTTTGGCAGACTGGCTGTGATCTCCAAGGCCTGGAAAAGCTGAAAAGTGCATTCCAAGTTCTGTAGCAGAAGGTCTCTGGAGGGGGCTGCTGATAGCCAATTGTCCAGATAGGGAACACATAAAAGTCCTGTCTCTGCAGAGCCACAGCCACCACTGCAAGGCACTTGGTAAACATCAGAGTGCTGAATAAAGGCCAAAAAGGAGGGCCCGGAATTGAAAATGGTCCTCCTGGACGCAGAAATAGAAGAAGCAGTGGTGGGCCGAGAAAACCTGGATATGAAGATAAGCATCCTGCAAGTCTGGGGAGCAGAGCCAATCCCCCTGGTAAAGAAGAGGCAATAATTCCAGAAGGGTGACCATACTGAAATGCTTGTATTCTATGTACAGATTCAGGTGGCTGAGGTCGAGAATCAACCCCAGGTCCATGGTCTTCTTAGGCATAAGGAAGAAGTGGGAGTAAAACCCTCTTCCCACTGAACCAGAGAATGGGCTCTATGGCTATTTTGTGCAGAACAGCTCAAATCTCTTCCCTTATGAGGGAGAGATGGGCCAAAGGGTAAAGGGAGGGCAAAGGTGGGTTTTGCAGAAGGGGTTCCAGAAACTCTTAAGGTGTGCCCGTGTTCTATGAGCTGGAGTACCAAATGGTCTGTGGTCACTGCTTGCCACTCATTGAGGTAAAGGGACAACCAGGCCCTCGACCACCTCCCCAAATGTTTTTGCTGGGGGGGGGGGGGGAGTCAGTCAGGAGTCAGGTGGTGGACCCAGGGGTGGGCAGAGCAGCTGTGGGCACTCGTGGGGCCCTGGAAGCAACCACTGTGGCTGGGGGGGGGTTGAGCCTTACACTTGAGGGGGCCTTTGCCTGCTGTCCCCTGGCTGGCTGGCGAGGGGACCGGCAAAAGGACTGACATTGGGCTCTCCTAGGCTGAGATCGGTAGAGAGAAAGGACCAAATGTAGAGCCTTGACCGACTCCTGGAGGCCAGAGATAATATCCTGGGCATCTGCCCCAAACAGGACAGAGCCTCTGAAGGGGACATCCAAGATGCTAGCCTGAACATCTTGACCAAAGCCTGACACTCTAAGCCACAAATGGTGATGGAGACAGATCCTTGTCGCTGATCCCGCCTGGCGGCATCTACCATATCATATGCTGCCCGCAGAACATGAGTGCCCACATCTGAGCCTGACTTTAAGAGCTGGATCAACTGAGTTTTGGTAGGATCCTCAGGAAGATTCTGTACCAGATCCAGTGCCTGGTCCCAGAGGGTGTTCCAGTACTGCACCATGTGAGCTAAATAATTCACAGCTCGAATGGCCAAGGTCACAGAAGCATACATTCGCTTACCCCACTGATCCAGTTGCCTGGACTCCTTGTCAGCGGGGTGAGTACTGAAGTGTTTGGGTCAATTGGGGCAGTCATGGGCTGCATTCATAACCACAGAGTCCACCGTGGGGTGCTCCCCAAGGAACGGCATACCCACTAGCCATGATATAGGTCCTCCCCTTTTTGGAGGTGGAGTGGTAGAGGGGTGATTCCATGCCGCCTTAGTAATGTAAATAATAATAAAATAATAAAACTTTATTTGTATGGTGCCTTTCAAAAACCAAGGCGCATTAACAATATTAAAATCACAAAGTAAACAAAACAAACATCTCAGCAGCAGGAGTGTATCAAACTGATATCATCCAATAGTTAGTCACCAAAAGCTTGGTCCCATAAAAAAGTTTTTAATGCCTGCTTAAATCCTTCCACTGTCATGCACTCGCGTAACTGATGAGATAGAGAATTCCAAAGGGTAGGGGCGCCGTGCCCAAATGCTCTAGACCCAGAAGATTTTCAAACACACCCTTGGAATCTCTAGCAACTCCGTCGACTGGTAGACAATCGCGCGGGGCAGTAAAGGGACCAAGCTCTTTCAAGGTAGTCCGGGCCAAGTCTGTGTATGGCTTTAAAAGTCAGAAGACCGACTTTAAAGGTGATCTGCCACTGAACTGGCAGCCAGTGCAGTCCACGCAGCACCGTCGAAATATGACAGGACTGAGATTATCCCGTCAAAAGATGGGCTGCCTTGTTCTGCACTAGCTGCAAGTGACTGATTTCCACCCCTGGTATCCCTAGGTACAGGGAGTTGCAGTAATCTAAATGCAAGGTCACAAAGGCGTGATCAAAGTAGGAAGGTCGCTGGACGGAGCAAGGTATTTAATCCTGGAGATATTCTTGAGATGGTAAAATGAGGATTTGACGACGACCAACACCTGCAAATGCACGGTCAGGCCTTCATCAAAAATTACCCCCTGGTTTCGCACCCATTCAGAGGTCGGGAGTGGTATGCCCCCAAGAAAAGTCCAGAGGACGAACCCACACCCAACCCCCTATCTGGCGACCCGGATCCACAACCAATACCTCAGTCTTATCGGAGTTCAACTTCAACCAACTGATATCCATCCACTCCTGGATTTCAGTGATGCTGCTATTAAAGACCGAGACAGTGCCATCCTGGTCGGGTGCAAAAGAAAGGTAGAGCTGGGTATCATCAGCATAGCAGCGAAACCTCAGCTCATACCTTCTTACAATGTCTCCGAGGGGCAGCACATACACTGAGAACAACATGGGGGACAGCACTGAGCCCTGAGGAACCCCACATGATAGAGAAACTGGATCCGAGGAATAAACTCCGGACACCACTCTCTGAGATCTTCCCATGAGGAACGATGTAAACCACCCAAAGACTGTACCTGACAGTCCACAGAGGAACCTCAGATGATTAAGCAGAACCCCATGGTCCACAGTGTCAAACACTGATGAGAGAGATCTAGGAGAACCAGAATAGAATGTCTCCTCTGATCTCTAGCCAACAGGAGATCATTGAGCACTCAAACCAGTGCTGTCTTGGTACTATGCCTCTTTCGAAATCCAGACTGGAGAGGTTCATAGATGTCATGGATGGTCAAATGGTCTTCCGGCTCAGTGGCCACTACTTTCTCAATCACCTTTCCTAAGAAGGGAAGGTTAGAGATTGGTCTGTAGTTTGCAAGGCAGTCTGAGTCCAAAGAAGCTTTCTTCAAGAGTGGTGTCACCACCGCCTCTTTTAGTGAGCTTGGAAACTCAACTGTCTCCAAGGAGCACCAGACTCTCCAAGCTAGGACCGGACCGATAGGATCAATACAACCTAAAATCAGGGAAGTAGGTCCAGAATCCAAACTACAGCATGCAGAGCGCACACTCTGGACGTCTGCATGACAGCCATGGTGGCCCCGTGATGATCCCCCGCAACACCCATAGTGTGCGCTGAATGGAGCACCACCCTGATGTCAGCCACCTTAGTCGCAAAGAATCGAGCAAGCTCACCGCACTCTCTTTGCGAAAAAGCTTTCCGGACTTGTAGACAGGCTGGGCTGCACAGTCTGTCCACAGTTTGGAACAGCTGAGCTGGTTGATTTTGAGCAGCCGCAATCTCCCTGGACAGGAACTCTGCCTTCTTACGAGTAATTGCAGATTGATAGACTTGATAATGATCCATCAATCTAAGGTGGTCGGCATCAAGGGCGGATTTCCACCAGCAACGCTCTAATCTTCGTCCTAGTCACCTCATCTCCCTCAGATTCCCATCAAACCATGGGAATCGAGGGTGAAGGGAAAGAGGATAAATATGGACAGGAGCAATGATGTCCAGGGCCACTGCAATGGTCAAATTATAAGCCATCACGAGGGCCTCTGGATCACTGTTTGCCTCTGAGAGATATGAGAGATCTAGCACCGCCGCTGGGACTTGAGAGCTTAAATTTCGCAAAGGACAGTACCTAGTCATCTCCACAGGGGTAGGCCTACATAGGGGGGCGCTAAAACTAAACCCCAGGGTGTAGTGATCAGACCATCCAACTGGTTCCACCCCCATGTTGGAGACCTCAATACCCAGCAGGAAGACTAAGTCAAGAGAGTGACCGTAATTATGCGCAGCAGTGATAACTATCTGTGTAAGGCCCAGAGATGTCATCAACTGGAGGAAGTGCTGACCAAATTGTGAGAGTTCGTCGTTGTTCCAGGCATTGAAGTCACCCAAGACCATCAGCCCGGGCAACTTAAATGCCATGTCCACGACGAAGTCTGAAACTTCCTGTAGGAATCGCTTCTCATCTCCTGGTGGACGGTAGATTAGGGCAATCCGACACCCTACACCTGCTACAATGGTACACTCAAATGATTCAGTCTCCCTAAGTGGTACATTCGTGAGGTTAAGTTTGTTCTTGAAACAGACCACTACCCCCTCCCCACCCCACGATCCAATCTCGGGCGGTGTATCACCAAGTACCCAGCCGGAATTGCAGCCTCCAAAACGGGGCCAGAGTTGTCATCCAGCCAGGTCTTGGTGATGCAAGCCAGGTCCACCACTTTAACAAGATCTGCAATAACTGCAGTCTTGTTTTTAATGGACCTAGCCATTCCATGACACTGCCAGAGTTGGACGAACCTCTCGGGCCACCCGGACTATCGGCCTACCACAATTGACAGTGCCCTTGGGTATGGAAACCAGATATGGTGGGCCACGTTCTGGATTCCATTTCACCCCAGGGCGTCTTCTGGATCTCACTACCCCAATGCGGTGGCCCCCCTCTTTCATCCTCCGCTGTTCTTAAACCCACGCCCTCCTCCCACCTCTACACACAACACCCAGTGCCCATGTGTGAACAGCAGAGGATGAATAGTGCACGACTGTGGGGGCAGGTCTCCAACACATTTTGGTGACCCAAGCGACACTGCACCACTCAATATAAACAACTAAAAACAAATTACAAAGTAATAATAATAATAATAATAACACACCCTACCAATCTCTCTCACAGATTGGGAGGTAACTTAAACAAAATAACCCCAATATAACAAAAGATACCACCCAAAACCTCAAAATACCAACCCCCAGATCAACAGCCCCATAAATTACTATTTAATAACACTTAATAAAACATTAAAACCAATCATAATACAAATTAGTCAATCCAGTGTGAGTAATTCATTTTCAAAGTCGAGGACATAACATAAATAATAAAATTATTTAAACTGTAACTCAAGTCTAAAAAAGTTCGAAGATAAATGTCAGCAGCCCCCTAAGGCCCTCTCACAGCCGAAGGCAGCCAACAGGATACAGGTACTCTCACTACCTGAAGAGCCAAAATGGTATTTCTGTTGCAGATAAAATTCAGTCCCCAAGTTCTCTCACCATGTGGGGAGTCTGACCAAAGACATAGGCACTCACTGCCTTCCAAATTTTGACAGCAAAATTAAAATTAAAAGGTCTGACCGTAGTAAATAAGAAGCAAGGATCCTCCTCTCGCACTCCAGATGACACCAATACATGAAACAAATTCCATGCAAAGGAGACCGCAACCGAAATGACCCGTAGCTGCCACTACAGACCCCCACTGGTGCCAAACCACCAGTCAGCACCCCGGGGAAACTGAAGGGACCTTCAGCTTGGTCAGCCGGTTACTCAGCAAAAACCAAACCAGGCCCCCGTGCAACCATGAGCCTCGGCCACCGGACACCCCACAGGGCTAGGATCACCCAGTAATTTTCACAAAATTAATCCAGCTTCATGGACCAGAGTCCAGAGCACCATCACAGGACTTCCTAATAATCCAGGGAATCTTCCCTCATAGAACCAGTCACTGCAATCAGTAGCCGCAACAATCTCCTCCTCTGCTCAAGTTCCCTCGCAACCACTTAGGTCAGTTTCCAGTCAATCCAACAAAGTCAGGCTTTTAACAAAACAGTAGGACCCTTCCAGGTAGTCTCAGTAAGCCAGATAATCCAGGACAACAGAGTGCTCAAAAAACAGCACTGAAGCACAGCATAACACGTCTTTCTCCGGGCAAAAACAAAACCAAATCAAACGGCCCCAGTGCACACTACGGAGTCGATCTCAACTGTCCCGATATCGCTCCGAATTAATTCTAGTTAACTCGCTTTCCAGTCCTCACTAGCCTGAAATGATCAAAAAAATGAAAAAATGATAGAGAGCCAAATAAAACAAGAATAAAACAAAAAAGGAGCAAGAATCACACACTAGCTGCCAGAATAACTAGTAGCACTCCAGCCCGGTGGCCATCATCTTCATCTTGTCCTCATTAGAATCTATTAAAGGAGGAACCACCAAGGGTAGAGTATCCTTTCTCAGACAGATGGCTAGAAGCCACCGTTCTGGGCCCAGTTCCTCTGTTTCCCATCCCATTGGGGACTGGATGTGACGCATGACATCAAGAAAGGTAGGGTCATCAGAAGGGGAATTAGGGGCCTCCTCAGACTGACCCTGCTCCTCAGAAGAATCCCTGGAGCCCTCTGAGGAGGAAGAGTTGTCCTCCAACAGATCACTGTGAGGGGCCAGCATCTGGGGATGTCAGTCGTCCAAGCATGGGCCAGAGTCAACGTTGGGGCACTGCCCCAGACGACCCCATGGTATAGGGGCCACTAGGTCCTGCCCAGTCCAGATCCTGAGGCGGGAGGGTCCTGGGCAGGACAGGGAGGAGTGGATCTCCTGGGTGTATCCTTAGCCTGCATGAAGGACCACCAAGCAGAGAAAAGTGCATTATAATCCACCGGTGGGGATGGGTTGTAGACTAGAGGATATGGATACTGTGGTGGTGGGTATGGATATGACGGCGGAGGGGCTGGCATAGGATACTCTGGCATAGGCCCACCCAGCACTGGCTGTGGATCCAAAGGAGGTCCAGCAGGCAATGGCAGAGATGCTGGCTGATGTTGGGGTGATGACAGTGGAGGAGTTGTCAGCTGAGCTGTCGGCAGGGCCAGCACTGGCCTGAGAGGTGAAGGCTGACATCAGTCTGGAGAAGAGGCTGATGCAGGCCCTAATGGTGTGGGTGGTGCCTGTGGGGAAGAAGGCCCCAGAGGCAAGGGCAGAGGCGACACCTGCGTAGAAGAAGAGGTGTGGGCTTGCTCCAGGAGATGCCTAGCAGGACTGGTGCCAGCCCCGGAATTGGATATCGACAAAGGCAATGCCGTAGCCAGCAGGGGCAATGGTCAAAGACCTGCCACCCAAGGAACCAACCCCGGCACAGCCACCTGGCTAAGGGCCTATGGGTGCCAAAGGCCTGAGCGTCAGGTGCTGAGAGGCAGGGGACGACATCCACTGCCCAGAAGGGCCAAAGCCCAATACGGAGATAAAGGCAGGTGGCTGAGCCACTGGCAGCCCAGAGGAGGTTGATGAGGCAGGAGGGGCTAACCCCCGTGGGAGGAAGACCCAGAGGCAGTGGCCGGTCTGTGCGGTGACCATGAGATGGTCCTGGTACTTGTCCCAGTGTTTGTGTTTCTTGCTCAATTTCTTCTCCTTCTGGGAAGAAGAAGAGGCCCTAGAAGATTGAGCTGGGAAGGTCAAAGAACTCTTGGTCCGTAGCTCCTTCTCCACAGCAGCCAACTTCTGCATGAGGAGGTAACTTTCCAGGGTCTTCAAATGACATCTCTGTGTGGCCTGGTTGAAGTCCTGGCAGTGCTGGCAGGCCTTGGTGTGTGGCCGGAGATTAAGCAGAGCAGGCAGGCAGAGTGGCAGTCTTTAGCAGGAATTTGCTTGCTACAGGCACACTTTGTTGGCCTATTGGGAGACAAGGCTGGAGACTAAGACAAACTCAGGCAAGAAAACACTGAAAACTCGATGTTTTAAGCACAAAAATAAGAAAAAAGAAAAGCGCAGTTAAATGTGAGAAAATGGCGGTCGACTGTAGCTGGGGGCCAAGAAGGTCCAATGTGCGTGGGTCGATGGTGGGAAAGAACTGAGGTAGGTGTGGGGGATCGCCCCCTTTTAAAGGATAGGTGGACATCAGCATGCTGTCAATGGAGGCAGTCCCCCATGATAGACTGCTACCTAGAAGTTTTCTGTGTGGTCTTGGCGCCTGGCTGCTTCAGTCCTACCAGTGTTGCCTGTTGCAAGAGCCCCCTCGAAGTACGCTCTCCAGATGTTGACACATGATCGGGGTCAGTGACAATGATCCAGTCCAGGACAGATCTGTAACCAGTTTTATAGCTGGTACAGATAGTATCTGTAACGAGCTGGTGCATGCCTAACCCAGCAATGGCCTATCTGGCCTCACTAGCCTGACTGGATTGCCAGTTTAAGTTGAAGTCCCCAAGGATAATCCATTCCCAGCTGTGGGGAGAGAGTTTTTTAAATTGAGGAGAGTATCTAATTCAGGGCTGGGAGTGCCCAGGGGGAGATAGGCCACACTCAAAGTGATTGTTTTGTTGCTGCCGAGGATGAGATTTACCAATTGTGATCCAAGGGAGGGTGTTCCTAGATGGAATTAAGCTCCTAGATGGTGACATGTTCAGAGACAAGGAAAAGACAACCTCCCCCTTACCTACGCTGTCTCTTCTGATCATGGTGTAACCATCAGTGTTGATTTCACTGGAGGAGATTTTATCGGTGAGCCAGGTCTCCATCAAAACTATATCATCAAACTTGTAGGCAGTGACCCATGATTCAATGTAGGATTTTTTTGCAATAAGGCTCTAGATGTTGAGTTGGACAATTTATGCACATTACTATCATGAGAGGGGAGACCCAAACTATCAAATTTCCCAGAGAAAGGGATGGGATTGGAGTGAACAGATCCAGAGGTAGCAGGAGAAGCCTTCTGTGCCTATGGGTGAAAGGGCTCATAGCTCTTGTGTATCTGGGGGGTGGAAGACTTTGCAGTTCAGCTGGCCTCTAAGGAGGAGTAGCAGCTCTGCTGGAAGCAAATGAGATTAATATAACCATCCAAAAGGAAGGAGGAACCATTGGCTGGCCTGTAGAGGTATACAGGTACCAACTGAGGTTGGGGAGGATGTGAGGAGAGACTTAAGGTGCCAGGGAGAGCAGATTTGATGAAATTAGTAATAGTACCCAAACCTCTATGGGTTTCCTTGGGGGAGTCATGTGACAGCCTACTGTGCGGACCCCTCTCGGGGATCCCTAGTAAGACCCCCAGGAGTAGTGCAAGCTTTATCATCTTGGACACTGAGAAAGACCGGACACGGTCGATAACCACTTGGGATAAGGGGAGGGGGAAGAGTATGATGAACTAGGTGACGGTCCACAGTTATGGGGGAACAGGGAGCAAAAGGGAATGAATGAGATAAAGTGATGCAGGCTGCACTGACCACCAAGCATGGAGAAAGAGAGAGATCGGAGACTAGGCAGGCTCACAGCAACAAGTACAGTCACAATGGAAAATGAACTACACTTTTAATGAGCTGTTAATCACACCAGGCCATCTGGAACACCGAGGGAGATTAGCACGAAGACTAGACCCTGCTATAGTAGGGACTTTTTTTTAACTCCATTAATAGCCATGGAAAATCTGCACCAGTCAAGACAGACAAGTAGAGGGTTTGCTGCACTAGCCCTGGTCAGTTTGCACTAGGTTCTTGGCTAGTAAAACAATGTTAAAATTGACCCCTGGATATGCATATATCTATCTCTCTATATATCTATATACATAGATACATAGACATTGTTGGCACATAAGGACCTATGGCCTACCCAGTCTGCCCATTTGAGCTTGTAAGTTCACTTTATGTTTTTCTAGAAGTCTGTTGCCCCTTACCCCTGACCTCCAGAATTCCCTAATGTTTATCCCATTCCATCTTAAATCCCGTGATTGTTTTAGCCCCCACCACTTGCTCTGGTAGGGTGTTCCACTTGTCCACCACCCTTTCTATGGAAAAAATTCCTCACGTTTCCTCTGAATCACCCTCCCTGCAACTTCATCCCATGCCCTCTAGTCCTGGAACATCTTTTTTTGCTGGAAAATAGTGTATTCCTGCAGTATTCCTGCACCCTGTTCCTCCCTGTAAGGTACATGTATGTCTATCATATCCCTTCTCTCCCTCCTCTCCTCCAGGGAATACATATTCAAGTCCTTCAGCCTGGCCTCACAGGACCTGTGATGCAATCCCTGTACTATCTTTGTTGCCCTCCTCTGTACCTTCTCTACCTTGTCTATGTCCTTATGTATGTAAGGTCTCCAGAATTGTAAACTGTACTCCAGGTGGGGCCTCACTAGTATCTTGTATAGTGGAATTATGACCTCCCTTTTCCTGCTGGTGATGCCCCTGTGTATGCATCCCAACATCCTATTTGCTTTACCTGCTGTCTTGTCGCACTGTTTCCCCACCTTGAGGTCATCAGAGATGACAACCCCAAGGTCCCTTTCCTGCTTGGTGCATGCTATATCCTCACCCCCAACTGATATGTTGGTTTCAGGGTTTTTGTACCCCATATGCATTATCCTGCACTTCTTTGCATTGAATTTCAACTGCCAAACCCCTGACCATTCTTCAAGCTTCTGCAGGTCCCTCCTCATTCTGTCTACACCCTCTGGCGTGTCCACTCTTTTGCAGAGCTTCATGTCATCAGCGAACAGGGAAATTCTGCCTTCTAGGTCCTGCACAATGTCACTGATTAAGACGTTAAATAGGAACGGTCCCAGCTTTGATCCTTGTGGTACCCCACTGGTCACTCTTCCCTCTGTGGAGTGACAGCCATTTACCACCACCCTCTGTGTCCTCCCGCCCAGCCAATTACCTACCCACCGAACTACTGTCCTGCCCACTCCCATATCCCCCAGTCTGTTTAATAGCCTTTTATGTGGCACAGTGTCAAAGGCCTTGCTGAAGTCCAGACAGGCCATGTCCACTGCCCTTCCCTGATCCAACTCCCTTGTCACCCAGTCGAAAAATTCAATGAGGCTGGTCTGGCATGACCTCCCCCAGGTGAAACCATGCTGCCTTGGGTCCTGTAGTCTGTTGGCAACCAGATGTTGAACCAATCTCTCCTTCAGTAATGCTTCCATGATCTTACCCACTACTGAGGTCAGGCTGACTGGTCTGTAGTTCCTCGCTTCCTCTTTGTTCCAGCTTTTGTATAAGGGGGATACATCTGCTCTCCTCATCTTTGAGTACCTCCCCTGTTTCTAGTGATCAGCTCAACAGGATTACCAGAGGTTCAGCCACCACCTCTCTTAGCTCCTTTAGGACCCTGGGGTGCACTCCATCTAGCCCCATTCCTTTATGGACTCATTCCTTACACTTCCTTTAGGACCCTTTCCCTTGTAAAGGGACTTGTGTCCATTTCTGCACCATTCCCACCCCTTGTACTCCCTTCAGGCCCATTACCCTCCTCTTCCTCAGTAAAGACTGAGCAGAAATATCTGTTCAGTATGTCGGCTTTACTGTTGTCATCCTCCACGTGGCCCCCATCCTCCCCCTTCAGTCTCACTATCTCACTATCCCTCCCTTTGCCCTTCTTTTTTCTGTTATGTACCTGTAAAAGGTTTTGTCCCCTCTACCCACCGATTTTGCAATGCCTCTTCTGTCTGAGCTGTGGCTTCCCTTACTGACCTCCCTTTGCTCTTCCTGGTACTTCTCCTGATCCCCTTCTGCCTGCATCTTTTTATATTGCCTAAATGCAATCTTTCTGGCTTTCACTTTCTCCATTACCTCTTTGGAAAACCATAATGGCCTCCTCCTCCTTTTTCCCTTGTTAACCTGTTTAATGCATAATTCTGTTGCTCTTGTCTATATATATATATATATATATATATATACACACACACACACACACACACATTCATTTATACTCTTTGCCCAAAGAAAAAAGGGTACAAACTTCAATTTTCAAGATAAGCATAAACTCACAACTCCCTACTGCATTCCTAACAATTCTGTTTCACAATTTGCCTTCAGACTTCCGAAACCACAAACCTTGTTCTGCTCTGTATGACTGTGGCTGCCTTTGAACATCCCCAGTCAGATGGTCAAACTGATAGACAGTGGTTTCCTAATACTGTTGCCTCAGGAAGTTTTACAATCCCACACAAACCACACACACACACACAGCTTCAAAGCACAACTCCTATATCCCCTGTTAATTATCTTTAACTTGTCCCACTATAGGACTTTCAAAACAAAGAAAAAACAATCAAAGTAACTAAACTACAATCTCCCTCTTTAAATACCAGCCTTTATGTGCATATCATTTTGTTTAAGTTTATCATGTTCCATGATGCATCACCATGTGGCCATGATGTATCTCATCGTAGTGTCTGACAGGAAATGGAAAGAGGAAATTGTTTAACCAGGAAAGGCACACTAAGCTAGAACTTGTTTCCAGGTGCAACCTGGGAGCACAAGGAAGCTGGGTGACTTGCTCAGGGTCACACAGTATTCAAAAGTGATGGCTAATGGGATTCAAACCCAGGTCTCCAAGTTTGCAGCTCAGTGCCCTTTAACCACTATGCTATACTGCCTACTGATAGTGTGATAACAAGCTTAAAACATGTTAAACAGAATGTTCTTTTGGTGGCTTCAATGTACATTCTCAGGCAGGGAATTGCACATAACTTCATGCATGATCCTGTTCCACATAGAAGATTGATTAATAAGCTGGGTAGGCTTGGGGTGTGTCAGACATTGGTCAACTGGGTGGCAAACTGGTTGACAGGCAGAAAACAGAGAGTGGTGGTAAACGGTATAAAGTCAGAAGAGATGCAAGTCACAAGTGGGGTACCTCAGGGATCAGTCCTGGGGCCAGTCCTCTTCAATATCTTCATCAGTGACATTGCAGATAGACTGGAGGGTAAGGTTTGTCTGTTTGCAGATGACACCAAGATCTGCAACAGAGTAGTTGATCCAGATGGGTTGGGCAGAATGAGAAGAGATCTGGATAAACTAGCAAAATGGTCGGAAGAGTGGCCACTGGGGTTTAACGCAAAGAAGTGCAAGATCATGCACATAGGGAAGAGAAACCCTGAAGCCACCTATAGGCTGGGAGGGGAGTTGCTGGCAGTCACGAGAGAAGAAAGAGACTTGGGTGTCATCATCACCGATGACCTGAAATCATCCAAGCAGACCACTAAAGCAGTAGGTAAGGCTAGAGGGATGTTGGGGTGTATTAATAGGCGGTATCACAAGTCGGAAGCGGGAGGTAATAATCCCTCTTTACAAGATACTGGTTAGGCCCCATCTGGAGTACTGAGGCCACACCTTCACAAGGACATTAACCATATTGAGGCAGTCCAGAGAAGGGCAACCAAAATGGTGCAGGGACTGGATCAGAAAACATATGAGGACAGATTAACTGAGCTCAATATGTATACCTTAGAGCAAAGAAGGGAGAGAGGTGATATGATTGAAACATTCAAACACCTTAAGGGCATCAACAAGGTGAAAGAGTCTAATGTGTTTCAATATAAGAAAAATCGCAGGACAAGAGGACACAGCATGAGAGTAGAGGGAGGTCGATTAAGGGGTAATGTGAGGAAATTCTTCTTCACAGAAAGGGTGGTGGATGCATGGAACGGCCTACCTCAGGAAGTGGTGGATATGAATACAGTGCAGAGCTTTAAACAGGCATGACATAGACATAAGAAAGCAATACAGATGAGTATGAATAGATAGGCCATTGACAGAACAAAGGCCGATGGCACATTCATAAGGTAGAAAAAGAAATGAACAGACTGGATGGGCCTTGCGGTCCTTATCTGCCATCAACTTCTATGTTTCTATGATGTCACACGCTGATGAATCAACAGTACTACCACAAGAATCTACTACCTTCTGGATGCAATGCACACAATGGAACAAACTACCAATTGATTTTATAATGAGTAAATCAAAATCTGAATCCTAAACTAAACTGGATAAATTAATATTAAGTGGACTTAAAATATACCTTTTAAACACAACAGGAGCTACTGTGGGCTCATGCCTCCTCAGTTCCAAAGATCCTTAATCATTTTGACACCACACAACTTGGGTCTGCATCAGTCTCTCTCCCCCAAACCCCCTCCCCCCCAAACATCACTAAGACAAAATGTTTGGAAGAATCACCTGAATTAGCTGAAGTGGCATTTCAACAGCTCAAATAAATCAGCAGAGTGCATTCATATAATTCTTATGCTGTCGTGTTCTACACTGATGAATGGTTTCTGACGTGCTCCAACACTTAAAACACAGTGTATATATAACTCAGTGTCACAAGGCAGGCCTGTGCCAAATGGTTCCAAAAAGGATTATCCACCGATGTAAATCTAAATTATGTAACAAAGCAACTCTGCCTGAAGATTTTTATACTTTACATCATTAAAATACATCTGTCTGAGGATGCCAAAAAGCACCGTTCTTCAATGTATCTTAATACCACTAACTAGACTATGGAACTGTTGTGTGGCACCTAGCCTCAGCCAAGTGCAAAAACAAACACATGTATTATCGTATAAACCTGACTGGTTGCCTTGTTCACCAAGTCTTTGTGCATAATGTTATAATTTATGGACAGAACAGTATTTAATAATGGTTCTTAAAATGGAGGTGCTGTAGACAATATGGTGGTGTTGCATGGCACAGATCTTTTTTTGCAACAACAGCTCCCTGTTTCCTTTCCTCAATTTGGTTCCTTTTCTGTGCTCAGTGGCAGTGCACATCAGTAGTTTCTTTTTGAGATTTCCGACCATGTGACTGTTCGCTGCATCGATCGTACAGCAGCATAGGTTTGAATTTCAAACCGTTTCTTTTCAAAAATTGATATGAACTGGCTATTTTACTACACCTACAGAACAATGTGGACTTACACTTTGCTTTGGGACTGAATGTCTCCACAAACAATACTGTTTAGTTATTTCTCGAGCTACACCTGCCAGGATACCTAAACGTTATGAAAGCTAGACTCCACAAATACTGTATGTTCTATATGTTTTGAGCTACAATTGTGCATTATTCTTAGAGTTTACATTTACATACTATAAATGTAAGGTACATCAAGAATCTACTTATGGTATAGTGTGTATTAGTAACATGGAAATATCTACTATTTCAATAGAAGTTAATTAGTTATCGCAAATATTCCTTATTCGGTTAAAGAGATACTTTACCCTTTTAAAGGGTGCAGTATGATGTGAAGTTACTTTCTTCTCAGGTATATGGCCTTTGAGTAACTTTTCCTGTTATCAAAAGTTTCATCTTGGCAACCCATCTGTGGTGTACTGACACTTTGATATGGTTAGCTAACTGGAATGCTAATGTGTGATCTACTTGTGATGTGTAAGTTTGCTACTGTGGCATCCGAATGCTTTAATATGTTTAGCTAACTGGAATGCAAATGTAGGATTCTCCAATTTCTAAGGTTCTAAGCACAAATCTGTGTCACATGAAAGCAGATCTGGGTGGCAAACTAATGTTTTCCTACAATTAGTTGGCAGACTGAAGGAATCCAGAAAATACTGGGAGGTTAGCCACGTCAAATTCCAAAAGTCACACGTGGGCAAATGGGCTGGTAGTCCTCAAATGTTTTATGAGGGGGACATTACAAAATGTATGTGTTCCTAAGGAAGACATTCCGGATTCTGAAAGGTGATACATCTGACACTGTTTAAATGTATGTTGTTTTGGGATAAGTTGTTTATACTTCTCAAAACCTAAGGTTTGTCTTTCATGTGCATGGTTAAGCGTCTCTATAAAATGGCTACGTGCAGTGAGAGAGAAGAGAGTCAGTGTGTCATATACACAAGGCTCCTGGGGTCGAAGACTGAAAAGCGAGAACTCAGCTACAGGTTTGAGTTCTCTGAAGACAAGAAACGGTTTCTTTTCCATGGGGTCATCTGTAAGTTTGAACGTAGCTATCAGAAAGCTAAGTGCATGCTTTATGGTTTAACTCAATTTATTTTTCCATGTTTTTCCTGTAAGCACTTTATTCTGTCTTGGCCAATGGTTAAATATACTGTGTAAATAAAGCAGTTATTTAACACAGTATACAGACTGATTGTGTTACTCATATAAAAAGGGTGTGGTTTGTAAATCTCTGGGGTACCTGTCATTCTGAAGAGGCACACTAAAACTGGTTTATGTAATCAGTAAGCTTATTCCTTCCTGATACAGGGAAGGGAGTTGTGTGGCTTTTGATGCAAGACAGAATCCATACTTCACCTGGGATTCAAACAGTTGGCCTTGGCTTGATCCAGGGGAACTGGTGACTGGGTTCAGAGAGTCCAGCTGTCCGGGGTGCACCATTTGCACATAGTTGAATATGGGCACATGGACAAGGTGAAGGGCAGACACAGGTAAAGGTCTGTGAGAGCTGGCTGCGACAGTGGCACTGGTTGTGGTGCGGATGGGTTGGTTTGTCACACCCTCTGTGTGGTAACACTAAATAGTGGCATAAACTCCTAACTGTAAAAATACTGTAAGATTAACTGTGCTGTATCCAATTTTTACATTCTTGCCTACTGGTACTGTATATTACGTACTGTGTTTTATATACAGCGTTTATAGTAAAACCAAGAAACAAAGTTAAAAAATAAAGAAAAATTCAGATTTAAAATGGGAGCCCTGATGTACAAAATCTTAATTATGGGCGCTCCAAACTCTCTACCTGAATTGCTGAAACAATTTAAAGGAGAACACTTGTCCTCCCAACCACCCCCCCATAGGCTTTTCAGACTGAAAAATGATGTTTTCTTTCCTTCTGTATAATAATAGCAACTCCGATGTATTCAGCCATAATGTAAACATGGCCAGAGCAGTACGGCACCATTTGACATGCTTAGCATGACTCTGCACTGCTCCACATTATAACTAATCTGATGGGCAATGTGAGCCGCAGTAAGCATGTCAGAAATAGCCTTCTTACTACCCCAGCTATGTTTACATATGTAAACATATAAGGTACATATACATATGTTGGGAGGACTAGTGTTTTCCTTTAAGGTCAAAGCACGTGACTGATGGGGGGGGGGGGGACTCCTGAGTGTCACTGTCGAGATCAAATATGAGACAACAAACATTCAGTTACTTTGCTATAAAAAAATGTGGAATGATTTTTCTCTTTCAGTTAAGTCAAGAATCTCATGCATCGGTCAAAACTAAACTGAAAAGATCTCTATGAAATACAAAGTCGCTGCTTCCTGAGCTGTTGTGACTGACGCCCACAGACACACGCTTCTCAACTTGTTTACCACTGTAAAAACATAATTCACTTCTTCGTACGAACTATAACCTTCTAATCCCTTTTCACTTCTGCACATGGTACCTGCCTGATAACTTACCTCTGCAGAAATCATGTACTTAATATGAAAAAACACAGGTGTCTTGCATGACCGGACCACTTCTGTAAAGGGAACCTGCATTCCACTGTGCTCACCCGGTTAACAAAATGTAAATACCCAACTAAGTAAAAGGGATTTTTCATGGAACAAGCTGTACAAGACCGCTTGTGACTCACTTCCTTGCATTGTCAGAGTTTATTATTCCAAGTAATTTCCACTTTACTCTCGTCAGAATGGCCCTACGTTGGGAGAAACAATGCACTCAAATTGATCATGCTGGGTTGCACCATCCCCCAATATATGTGTCATGGTTTATTCTGTTCATAATGTATGGACAAACTCCACGGAGCATTACCTGGAGCACAGCCAACTACGCTGATTTAGTACGGACTGCCCTGAAAGGGCTGCATTAAACAGAACCACAAGCAGACTGCTACGTTCATCAGCTGTCACTCAGCAATATGAAATCAATTTCTATTATACTTCCTGAATGCCTTACCACAAGCAACTTGTTACCTGCTTTGGCACAGGCTTAAGTAAATGAGGGCAACTGGCAGGGTAATACTTTCTAAAACATGAATACTGAGAAACTATATTTGTAATTTACTTTTGTGTTGCCTCAAAACAATTCAAAAATATAAACTTGCAGCTGATGCAAAATATTCAGAATGGCAGTGTTCGGGGGGGGCCTCACTTTTGTATGACTACCAAGAGACATGTAAAACTCTTGGTTCATGAAGACCACATTATTATAAAATCACAGTAAACCACAAAGCTTTAATGGTGCATCTCCTCTTGGCAATCCTGTGTATGAAGCAGCAGTGCATGCAAAAAAAAAAAAAAAATTTACTTATTTAACTTCCACGCCCCATGCTCTCTGTCTTTTAACCCCTCTCCAAATTGTACCTCACTGTTATGTTCTCTTAAAACACTGCTATACTGAACTTTGATATTGTGGGCTGGAGTTACCACAATGTCCCCCCGGTTTACATAACGTCAGGGAGCAGTGTCTGCTGCTTGTTGGTCTAGCACAGTAGCTAAAACCATTATGTCAAACAAAATGCACCTTCCAACACAACCAAGGATTCTGCCGAAAACCAGGTGGCAGCCATAAAAAGGATCCAATTTAACGGACTTGTTAGTCGATTGGTGCCCACGTTTCATTACCAAGTGGCCATTATAATATTAAAAACTGATCTGAAAGCCGCTACCCATCGACTATAATGGAGCGTGCCCCCGTGCTCTCTCTAGCATCTTGTCATCATGTTAGTGAGCGCGGGGGCGGAGCAGGGGTGGCACTTCCAACCGGGAAGTCCTTGGGACCTGGTTTATCTAATTTTATGAGGGATACAGTTTTGCACCTAATGGATTATTTCGTGCCATCTTCACAATATGAGCATGCCGTGGAGGTAAGGCGCCTATATACCAAGTGCAGGGGCTGAGACTGGTAAGACTCTTTAAAGAGCTATTAAAAAAAAAAAAACACTGCAGCAGACTCAACAGAAACAGGGCACCATAGAAGAGGGGATAGTCCAAGGCAAAATAATCAAGTATTGGACTGGGATTAAAGGCCCATCAAGTACTACTGCATTAGCATCTTCTCACCATGGGTACCTGTGCCTGCCTCCACTAAATCCCGCCTCAAATCAGTAATCCCATTGCCGTAGTCTGCACTTACCCTCTAGCACTTCTTAACCCTGTCACTGTTCCACTGGCTAGCCCCGACCTTGCACTTCGCTGACCCACCATGTCCCATGATGCTGCCATGCCCCCCACTTCTCTTCTCTACCCCTCCACCTCCTACCCCCACCCACCTCTTCCTCTTACCATTACCTCTCCATCTTCTACCCCCTTCTCCTCCCTCTGTCTTCTCTACTGATTTTTGTCTCTCCTTGACACAGTCATACATTGTACAAAGCCTCAGTATAGAGTAACCATGAACTTTATCTGTATTGTTGTACCGTAACATGTGTTTGTATATTTGCTACTGAACCACTCTGTATTTGAATTCTTATGTATCACTCTGTACTTGTTAACGGATGTGGAATCAGTCAATGGGCATCCACTCACTGGTGCTATCCAAGATTTCAAAATAAAACAAGGGCTGAGTGAAACAAATTATTCTCTTCCTCACTTTCAAAGTTGTATGCGACTTCTGCAACTACCCCCTTCCATTTCATGTCTTCCCCATCCCTCTGCTCCTATGTCACAGCCCCTACACCTCTCCTTTTTACTTCCCTCCTCCAGTACTGTGTTTTGCAACAGTCCCTCACAAACCCACCCCCTACAGCCCCTTTATGCTTTCAGATGTAGCTTTATTGTAATACTTTATTCCTAATACTTTTAGTGTACATTTTAGTTTCACGATCACCCTGACAATATTGCATTTATGCATTTTTTTTTAGTGTGTGTGTGTTCTTTGCAAAAAAACTGCATTAATGCAACATTTAGGGTTCAGGCTAAAGCGCCAAAAGTAGGGAAATGTGGCTTTAGGCTTTCCAACCTGAAAAACCCAACCCCCAACCATAAAACAAATCAGGGGTGCAGTCTTCCTTGGGGTTGTCAACCCTAAAGCTCACCCCATTAGATGTGTATGTTTCTGGAGTGTATAGACTGGGGTGAGTTTTAGGGTTGACAACCCCAAGGAAGACTGCACCCCTGATTTGTTTTAGGAGTTGGGGGAGGTTTGGCTTGGAAACCTTAAAGTCACATTTCCCTTCTTTTGTCACTTTAGCTTGAACCCTAAATTTTGCATTAATGCAGTTTTTGTAACGAATTTCCTCATTTTTTGAGATAGTACAATCATATCCTAATTTGCCTGTGGGAGCACACCCTCCATAGATGTGTACATGTATGTTGCTGTGGAACCTGTAGGATAACAGCGACCAAACTGTCAGCACAGCCTTCTTATTACCCTACCTCATATGTACCCAGTACTGAAAATTTTCAAATCCTTGCCAAAACATGACGTCATTCCACACCACAGGTGTGAAAAAACAGTTTGGGCTGGATATGAAAAATGAGAGCTGTCACATTCATGAGGTGGTGTAAAAAATGGCTATGTAGAAAATTTGGGGTCAAAAATATTTAAAATGACCAAACTTACGAGCGAGTGTAGTGAAATTTCAACAGATGTGCATAACTTTGTCAGTTTCACATATTTTGACCCCAAATTTTCAATATACCCTTGTTATGACCCCACCTCATGAACAAGGGTGGTGTTAAAATCCTGCCTGAAAGGTGTTTTCACTGAGCAACCGCAAAAATCACCTTTTGGGCCAGATTTGAATAATTCCAGCACCACTGTTCATGAGGAAGCGTCTCAAAAAGGCCAGGTGTAAAATCTGGGGTAAAAAATATGGCTAAGCTATGCATCAGAGTTGAAAACCCCATTGAAATACGTTGAATGTGCTTACCTTATTTTTGTGGGGTTTACAATTTTTTTTTTGTTTGTTTTAGGAAAGACAGAAAAGATGACAGCAAATGAAAAAAAGATTCACTCATATGAAAAAGGATCCCTTTATGTATGGCCGAATTTTTTTTTCATTCCCTGCAGCTATCCTGAAACTGCCTAATGAACATGCTCAGAACCAAAATTTTTGAATTTAATAACTAACAGACTAATATTTTTTCACCAAACCAGCAAAAGGCACATCTACTGACCAAACGCTTTCTGCTCTGAATATTTCGGACCAAAATTCCAAACCGTCTGGGTGCAAGGGTTGGACAAAGAAACAGCAAATAAATCCCCAAAAATTCACTTTATTTTATTATTTTATTTAGTGTTTGTTGACCGGGTAAGCACACTACACAAAAATGTCTTATTTTCAGGTGCGACCACTATCTGGGTCTCAGAATCTGCAAATCCAATCCGGACGAAAGTTGGCATGTGAAGAGATCTAACCCCATGAGAAAGCACATGCCAAATTTCGTGAAATCTGTTGAACGGTTACAAAGTTATTAAAGTGCAGAATTTGGGGTTTAACATTAAACTGCCTACTCAACCCTAAATACAGTGGCGCTATCACACCACTATAATATAAATGTGTATGTGTGTGTTTACATACACACACACACACACACACACAGTTTTTCTTTTTTCATTATTACTGTGCCAATATTCTCTTGTACTTATTTTAAATGAATGGTTATTTTGTGCATTAATTTAGTAAAAACAGGTTTACTCTTGAAAGTAAAGCTTCAGCTCTAATGTGTAATAATACCATTATTACTATAGTTATATTTCTCTCATTTAGTTACCCCCCAGGCTGCACCTGGAATTGCGCCTTGGCTTAGTGTGGTTTTGCCAAGCAACACATTTTAAATCAATGGATCAATCAATAAATATTTTCTTCAAAAACGTAGTTCATTTCTGAACACAAGTGGCATATACTAATAGGAAAATGTAGAACAAAAAGCTTTTTGATCGTCTTTCTATGTACATGTTTGCAAAGAACCTAAGCATGCATTTTTTTCTTGCCTTAGATGGCAAGCAAACACATCAGCCTAGTTTGCACCAGTACTGTTTGACTATAAAATCTGAGTCAGAAGAGGCAAGGCTGATGAATGCATTGTAATGATTAAAAGGAAACGCGGTGCCTCAGAAGTACGTATGTATGGTTTCTGACAACACCTTGATGAAACTGAAACTATGCCAAATGCAAAACCTTCGCCACCTCATCTTTTGCTCTCATTACAAAAAAAAAAAACACACACTGAAAACACAAATCTTTTACAGTAATGAAGAAAGTGACCCTGGGTTAGCCTACTGTATACACAGGGTTGTAAGATCCACAGCCTTGCAACAAGGTTGGGTGATTGTCAGTTTCTCCAAGCACTGGGAACGGATGGGCTATACTGAACATCAAAAACTATCAGAATATCTGCAAGCTTCACGCTCAGAATTAATTCAGGAATGCTACGCTTACTGTTCTGTGGAACGTATACTTTTAGTAACACAATATCAGGACACATAAGGGCATACATGCCTTTTGGATGAGAAGTTAAACCAAGGTTCCCTTCTGCCCATTCTGGTGGTTGTTCAGGCTGATGTGAAAGATCCCAGGGCACTTCTCAAAAAGGGTACAATTTCCCTGGTGTCCTGATCAAATTTCCCCCATTCACTAAAAATACCACCAACAACTTAATCTGGTTCAATGTCAGTTGATCTGTATCACCCCCCTTCCCTGGGACAAGGCTGAAAATAGGCAGAATTACCTAGTACCCCTTTCCCAGTCAACAAAAACTAAATAAATAAATGCATTAGACAACTGCTGAGCATTTGGACTCTCTCCTCTGACAAGGGCAACTAAAACGATGACAGACTCACCAATGCTAGACCACTGTATCTGGATTCTTGCACTTAAAGGAAAGCTACTGGCCAGGGTGCTCAAGCCACTGGTGCATAGATTGTGGCTCGAGCACCCACCCCAAGAGTCGCAGTATGTGATTTATAATATAATTACCTGATCGCTTGTAAAATTTAATTCTCCCGGGGGTGTAGCTGGCATATTGGGAACTGAAGCACTGCCCCCAGGGAGATCACGCTGGCAAATACCGCAATATGATGATGCGGTTTTGCCTCTTCCTCCCCAATTTCTATATGCATGGAGCCATTAAAATCTCCATTTTTAATATGCCAGGCGTTATTATTACAAAAGGTACATATATGCCATATGGGTGCAGTGGCTCGAGCACCCTGGCCAGTAGATCTCCTTTAAAGAGGAAACATCCATTTACCAAAGCCCCACACCTCAGTGTGGGGTAGCTTCTGATTAGCAGTTTTGCAAACAAAAGTATTTGTTTTTACCTTTGTGGCTTATTAGAGTTTGATAATTTATCTGGTTGATCCTGTCTTTGATAATTTATCTGGTTGATCCTGTCATCCCTTCCTCCAGCATACTGAAAGTAGCGCCACTAGAGTTGCATCCCACAACTTCCCACGGCTGTCCTGAGTCTGACATAAGAGCCAGGGAGCAGCTTTGGAAGTGTGTATAGCATACTAAAACATAAAACCTAGAAACTGATGGCAGACTGCTAGGCCTATCCAGTCTGCCCATTTTCCTTGCCTACTGTAAAAGTCGTAGACCCTACTTGATCTTCGGCTTTACCTCCTCGTTCCTATTTTTAGGGTTCCCCTATGCCTGTCCCATGCATATTTGAATTCCCCCACTACCTCTGCTGGGAGTCTATTCCATGCAACCACCACCCTTTCCGTAAAGACATATTTCCTCACACTACCCCTTAGTCTACCCCCTTCCAACCTCATGTCATGCCCCCTCATTCCTGGACATCGCCTTTTCTGAAAGATGCTACCCTCTGGTACCCTATTTATGCCTTTTAGATATTTGTAGGTTTCTATCTTGTCTCCCCTGTCTCGCCTCTCCTCCAGGATATACATATTGAGGTCTCCCAATCTCTCCTCATATGACTTTTGGTGCAGGCCCTGCACCATTTTTGTTGCCCTTCTTTGAACTGCCTCCACCCTGTCCATGTCCTTATGAAGATGTGGCTTCCAGAACTGGACACAGTATTTCAAATAAGGCCTCACCAATGATCTGTACAGTGGCATCACCACCTCCTTTCTTCTACTGGTGACACCTCTTCCTATGCATCCCAGCATCCCATTGGCTCTCCCCACAGCCTTGGCACACTGTTTGGCCACCTTTAGGTCATCAGATATGATTACTCTCAAATCCCTTTTCTGTTTGGGGACTGTCAGTATCCCCCAATCATATATTCCTCCCCTGTGCCCTTGTGTCCCAAATGCATGATTGTGCATTTTTTTCTACTGAATCTCAGCTGCCACACTCTAGACCATTCCTCCAGTTTACCTAGGTCCCGCCTCAATTTTTCCACCCCTTCCGGAGTGTCCACCCTGTTGCAGATCTTAGTGTCATATGCAAAGAGGCACACCTTCCCTTCCAGCCCCTCTGCAATGTCACTTATGAAGACATTAAACAGGACTGATCCCTGTAGCACCCCACTGGTCACCCTCCTTTCCTCAGATTGAGCTCCATTTACCACAGCCATCTGTCTTCCATCACTCAACCAGTTCCTAACCCAGTTTACTACCTTGTGACCCACTCCCAGGCTGCCCGGCTCATTCACCAGTCTTCTATGTGGAATGGAATCGAAGGCCTTGCTGAAATCCAGGTAGGCCATATCCACCGCTCCCCCCCAATCCATGACCTAATGTCCCCCAAATAAATCAATTAGATTTGACATGACCTTCCCGCTGTGAATCCATGCCATCTTGGATCCTGTGTTCCACTGGATTCATGGTGTTCCACAGTCCTTTCTTTAAGTAGTGATTCCATAATTTCCCCACTATTGAGGTGAGGCCGACTGGCCTATAGTTCCCAGCCTCCTCCCTACTCCCATTTTTGTGAAGAGGGACTATATCTACCATCTTCTGGAACCACTCCCGTATCAAGTGATTCACTGAATAGGGCTGCCAGTGATGCTGTCAGCACCTCCCGTAGTTCCCTTAATGTTCTAGGATGCATCTCATCCGATCCCATTGCCTTGTCCACTTTCAGTTTTGTGAGTTCTTTTAGGACTCTCTCTTCCATAAATGGACTGGTGTCAATCTCCCTCCCATATTTGTTCATGTTGTGTAATTGTGGACCCTCACCTTCTCCTTCTTCCGTGGATCTTCCCATTAACTCTATCCCAGCCTCTCTTGCCACCTCTTCTGGCAGCACATTCCAACATGGCACCATTCTCTCTGGAAAGAAATGCTTCCCATTCCTCCCATCTAAACCTCCCCCCTCTAACTTAAGTCCGTGTCCCCTGCATGTTCTGGTTGCCACTTAGCTTAAAGAGACCCTCTTTATCCACCCTATTTATCCCTTTCCAAGAACTTGAAGATCTCAATCGTGTCCTCTCTCCCCCCCCCCCCCAAAAGAGTACATGTTCAGGCCCAATCTCTCTCATGTTTCTACCTGGTGGCCCACATTCATCTTTGCAGCTCTCCTCTGGACTGTCTGTAGCAGGTTAATGTCCTTCTTAAGGTATGGGCACCAGTACTGTACATCGTACTCCATATTCAACCTCACTAAAGACCTGCAGAAGGGCAGTACAACCTCCTTTCCTCCTGCTGATCCCCCTGGCAATACAGCCCAACATTTTATTTTGCCCTTGCTGCGGCTTTCCTACACTGTGTGGAGTGCTTCTGGTTGCTAGAGATCATCACTCCCAGGTCCTTCTTCTCCGGCGATGCAGCTACCTGGACCCCTCCTAGGCTGTACTCAGTCCTGGGATTCTTGGCTCCAATGTGCAACATTTTTCATTTCTTTGCACTGAAGCCAAGCTGCCAAATCCCAGCCCACCTCTCTAGTTTTTCAGATCCACCTTTAGGTACTGTATCCCTTCTGCTGTGTCCACCCTCTCAGAGCTTAATGTCATCTCTGAATAGGCAAATTTTGCCCTTAATGCAATCCCCAATATCACTGATGAAGACATTGAAAAACACCAGCCCTAGAACAAAGGCCTGTGGGATGCAATTGGTGACCTCACTGGTGCTAGATAGCTCACCCCCACCACCATCATTCTCTGGGTCCTGCTCCTCAGCCATTTTCCATCCATTTAGTCAACTTCTCCCCAACCCCCCCGAGATTCGCCAACTTCCTGATCAACCTCTTGTGGGGTACAGAGTCAAAGGCCTTGCTGAAGTCCAGGTAAAGGATGTCCACCACTTAGCCCTTGTCTACTGTTTTAGTGACCCAGTCAAAGGAGTCAATCAGATTCATTTGACACAACACTCTTCATAAACTTGTGCTGCCTCGTAACCCAGAGACCATGCTCCTCTAGATATTCTACTAACCTTTTTTTAAGTACAGTTTCCATGAGCTTGCACATGACTGAGGTTAGAATGGCGGGTCTGTAATTCCTTGTGTCACCCATGGGACTGCTCTTATGGAGGGGCACTACATGTGCCATTCTCCAGTCCTGTGGTACCAAGGCTGACTCTAGTGAACTACAGAACAGAAACATAGAAACACAGAAGTTGATGGCAAATAAGGACTGCAAGGCCCATCCAGTCTGCCCATTTTTTCTACCTTATGAATGTGCCATAGGCCTTTACTGTCAATGGTCTATCTATTCATACTCATTTGTATTGCCCCCTTATGCCTATCCCATGCCTATTTGAAGCCCAGCACTGTATTCATATCCACTACTTCCTGAGGTAGGCCATTCCATGCTTCCACCACCCTTTCTGTAAAAAAGAACTTCCTCACATTACCCCTTAATCGGCCTCCATCTAATCTCATGCTGTGTCCTCTTGTCATGCTATTATTCTTCTACTGAAACATGTTAGACTTTCACCTTATTAATGCCCTTAAGATGTTTGAATGTTTCGATCATATCACCTCTCTCCCTTCTTTGCTGTAGGGTATACATATTGAGGTCTGTTAATCTGTTCTTATATGTTTTCTGATGCAGTCCCTGCACCATTTTGGTTGCCCTTCTCTGGACTGCCTCCATTTTGTTAATGTCCTTGTGCAGGTGCAGCCTCAGTACTGCACGCAGTACTCCAGATGGGGCCTAACCAGTGTCTTATAAAGAGGGATCATTACCTCCCTCTTACGACTTGTGATACCCCTACTAATACACTCCAACATCCCTCTAGCCTTACCTACTGCTTTAGTGGTCTGCTTGGATGATTTCAGGTCATCGGTGATGATGGTGCCCAAGTCTCTGTCTTCCTTTGTGATTGCCAACAACTCTCCTCCCAACCTATAGGTAGCTTCAGAGTTTCTCTTCGCTATGTGCATGATCTTGCATTTCTTTGCGTTAAACCCCAGTTGCCACTCTTTCGACCATATTGCCAGTTTATTCAGATCTCTTCTCATTCTGCCAACCCCATCTGGATCATCTACTCTGTTGCAGATCCTGGTGTCATCTGCAAACACACAAACCTTACCCTCCAGTCCACCTGCAATGTCACTGATAAAGCTATTGAAGAGGACTGGCCCCAGGACTGATCTCTGAAGTACCCCACTTGTGACTTGCCTCTCTTTGGACAGTATACCATTTACCACCACTCTCTGTTTTCTGCCCGCCAACCAGTTTGCCACCCAGCTGACCAACCTCTGGCCCACCCCGAGCCTACCCAGCTTATTAATCAATCTTCTATGTGGAACAGTATTGAAAGCTTTGCTGAAGTCAAGGTAGGCGACAACAACTGCACCCCCTTGGTCCACCACTCTGGTTACCCAGTCAAAGAAATCTATGAGATCAGTTTGACAGGATATTTCTGTTGTAAACCCATGCCGTCTTGGATCCTGTGCTCCTATGGATTCCAGGTGTTGCACTATCCTTTCCTTAAGGAGTGCCTCCATAATCTTGCCCAGTACTGAGGTGAGACTGACTGGTCTATAATTCCCTGCCTCCTCCCTGCTGCCACTCTTGTGGAGTGGGATCACATGAGCCCTTCTCCAGTCTTCTGGGACCTCTCCTGTGCTCTGAGTCTCACTAAACAGTTCTGATAATGGCTCTGCTAGTTCCAGCCTTAGCTCCTTTAGAACCCTGGGATGTATGCCATCAGGTCTCATTGCCTTGTCCACCCCGAGCTTAGCGAGCACTTGTAGGACCAATTCTTTTTTGAAGGGACTTGTGCACACCTCCCTCCCGCCTGTGTCCATTGTGCTGAGCTGTGGGCCCTGTCCTACCTTCTCCTCAGTAAATACTGAGCATAACTATCTATTTTGAATAGATGCTTTTCCTTGGTCCTCCTCCACACAATCCCCCCTTATCCCCTTTGATCTTAGCAATACCCCCTCTGGACGTTCTCCTTTCACTTATGTATTTATAGAAAGTCTTATCCCCTTCTTTTACTGTTCATGCTAGTGTTTCCTCGGTTTGGACCTTTGCTTGCCTTACTGCCTTCCCTGCTTCCCTTAGAGAAATTTGGTATGTCTCCCTATGCTCCTCCTGCTACGTTCCCTTATATTTCATGAAGGCCAACCATTTGGCTCTGATCTTCTCTGCTACTGTTTTTGAGAACCAAAGTGGTTTCCTCCTCTTCCTTTTGCGCTTGGTTTTCTATCTAACACATTGGGATGTTGCTTCAAGTATTGCATCCATAATGCTTGCCCACTTTGTCTGTACACCCTTGCCTGTATTTTTTTCTTGCCAGGGCTAGCTTAACTCTGTTGGCCATCTTATCAAAGTCGGCTCCTCTGAAGTCCCATATTTTTGCCTTGGCATGGGATGATTTAGTTCTAGTGGCTTAATTGAAAAATACCATGTGATAGTCACTGGCCTCCAGGTGACCTTCTATCTGGAGATCTGTGATCCTTTCTCCATTGGTCAATACTAGATCCAGGATAGCCCTGTCTCTTGTGGGTTGTTGTACTAGTTGTTTGAGGCCCTCCCCCTGCAGGGAATCCACTATGTGTCTAGTTCTGGTGGATGTTCCTGCTGGTATTGACCAATCTGTATCTGGCATGTTGAAGTCTCCCATTGTCAGAACCTCCCCTTTAATTGTCATGTTTTGTATATCTTCTAACAGTAATGTGTCTATGTCCTCCCCCTGGTCTGGAGGCCTGTAGACAACCCCAGTTCATATGGCTATCCCATTTCCTGTTTCCAGGGTGACTCACATTTCTTCTGGCTCCTTATGTGTATTCTGAATTTCTGTAGCTTTGATATTGGTTTTAATGAATTCTTTACTGATCTCCACAAATACACCTCTCTTTTCCAAAACTCCCTCTCATCCTTCTCCCACAGTTCTATCCCTCCCACTCCGAGCTACACTGGGTCTCGACCTGCCTTCCATCTAAAGCTGACCTCCCTCAAGGAACTCCAAAGACTTCTCAGTAACTTGAAAGATGAGAGTTCTCCTGGGCATGATACCTTAGAACCCAAATTTCTCAAGCTGGGTGCCACTGCCCTTGCATGGCCTGTACATGACCTATTCAACCGTTCCTTCCTTACCAACACGGTCCCTGACAAATGGAAGCTCATGATAGTTGTACCTGTATACAAGGGGGGACCTAACAATGTTGTTAAAAATTTCTGGCCCATTTCTATCCTGTGCCCCCTGGCTAAAATCTAAGAATGCATTGTGTATAACCACCTCTTGAGCTATTTGGAACATCACAATCTGCTATCTCTCTGTCAAAATAGCTTTAGGAGAATCACAGTACCCTTACTGCTTTGTTAAAGGTTACCTTAGATATCTTCCAGGAAATGGACCATGGTTCCACTACTGATGCCATCTTCATTGATCTAGCTAAAGCATTCAATTTAGTAAACCATAATCTCCTGATCCATTAGCGCAATATCATCAGCCTTGATACCAGTCCCCTGGCCTGGATCAAAAGCTATCTGTCCTCTCAGTATCAATGGGTAAAGTGGGCAGGCTCTGTCTCTAGTCTCAGACCTATCACCCGTGGTGTCCCACACGTCCCCATATTGGGCCCAATACTCTGCTCTCTCTTTATTTGTGATCTGCCTAGCTTCTGTGGGGGTGCTGCTGTTCAACTCTACGCGGATGTTGCCATCATCTATTGCTCTTTTCCCAACACTGACAGCATTAATCGAGCACTCGCATCTGACTTTGCTGCTCTCCAGGGTTGGTTCCTGCACAACCAACTTGTTCTCAACACAAAAAAAAAAACAAATGTATGTTATTTACTCACCTTCTGCCCTCAACCCATGCTCTCCCTTCATTGTGCATTTCCTCTCATAATGGTGATACCCTAGAGTCGGTCCACTCCTTCAAATATCTGAGCAATACCCTGGATAGCTCTCTCTCTCTCTCTCCAATGCTCATGTCTCAAATGTCATAAAATCCCTGAATCAAAAACTAGGTCTCCTTTATCATATTCGCCCTTTCCTCGCTTCCTACTCCTGCCTCAAGATCACTACCTCATCCCTCCTTCCGCTCCTCACTTATGGTGCCCCCTTACTGCTCTCATCCAATTCCTCCTCCCGGTCTCGCCTTTCTCAGGCCTACCACAGGATGGATAGATTTGCCCTGGGGGTTAATGCCTGCCACCACCACTGTGGACGTTCTTACCTCATTGAATTGGTTGCCCTACAAATCGAAGCTGAGGTTCACTTTATGTTTCGTGCACAGGTTAGTCCACAAATTCACCCTCCCTTGCCTCAGTGAGACCATACGCCTTAGGCTAGCTCCTCGAACCCTCAGATCTGCCTCCCTCCCCATCCTCATAAAACCTTTGCTGCGATTGGCTACTGCCCAAAGGTCCTTCTCATTTGCAGCTGTGTCCGACTGGAACTCCCTCCCCCCCATACTCTCCTGTTCTACCCTCCACAAGTTTAAAACTCAGCTGCTGCCCTCCCTCTCAGCAACTGCCCTTTGCTCATGCTTCCGCTGAGGCCCCTCAGGTCTTCCCATCCTCCTGACCTCTGCTGCCTCTACCGCTAGCTCTTCTTCCCTTCCCCCCTCCACTTCCTATCCCTTTGGTTCCTGCTAACAGTAGCCCTAGATAGCATTCAATTCATAATATTCTATCTCCTGTATTCTATGTATCTTGCTCCGACTTGGTCAACACTTCCTAAACTTACCTTTATCTTTTTATTGTTGCATTGTACATTTATACCTGTACTCTTACTGTTGCATTGTACATCTTTACCTGTACTCTCACTGTACAATTTAGTTTCTTGTTATTGCCCATATATGTTCTTATCATCTATTTATGTTCTAGTACACTAATACTATATATGTTCTAGTACACTAATACCTGCATTCTTACTATATAATTTAGTTTCTTGTTATCACCTATAAATGTTCCTATAATATTCATTTTTTTTGTTTGCTTCTGTAACACCTGGGTCGACCGTAAAAATGGGACTGTGTTTGTCTCAGTGGTCTTACCTGGATACCAAAACTCAAATAAATAAATACATGCCAGCCTGGTGGCACTGAAGGTTGAGGTGCTGGACACCACACCTCGCTCCACACTGGCGACCCGAGTTCGGGAACGAGCCCAGGTCCTCAGGGGTCAGCAGGGGAAGACTAGGATCGAGCATCCGACGACAGCTCTCCTAGTCCTGGGGAAAGGGGTGGGTGCATGCTGCCCTCTGGCAGTCCCTGGGGACGCCCGGAGGAACTGCAGTTGCATGGGTTCTAAGTAGGGGGGAGCACAGCAGACATCTGCACGCTGTGCACGGACATCATTGCACGTCTGTGCTCCCATTAGGAGAAAAAGGGTAAAGGCAACATGGTCCATGGCAGCTTGATAGCCACTAGCTTCACCTGCCGACGATGCCTGAAAAATAGACGTGTGCCGGTATTGGATCCTCACCAGTTGCGTGGGCTATTGGGGAGGAGCCCCTATCGATGGTAGTAGTTGCATATGCCAGCTGGGCACATCGGCTTCCAGGTCATAGGTGAAGATAGGAGCAGTGGCTGGATGTACGGCGGGACTGTGGCTGCAAGGTGAGAAAAAAAGGGAGATGATTAAAAAAAAAAAAAAATACATTTTCATCAACATAAAGGCCCCCCCCCCCTTTTTTTGCACCTCAGTCTCTTCCGAGCAGTACATAGCCGGGTACTGAAGTCTCCAAAGTGTGGTATTTCCCCTGCACGTTGTATGGGGAGCTGGACCTTTTTCCTAACCTGGTGATGCGAATGAACTACAAAAATGCTGAAGTCCTGTTTGATCACTAGCTGAGGGGGAAGGGGTGTTCTTCCTGTTCGATGTATCAGGTGCTGCATTTCTCTCCCCATTTGCTAGTTTAAATATTCTGCAAAGACAACAAACTTCTGCCTCAATGCACTGACTCCCTCCTTAGTCAGATGCAGCCCATCGAATGCAAAGAACTTTCGTTCCCAAAACTGCTGCCAGTTACCTACAAATTTGTGTCCCTTTTCCTGGCACCAGCCCTTGAGCCACATGTTTAGCTCCCCTATCTCCCCTTCTCTGACCTTCTGTCCCTCTGTCCCCCTATACCAGTCTGGCAGGATCTCAGAGAAGGAGATGCCAGATGAAATGGATGACAGTTTGTCTCCCAGCCTGGTCAGTTGTTCTGTGGTCTCCACAACTGATCGGCTGGCGAGATTGTTAGTCCCTATGTGTACCAGGACGTTGATGTTTTCTCCTGCGTCCTGCATGATTTTAGCAATGCGGACAGTCTCTCTCCATGATGATGTACCTGTGAGACATCTGACCATTACCCCTGGACGGAGGTAGGTATCAACTCCCCAAATCATGGAGTCTGCTATGATCAGAAGTGTTTTGGATTTCCTTTTTGCTTTTTTTGTTTTGGTCCTTGTTTTGGGTGAGTTTTGTAGCATTAGCTCCTGTGCTGCAGTGTCCTGCTCTGCAGAGTCCTCTGCCACTTTGATTTCTGAGATAGAGGTAGATGCCCCTTTGTAGTTTTTATATGGTTTGTGGAGGTGATACATTGGTGAGCACTGAGTGATGGGGCATCCGATTTTTCCCTCCTAACCACCTGCCAACCTCCCAGACCAACTACCCTCTGCGGTCAAGGTGCTTCAGTTGGATGTTGGGGAAATGACGGGTGGTTCCTGTAATATATTTCCTCCTGAATATGCAATTTGAGGCACGCAGTCTCTGCCCATGCTGCCTGGAGCTAAGCCCTTAGATCTCCGATGGTCCAGCATGTAGGACAGCGTCCTAAATCCTGTATAACTGCTCTTTTGAAAAGTGTCCAGCAGTTCCTGCAGTTAATAATATCTATTCCAGTTGAGCTGCTGAGTTTATAACCTGATCTGAGTAATTAGAAGGAAAACGAAAGCAAAAGATTTTTTTTCTTTTCTTTTTTTTTTTGTTTGTTTTTTTATAACCTTTTATAACAAGTCACATTAATTGTGCCCCTGTAAGTGAGGTCACTGTGTGGATACCCCGCTGATCCACTCCTTCCTGCTTTGCTACAGGAGATGTCATGACTGTGCTACTCTATAAAATGAGTGTAGTGTGGGGTGTTTGGGGATCGGGGTGAGTGGTTGGTCCCTTCCCCTGCCGAAAAAGAAGAACCATGGATGAAAGAAACAAGGAGGTAAGAGCAAAAACAATCAACCAACAACAAATGCAGTAGCCCTGAAAGCTTAGCCTAATGACAGATACAACTGTAAAACCTTTATAACAATTTCACAGAAGATATACCCTGCAAAAAACACTTTGCTACAGAGAAAAATAAAGCAGTACAAAAGTAACAAAAACTATAAGCACAACCTGCAGAACACTTTAACAGAAAATATAACTTGCAAAAAACAATCTGAATCAGAGAAGACTACAGCAGTAATCTGTAAGCACAAAACAGTAACAAACCTGTAGGCACACCCTGTAATAATGCAGCAGAATGTATACCCTGCAACAGCAATTTGAATCAAAGAAGATTACAGCAGTAAAATGTAAGCAAAAAACAGTAACAAAACCTGTGAGCACAGAAGAAAATAGTAACACACAGTAAATCGGCCTAGCCAAAAGAAGCCTAAATATTTTTCCTTGCTCTGATAATGTTGTTCCTTGCTCTGTCCTTACAAGCAAACCTAGAATAGCTCAGGTGAAGCTAGGTGCCTTTGCCAGCAAACCTAGTCTTCAGTGGCAAATGGCTCTTCAAGCTCCTCTGTGAGTTCCCTCAGCACCCTTGGGTGTATGCTGTCCAGGCCTGGTGATTTATCCACCTTCAATGCTAGCAGCCCTGTCCTCACCCTATCCACCTCTAGCCCTGTCCTCACCCTATCTACCTCTATTGCCACATCCTTGTGCCCTGCGCCACCCTGCTCCTCTTCTCCCCCCCTCTGGCACCAGTCCGTCTCTCTCTCTGGTCAACATGGAAAAGAAGTACTCATTCAGTATCTTTGCTTCCCCCCATTCTTCTCCACCTACCCATCCCCTTTTCTGAGCCTAACAATCCCATCCTTCTTGTCCCTTTTCTCACTTATGTATTGAAAAAAAGACGTTCTCCCCCTTCTTAATTCCTTCAGCTATCTGCAGTACCTTCAGAGTCTTGGCTCACCGGGCTACCTTACCTGCTTTGCTAGCCATTTTCAGGTAATCCTCCCTGTCCTCCTCTCTCTTGGTCCTCCTGAATTTCCTATATGCTAACCTCTTGTCCCTTACTGCCTGTGTGACCTCAGTACTAAACCAGCTGGGTGCTTTGGCCCTTGAGTGGTTCCCCTTGAGCCTAACTCACTCCTCTGTGGTGACCACTATTCCCTCCTTAATGATGGACCACCTTTGGTCCCCTCTCCCATATCCACCCTAGTGCTTGCCAGGTGACTCCTTAGCAACTCGCCCATCTTCCTGAAGTCTACCATCCTAAAATCGAGGATTTTGGTCTTAGCGAGGACCTCTTCCCTGCCCATATCCAACCAGAACCACACTGCACGATGGTCATTATCACCCTGGAGCTCCTCGAGCGTTACATCCTGTATGTGGTCCCCAATCATTAGCACCATTTCAAGGATTGTCCCCTCCCTGGTGGGTTCTGTGATACCGAGTCAGGAACCCACTCTGCAATGCACATACTATCACTTGACTCCTGGTGCAAGTCACGGTCGGTATGCTCCAGTCTACCTTGGGCAGCTTTAAGTCTCCCACTGTTACCACCTCTCCCTTCCCTGCAGCGTTCAATATTTTCAAGTTCAATTCCTATCCCTTTTGTCTTCCTGGTTGGGTGGCCTGTAAACCACTCCCAACCTCACCTTCCACCCTCTATTAGACAGTAACTGAATCTACATTGCTTCTGTCCCACCCTCCTCCAACTCCTCCCTCGTACATGTTATACCATCCCTGATGTAAACTGCCACCTCCCCCTTTTTCCTACTGCCCTGTCCCTCCTGTATAATTTATACCCAGGGATCGAGAGGTCCCAAGTCATGGTTTGTTGTGGCCCAAGTCTCAGTGACTACCATGATGTTCAACCCCACCTCTGCTAATAATGCCTCCAGGTCATTAACCTTGTTTAAAAGACTTAGCACATCCAGGGACACCACCTTCCACTTGAGCCTGGGCCTCCTTCCGTTCCTTCCCTTCTGTCTTTCTCTCTTCTCCCCTCTGCTTGTGCCCCCCCACTCCCCCCTTGCTAACCCCATCGCTCCACCTCCACCCTCCAGATTCCTTCTACCGGTAAGGGGGGGGAGACTGCTGACCTCCTCCTCCCAGAGTTGTTGGGCTGGCAGGCCCGCTTGCCCCCCTTAGTAGTTTAAATTTATGGGTTATGCACCCTCCCCCCAGTTTGAACCAAAGGACCCTCAAGTCCCTCTACTGAGAGGTAGTCTGTCTGATGGATAAAGTGTTTTACATGACCAGGCCTACCCCTAACCCACAATACAGATGTACCCTTCCTCTACACAATTTCCTCAGCTAGTCATTTAATTTCTCTATCCTTTTCTCCCTAACTATGCTGGACCCCAGCACTGGTAACACCTCTGAGAATGCTAGCAATCTTGCTACCTCACTGCAGGTCTCCCCTATTGCCCTGAATCTATCTTGTACTACCCCTCACCTTCTCCCCAGCTAGGTCATTGGTATCTAGGAGTATAACTATGTTTAGTTTTCCTCCAACCCCACCTTACTGTTTCTCCAGTTCTTGGGCACACCTTTCCCACTGTCATCCCTGGCATGCAAACCACCTTCCTTCTTGTATCCGGGTCCCTCTTCCTTCCCCAGTGAATAACTAATTATGTTGTCCCCTAGGATTACCACCCTTCCGTGCCCTACATTTAAGTCTCCTTCCTTGACTGCCGTACAAGCTTCTCTCCCATGTAATTGCTCCCCCTCAGCCCTGGTTAACAACTTGCCCTTGTTTTCCTCAAGCCCTGCTTGCCTGACACCACCGAAGCCTCTTCTTAACCCTCCAACTGTTTCTCCATTCCCTTCCCTTTGTGGATAGCCAAACTCACCTTCTCTTCCCCTCTCCTCCTCCCACCTTACCCTCTCCCTCCTTCCTGTCCTCTGCTCCACTCTCAATACTCCCTCTTCCCCTCCCACCTTCACTACCCTGCAGAGTCCTATCTCCTCACTCCTGTCCTGCAAACCCTGACCCTGCTGTCTTAAACCAACCTCCTACCCCTTCTCCGGTTCCCCCTCCTCCCTTCCAAACAGTGGGTGAAATCCATTCTTTAATAGGCACCGATTCAAAAGTTCCCACTCCTGCTGCAAACCCTTATAGTCCCACCCTTCCCCCTACCACTTGCCATTCCCCCTTCCTGGCCCTCTGAGGTAGAGGTACCCCTGCATTCTTGGTAATCCTTCCTGCCCTCTTTCCCTGCCTACTAACCTTGTTCCCCTGAGCATCCCCATCTTTCTCTCACCTGCCCTGCTCTTCTCTTTCTCCACAACATCCTCCCCAGTTTCCAACTCAGCTATTTCAGCCCGTAGATACTCCAGGCTCCTGCAAATTTCTGCCCTTGGACGTTCTAGTCTCCTGCACTTTGGATAGCCCCTGCACCCCTCATTATTCCAAGAAAGACTGCTATCCCACAGCCATTATGGCACACCACCCTCCTCCCATTATCCTGATGCCCGTACATGCTCCTATTCAACCACATCCTCCTGACCCAAGCCTCTCCGAACCCACCAGATACATACCTTTGTATATAAGCCAGTTGGGGATTTCCACAGCAGCCCCCAAACCCCCCTGATTCTCCTACCCCTTACCGCTTCTTTAATGCTCAGTACAAATGTAAGCTGACCCTAAAAAGGGATCATCTGCAATACCCTTCCAGCACCCTACAGTGTATTTTCTGCCCTCTCTTTACACTAACCTACCCTCCACCAACCAGCGTGGCCTGCGGTTCTCCATGTGGATGCCCTACCAATGCCCCCAGACACCACACCACTTAAGTAGATGCCACACTCCTGCTTCATGGCACTCGCGCTTCTGGGTCACTAGGGATTATGGGTGGGTGGGTGTATATGTGTGTATGTGTGTGTGTGTGTATATATATATATATATATATATATATATATTATGGTAGCACAGTAGTGCTGTCATAGTTAGGTTGAGGAGCCATTTACATATTAAACCCAAAATTTTGCACCTTAATAACTTTGCAACTGTTTGTGGTTTGCCTGAAATTTGGAATACAGCGATCAAGACCCATACGCTTAGGATATGCCAGGATTTAGTACTAGTCAGATATCTGGCTGGAGGTTTTAAGCATGATCTGCGTGTGCGTTTACGCTTTTTGAATTCTACGGTCACGCCTACAGGTTGCACGGTTTGCGCGACTGGTCCGAAATCTTCAGGGAACGTGCAGCCAGGGTCCCCAATGTGCCTTTCGAAGATTTTGTGCAAAAATATTAAACGGTTCAAAAGTTATTCAAAAAACAAGTTCCCATTATAAGTCAATGGGAAAAGTTAACAAAAAGTTCGACAGTGTCGCAAATGCAGTTTTTCCTTTCGCAAATGGCCCTTTTACTGTCGCAAATCCGTCATTTTGTTTTCAGTTGGTGATCAGAAAAATGCTTGGCATTTAAATTTGGGACCCTCTAGCAACCTAATTCTTTTTGTATTCACCTAGTTGGACCCTGAGGATGCTACCCTTGTCTTTATTTTGGGGTAAAACACCCCAGAAATATGTTTTTCACATTTCTGGGAAAAGTACTTCTGAAAAGTACTTTCGCACTTGCGACACTGTCAAATGAATTTGTGAAAGCTTTCGCAAATTGCGAAAGTACTTTTCTAGGCTGTGGGAAAATGACAGTAATTCTTTGGCACCCTGCTGCAAAAGAACGGTTTGGAGATTTGGGCTGAAATTTGGAGGGAACGTGGCCGACACCTCACAGATGTGCTGTTCAGTGTTTTGTTGAAACAATATTACACAGTGGCAAAGTTACGGTACTCCAAAGTTGACGTTTTTTCCCATAGGATAACATTACGGCGTACAACACATTGCAGCAATCGTCTGGCGTCCTGCTGCAAAATAACGGTTCGGTCTTTCAGGCTGAAATTTGCAGGGAAGACAACCAACATCCCACAGATGTGTCTTTCCGTGGTTTGGTGAAAAAATATTACAGGGAGGCAAAGTTATGGCACTCCGAACTTCTGTTTTTTCCCCATAGGATAACACTATGGCGTTCGCCGCGCCTTTAGGACCCGTATCTCAGAAACGGTGAGAGATACGGACTTTTCGTCAGAAAAATGCTTAGCCCCCTAATAGGGGTTAAGTACAAAGCTAGCCAGGAAAGTGATAATTCATATGACTTTTAAATTTTTTTTCTATGTCATACGGTTCCTGAGATATAAGCAATTTACTATTCCAAGTCCTCATTTTCTGTTCCCAGAGTCATTATTTTGCATACATTCTTTATACTCACTGTCTTTCTCTATGCAGCTTTTGGGGAAAACCAGCCTGTGCGCTTACATTACTGTTACCATTACTGTTTCCGATTGCGGTTCCGTACCCGTTTCACTTATCGTTCACGTCTACGCCACCATGTGCGTTACCCTTTGCATTTTCATTTGTGGTTGCGTTTGCGTTGTGTTTAACATTTCTGTCTACAGTACTGTTTCTCTTTCTGTTTTGCTTTGTGTCACCATGCGCATTACGATTTGCGATTGCGGGCACAATGTTACTATGGCTTTTCCTTAGTTATGGATGATATGTTTTAATGCTCGTTTTAAAATCTTATTATTATGTATATGTTCGTATGTACAGCGCCTTGGCTTTAAAAAGTGCTATAAAAATAAAGTTGATTTGATTTAAGACAGCACGTGGCAGGAGCTCAGGGCCCGCCGCCGCATTACATTCACTATTTCTCATTATCATTCTCAAAAAGAAGGGAAATTAGAGGCAAAAAACTCCGTTTAATGCATCAGTTAGGGTTGTTCCACAGCGACAAAAGCAAGGAAATTCGATGTTAGGGTTGAAACCCCCTTTGCACCCCTTCAGCCCACCCCCCAACCGGAATCGGGTGCGCTGGAGTCATCGGTCCCTAACTCTCACCCCATTCTCCTATTCCTCAGCTTCTTTCCACATGTGATGGGTGAGAGTTATGCCGAATTCCCAAAGCGCACCTTCCGATTCCGTTGGGCGGGTGGGTTGAGGTGCAAAGGGGTTTCAGCCCCAACATTGAATTTCCTTGCTTTTTGTCACTGTGGAACAACCCTAACTGATGCATTAAATAGAGTTTTTACATATATATATATATATATATATATATGTGTGTGTGTACTACAGGAGCCCTATTGGCATCCTACAGCCATGTGGCACAGCACCCCTCCCAATGGCGGCTGCACCAGCAAATGCTGTCCCTCCCTCAACATTCCCACTGCAGGCTCCTCCCTCCTTCCTTTTCCCGCACACATGCAAATTTAGTCCAGCATAAATGTTATTTTTGTAGGTTTCAAATAAAAACCGAATCAAACAAATGCCACTTATCTAGTGATCCTCTGCTCCTCGGGAGCTGTTCACCACCACGTTCCTCACTGTAAAGAGTGCCGGTCTTGAAATACAGCTGCCTATGTAAGAGGACTACAGGAGGCTGACTGGCATCCTGCAGCCACATGGCGCACTGCCCCTCCAACTGTGACCACGCCAGCCAACACTGCCCCTCCCTCAGCCTTCCCACTATAGGCTTCCTTCCTCCCTCATTTTGAGATGCACAGGTCCCAGTGCTCTACTATAGCACCAGGACCTGTACATCTTAAAACAGAGCTGTTAATAGCTCTGTCCATAGCACTATGCTGTACAGGCTCCTGTAGCTACTCCCGGGCTCATACATCAGACTCAGGACAGCCACGGGAGGTTGTGGGATGGCCGTCTAGTGGCGCTAGTTAAAATATGCTGGCGGGAGGGATGGCAGGATCAACCAGATAAATGATAAAACTCTAAACCGAGAGTGGTGGTAAACGGTATACAGTCATAAGAGATGCAAGTCACAAGTGGGGTACCTCAGGGATCAATCCTGGGGCCAGTCCTCTTCAATATCTTCATCAGTGACATTGCAGATGGATTGGAGGGTAAGGTTTGTCTGTTTGCAGATGACACCAAGATCTGCAACAGAGTAGATGATCCAGATGGGGTGGACAGAATGAGAAGAGATCTGGATAAACTAACAAAATGGTCGGAAGAGTGGCAACTGGGGTTTAATGCAAAGAAGTGCAAGATCATGCACATAGGGAAGAGAAACCCTGAAGCCACCTATACGCTGTGAGGGGAGTTGCTGGCAGTCACAAGGGAAGAGAGAGACTTGGGCATCATCATCACCGATGACCTGAAATCATCCAAGCAGACCACTAAAGCAGTAGGTAAGGCTACGGGGATGTTAGGGTGTATTAGTAAGGGTATCACAAATCGGAAGAGGGAGGTAATAATCCCTCTTTACCAGGCACCGGTTAGGCCCCATCTGGAGTACTGCATGCAGTACTGGAGGCCACACCTTCACAAGGACATTAACCATATTGAGGCAGTCCAGAGAAAGGCAACCAAAATGGTGCAGGGACTGCATCAGAAAACATACGAGGACAGATTAATGGACCTCAATATGTATACCCTAGAGCAAAGGAGGGAGAGAGGTGATATGATCGAAACATTCAAACACCTTAAGGGCATTAACAAGGTGAAAGAGTCTAACATGTTTCAATATAAGAAAAACAGCAGGACAAGAGGACACAGCATGAGATTAGAGGGAGGCCGATTAAGGGGTAATGTGAGGAAGTTCTTTTTCACAGAAAGGGTGGTGGATGCATGAAACGGCCTACCTCAGGAAGTGGTGGATATGAATACAGTGCAGGGCTTCAAATAGACATGGGATAGGCATAAGGGAGCAATACAGATGAGTATGAATAGATAGGCCATTGACAGAGCAAAGGCCTATGGCACATTCATAAGGTAGAAAAAGAAATGGGCAGACTGGATGGGCCTTGCGGTCCTTATCTGCCGTCAACTTCTATATTTCTATGTAATAAGCTACAACAGTAAAAAATTTCTTCTGTCTGTAAAACTGTTAATCAGGGGCTACCCCCACACTGAGGTGCAGAGCTTTGGAAAATGGACGCTTCCCTTTAACTGAAGAATATGGGGCAGAATCACATCATGCTTCATAACTAACCAAATAATTATCAGATATGCTTAACTCAGTTAACCTTCTTTCACTGTCCAAGATGATCTACAGGACTACACATCTGTGTTTAACAACTGCTTCTGACAGCAGAGCGAATGTTTCTTTCAAGCCTTACTGCATGCCCTAAAATGTAACATATGTGGATTATTTATAAATGTAGCTACCCTAGAATGTATTTGAAAGTGGGGTTAAGTTTAAATACTACCCCCTCCTAAGCCCTAGCACTGCTGTCTACTTCAAAACCTTTAAATGTAGCCATTTCAGTGGTGCAAGCACAGCACGCAAAACTAGACACTATTGTAATGGGCTGGATCTAAAAATGCATTTTTAGTCAATTATGCACATAGAAAATCAATTAGAGACACAGCTCATATGCCACCAGAATACTTCCTTACATACGGTACCACTTTACAGCTGTGATTCAAACAAACATATTTTTTTCATTATTTATTTACTTAGAATAGCAGAACAGATTTTTATTTTGCAATTCTTGGCTGAGGAAGGCACACCGAGTCAAAACTCATTTCCAGGTGTAGCATGGGAACACAGGAAGGTCAAATTACTTGCCGAGGGTCACGCAACACATAAGTGAAGACTGTGGGAATCAAATCCAGGTCTGCTGGATGCGCCAAGCTCATTCACAGCTCTCTGATCTAACCTCCCCGCTATGCTGGCATCTGAAAAGATGATGAATGAATCATGATGTAACAAATCCTCATCTGTACATGTGAATTCCACTTGCTAACAAAAAGTTAGATTTCTATACTGGAATTATTTTTTAATAATGCACCTTTAACACAAATATACCATTGACCCATTTATGCTTACACACAGGAATTACCCTTGCCTTCTCGTGGCCATTTCCCTCACACTGGTGACCTCCTCAAGACCCAGTACCACTACTCAGTGGCACCAAGGCCCAAGCGCACAGGTCACTTTCATTCAGATGGCCATCGAAAGTTTTCACCTCATGTCTTTGTCCGTTCTCTAGAAGACACAAAGAGCAACTGCACTGCTGGGTACAGAGCCACACAACTAACCCTGCAGGGGAGGTGAGTCCCCCTAGTCCATCACAGGGGTTGTTGCGACCATGGAGCTTGTGTTCTACCTGCCCCAGTCGAGGAAGCACCATTGCCAACGGCACTCCTTGATCTCGGCTGCTTGACAGGCCTACCTAGGCATACTCCCTGTAGAATATGTGATGGCACTAGGACCTGTACACGTACAGATCAGAGAGTCTCTCCTCATAGATCATATTTGCCCAAGTATCATTTCTGCTGCTCCCCTCTGGACTGGTTGTAGCTGATCCTGGTCCTTTTTAACATGAGGGTTCCAGAACTGCACACAATACTCCAAAGTTATTCCTCACCAGTGAATTGTAGAGGGGAAAACATCATGCCCTTTCTTCTGCTAAAGAAGGCCCTGCCTATGCACCCCAGCTTCTGCTAGCATTACCATATGCCTTACTGCACTGGGCACTGCTCTTAAGGTGGTCACTTATAACAACCCTGTATTCCTCCTTCCCATATTCACGATACCGCATTTCTTAGCATTAAATCGGAGCTATCAGATCTTTCTCCCCTCTTCTAATTTTTCCATGTCTTTTTTTATGTCCTTATTCCCTTTTTTGCAGTCCACCCTTCCACAAATTTAGTGTCATCTGCAAAGAGGCACATGTTGCCCTGGATCCTTACTCCAATGTCACCGATAAAGTGAAGAGCGCTGGGCCCAGGACAGACCCCTCAGGCAGTCCACTGGTCACACTGCTGACCTCCAAGCACTTGCCTTTAGCACTACCATTTGGGTCCTTCCGCACAAACAATTTTCTACTCACCTGTTTTAGTCTTCCTCCACCCCTAAATCACCCATCTGCTTTATTAGTTGTCTAAGTGGTACTGAATCCAAGGCCTTGCTAAAATCTAAGTACCAGAAATCCACCGCTTGGCCCCCATCCACTGCCTGAGATACTGTGTTGAAGAATTCTGCAAGGTTTGACTCTCAGGACCTGCCCTTCACAAACCTATGTTGCCTGTCATTCATGAGACTATTTCTCCAGGAAGTCTACCAACTTGTCCTTGATAATAGTTATAAGCAGTTTCTCTACTACGGAGGTCAGGATAACCAGTTTGTATTTGCTCGGGTCTCCTGAATCACTGTTCTCATGGAGAGAGATGGACAAGACAACGTATGTGTATGAGTTAGAAATTTTTTAGTTTCCAGCACAAAATTCTACATTGGCTTCGGCAGAACTCTAGTTACACCAAAGTTCCTCAAAAACTGGAATTTCCGTACCTTCTGATGTTTTATTACTGATAGTTTCATTAAAACGGAGACATTTCCCTTAGACATTTATCTGTTCGCATTGCTTATACCTACTGTGATGGCACAAACCTCTTCTTATGATGTCACAGCCTATTGCCAAGGAAACTATTCCGATGTCACAAGCAGAGGATTATGAATTCACAGCAGAAAAGCAGCAGCAACAGAAGTCTAAGGGGCAAGGTCTGTTTTCATGCAAGTCAACTTCGTAATAAAGAATGCGGCACACTGAAATTCATTTTCTTAGGAATGTGATGAGATTTGTGTCTTACCAAAGCCAAGAGTAATTATTCTGCAGAAAGCTGGAAAAGCTCATCATATTTATAAGCAATAGTGTGAACGTGGATCACACATTGGAACAGTCTCATGGGTTAGCACACCTCAGCAAAGAGTTCTGAAACCCTTTTTTATTACCACAACTAGTACACTTTACTTTATTGCAGGTTCCAAATGTTTGACTTTCACAATTCTGCATTAAATCCAGTGCAGCAAAAAATGCATTATTTATTTGGAACATAATACAAAACAGCAGGCTGAACATATGCTAATGGAAAAGGTGCCCTTAAAAAAAAAAAAGGCACCATGTAACACTGTTTTTTCACAGCTGATCACCCAGAATTCTTAGCACCCATACTCCCTTGTGTTCTGCTTGTGAGCCCAGTGACCATGGATAATAAGTGTTTGAACTCTAACCTTGAATTTCCTTTCTTTTTTTACAATGCTACATAACGGATTGCAATGATATATTCCCACATGTAGGGATACAATCCATAAATCCTGAGTGGCAAAGCCACCTTTGTTTTAGGAAGGCCTGATCCTAGCGGAACTCAACATGGCTGAGCATTTCTTGTTGAATGTTTAATGTAATATTCAGGCACGTGCTGCTGTTTCAGGGGTTTGGGTTCACACGCAGACTTCAGATCCTACTGATTACGCACAGGTTAGGACACATCCCTGTTTGTGGCAGCAGGTCCCAAGTGGAGATAGAACAGCACCGCACTCTGCAATCTCAGCCCATTTCCAGAGCCAGCAAACACCCCAACTACCACGACTCCTTCTGTCCAGCACCAGATAGCCATCTTCAGTGCTGGGTAAAATCACTGCCCTTTCCCCAATATGCAGCAATGCAGCAACCTATTTCTGGTACAATCAAAATCTCCCCTCCCTCAAATCTTTCCCCTCCTCCCTCCAGACAGAAACTGGCACAGCCCACCTCTCACCTCTTCGATGGCCAGTATCTGCTTAAAATTAGTATATGCTGTTCAGCACTAAATTTAATTAGGCAGAACCAGCCAAGGAGGTGCGTGTTGTGCCAGTCTCCATCGGGGGAGGGGGTTATGTTACGTGGGCACGGGGGGGGCACGGGATCAAAATTAAAAACCTCCCGTGTGCCCCTTCACCCAATACTGCCCTAACTGGCCTGTACACAATCTTTTTTTAATAATTCTCTAACATATTATTTCTTCTTGTCATATTTTAAACAAGAGTACTTAGTTAACAAATGTCAGCTGAGATTTGCAAAAGCCTGACCATCACTTCAAAGTGCCCCTGTTCGGTCAGGTCCTACACTATTCTATATTCATTCTGATGTACCTTGCTAATACGAGTTGGGATCCTGCCATTTCATTCTCCTTTTAAGCTCAGACCACACTCCAGCTTCCTTGTCTGACATTTAAAACGTGCAGCCTCAACTGCTGTTCCCTACTGGTGGCTGGGGAGCTGTTAAAAAGGAGTCAACGGGGACGCTAATGAGCAACTGAACAACCTAGACGCATACCTCTGGAGCTCCGCACTAAAAAGATTAAAATTTAAAATTCCATCAGCACTCTTTTCGGCTGTTCTGTTGGTGTACAGACCAGTGATCATGGATGGATATTTAACTCTGGGAAAATTGTCCCACCAGTCATCCAAATCAGCAAAAAAAGGTAATCCCCAAGAAAGCATGGCGAGTGCCGGCATGGGCCCTATATCCTTATCGGCGGACGAACCTGCGCTATTGGGGAAGACTGTGACGGAACAGGTTCTAAAGGGACTGAGTCCACGCTTGGACCAGTTCGAGGACAAAATTGGCACCCTTACCTCGGAACTTGGACAGCAGTCGAAAAAAATACTGAAACTGCAGCAAAGAGTTTCAGACCTCGAGGACACCGCGTTGCCTAGTGGTGAGAAAATGGCGCAGCTCGAGTGGAGGCCCTGAGGGACTCCCTAGATTACCAAGAATACTACAAGAGGAGAAGTAACCTCCAGCTCTCTGGGCTACCAGAGGGGTTGGAGGGGAAAAACGCCCTCTAATTTTTTGCAGAACAACTGCCAAAGTTACTGAGGATGGAGGTGAAAGGAGGGAGGCTTAAATTAGAAAGAGCTCATCGAGCCCTAGCGCCCAGGCCTCCAGCAGACCAGCCATCGAGACAGATTATTTTTAGAAAACCACTTCAGCAATCGTCAGACTATCATGGCTGCTTACCAGGCCAAAAAGGAGCTGCTGTACAAGGGGGCTAAGCTCATGATTCATCAAGACCTCTCTGCAAGGGTACAGAAAAAAAGGCAACAATTCAACCCCTGCATGAATCTCCTGACAGAAAGGGAACTAGAGTTCTTTATGGCCTTTCCTGTGGTAGTCTGAGTGAAGTCTGAAGGCGCTAATTACTCATTCTGGGAGCCGGAGAAACTTAAAAGGTTTACTGATGAGTGGGACAGGAAGAATTCTGCAAAATGAGGGTACATTGGATGTTTGACATTCACAGTTCAACTCTATTTTTTTGGCTCCCGATTGACTGCTCAACCTGAAGGCTGTCCTGTACCTCTGAAAGCAACACTTCAGTACTCTCAAAAAGATGGTTAGACATTTGGAAACCCCAGGCGACCCGTAGTGAACCAGATAATTTTGGGAAAGTGATCCGATGAACTATGGGACTCCACCTCCCTATAGCAAGGGTTTAAAACAACCCCCCACCCTTCCAGATGGATGCTAGAAGAAGACCTGGCTCAGAGATTGCTTACTGCTGATATGCCCAGTGCGGTGGCACTGACTTTGTTGACAGAAAGGACCCAGTTGTATCCCGAACTGAGGAAGAGTCGCTGAACTGCGTCCCAGCTGGACACGAAACACCAGGTCAGTGGGGCTGGGGGGGCCGACATGTGGTTGTGGTGTGTGGGCCTCTTCCCTTCCTCGGTCCCGGACCTTGGGGGATGGGGGGGGAATATAGTTCAAGCAGCAATTGTGAGAACGTGGGGAGGGGTGCAAAAACAGCCAGCATAATGATGGGGAGTTGACCTGAAGGGAGACTGTTAGGGTGAGGGGCCAACGAATACGAGGACTTGGGGTCAGGAAACCTGACTTCTTAGGCTCCAGGGGCAAATTCGTTCTATTGCCTGGAGTCAGGGAGGGCAGCAGAGGGGAGTGCATAAGGACACCAGGGAGCGCGATACTTATGGGGCAACCCGAAAGTCCCTAATACTAGAGGGACGCTATTAGAGAGCGGGAAAAGTTATATGGTTAAATAGTGCGGAGGGTGGGGGGCAGTAGAGGGAAACGGATAGAACTCGATACGAGTGAGTTCACACGTAGGTTTTTTTCACTTAGAAGAGGAGGAGACTAAGAAAAAGTTAATATAAAAGATCAAATGAATGCTTCATATAAAGCTGACTTGGATGGAGGGTTAGTTAGAGGGAAGAGGGTGGGAGGAAGAAGAACGGGATATTGTTGTTTGAAGTTAAAATCACGAATGTTTTGTTGGTTTTGGCACTTCTATTGCCTAAAGTTACAGTTTACATATATTCTTCATCATTCTGCCGATGTTCTCAGCTGCTTATGGTTTAACAATAGGGTTGATACTCGGGGAAAATACGACGTACGAAATGGCCCAGTGGACCCAATAACTCACCAAAATGGCTACTTTAGGAGGGGATACAATAATTTCATGGAATGTTAAGGGGTTCACATCACCAATAAAGATGACCAAGGTTCTTACTGCTTTAAAGAGGAAATCCACCCAAATAGCCCTTCTGCATGAAACACACCTGACCTCAAAGGAGCATACCAAGCTAGTAGGGGGGTGGGTGGGGGCCTGCTATGCAGCCTCGTACATATCTCATAAACGGGGGTGGCAATCTTACTCCATAAAAATCTCCCCATAGAGGTTACCAGGGTAGTGAGGGATACCTCGCGGGGCAGATACGTTTTTGTTACTGGTAAAATAAGGGGACAGATATTCACGCTAGGGAGTGTGTATGCACCATCCACATTTGAATCTGCATTTTACCGACAGATACTAGATCTAATTCATGGGGAGCAGTTCCCCAACCTGATACTTGGTGGGGACTTTAACTGCATCATGGATGAGGACCTGGATTATTTGGGCAATAAGAAGCGATCCAATAGGCCCACAAAGACATGGGTGAGGGGACTGCACGATCTGGGTCTAGTGGACAGTTGGAAGGATGGCAAATCCAGGTGCTAGGGAGTACACCTTCCACTCCTTACCCCATGACACGTTGTCCAGATTGGATTATGTATACATGCCCAATACACTTTATGAAAGGGTGAAGGATGTCCTTCACGGACCAATAAGGGTATCAAACCACTCCATGATGCTGTTAAAATTGGAATTAGGACCCAAGGAGTCCTTTAAAAGGTGGCTGGCATTTCCCCACATACTTAGTGGTGAGGGAGGAATTCAGGGATTACTTACAGGAGCAATGGGAAAATTACATTACAATAAACAAAGGGACAGTAGAATCACAGGGCACCCTCTGGGAGGCTGGCAAAGCCTATATGAGAGGAGCAATCGTCAGTTGCACAGTTAAAACCAAAAGGGAAAAACATAAGAAAATTGAAGATTTGGAATGACTGGTGAAAGATTTAGAACAGCTGGTGTTGGAAAGAGCGGAAGAGGAGGAGAAGAGACAGCTGAAACTAGCCAGAGAATCCCTAAACGAGTGCTATACAGGGGAAGTCCAAACCAGATTATTTTTTGCCAGACAAAGAATATATGAATGGGGCAATAAACCTGCCTCACTTTTGGTAAAACTCATGAAGGGAGGGAGGGTTCCCTCACAAGGTAGTAGCCATCAAGAACCAACAGGGGAAGGCAGTGCACGACAATCAGAGCATTCGGGAATGCTTCAAGAGTTTTTATAGTGCATTATACCAAGCAGAATGCAAAGGCATGAAAGAACTGGCACAAAATTTTATGAAGAACATACACCTACCTAGATAAAATGAGGCACAGAGAGGTATGCTCAAAGCAGAAATCACCACCCTAGAAGTTATAAAAGCAATAAGTAGCTTAAAGCCGAGCAAGGCAGGGTGCCCAGATGGTCTTGGGGCAGAATATTCTAAAGTTTTAAAGGGATCCCTTGCGGAACAACTAAGGGCACTTATTGGGGGGGGGCTTCCCAGAACATGCCTAGAAACAAATATATGTGTGTTACCCAAGTCTGGCAAGGATGGCACAGAATGTTCTATCATACAGACCCATCTCCCTGCTTAAATAAGACTGTAAAATTATTGCCAAGGTACTGGTTCTCCGACTAGAACAAGTGTAACCTGTCGTGGTGTACCTTGACCAGACAGGGTTTATGAAAGGTGGGCTTTCCTACCATAATATGAGGAGACTGCTTAGTGTAGTGTGGTGGAGCTCCTGACGCCCTGGCCAGGCCTATGTATGGACTATGAATGCTGAGAAAGCGTTCGATAGAATTGAATGGGAATACTTATTTGAGGCTATATGTGGTCTCGGGCTGGGAGATGGGTATGTAACCCTAGTAAAAATGCTATACGTGGAACTGAGGGCAAAGGTATTAATAAATGGCATGCCCTCAGAGGAATCTGAATTATTCAGGGGCACTAGGCAGGGATGCCCCCTCTTCTTTTGCAATAGCGATTGAACAGTTAGTCATCAGGATACGGGAGAGCAAGGAAATATGGGGATCCCAGGGATCAAGGGAGGACAGCAGCGACTAACTCTTTATGCAGATGATCTGTTTTTTGTTACATGCCCAGGGGAATTGATACCAGCCCTTCTCCAAATTATTAAATAATTCGCTAGTTTTTCATTATATAAGCTTAATCCCCACAAATCAGAGATTATGCTCCTAGGAGAGGAAGAGGAGGGAGTCCCTAATCATGCATAGGGTCTTAAAAAAGTAATGGATAACTTTACGTACTTAAGGATCAAGGTGGGTGGACCATTAAATAAGCCATACAGTTGGAACTACACCCCACTGTTTGACACCATTATAACAGACCTCGCAAGATGGAGGACCCTTCCAGTATCGTGGCTAGGTCACATTAATTTAATAAAAATGAATTTACTATCACAAATACTGTATACCATGCAGATGGTTTCAATATGCCCCATAGCCCAAGACATCCACAGACTAGAAAAAGGGTTTGCGGACTCTATTTGGAGAGGGAAAAGGTCCAGAATGAAGTTAGATATGCTGAAGGTCACCAAGGAAAAGGGAGGACTTGAGTTTCCGGACATTATGGGATATTTTTTGGCTGTCCAGTATAGATACCTGCACAACTGGGTAAACAGAGGGGAGGCGGCCTACTGGTTGGAATTGGCAGAAGAGGGTGTCCTGGCAGGATAACAGCATATTTAACCAAGACGGGGCACAGGGCATATGGACAACTCCCTAATCTGAATCCCCTAGTATTGTTGGTTCTGGATGCCTGGGAAGTGATTAAGAGGCGGAAGAGAGCTGCAGGAGACCATACCTTATTAACACAGATAGCCAGAAACCCAGAATTCTTGCCAGACTTTGAAGACCAGGGTTTGCAGCATGGGGGGAAAGGGCATCTGTTGTATAGGGGACTTGTACAGTAAAAATGGTATGTATACCTTTGAGGTGGTGAAGGAAGCTCTGGAACTACCCAAGGAGCATCTGTTTAGATACCTGCAGGCCAGAAACTACATAAATAATCTAAACAGGACCACCACGGAAAAGTCCCAGATAGAAGCAATAGAACAATAAGTACTTAAAGCAAGGTCACAGGAAATAGATTTGATGGTGAGGGCTGCTAGACTGGACAGAACATATGTCCCCGACCATTCTAGAAAAAACAGATCCCAGTGGGAAGCAGACTTAGGGACTCCCATAACAGAAGAGAACTGGAACACAATAACAACATCCTACATGGGACTGTTATTATGCAACAGGTTGAAGGAAACACAATATAAATTCATACACAGGCTGTATTACCCATCAAGTGTGGTCCATAAATTTTATCCAGGGATCTCAGACAGATGCAGAAGGTGTATAGTGGCAAAGGGTACATACTTTCATTATTGTTGGGCATGCTCGAAACTACAGTCCTATTGGAGAGAAATAGCACAGGAAATATCCCAAATCTGGAACAGGGAGGTGGAATTTTCACCCATCTCTCTCCTGTTTGGGCTGGAGGTGGGGGTAGAGGGGGAATGGGACCTGTACCCCAGATAGATGAGGGTAGCCTTCATAGTGGCCAGACAGATAATCCTAAACACCTGGGTGTCAGGCATATCACCAACAGCTCAGATGTGGAAAAGTCTGCTGACGTCCACCCTTGCCACGTATAGACTTACATACAGTATGCCTTAAAAGGCAAGGAAGAACGATTCCTGACAGAATGGGGGGGGGGGCTTTATTGCATCCCTCTCTGCGGTGGAAGTGCAGATACTACAAAGGGGGGATGGGATGAAATATATAAATATACAAAATAGATGGAGAGTCAGCTATACAAGCATCACATAAAGAAAAAATTACTCAGAGGGCCATGCCATACCTGCATACTACATCAGAACTAAGAAAGTCAAGTATAAGTTGTATAATGGCAGAACTAACTTTTCTCTTTTTCCATAACTTTATTCTATCATCTCTCTTTTCAAATTCTCATGGCAATCTGCCATTTCTAAGGTGGATATTGCACTGTTTTACCATTACTAATTTATACACCAGAAAATGTAATGGAGAAATATAAAGAAATAATTTTAATCAGACAAGATAGCTATTGAACATATGTTGAAAGGAAATGAATAACAATGACTGTCAGCTGGCGTCCTAGGTTTGTGTGTATGTAAACTTTATTGTCACTTGGCTGAGTAACAAGATGTAAAGCAGTAACTTATATACCTGTCTGTCTTATGCTGGAAATCAATAAAAATATTATGCAAAAAAAAAAAAAGTAGTCAACCCTAGCAAGTTATATCAGTTTATTCATATTTCAGGTTGCTCCTGGTGAGTGGCTGATCAGAATCAATAAACAAAATCCAGTGTGCCCCACCCCTCCCTGATATTGTCCCAACTGGCCTGTACACTGGATGGTAGGGACTGTCTGGCATAGGATGGGGGTGAGAGAGGGGAGTGCCACTGGGCCCAGGGACAGCATAGCATGGGTAGAGGGAGGAAAGTGCCACTGGGCCCAGGGAACAGCATGGCGTGAGTAGAGGGAGGGGTGTGCCACTGGGCCCATGGATAGCATGGCATGGGTAGAGGGAGAAGAGTGCCACTGGGAACAGGGATAGCATGGCATGGGTCTAGGGAGGGGAGTGCCACTGGGCCCAGGGATAGTATGGCATGGGTAGAGGGAGGAGTGTGCCACTAGGCTCACGGACAGCATGGCATAGGTAAAGGGAGGGTAATGCCACTGGGCCCAGGGACAGCATGGCATGAGTAGAGGGAGGGGAGGGGAGTGCCACTGGGCCCACGGATAGCATGGCATGGGTTGAGGGAGGAGAGTGCCACTGGGCACAGGATAGCATGGCATGGGTCTAGGGAAGGGAATGCCACTGGGCCCAGGGAACAGCATGGCATGAGTAGAGGGAAGGGAGAGCCACTGGGCCCAGGGATAGCATGGCATGGGTAGAGGGAGGAGAGTGCCACTAGACTCACACACAGCATGGCATAGGTAAAGGGAGGGTAATGCCACTGGGCCCAGGGACAGCATGGCATAGGTAGAGGGAGAGGAGTGCCACTGGGCACAGAGATAGCATGGCATGGGTAGAGGGAGGGGAGTGCCACTGGGTCCAGGGAACATCATGGCATGGGTAGAGGGAGGGGAGTGCCACTGGGCCCACGGACAACATGGGTAGAGGGAGGAGAGTGCCACTAGGCTCACGGACAGCATGGCATAGGTAAAGGGAAGGTAATGCCACTGGGCCCAGGCACAGCATGGCATGGGTAGAGGGAGAGAAGTGCAACTGGGCACAGGGATAGCATGGCATGGGTAGAGGGAGGGGAGTGCCACTGGGCCCAGAGACAACATGGTATGGGTAAAAGGAGGGTAATGCCACTTGAAGCAGTGAGAGCTTAGCACAAGAACAGGGTAAAGCAGGGGATTACCACTGGACACCAGAGATTGCTTAGCACTGGATGTGGAGAGGGAGGGGGTGCCAGTGAATACCATGCACTGCTTAGCATGAGACAGGGTGTGATGGGAAAGTGCCACTGGAAAATAGGGAATAACTGGGACAGGATGCAGTACAGGATGGGAGTGCCACAGAATACCAGGGAGTAACTGGAATGGGATGGAGTACAGGAGGGGCGTGTTACTAGTATCAGGAATTGCTTGGCATGGGACTAGGAGGGGTTGGGGTGCCACTGGATACCAGGACTGCTTTGCACGGATATAAGCAAGGGAAAAAAGGGTTTCTACACACCAGGAATAGCTTGACATGGGACACAGTGAGGGAGGTGGTACCACTGAATACCAGGAACTGCTTAGCGGCGGGACAGGGAGTGGGAGGGAGTGCCACTGGACACTAGAGATTACCTGGTATGGAATGAGGTATGATAGCAAAGGGGATGATACCAGACATCAAGGAGTACTTGTACGGGATGGGAATGGAAGGTGAGTGGCACTAGACATCAGGGAGCCCTTGGTACAGGAAAACGACATAGGAGAACAATGCCACTACACACCAGTGAGTATGTGGCACAAGATAGAGTAAAGGGATTGAGTGCCACTGGACACCGGACAGTGTGATACGCAGAAAGAGAGGGGTTCCACTGGACACCAGGCTGTGCTTTGCCAAAAAAGTATTGAGAAAACTGGCGTGCATCTCTTATTAAATGTCCTTTTTAAAAAAGGCAGAAAATTTACTGCAAAAACTACATTCAGGCACCAGTTAGGGTTGCAGCACATATGACAACAAAAGCAGGGAAATGCCGCACTAGGGTAAATCATTTTCCCAGATTCTTGTGAATGCGTGGTGTTATGTTTCTAAGGTTTGAACAAATACTTGAAGCAGCGTTGACATTATTCGAACTTCGGCACCTTCTCTCACAGCATCACAGAAGGATTTGTTGGTTTGCAGGTAAAGTCCTTGCCTTGAAAGACAGTGCTGAAGTTAAGGTAATACCAAAGCTGTTTCAAGTAAGTGTTCAAACCCTAAAAGTACTGCAGCACCTTAAAACATTTAACAACATTTTACCCCAATGCAGCATTTCCTTACTTTTGTGACTTTGTGCTGGAACCCTGACTGGTGCCTAAGTGTAGGTTTTTTTGCAACTGCCATATAGAGCTATACAGAGATATACAGATGCACATATATATCCTATGTATATAGCTATGCATATGCACATACAAATAAACCAATGGAGCGCACAGACTGAACATTTCAGATCCACTCTTCATATGTTATACACAATGCTACTGGTGAGTCAAGTGTTCTTGAATATTGCTGTAATTTACTGTTTCAGAGAAGGATAAACACAACCCCTCTTTAGTAATATTTATATGTTTGACCTTCTGACCCAAGGTCCACAGACCCAACTCCTAGACACACTACCACTATGTTTGCTAGATGCATTTTACAGAGAGCAAATATGCTTCCATCCAGAACCTTTGATTACAGTTTGAGTGTTCATGCTTGGCTGAATATAGGCTCCACAGAATAAAGCCATAAGGAAGGCACTAAAAGTGGGTTTGGCATTAAGTACACCCCCTGCACAACAAAGTAGGTTCCAATATTTACCACAGGCAGACAAAGAGCAAAAGAAGTTAGGACATTTCAAATCTGTTAGCGCACTTGTGTAACCCCTAGGTGGTGCTATCCCAAGGGCTACTACCCTGCCTGCTTGGCTAGTAGCAGGTTAAGGGGCCTGGGTACTGAAATGGGTGCCTCCACCCAGAGGTCAGGGTTGTTAGGAGTCAAGCTAACCTGAGCATAGGCCTCTGGGACACTGTAACCCCCCCTCTTTCCCTTCTAGTGGCCTAAACAATATACAATAATCACTTTCACAATGACCCTTATTCATCATGCAATTACCCACATTGTGTGAGCAATAATACCCGACAGGGTAGGCGGTACTGGGAAATACCGGACCGCCGAGGGACGTAATGAGGCCTGACACCGCAGGCGGAGGGTCTTATAGCCCCTGGAAGGTCCGGTATTTCCCTATACCGCCCACCCTGGAGGGTATTATTGTGCTTAGAAAATGGGCACTGTAAAGAAAAAAAGTTTAATTAAAAAAAGAAAGCTAAACATTTGTTTAAAATAAGTTATGTAATTTTTTTTAATAAAGTAGTTCCTCCACCAGTATAGATTTTTGTCCTATTGGAGACTCCGTAGGGGGGGTGGTGTGCAGTTTGTGACAGGGGCCCTGCTGGTGTGCAGTTTGTGACAGGAGTTGCCAGTTTAAGGCTGTGAGAGGTGGAGTGGGTGGGGAGTGTGGTTGAAGCTCCCGTTTGCATGTTGGAAGGTTGCTAGCAAAAGAAAGGAGGAGTTGTGGCAGCGTTATTTATTTATTTTTTTTTTACTTATTTGTTTGAATACATGGTCGGGATACTGGGTGACTGCTTGCTGAGATCGTGGTAAGGAGACAGTTTTTTTTCTGGAGTGGAGGTGAGTGAAGAGGAAGCTAGCAAGAGGGCGAGGCGGGGAGGAAAAGAATACCCTGCTGCACATAGGTAAATATGTGTATAGGGTAGGGGTAGTCTGAATCAGCCAGCAGTGCGATGGCGGCAGGTGTCCCAATAAGTAGAGATAGAACGTCTGTTAAACAGCAGACAGAGGATCAGTGATAGGACATTGGGAAAGGGGTGGCTGCATTGTGGAGACATCGAGTTCCCTATTGTTTTTTTTTTTTTTTTTACAATACAAAGCATTTTGCTGTTGGGAAATTCAGTGCAATGCAGAATGGCCAGCTTACATGTGGACAAGGGAAGCGCAGGAGTGGTATCGGGCGGTGAAACAAAGCAAAGCAGTCACAGGGCTCTCTGTCTATTCAGGACGTAAAACAGGTTCAATAAGTGAGAAGCATTTTTTTATTGTAGTTTTTCATTTGTTTTTGCCAAGTGTATGGCTAAGAGCAGTTGTTTACTTGCTGTTATGGAGTGGCGCGCGCTGCGGTTTTGAATAACTCGCTGGTGACCGTAGTGATGTAAAGCCAATCAGACTGATGGCTTGACTTTCATTTAAAAATGTGTATTTTCTTTCATTTGTTAGAATTCTTTAATGTAGCCAGGTTTGAGTACCGTGGAGGTTGCTGTGTGGGTTCACGTGGCAGGTGGCACTGAATTGGGGAGGGGAGGAACAGGATCTCTCGCTAAGCGAGAGAAAAAAAGGAGGCAATTTCAAATTGTTTGAGATGGTCTTGGCCAATTGGGAAGCAAGGTGGGTACAGGGATTTTTGGATGGGTGAAGGGGCACTTTGGGCTGGTACTTTTTATTTCCTGGTCATCTATGGAAAGTTAATGTACCCTCCTAGCAGGGGTATCAGCCAATCAGAGACCAGGAAATAAAAAGTCAATTTTCTAATTGCACTTACCACCAGGGCTGGTTCCTCTAGCTCGACCCTGGGGACCCGTTGTAAAATAAGGTTATGCACAGCAAATAGGTAAACAGTACAGTACTCTTGGCACAAATTGGAACCACAGTCAGGTTAAATGCAAAAAGAGTTAGATCTGATTTATTCAGGGGCTTGAACAAGGGAGTGGCGTTATCAGGTTGATTGGCTTAAAGGCTAAATCAATCAGACAGTTATGTATGCACTTCAGAGTCCCTACACAGTCACACACTCTGGGTACCCAGGTAGGAAAAAGGTGGGCTAGCCAGGACCATTGCCCGGGGTAGGCTGGCTGTCGCAGCTGGTTGGGGCCCTGTGATGGAAGAAAGCAACATGCACAACACACACTATTTGTAATCCGGAGCCGGAGGGCTCAGTTTGTAAAGAAAACAACAACGCAATCAGATGACAACACTTTAGATTTAGCTGTTGTTGTAGGGAACTACCCTGATGTTTACTCACAATACCCAATACAGGACACAGGTTGGACGAAATCGAGACTGCAGGTTGTTGAGCTGGAGTGCCAGGAGAAGCAGGGCCCACACGAATCACCGAGGCATCGTTCCTGTTCAAGGGGTTGAGCGGGGGCTGATCCCCAGGCAGGTCTCTCGTCAATGGCTTTCTCTGTGTAGCAGGTAGTCTGGCTGGGCCAGTGTGGCAAGGCCCAGGCCAAATGGAGATGCAAACGGATTTAGTACGTTGGAACTGGATGTAGCCTCCAGCAAGCAGAACACAGTTCAGCACAGTGGGGAACCAAATCACGACCCAATAACAGCACACAGCTCTTTTATATGTAAGAACTTCTACTGTACCAGGCAGATTGCTATCCGGTCGCAATTACAGAGTCTCTGCACAAACTGGGAGTTCAAAGGTGGCTGGAAATCCTGACAGGCCTATCGCATTCAGCAAATCTTCGGTCTTCTTCAGGTTAAAGCCTGGTCACAGTTCTGTGGCTTAAATCATCCTCACAATTTGGATTCAGTCCGAATAAACTTCAATTTTCCCTCTCGGGGATAGCAGGCAGACAGGCAGGCCAAAACTCAGCCCTGTCACAGTTCTCCTGTGTAAATTATGCAGGGGCTGCTGCTTGAATCATTCAAGCTGTTACTACTTTCACTTCCCAGTTTAGACTAACTCTAGCTGCAAGCAGCCTGGGACTTTCCCCAGGACCCATAAGGTTCGGTTGGCTGATCTATCAGTCAATCAGTTCAAGGGCTCCCCCTCCATGTTCATTTAGGTGCCAAAAGCCCAAAACTACAATTCCTACAGAATTTTGCTCCCACAAAGGCCCTGGGGACAGGCTCCATTTTAGAGTCCCTAAAGGTACTGATTGGCCCATTTCAGCAGTCCAGGACCAAGATTAATTACGACTGTAATCCAGGCAGCCCTTAAAGAGACAGTACACAGAGGCCATATAGGCACTCTCTGGCAATACATTTAAACTGCTAAAATGCAGGACACCAGGCAAGCTCAAGGAAGACTTTTCGGGAAACCCCATTTGTAGGGGGGTTCCACCTGCACTAACTTGCTTTATTAAATTGGGATCTGACCAATTCTGGCTCCTCACTGATCAGGACCCAGTTACATGGTACTATATTGACTTGGCACAAAACATCCTGCTCCAGTGACATGATAGGGGTGCATTAATCGACAGCACAGTTTTTCTGGGTCAGTAGGGTCAATATGCAAATGACATAACCTCAGAGTCACAATGCCAGTCAGATAACTCAGCAAAGTGAAAATGAAATCATGCAAAGTGAAAACAAAATCATGCAAATAAAAAAACAAACAAAAAAGGTTACGACTCCCGCCACTTGGCAACATTGCTCAGCAATCATAAATTGCAAAGGAAATTCATCTAAAAAATGTTTTGTTACTTACGATCTAGAGACTCTCCTCCACAAATCCATACCTTTGGAACACTATGCCATCGGTGTCAGGACCACTCAAACTTCTGCCTAGCTGGGATCACCCACCAAGACGTATGTCAACCCCACTCACACAGTGTGGGTGGCCCCATACCTTCTTAGTTTACAGGTGGATACAAGTTCAGAGCTGTACCAATACCAACAGAAAAGGAGACCAGAACCCCTGATGAGAAAGCTGGTAGTTACAGAAAGAAAACCCCATTTGAAAGGATGCGGAAAAGGAGAAGATTAAGCGTGCAGTAATGAATATGTGTTCCAGACAGCGGTCAAAATAACCACCTGCCTGCCTGTCCCAGACAGTTTTCCCAAGGTACAGCTGGTTTAATTTCTCTGCTTGTCCCTGGGACAGGCACCTAGTGAAAAGGCATTAGTGCCACGTCCCTGGAGATGCTGCTAACTGTAAGGTTGGGCTATGGATGTTCCAACATCACGGTATCACTTGTTGAAAGATGTCCATTTAACCCAATGTCCCAGGATGGTCTCTTCTGTGCAGTCAGCAGTTTCGTCAAGCAGCAGAAATGAAAACCAAGCTGCAGTGAGAACAGACTGTGTATGTGTTCCGTGACAGTTACCTGTCTTCCTTTTGCTTTCTGCACTGCACACAGCATGTCTCTGTGTGCTGTACATGTAGTAGCAGCCCCAAGACAATCTCTTGTTCACAGGAAGCAGAATTTTGGGGATGCATATTAATACCCCTTTTTCAGGGCTGTATGTTAACTAAGAGGGGCCAGATAAGGCTCATCAAAAGCCATTGTAAGGGCTAGAAAACCATATCTGAAAGTCCTTTTCAGGGTGGGTAGACAGTCAAGGCAGAAAGAGGGGGAGACTCCATACAGATTAGGAGACTGACATAAAGGGCTGACACAAAGTAACCACCTAAAACCCCGTCAGGGCAGGACGGGCTCCAAAGACAAGAGGTGGAGAGACTGGTTAAAAGCCCTTCTCAGAGTCACTAAGTAAGGGGTGACTTTTAGTGTCTAGGCTATACACAGGAGCAAATGAAGCTGACTGACTTGTTAGAGCAGAAGGGAGTTAAGGGCCCCTGTCAGGGCTACTACTGAGCAGGAAAGGGAAGTAAATTAAAAGCCCTTATCAGGGCAGTGCATTGGGGGCACACTTGTGAAGTCATTTTCAGGACCATATACCAGCCATCAGGTAATATTTATGTAACCCCAGTGTGGCGCTATCCCAAGGGCTACTACCCCTGGCTGCGCGGTTAGTAGCAGGTTAAGGGGCCTGAGTTCTGAAACGGGTGCCTCCAACCGGAGGTCAGGGTTGGTAGTGGTCAAGCTAAACTGGGCACAGCCCTCCGGGACACTGTAATGCCCCTCTTTCCTTGCTAGTGGCTAATACACAATAATCACTTTCACAATACCCCTGACACACCAGACAAGTACCCACGCTGTTTGCACTTACCACCAGGGCTTTCCTCTGGCTCAGCCCTGGGGACCCCCTGTAAAACAAGATTATACACAGCAAATAACAGCAGTACAGTACTCTTGCACAGACTGGAACCACAGTCAGGGTAAATTCAAAAAAGAGTTGGATCTGATTTATTTAAGGGACTTGAACAAGGGAGGGGCGTAATCAGATTAATTTGCTTAAAGGCTCTATTAATCAAACAGTTATGCATGCACTTCAGGGTCCATAAACAGTCACACACTCTGGGTACCCAGATGGAGAATGGTGGGCTAGCCAGGAACGTTGCAGCTGGTTGGGGCCCTGTGATGGAAGAAAACAACATGCACAACACACACTATTTGCAATCCGGAGCTGGAGGGCTCAGTTCATGAAAAGAAAACAACAAGACAATCAGATGACACACTTCTAGATTAGGCTGTTGTTGCAGGGAGTTACCCTGATGATTTCTCACTATACCCAAGACTGGACACAGGCTGGACGAAAATCGAGACAGCAGGTAGTTAATCTGGAGTGCCAGGAGAAGCACGGCCCACACGATTCACCGAGGCATCGTTCCTGTTCAGGCGTGGAACAGGGGGCTGATCCCCAGGCAGGTCTCTCATAGGTGGCTTTCTCTGTGCAGTGGGGTAGTCAGGAAGGCCAATGTGGCATGGCCAATGCCGAATGGAGATGAACGCGGATTCAGTCCGATTAGGCTGGATAAAGCTTCCAGCAAGCAGAAAACAGTTCACACAGTAGGAAACCAAATCACAATCCACTTTCGATACACAGCACATTTACATGTAAAGGATTCTATGGTACCAGCAAACAAAACACAGTTCACACAGTGGGAACCAAATCCCGACCCATTTCAATACACAGCATATTTACATGCAAGGGATTCTATGGTACCAGCAAGCAGAACACAGTTCACACAGTGGGGAACCAAATCACGATCCACTTTCAATACACAGCACATTTACATGTAAGGAAATTCTACTGTACCAGGCAAAACCGCTCTCCGGTCATGATCGCAAAGTCTCTGCACAAACCGGGGAATCAAAAGCAGCTGGAAATCCTGACAGGCCGATCGCATGCAGCAAAATCTTCGGTCTTCTTCAAGTATGAGCCTGTTAAAAAAAAAATCAGTGTCTTACTTCGTTCTCACAAACTTGGATTTAGTCCGAAATAATTTTCTTTTCTCCCTCTCAGGGGCAGCAGGCAGACATGCAGGCCACAACTCAGGCCTTTCCACAGTTTTCCGGTGCAAAACTACTCAGATGGCTGCTTGACTGTCTCAAACTTTTGCTTCTTCATCTCCCAACTGAGATCAGACTCAACTGCCAGCAAGCCAGGGACTTTCCCCAGAATCCAAAAGGTTTGGTTGGCTGATCTGTCAGTCAGTCACAACAAAGGCCCCCCCCCCTTCAGGTGCAAAAAAGGCGCCAAACGTCCAAAACTACAATTCCTTCAGATTTTGACTCCAGACAGCTACTATAGTCCGGCTCCATGTTAGGTCCCACCAGAACTGATTGGTCCAATTCGCAGTCCAGGACCAAGATAGTGGAGATAAACACAACAGTCCTTGCTGCAAAAAGGCAGGTTAGACAAACTACATTATCATTATCACTCTAAATGGTTTTCAGCAAATAGTTATATCTTTCAACAGCGCTCCCTCTCAGATTACTTATGACTGCAATCCAGGCAGCTCTTAAAGAGACAGTACACAGAGGCTATACAGGCACTCTCTGGCAATTACATTTAAACTGCTAAAACACAGGACACCAGCCTGGCAGTGAGCATTTAGGCAAGCTTGAGGAAGACTTTTCGGGAACCTCCATTTGTAGGGGGATTACATTTAGTAGCCCTTTTTAGGGCATCATTGGTTATTAAGCCCTTTTCAGGGCACTGCACCAGCCAGGGGGCTCGCTATTTATTATTAGCTCATATTTAAAAACAGAAATGTAAGTTTAGTAAACAGAAATCAACAGGACAGCTACAAATTCTGTGGGACAGTCAACATGAATATTGCACCTGTCCCTTGGACAGTCATCCACAAAAAATTATTTATAGCCTTGGTTCCAGAGTATGCCACCTGAAGTACAGAAGAGATAAATGGGGGATGTGCTGTAGCTCTACGGTAAGATTCTCTCCAAGATCTTCTGGTTACTAATAAATAATGATACCATTTTCTTCAAGGACATCTCCCTCCATAGAGGCACACCTTTGGAATGATCCAAGCAGTACAGAGTGGGAGGAATGCCAGACAGCAGGGATGTGTATGACCATGAGGACAGCAAGGCCAGAGACAACCTATCTGCAGGACGGGAGGCCTAGACTGTAATGTTTGTGTCGGCTAATGAGACTGAGAGAAAACAAGCCATACAAGTTGCCATGCCACTGACGGTGTGCTCATGGACGGTACCAGGGAGCTCCTTACTGTGCTTCCATTAACCAAAAGAAATGCAGGATGCAAACTATTTGGAAAGGGACTGCTTTTAGACATTGGCTGGAGGTAGGTTTCAGAAGGAGGTCAGGAGGAATTTCTTCAGAGAGGGTGGTGGCAGGGTAGAATAGAAAGGGGTGGTACACAAGAAAACTGCTGATGGCTTCAAGAGGGGTGGGATAAAGGAAAGATATGGATTACTAAATTCGCTGATGACTGTAGACTGGGATTGGAAATTAGGAATAAGGAAGATCATGAAGTCCTGCAGAAAAGCCTTGGATGATATATACAATTGGTGTAACACATACGAGCTCCCCTAAATCCCAAGAAATGTACAGTCATGCACCTAGGGGCTAAGAATATATCTCAGGTTTATAAACTGGGAAACATTACTGTAGAAAAAGCAGTAAAGGAAAAAGACTTTGGTATCATGATTACAGAAGATCTTCACTTTAAAAAACACAGTAATGCTATATGCACAAAGGCTAATGGGGTATTAAATTGCATCTTGTGACACAGCAAGTCGAAGCAGGGAGGTGTTGGTCCCCTTGTACAGCTCACTGGCGAGGCCCCGTTTGGAGTATGGTGCACAGTTGTGGTCTCCAGATCATCAAAAGGAAATTCATAAAATTGAAAGGGTGCGAAAAAGAGCTACACGCTCCGTAATGGGTCTGGCTAATAAAGACTATGGTAATAGATTAAAGGAATTAGATCTTTTCCCACTAGATTACAGAAGATGCAGAGGGGACCTATACGTATTACACAGATCTTTAAATGACTCGAACCTTCAAGAAAGCTTAGGTATGGTATTTAAAGAACAAACATATATCACGAGAGCTCCTGCTTGGCAGCTGAAGGGGGAAAACTGTAAAACATGGAAAAGAAGAAAGTGGTACAGTCAGCAAGTGGTGGCTAGATGGAATGCACTTCCTAGGGAGGTAGTTAACAGTCCTTCAGTGGACAGCTTTAAGAGGAATCAGGATAAAATATACAAAATCGGGTGCTTGGTAACTAGTCTTGGCGAGCATTAAGGACAACTGTCTAACTAGCTCTGTATAAAACCTATGAAACTTATGAGAGTCCAGGGAGAGCTGGTGGAGCAACACATAAGGAAGACTACATGGGCTCCTCACGGGGCAGACTCAATAGACCGTAAGGCCTTCTGCTAGCACATTTGTATGTTAGTATGTATGTTCACATGACATGGAGGCACCAATCAAAAATGAGTGCAGTCCACATAGAAGCGTAAAGCTGATGGACATTGAGAGAGTGCATTACAACATTTCCACTATTCAGAGGGGGAGAGAAAACACAGGAAGGTGGGTAGTCTGGTATAGTGTGAACATAGAAGTACCCTTAGGAAGGAACTGAAGATTAGTACAGTGCATAATGATACCTGATCTTTGATGAAACATGGTAAGGTTATCCAAAACTAGCCTGCAGCTTGAAATCCCTCTCAGCACAGATAATCACCACCAGAAAAAGCATTTTCAAGGAAGGGATCTGCATACTGCAAGTTGCAGCAGGTTCAAAAGGAACTTGTGTAAGAGACTCCTGAGCCAAGTTAAGATACCATAACGAAACCAAATTATGGACTAGGGATGCAGATTCAGGAGCCCTTTGAGGAACCGGAGGGACACCTCAAACTAGGCAAATGTCTTGCCCCTATGAGGGCATGATAGGCTAAAAGTGTCGGGAGGTGTACCTTTGCAGAAGAGTGCTGGAGGGCAGAGTCAAAAGGGACAGGACATAGTCTAAGACAGGCAGCACCAAACACAAGAATGGGTCAAGGTAGCAAGTGGCACACCAATTACTGAACTGTTTCAAATTTCAGGGAGCAAGTATGCTGGGTAGACACCTTACAAGCAACCAGCAGAAGATTAAAAACTATCCTGGAGACTCTGAAGCAGGAGAGTTCTATGTTATCGGCAGCCAGGAAGTAAGCTGCAGGAACTGAAGGTACGGGTACAAAAGACTGCCATTGTCCTGTGACAGCAGACTTGCTTGAGGAGGAAGCAGGACCGGTAGTATTCAAAATATTCAAAAATTACAATTCCACACAACAGCGGAAACATATATACTGTACATATATCACGCAAACATCCAGCAAAACTTCTACATACATTGCTCTAAAAATGAATACAATATCTGCTTACCTATCTTGAATGCAGCAGCAGCAGCAGACTCTATAGCTTCAGCATCTGCCTCCACGTAAATCAACAAGACTGCAGGGCACCTGAGGTAGATCACATGGTACCTCTAACCGAACCAACACAAAAGCTTCCGGCTTAGACTCCTAGATCCCATGGGAGGCACAGGAAGCACAAACTTCGTACTACCCACTAAAGCAACAGGACCAACAATAGCCATGCATCCATTACTCACTTGCTGTGAAACTGTACCCAACTAATGGAGTGGTCCATCTACAATCTAATCCCTGCTGCAAATCTCATTTCTGCTAATGCCTTTAAACTGCTCATTTAAAAGATACAGCACCAAATTACAGCACTAAACTGTCAAACTAAACATTATTAAACATTTTATAAGTGGAATAAGACACTTGTCGATGTACCTTTGGGTGGCTGCAGTCCCTCGCCCTTCAAGCTCACGGCTCCAACACACCAGTTGGTACATGAACACAGCATAACCTCCCCTTCCCCGTCATTCAAAAGTCCCCATGCAAATGACCTAGTCTATGGCTCATACAAGGTGCTAAGAGGTCCTAAATGCATTCAATTATGGCCTCATTCACTTGTGAGGCACTAGCTTGGCCTTCATGGACTGCATGGAGGACTACCCTACCCCCGGATCTGTGGTGCAGTGTATGTCTAGGAAAAAAAATACACACCACTCAGTTCCCCACTGCCCAGTCCCACTAATAACAATAATATAGTGGCATCTATTCCAGGTAGTCTAGTGGATACCCCACCCTCGCCTGAATGCAGTAATAAAATTGACATAGTGGTCATATAGCCCTAGTTGTCTAGTGGACCCCCATCCTCACCTAATCCCCATTGGAAAAACAGAAACCATCCCTGAACTATAGGTACTCCAGCAACAAGGGACCCACAAAAATTACAGCACACATTGAAAAATAGGAAGAAAAGTGCTTACGTACTGCTGCAAACTGGCAGGCAAATAAAACACCAGAGCTTTAAGGCCAGCATCAACCTTGTGCCAAAGAGGGAAACAGCTCTGAGGAGCTGCAGTACTATTCTTAGCTGGCAGCTAAGTGGTGAACAAGACCGGCACACACTACAGACTCAGGATACAACACTCCCAGTGCCAACCACCCTGAGGACAGAGTTCTAAAGACATTTCTGTACACAGGCCCAGCAGCTTAGACAAGGTAGGGCATGCAGAGAAAATTCCTCTTAATTCTCTTTCGTGACTCCTAATGTTGCCACAGCAGCTACATAGCACTAGTTACTGTGACCGAGAATGGGGCCCCTAAAGTCCTAGGAAGACAAATTCACTTCAAGACATGGCATCATTAAATTACTGTGTTCTAACATTCACATTAAATTCAGATGGTGCATCAAAACTACTAGTAAATTACTTCAGCTTTTCAGTTGCTAAAACCATTTCCTTGACACATCTTCAAAGAAGTTGAATCCAAGGCTAATATCTACAACAGACTGCTCAGATGTTGGGGCTCAAGAAGTAACTGGCAGCCCTGTGTGTGTGTGTGTGTGGGTGTGGGTGTGGGTGTGGGGGGGTGTTCCCGAAACTGTAAAGTGGATCTATTTCACTTGAGAAATTACTGTGTGTGTATGTATGTATGTATGTATGTATGTGTGTATACACACATACATACATATATATTATTCATTCTATGCAAAAAAAAATTGTTAATGCATCAGTTAGGGTTAAAACACAAAACGTAAGGAAATGAGACCTTTAGGGTTGCCCCCCCCTTGTGTACCCCCCTCCTCCAGAGACTGACAGACGACGGGGTGTGTCATTGAGGTTGTAAGGCCTAAATGTCACCCCATTCCATGTGTATTCATATTCACAAGCCACAGTAAAGAAGAATGGGGTGACATTTGGGCCTCACAGCCCCTAATGACACCCATCATCGTCAATCTCGGGAGGAGGGGGTACACAAGGGGAGGGCAACTCTAAAGGTCTAATTTCCTTACTTTTTGTGTTTTAACCCTAAATGATGCATTAACAGAGTTTTTTTGCATAGAATTTCCTTACTTTTTGAGAAAGCATAGAAAAGTAGAAAGTCATGCAGGTTGGTCGGAGTGCAGGGCCCGAAAATTTCTGCCTAACATAACAGTGCAAGTACTCAATATAATATGTATTGGTGGGAGTGTAGGGACCACCTTGAAATAAAACAAAGTTTCATTCATCAGAGTGGCATAATTCCACACCTGTTTACATGTCAGAAACCTAACCACTGAAAATTACCTCCATGGCATTAAGGCTAGGTACCCTATAAATGTGAAGCCACTACCACAATGCAAAATACTATATGCAAAACATAAAGTGAGTCATGCAATATCTCTGCAGCAAATTAATTTTCCAACACCTAAATATCGTAATTCACATGTACAGAACATTTCTCAACACCCTCCAAATTTCAATTTAAAAGACCAAACCATTTCCGATATATAACATTTGAAAGTTTGAGATTTTTATTTGTCGGAGGGACAGAATTCCGCACCTGTTTTTATTTTACACACCTAACGACTGAAAAGTACATCCATGGCAGTAAGGCTAGCTACCCTACAAATTTCAAGCCACTACCACAAGGAAAAATGCTGTCTGCAAAATGTAAACTGTGCCATGCAATATCTCCGAAAAAATTTATTGTTCGACACCTAAGCACCATAATTTACATCTACAGGGCATCCCGTCAACACCCTCCATATTTCAAGTTAAAAGACCAAACTGTTTCCGAGATATTTAATTTAAAAAAATTGTTAAAATTGGACTATCTGGTCCCTCCAAATCAGGCTATCTAGTCCCTCCCTCATGATCAAAGAATCTCGCGATCAAAGAATAAAAAATGTTAAAAGTCAAGTTTTACACAAAAATACATGAAACCATAGCCACGACTCAATAGAACGAAGCCCCCTGAGTAAAACCCACCCTCATTTGGCTTAATAAGTCACCCCTGAGCTGAGAAAATTGATTTTTTAATCTGGCCATCTAGTCACGCTCTCGCGATCAAAGATCGTGGTCAAAGAATCTCACGATAAAAGAATTTGCAGGCTCGCGATCAAAGATCATTAGCGAGCTGTGATCAAAGAATTAAAAACTGAAAAACTATTTTTTGACCAATTTAAAAGAAAACACAGGTATGGCTCGATAGAGGGAAGACCCTTGAGCAAAACCCAACATAGTTTTATTTCAGAAGTCCCCCCTGAGCCGAGATATTTGAACCTTTCCGACTGCAAACTGAAAACAAGATGGCAGCTGTCGCGATCAAAGAATTCCTCAGGATCAAAGATTCTTTGATCACGAGGAGGGACCAGATGGCCAAAACCCCATTCTTCTTTCACAAAATACCATATAAATTTTCCCATAGACTTAAAATAGGAACTTAAAACTTTAATAACCTTTGAATGGATTAATATTTTTTCACCTAACAAAAAGCGACATGTTCCTTGACCCAAGCTCTTTCAAACGAGCCAAGATGCAGAGCAGCACACCACACAATGACTGCGCAGCACCATGGACAAAATCCGAAAAAAAACTGCCCACATAACTGGCGAAAAGTGCATTTTTCAGCATTTTGGTGCGCATAAACTGTAAGTACAACCAAAACGAAGACTGGCAAATAAAGAGATCTACCATGCATCACCGCGCATACCAAATTTAATGCAAATCCATTGAATGGGTCCAAAGTTATTAACGCACAAAATTTTGAATTTAACATAGAAGTGGCTTCATAACCCTAAATATAGGGGTGCGAATGCGCCCCTATAATTAAAATATATATGTGTGTGTGTGTGTATATATATGTGTGTGTATACACACACACACACATACACATGTGTGTGTGTATATATGAGCCCTATCCTCCAAGGACAAACATTGCATCACCATGTTGCACAAAAAAACACCTTGCATAGCCGGCACAGCGGTAGAATTTCCGCTTGCGATGCCAGCGACCCAGGTTCAGTAGCGAGCTCGGGTCACTGGAGGGCCGGCAGGGGGGAGAGGGATGGAGCACCCAGAGGGCTACTCTCCCTCTCCGGGAAGGGTGGGCTGCACTCCTTGCTGCGATATCACCACCTGCGTGACCACAGATGGAGGTGCAGTTGAGGAGGCAGGAACAACTGGGAGGGGCGGTCATTGGCCGAGGGGACATCTCTGTGTGCCCTCACCTCCTTGGCCCCTCCTACTGCATTGACAATTGCAGGGGCTTGGACCAGAAAGCAGGAAAGAGACCCGCAGCGATGCCTGGAGACGGACCCCGGCATCACGAGACCAGGACCGGGGAGAAGTCGCATGAATCCATCCAACTCGGATGATGGATGGGAGGTTTGGGGGTATGCCTCTCACCCCACTTGGGGGGTAATCCGAGGGGCCGATGGCCGAGAGGACTCATGAGGGCTGACTGTTCCCAGAGACCTGGTGGGCAAGGTGCCTTGGGAGTCCCCGAGGGAAGGCAGATACTGCGGAGGTGAAGTGGGCATAAACAGTAAATTCAAAAAAAAAAAAAAATACTCTTGCATTGCTCGAAAGAGCAATTGGAAACCCAGAACTATATTTTTAATAATATCATCTCAACTGGACCTTTGATGCAAGATCAAGGAAGCCTCAAACTGTTACAGTAATTGTGAGGTGAGAACACAAGAACTTCTATTTAAAAAAATATATCTTTATTCATGTCCAAGACCATTTTTTTTGTTGTTGCAGTTTTAGGGACACAGACTAAAATGTGAATAATGCAAATTATTCACGGTTTCAGAACAGCCGGAAAAATACAGAACATCTAAGGGTTAATTAAACTCTGGAGAAATGCTAAGTCTGCATTACTGAGTTCAAATGTCTCCATGATACTTCAGGGTTTAGTTTTCTGACATATTTAGGCAGAAAAAAGAAACTCTCTCTCAAAAAAGTAAGACAATACTAACCTTCATGCTTGGATATAGTCTCTCTACCCTCCAGCACTTTATCTGGCATCTCAGCGGAGACCAGCTTAGCAAAACCTGAGGGATACAAAGAAAGGAGAGGTTTCTTAAACACAGCCAACACATTCCAGGGAAAGGACAATTTAATGCAGGTTGTGGATAATGTTGCAGCCTGGATTATCCCCAGAAAAACCCAAGAATGCTACCCCTTTCATCACTGTTGTTGAACAAAATTTCTCCCATTATGTCTGTGTGACACACGCTCCTCTCTCTCCCTATGAAGGGTCCCATCCTTCTCAAAATATTTCATTTTTGCACTACAGCTAATTACAGATTGTAATCCAGAAAAGCTCTGATAGCTTAAAAGCTAGAAATAATTAAAATGGTTAATTTGAAATTTGGGATAGGGATCTCACAACAAGATTCTTCTTCGGTTGTTCTGACTGCTGCATGTGTACTGCAGTATACTGCATTCTTTCTTTTGTACTGTGTGCACAGAATACTTAAGCTCTGCTTGATAAGAGTGGGGAGGGGGTAGGCCGGACATAAGGGGCAAAGTGCCCCTTCCAACCTTAAATTACAGTATGTTACAGTACTAAGTATTTTGTGGTGTGGAGATATTTTATCAATCTGACAATTATTTACATTCGTTCCTCATCATTTCGAAACAAACCTCAGCCATGACCCTCACAGAAAAAAATCAAAACTCCATATTTAGACACGTCAAACAACTATTAGAAGCCTAGTAAAAGCCAACTGCTAATCAGCGAATTCCACAGAATATTTGCCCATTAGGATGCAGAGCTTCTTAGTTTTCCAACAAGTAAAGTCGAAGGGTTTGACATAAACGCTAAAGCTATGCTTTTGTGCATAAAACACACCATTTCAAGTTAGAAATCTAGAAACATAGACAATGTCAGCAGAAAAAGACCAAAGATCCATCCAGTCTGCCAAGTTCCCTATTTAGCTCTGGGGCCTACTGTTCTTCCAGCGTCCTAGCCCTCCCAACCTGAGTTTTTAAAGCAGGTTTTAAGGCAAGTTTATTTAGCCTGTACTGCTGGTAACAGACAGTTAACTTATATCACTGATGGTGTTAAAGCAGTCTATTCTTCGTATCATTTTCTCAGTACTAAACAACCATTCATTTTCAGGGAAACTAGTAGTTTACCTATGAAGCCAAGGGAATTCATTTATAGAGGCAAAGGTTGTACACTGTTATGCATGCTCAGCATCTACTTATCATCTACTGTACCCCAAGCTGGCTGGACATGACAGGACAGCAGTAGCACAGCCTATACAAAGGGCTCCATGTAATTTATCTGCATAGTTCATGCATTGGTCACAGAAAAAAAATGGCACATTTCATGGTTTGTGATAATTTGAAAGAATAAATACATTATGAAAAAACAAGTGTAGCACGATAATATTACTCAAACAATTTGTAGCTGCAGCAGTCTCTCAAGTACCAGTATTACATACAGCAAAAGTGAGTTCCAACTGAGCCTTACAAGAGTGTAGCAAAGGGGTAAAATCAATGAATTGGAGATCTGGAGATCCAGATTTGAATCCAGTCAAGACTACATTCTCACTTTATGATCCCAATGTTATGTTAATAAGTTATATTATTAGGTGCTCTTACAAAGGTTATGGAAAGATCATGGGGTTTGGCACAGAGAAAGAAAATTAAGCACAGAGAGGCTAGGTGACATGCTCAGGGTCATACAGCCCAAGTGAGAGATGTAGTACTAAAGGGCGCTATGGTGGAAGTGATAAAAACCAATGCATCAGGTTGGTGTCCAAATGGAAGAGAAGGAGGAAGCCACTATGGTTCTCAAAAGAGGTAGCTGACAAAGTAAGGGCTAAAAGGGTGAGTTTCAGGAAGTATAAGGGGACCCAAAGGGAGGAAGACGGGGATGTGTACCTTGAGTGTCTAAGAGAAGCGGGGCGAGCACAAAGGCACAGACTGAGGAGGAACTAGTGCAGACAGTGAAGAAAGGGGACAAAACATTCTATAGGTACATCAGCGAAAGAAGAAAAAACAGGGAAGAGATAGTAAGGTTCAAAGGGGATGAAGGAAAATGTAAGGAGGGAGACCTAGAAAAGGTGGAAATACTGAACAAATACTTCCGTTCAGTATTCTACAAAGAGGGGGAAGGTCAGGGATCACAGCTGGGCAACAGACGCAAAGCGGGGAAGGGGGCAGGTGGACATCAGTCCATTCACAGTGGAGAGAGTCCTTGAAAAGCTCACAAAACTGAAGGTGGACAAAGCTATGGGGCCAGATGACATATACCCGAGGATATTAAGGAAGCTGCGAAGGGAACTAGCAGTGCCTCTGGCAGTCATGTTCAGAGTCACTCAACAGAGAAGTGGTCCCAGAGGATTGGAGGAGGGCACATGCAGTCCCTGTACACAAGAGCGGTAGTAGGGAGGAGGCAGGGAACAACAGGCCGGTCAGCCTTACCTCAGTTGTGGGAAAGATCATGGAGGCACTGCTGAAGGAATAGTGGCACACCTAGAAGCAAACAGTGCCCAGGATCCAAGGCAACATGGATTCACTGCAGGAAGGTTGTGTCAAACGAATCACAGATTTTTTTGACCGGGTGGCGAAGGAAATAGATGGGGGAGGGAGCAGTGGATGTCGCCTACCTCGATTTCAGCAAAGCCTTCGACACTGTCCCACACAGAAGGCTGCTTGACAAGATGGTTAGTCTGGGCATGGGGCACAAGGTGGTAGATTGGGTTAAAAACTGGCTAACAGACAGGAGGCAGAGGGTGGTGGTAAATGGGATCCATTCCGGGGAGAGGGGGGTGACCAGTGGGGTACCTCAAAGATCAGTCCTTGGGCCAGTCCTGATCAATGTCTCCATTAGTGAAATTGCATGGGGCTGGGGGGAATAGTCTGGCCATTTGCAGATGACACCAAGATCTGCAACAGGGTGGATATGCCAGAAGGGGTGGAGAAAATGAGGAGAGACCTGGGGAAGCTGGAAAAATGGTCTGAGGTGCGGCAGCTGAGGTGCAATGTGAAGAAGTGCAAAATAATGCACCTGGGAAGAGGGAACCCTGGAGAAAGATACATGATGGCAGGGTGCTGCCAAGGAAGAAATTGACATGGGGTTATATCAGATGACCTAAAGGTGTCAAAGCACAGTACAAAGGCTGCAGGGAGAGCCAGTGGCAAGCTGGGATGCACAGGCAGAGGTATCACTAGCAGAAGATGGGAGGTGGCGATGCCACTGTATAAAACACTAGTGAGGCCTCATCTAGAGTACTGTGTGCAATTCTGGAGGCCACACCTTTGCGAGGACATCAACAGGGTGAAGACAGTCCAGAGAAGGGCGACCAAGATGGTACAGGGCTTGCACCACCAAACATATGAGGAGAGATTAAAAGAACTCAAGATGCACTCACTAGAGGAAAGGATGGAGCAGGGGGACATGACAGAAACATTCAAGTACCTCAAGGGCATAAACAAGGTGCGGGGGGGAGACATCTTACAATATAGAAGGAGTACAAGAACAAGGGGGCATGATATGAAATTGAAGGGGGGCAGGTTAAGAGAAATTGTGAGGAAGTTTTTCTTCACAGAAAGGGGGTGGACACATGGAATAGTCTGCCACAAGAGGTGGTAGGAGCGAGCACAGGGTTTTAAACATGCCTGGGAGAGACACAAGGGTACCTTGAGGTGGGAAGGAGTGATGAAAAGCCAATGACCAGATAGTCAGAGGCTGCAAATAAGTATGGGGCTTATGGGCAGACTGGATGGGCCCAGCGGTCCTTATCTGCAGACTGTTTCTATGTAACTATACCCAAGTCTGCTTGGTCTCCTGGTTCACAGTTTTGTGTTCTAGGCTATATAGCCTATACTGCCTCCCACTGGTGGGAGAGTGCTAGCCACAAAGTCTGAGCAGGTGCCTCAAAGTATCAGTCATCTAGATATGGAAGAACATGTAAGCCCTTTAGAAGAGTGCCACCAGCACAGATATGACCTTTTAAAAAACCCTAGTGCAGTGAACGATCTGAATGGTAGTGCCATATACTAAAAATTTTGAGAACGGACAAGACTGATGAATGGGAATATGTCACTATGCCTCCTGAGGTCCAGCGACACAAGGAAAAAATTCCCATGTATGCCCTCCCTCAACGGAGGATGATATCATTTCCATCTGGAATAGGGGAGAACTTGATTCTTTGGCAAGGCATAGGACAGCGAAGATTACTCTGACACCCTTGTGGTCTTGGATAAAGTGAAGAAGATAAGGTAAAAGATGGATGGCCACTGCTGTAAGGGGGACCAGTTAGACTGTTTCAATAGCTCTGAGTTGGCCAACAGCACCATTAATCCCTTGGACAAATTGCACGAAGGATTCCTGGTTTGGAGGATTCTGAAACTAATGGTAGATGTTTAAAAATTCACTGATCTGATGTAACTTCCTTTTGTAGGTCTGCAAATGGTTTTTGTCCTTGAGACCTCTGTTCTGGCAGATAATTGTGCCTCACCTTCCTTTGACATAGCGAGATGACACACAGTTAGATGAGCTTTTCATCTCGACTTGTGAAAAGCTGACTCAGTGTCTGAGATGGAGCTGGCATGCACTGGGCTCAGAATGACTGCATCTGTTTGGAAAGAAGTACAGTATATTTCTTTATGATGACTGAGATATATATGTAAACTCCAAGGGTTCAAACCTCACAATGTAGTCAGGGCTTAAAATTTTTTTGGGGGGGGGAGGAGGGGATTGTGCGAATCGTGCTATTTTTAGCCCCTCCAACAAATTCTGGATCCCCCAGGTGGGACAATCCCACTCAAATGTGTACCCTTATAGTGCAGTGGCAAAGTGCCAGGTTCAGATGTTTTTTTCTTTTTTTTTTTTCTTTCTCGGGTCGCTTGACTTTTTCCTGCTGCTGTACATTCCCTGGTGGTCTAGTGTGCATTCTCTCATCCCTCCACTGCTCTCATGAGAGTGGCTCACATGGAGGGACTGGACAGACATGTACCATTGAGTGGGAGATGCCGAGGAGACCAGGACGATGGAAGAGCCACACACGGAGACAGCAGACTCCCGGACCACACATGAAGGCTACCAACGGAGCTGAAACCACTGACAGAGCTCATGTGAAATTGACACAAACCATGAGTACCACTTGGCTTTGCAACATAGTCTGGGTCCAGCACAGTAGCATTAAACTTGGGGAAGGAACAGGCAGCCCTACACTATGGACTGTGCATTTTCTGAGGCTACTGATGGAGCTCAAACCATCAGTGGAGCTCAGTTGAAATGGACACAAACCCGTGAGAATCATTTGGCCTTGCAGCATAGTATGGCTACAGCACTGTGGCACTAGACTTGGAGGAGGAGCAAGGCAGCCCTGTACTGGGAACCATGGATTTTATGAGTGCAGGAAAGTGCACAGGTGTCCATCTTTAATAGCACTCCTACTCCCTAATATCCAGTCTCTCCAGGAGCAGTAGCGATCACACGGGAGTCTAAAAGTGTCTACTTGGGGGCATTTGAACAGGGCTTCCAGCCCCCTATTCCCAGGGTTCACCAATTACCAAACTACTGCACCTGGAAACAGTAGAAGGACTGCTGGCCCAAGGACCGTTTGGAGTTTTTTCCTAGTCTTATCTGGGAGCTAAACTGAGCTAAACTCTTCAGGGCTGACTCAAAGACCTGTTGGGTGGTGGTTGGTGGCACTTCTCTCTGGATTCTGCTCCTAAGTACAGTTTCTCAGCTGAGCCACAGCTGGACCCTGTCTCCTTGTCAAGGGGACCTTATTAGTGTTGTCCAGGGGTACACTGGGTGCTATATTCTGTTAGGACCTCAGAGCCATCCCACTGTTGATTCCTGTATCACTTTGACTGATTATGGGACAATGTCTTGAAGAGACCAGAAAATTGTAAGTACAAATGTTTATTAACACTCACACATCAACACACAAAATATCAGTTTTTTTGTTTTTGTTTTTTTAGAACCCCCCCAAGGAAATAGGGGTTTCATTTGGTAGACTGGGGGGCTTCTGAGCCGAAACCCAATTTTGAGCCCTGGTAGACTTACTGACCCTTGTAGATTTTGTAGATATTTGCTGTTTCACAGAGCTGGTGCTTTCTCTTGGTGTATGCCCATATCCACAGAACCCTGGTCACCATCCGAGCCTGAAGAGAGGCCAGATAGGGTTTGCACCTCTTGGAAATTAGAGGAGGGTATCTCTATTATGAGAAGGGCAGCAGAAGCAGGCTACTGGAGAATGGAGCATAGCTTGGCATAGTATGCTGTTTGGAGCCTTCAAGCTTGAATACTTATTGCTGCTGCTGCCTGATGGTGCGCATTGAAGATTCTGTTTTGGGGTTTTGTTTTTTGGGTGGGGTGGTAGTAGGGAATATCCAAAGCCTCACTGAGAAGGTCAATCCTGGGATGCCTCTCAGGAGTCTCCTAACAGAGAAGGCAATGTGGATATTCTGCATGAATCCCCTAGGAGGTGCCGCAGGCAAGAGAGAGGTGGGTTACGTGTCCAGGGAGGACTTGGGTCCTGTGAAGGAGAAGTTCTGTTCGGCCAAGCCTGAGATGGAGCCTGATGAACACTGGGCCTCCTTTGTCTTACATGAGGATGCTTTACCATAAGATGGGCAGTAGAAGCCAACCACAGTAGACTGAAGCTATCCAGGCATCTTTTACAGTTTGGAGCCTTAGCTATTGCCTGCTTAGTGCTCCTGCCAGATAATGCCATGTGCACTGGATGATGACGCCTTCGATCAGGGCTCTGAGGTATACTCAGCTCTGTTGCCACCGCCGCAGTGGAGTGGGAGGTGCACTGAGCTTTGCTCTGGGTTAGAGGAATAAGTCTGGCCACACGGAATACAATAAGAGTTGGCCACGAGAAGCCAAAACCTAATGTGGCATTTCTTGTACACTCGGGGCCATGAGTCTGACTCCTTGAATGTGGCACAGGGGGATTCTATGTTGAGGTCAGGAGGGTTCAGTAATGGCCTGCATTTGGCTAATTGCAAACCCTTGTGGTTCAGAAATGAGTTTTGTACCTTCAAAAGAAGTAGCGGCGATTTCACACACTAAAACCCCTCTCCAAGATGGCTGGCGCACTCCACTGCACATGCGTGGCCTGTACTAAAATGGCCGCAACTGGGAAAAGTGTAGTCTTGGTCTCAAGATAGTGCTTGTTGAGAATGAATGGATGATGGCACAAGAATCCCTCAGTCGTATTTGTTACTTGCAGCACTCCAACAGTATTAGAAAAGCACGCCCTAGTGCAAAGGAACTCTGATCCTACCCTGTCTTCTTTGGTGAAGGCTATATTGCATCCCTGCAAGGCACTGCAAGTTTAATGTGTGTTAAAGCAGCCCTACAAGGCTCTGCAGCCCAGGGTTTCCATCCTGCAGATGCAGCCTCTGAAAACTGAAGCAACTGATAAAGAAAGCCCTCCTGTGCTGCTGTTGATTGTAGGTAGGATCCCAGAGAAACACTATAACTAGATCTTTATACAGAAAATTGAAGAAAAAAAGTCACCTGCTGAGAGAAAAGTATCCTTGCAGAGCAAGGATCTGTATACCAGCTGGAAAAGGATGAAAAAGACAAGGTGGCCCGATTTTCAAAGGTTGATGCAGGGCAGGCATCAAACCCTGTGTCAACCCCAATGTTTGGTGCAATTGAGCCAAACTCCTTTGATGCAACAGTGCCCCATTTCAGAACGTCCGGTGCAGTTGCGACAATTTCCACACTTTACAGCAGCTTGTGCAATAGCTTTGCCGCAAGCCCCATAAAATGGGTCCCTAAATGGCTTAACGTTAGACCAGGGGGAGCTGGACTAACTGGCAGCATTTGGCGCAAGAGACTTGAGTCAGGGTTTGTGGCAGGCTACCTTACAAAACTGCATTTGCCGCACCGTTTGATGCAAATCACCCCTTTCGTCAAACACTCTGATGTAAGTCCCTTGCGTTGATCCAAAGCCCTTCGAAAATCGGGCCCAGAGAGTGTCTGAGAAGGGGTGTTTCTGTTTACAGAAACCTAGGGGTGGAGTACAAAATAGGAGGGGTGGTATTGATGATCACCAAGCAGGAAAGAGACCTGTGAGTAATCATATCAGATGACCTAAAGGTGGCCAGGCAGTGAGGCAAGGTAGTCAGAAGAACTAGTGGGATGCTAGAGTGTACAGGTAGGGGTATCACCAGCAGAAAGAGGGAGGTGGCGTTACCCTTATATAGATCTCTGGTAAGACCCCCACCTTGAGTACTGCATCACATTCTGGAGACCACATCTCAGGAAAGACAGATAGAGTAGAGGCGGTCCAGAAGAGGGCTACCAAAATGGTGCAGGATCTGAATCAAAAGTTCTATGAGGAGATGTTAAATGAGCTCAATATGTACACCCTGGAGGAGGGGGGGGGGGATATGACAGAGACCATGAAGTACCTCATAGGCTAACAAGGTACAGGTGGGGGATATTTTTCAGACAAAAAGTGGTCTACAACAAGGGGTCATGCTGTGAAGCTGGAGAGAGGTAGATTTAGGAGAGTTGCGAGGAAGTATTTCTTCACAGAAGGGGTAGTGGATTCCTGGAACAGCCTTCCAGCAGAAGTAGTGGGGGTAAAAATAGTGATGGGATTCAAAAAATGCCTGAGATAGGCACAAGGGAATCATTGGGGTAAGTGGGGAAGAGACAGTGACGTAGATCAAGCAGGGACTGCAGCAGAAAGGAAGGAAGATAATAAAAATGGGCAAACTGGGTGGGCCCAGTGGCCATTATCTGCCATCAGTTTCTATGTTTCTAAGACTTTCTCTCTAGCCTGGTTCATCCTGTCCTAGCTAGCAGCAGGAGAGGACAACCCATACCATCTAACTGCCTACAAAAGCAGACAAAAATATTTTTCCAGTGAGCACAACATGGTCCACTTTTCTCTAGGGAAGGTGCTACCAGGACTTCTAATCCAGACCTGGATGGGAAATCTGCTGTAGTCAATCATTTTTAATATTTTTTGAATTTCACTGTGGTAAACCATTACTATTTTGAACTTTTAATCTTATTTATACATCCCAAAGATCATTAAGGGCCCTGTTCTCAAAAGACTTTTGCCAGATGCAGAATGGTAGGAAATATTTACTGGAAAAGGGTCCTGTAGTGTCAGATAGAGACTGTACTGTACCTGCAGACTGCCAAGCTACACAATTACCTGACAGCCTAACCTAAACTTATTCTGCATTTAAATATTGCATATTTCAATGGTAATTCCTACAGTAATGTAGGGCTGTACTTGTATGTATATTTTACGGTTGCCTAGATAGTAAACAGTCCAGAAGGTAAACTCACGTTATCCAGGAACCAGACTAAAACGGCAGCATTTATAGTTAATTTTTGATATTTAATAGCCACAATTAGGAACTTTCTGGGGCATACACAACTATTATACAACCCCATCTATCAGGCTACACTTGGTTCTTCAACTAGAAAGCTAATAATTAAAGATTCATCAAATAATCACAGGAAGATGTGCTGCAACTTTGGGAGGCAGTATAGCGCAGTGGTTTAAGGCTCTGAGCTGCAAATCTGGTGACATCCAGCTGACCAGACCTGGGTTTGAATCCCACAGCTTCCACTTGCATACTGTGTGATCCTGAGCAAGTCACTTAACTTCCCTGTGCTCCCAGGTCGCTCCTGTAAAAAAGCTTTCAGCCGAGTGTGCTACTCCTGGTTAAACAACTAAATAAAAAATTAAAAATAAAAAAAAAAACTTAGTGCCCTAGAAAAGCAGCCTTTCCATCTCTACAGCAGGCACTGTAAAAGATATATTTATTACCCCCACCCCCACCCTGCTCAGCCAAAATAATCTCCATATTATCAGTACAAAATTATCCTCTGCGGTCATAAAGCGTGGTCATCTATCAAAGGTATTTTATGGCATTGCTAGTAATCCGGTTTAGCAGAGTCCGCATTCTCAATTGCATTTCACAGCTTTACTTTGTTGCATTAAAAGTGATCTGTGAAGTTTGTAAAGCCAAAGAAAGCTGCATGGCAGTACTGTACCCTATGATTCACATCATGATGTAAAATATAGATGATGCCCCAGTGATGTACTGCACAGGTCACAGCCTGCACACGATTAAATGCTAGAAATTATCTGAAACCTGTTTTTAAGAGATACTACTGCAGATCTCACCTTAGTTAGGAGAAGAATCACAGTCTGAGACTGTGACATAAACTTCATTTTGTTTTGAGTGATATTCAACTTGGCTCCACTAAGGTAGGGTGCATAGGGAGGGGAATCACCAGCAAGAGGGAGGTGGTGTTGCCCCTGTATGGATCACTGGTAAGACCCCACCTTAAGTACTGTGTCCAGTTCTGGAGACCACACCTTCGGAAGGATATAGAGTGAAGGTGGTCCAGAGGAGGGCAACTAAAATGGTGCAGGGTCTGCATCAGAAGCCCTACGAGGAGAGACTAATGGACCTCAACATGTACACCCTGGAAGAGAGGAGGGAAGGAAATGATAGATACCTTTAAATACCTCACATGGGGTAAACAAGATGCAGGAGGGAAGTATTTTTTGGGGGGGGAAAAGGGAGCTTAAGAACAAGGGGACATGTTATGAAGCTAGAGGAAGAGTAGATTCAGGATAGATGTGAAGAAGTACTTCACAGAAAGAGTGGTGGGTTCCTGGAACATCCTTCCAGCAGAGATGGTGGTGGTGGGGTGCTAGAATGCATGGGATAGGCATGAGTATCTTAGTGAAAAGGAAGGAGGGGAGAGAGAAAGAGCCGGAGATCGAGTAAGGTCTGCAGTGATAACATAGTAATGTAACCCCTAGGTGGCACTATCCCAAGGGCTAATACCCCTGCCTGTGCGACTAGTAGCAGGTTAAGGGGCCCGAGTTCTGAAACGGGTGCCTCCACCTGGAGGTCAGGGTTGGTAGTGGTCAAACTAACCTGAGCACAGCCCTCTAGGACACTGTAACCCCACCTCTTTCCCTTCTAGTGGCCTGAGCAGTATACGATGATCACTTTCACAGTACCCCTTGTACACCATACCAGTACCCACATTGTTTACACTTACCACCAGGGCTGGTTCCTCTGGCTCGACCCTGGGGACCCCCTGTAAAACAAGACTATGCACAGTAAATGGCAACAGTACAGAACTCTTGGCACAAACTGGAACCACAGTTAGGTTAAATGCAGCAAAAAAGTCAGATCCGATTTATTCAGGGGACTTGAACAAGGAAGAGGCATAATCAGGTTGACTGGCTAAAAGGCTATATTAATCAAACAGTTATGCATGCACTTTAAGTCCCCACAGAGTCACATACTCTGTTTACCCAGGTAGGAAAATGGTGGGCTAGCCAGGAATGTTGCAGCTGGTTGGGGCCCTGTGATGGAAGAAAAACAACATGCACAACACACACTACTTGTAATCTGGAGCCGGAGGGCTCAGTTCGTGAAAGAAAAAGCAACCAGACAATCCGATGACAACACTTTAGATTTAGCTGTTGTTGCAGGCAGCTACCCTGATGTTTACTCATAATACCCAATACTGGACACAGGCAGGATGAAATTGAGACTGCAGGTTGTTGAGCTGGAGTGCCCGGAGAAGCGGGGCCCACACGAATCACTGAGGCGTCGTTCCTGTTCAAGTGTTGAGCAGGGGGCTGATCCTCAGGCAGGTCTCTCGTTGATGGCTTTCTCTGTGCAGCGGGTAGTTGGGCTGGGCCAGTGTGGCAAGGCCCAGGCCAATGGAGATGATTTTGGATTCAGTCCGTGGGGCTGGATGCGGCTTCCAGCAAGCAGAATACAGTTCAAACCACAGTGGGGAACCAAATCGTGACCCACTAGCAGCACTCAGCACATTTACACGTAAGGAAATTCTAATGCAGCTTCCAGCAAGCAGAATACAATTCAAACCACAGTGGGGAACCAAATCACGACCCACTATAAGCATACAACACATTCATATGTAAGGAAATTCCACTGTACCAGGCAAAAGGCTCTCCAGTCGCAATTACAGAGTCTCTGCACAGTCTGGGAGTTCAGAGGTGGCTGGAAGTTCAGACAGGCCGATCGCATTCAGCAAATCTTCGGTCTTCTCCAGGTAGGAGCCTGGTCACAACTCAGTGGCTCACTTCGCTCTCCAAGTTCGGATTCAGTCCAAAAAAGGCACAAGTTCCCCTCTCCGGGACAGCAGGCAGGCATGCAGGCCAAAACTCAGACCTTTCCACAGTTCTCCCACACGAATCTAAGCCGAGGCTGCTGCTTGACTCACTCAAGCTGTTATCTCTTCACTTCCCAAATCAGAACTGAAACTAGCTGCAAGCAGCTTGGGAATTTCCCCAAGATCCAAAAGGTTCGGTTGGCTGATCTTTCTGACAGTCACAACAAAGGCTCCCCCTCCAGTTTATTTTAGGCGCCAAAATGCAAAAACTACAATTCCTACAAGTTTTGACCCCACCAAGCCCCTGTAGGCAGGCTCCATTTTCGAGTCCCAACAGTACCGACTGGCCCATTCTGACAGTTCCGGGCCAAGTTGGTGGAGATAAACAGAACAGTCCTTGCTGCAAAGAAGGCAGGTTGGAACAAACTGCAATATTATTACTACTCTAACAAATGATCAGCAAACAAGCACATCTTCTAACAGAGCTCCCTTTTAGATTACTTAAGACTACAATACAGGCAGCTCTTAAAGAGACAGTACACAGAGGCTATACAGGCACTCTCTGGCAATACATTTAATCTGCTAAAACGCAGAATACCAGCCTGACAGTGAGCATTTAGGTAAGCTCAATGAAGACTTTTCGGGAACCCCCATTTATAGGGGGGTTACAGTAACACAGTAATTGATGGCAGATATGGACCACAAGACCTATCTAGTCTGCCCGCTGTGATACTGAAGGTAGGGAAAAATGGGCAAACTGGGTGGATCAAGTGGTCCTTTATTTGCCATCAAATTCTATGTTTCTACGTTCCTAAAGCCAGTTAATTTATACTGCTGTTTTAAGAACACTGCCTGAATGCTCATGTTAACAATATTAGAGTGTCACACTACTGTATTACCTCTTCAAAAATGTCTGGTTCAGCAGAAAAACTCCAAAATGAAGTGCTCTTTAAGTTGAAAATGTCTTCAGCATTTGTAAATCTAGTTCAAGTCATTTTCCTGCATCAGGAGGCACGCATGTTTGGGAGTTCTGCCAACAGAGTCTTGGATTATTTATGGGGTTTTCAGGATACCACACGCATCTGCATTAGGGCTGACATGGATACATTTCTAAGATATTCCCATTATTCAAAAATTTTATCCATACTGTATGGTAGTTTACAGCAGATAAAAAACCTACAATATATTACTCTGTAGCACACACTTTCATGTGCACACGTGTACACGCGCGCACACACACACACACACACACATCGCTGTGCTCTTGCGTTTCCCAAACAAGAAAACAGACATTGAAATTTGCAGACTAGGGCTGGCCAGCTAGTGCAATAGTAGCAGTCCCGCTCACCACCCAGGTGACCTGATTCATGCCCTGATTCTGGGTTGTCTGGTGCTGACTGGTGAGGTGGGGCTGTGGCATCCATCTTGGACACCTCCTGACTCGGGGAGAGATGGAGGGCACCTCCTTCCTCTGCATGACAGACCCCCCCCCCACCCAGTGGACCAGGGGAAGGGTATGTCATGCATAAAGGAATATGTGGTCCCTCTGGAGCGATCTTAATTCGGCATACACCCGCTTGCCTGGCAAAAACCATGGGGGCATCACATGCTCAAAGTATGGCCAGCAGGAGCATTCCGAAGCTGGAATGGGGCTCAACCACCATTTCAATGGCCTCGATAGTTGTTCTGGCAAGTTGCTCCTCAGGATCATGCCGTGATAAGGGAGTGCTTATTGGAAAAATAATTACCCACAGCAACCCCAGACATATGAAGCTGCCCCACCCCCCCATGACACAGTAGGGACATACAGACTCCTAAGTCAGCAAAAGAAGCAGTTAACCCACTCCATAACTGCAGGCCCAGCAAGAACTTTATGGACAGACAACTGAATGGCTTGAAAGATTTACTACAAGTCAATTTTAAGCATTTACAGCAAACAGTGCTCAGTGTTCCACTACATATAAACAAAACATTACCAGAAGAAACCTTTCCAGCTGAGCCTTCAGAATGCCACTTGCCCTGGTGCTTCGGTCACCTGATCTTCCTCAAGGGGTGCGGCTAAGATTCTGAAGAGGATGCTAAACAGAGGCTGCTGGCTGGCTGAAACATTGCAGGACTTCTATGGCAGGCAGAAGGGCATGGGCAGGTGGCAAGGAGAATTAGGGGCCAAAACAGAGTAAAAAAAACCAAAATTGCAGGCGCTAGCCCTGTGGCACTGGAGGTTGAGATGTTGGACGCCACACCTCGTGATACGCCGATGACCCAGGGTCGGAATGAGCCTGGGCTGCCGGGCTTGGCAGGGTGAGAGAGGATCAAGCATGTGGAGGACTGCTCTCCTCCTTGGGAGGGAGGAGGGACGGCTGCCATCCTGCCCGCTGATCGCCTCTATGTAGCAGCTGGAGAGAGATATGGGTCGGGAGGCACACAGCCAGTGCATAACGTCGGAGGGGAGACAAAAATGGAGCTGGCAGGCTCCATGATGGCCCCGGCACCGAACCCCTGAATCTGGACGCTGGCTATCTGGAGGAGGGGACAAAGTCAATGCTCCTCGCCCCTGGCCCTGTTATGGGGGAGGCAACCCATGGGGGATTTCCCGGGGAGATCAGTGAGGGGATGCGGGGCCAGAGAGATGAACTCCCTGAGGGAGGAGCCATAGCTGCCTGCCAGCTGCTCCCATAGAGAGAGAATTAAAAAAAAAGAAATTTGCTGACTAGTTTGAATTTACTCCTAAAAATGTAGCCATTTTTCTGCTATTACCCGCTGCAGGGGAATCACAACTGTACGGCGTAGTCATGTACTATGACAGCAGTTCTAGCTACGACTAGCTTCAAGACACAAATGGAAACCATGAAACTTTACCTAAGAGTTTTCTTTTTTATTACTTGTAACAACAGAGTGTTTCTTAAACAGTGAGGCCAGCCTCCCTGGAGAGGCTCTAACCTATTCCCAGAGGAGGCTCAAGCATTCCTAAAATGTACTGTGTTTAAATTGTGAGTTTTGGGTGTCACTGTAGTAAAGGGATGTAGCAAACTAAAGTGGATAATGGCAGGTGAATTTATTTATTTATGCACAAACAGGTGAACAGGAAACACACACTGGGCCAAGGCTTATTTCAAAGTATTAATTTATTTATGTACAAATTGGTGACCGGAAAAGACATACTGAGCCAAGGCACATTTCCTGGTGCAGAACGGTAGATGAAGTAAATACAATTCAGAAATGCACAATGGTGCAAACAAAAAGAAACGATCTGCAAACTGTAAGAGGCAAAAACTGGCCCACTAGACTGGAGGCAGAACAGTGCAAATATGAGGACTAAGCAGAGAAGCACTAGAAACAAAAGCTGGAGGGAGTAGCATACTCCCTGAGAAGGTGCTTGAGACCAGCTCAGAAGATTACTAGGCAAAGCAGGATAGGAAGGTTTTTCCAGACTGAAGGGGAACAGAGTGAGAAAGAAGAGTTGTCCATGGAGGTATTGTAGTGAGGGGTAGCAAGGGTCTGACAGCCAGAAGTCTGGAGCAAGTAGGATGACCGGGGGCAGTTACAGAGGGGGAGAATAACAACATGAATAAAATAAGAAGTCAGCCAACTACTCAAAGGCATTTCATTTATTCCTGGCGTACTGTGTAAAGTATGACATATTTTTTCTATGGAGAGGTCCAAAATTGTTTTCATGTTGTCGGTGGGGTGCTCAACATCTTTTCCGTGACTTGGGGGAGAGGCTCACGATGACAAAGTTTGAGAACTATAACAAAATCAACTAAATAAAACTACTTTTTTGTGATGTCACAATATCCAACATGAAAAAAACAACAACAAGAGAGTATGAGAAGGAGTTCTATAACTCCAGACTAAAGTAGTTCACATAATTTATTTTTATTTTATTTAGTTTTTGTTGACCGGGTAAGTGCACTAGACAAATCCTGCCTATTTTCAGGCACAACCCGGGGGAGGGGGATACAGATGAATGCCAACTGACCTTGAACCAGATTAAGCTGTTGGTGATATTTGTAGTGAATGAGGGAAATTTGGCCCGGACACCGGGGAAATTTCCCTACTCTTTTCGATAAGTGCCATGGGATCTTTAACATCCACCTGAACTACCACCGATCCAGGCAGATGGGATCTCGGTTTAACGTCTCATTCGAAAGACGCCACCTCAGAAGCGCAGCACCCCTCTCATGCTGCACTACAGTGTCAGTACTGGGATATTAACCCAAGTGCCAGATGTGGGAACTGAACCTACAGCCCTCTGATCTCCAGGCCTCAGAGGCGAGTGTGCTACCTACTGAGCCACTGACACTGCTGGGGAGTGAAACAACTATGCCTTCCGAGTTACAATGGAGGGGAGAGGGTTTATTATGTAAATGGTAAATTTTATCCAATAAATTAAAATGAGCATTCATTAGAGGTTCTAAAAAGAAAAATTTATGTTCTCAAGCCTGATAGGTGTATTATATTTATCAACAGGGAAAGTTATATGGGAGAAAAATAAAACTGTCATTTTATAATGCATTACTTGAGATTATATTACTTTGCATACCATGGTTAGGTAATTAAAACAAAACAAAAAATTTACATATTTTCTCAATTTCAAGGAGCCATTAAAAGAAATAAAAACTTTATATATTATCTCAGTTTCAAGCAGCCATAAAACACCCACAAGCTTCATAAATTCTTAATAGGATAAGTCTATTCCATCGTCTTGGATTGGCTGGAACATACACAGTTACAATAAAAAGATCCATGGCAATGAAGGGTGCAGAACAGACCAGTTGTTCTTAAGAATGTATTGCCACAGCATTCAAACTAATGTCAATTACAGAGTCTCTACTAATCCTGGAACCTGCAAACATTTTAAGGCCAAAAAATTAAGGGCGGCATTACAGTCATTACAATATAGTTCTCAAGAACAATTCTTAGCCAGGCTGGAAGCAAAAGTTGCACATCTGTACAGATCTCGGGAGAAAAAACACTTTTAAGAGTAAGCATATATTCAGAGCCGGCTTTAGGGTTTTGGGGGCCCCCAGCAGATTAATGAAGTCATGGGGCCCACCTACTTGCCCATCACCCCATATGTTTAGCTGTAACCAATACACACATCGTTTTATTGTATTTTCAGTACTAGTGGCATCTTAAAAAAATTTAAAGGGAAACTGCAGGGTCAGTGCATACTGTTCCTTCTCTCACATCCATTGTTACCTATCTGCCTCTTATTGCCTGGGTCATAGCTTAGTAAGGCTTTTCATGAAATCATGATCCCACATCAAAAGCTGCACAGTCCTTTATTGCTGTTTTAAGAAGATAATAAAAAAAAGATTTAAAATAATTAAGGTAAACTGTTTTAGTTGGGCCCCCCATAAGCAGGGGGCCACCAGCGATCGCAGGGTTTGCTGGTGCCTAAAACCGGCCATGCATATATTTAGGTTAGCACTCTGTTTCGTGGGCCAAGTGAGGATACGCATGAATGTTATTGCTGTTCTAGGAAAACCCTTTTTAAGTTTTTTGGCTGAAGCACATACATTACTGTATCTGTATTGCCATTTGCTATTGAAGTGAAGGTAGCAATAACGGTACTTTCAGCAGCTGAAGTTTGGGCAGCAGAGAAACTGAGTCATGTTAATTAGATGAACCAGCATGAGGGAGTAAAAATGCTGTTTTAAGAGTAGGGGGATTCAGAAAAAGCTTGCAAAATTTCGTCAGTAAAGTAAGCTGCCCTCATGCCTGTACCTCGGCATATGGTACTCCAACAGATCGCAAAATTCTTCTCCCAGACAGTCTCAAGTCACTGCACATTGAAATTCAGCCCAGCAGCATCCTGTATACCTGCTGTGATTCGCAGCACTAATCTCCCAATGTCCAATTTTAATTGAATAAATATTGTCTTCCACCTTATCTAGCATTTCAATAAGAGGCACAAATATACCAGTAGAGTTCTGAACCACCCTTTTTTAACCCCAACAACTGCTTGCTTATGTCCAACATATTCTATTCTCCGAAACTTGAAATCTGCAAACTGCTAAAAGGGCTGGCACTTTTTCAAGCACAGTACATGGATTTTAAGCATTGGTGCACTACGATGGCTCTGAAGTCCCATTTATAGCAACAGGCACGGTTACACAGCCTGACCTGTACCATTGTCAACAGTGTGGATGAGCTGCACCAATGCAGATCATGCCACGTAAACAGCCTGAGGACTGTCGTAGGTCACTCCGTTGCAGCACAGCACAATCGGTGTTTTGGTGGGAACGTGTACCGGAACAGGCGTTTTATATCAAACACATCACCTGACCGTTAAGTTCCCAGAAACTGCAACGTTTGTTGCTAGCATACCCTACTCTATCTAACAACAGCCTTTTCACATCAGAAGAAATTAACTACATCACTAAAATCAATCTAGCTACTCAACCCACATATCCATTTTGAAAGGGCTCATTTTGCCATTTTAAAGGGAATAATTGGATAGCTCACTGGGTATTACCGCTGAATAATACCATCAAGAGGTTCCAGTGTCCAGAACCTCGAGATGGAATCTCACCGGTAATGCCTTGTGAGATATTCATTATTTTTTTTACTATATGGATGGGAGTTGTTTTTTCTTCCTGTTGTTTTGTTACATGTGGTCGGCTCTTCAGTGAAGGACTGTCTGAGTCCTAGCCAAGTGTGGTAGGATTTATAAAAAAAAAAAGAAATTAAAAAATACGGGGAAGTACCATGAATGTTTTACACGCTCGCTAAGTGAGAGACAGATGCCATGTTTTTGAAACTGTTTTGGCCACCTACAGACAGAAAGTGGCGCTGTGAATGTGAATGCTTGCCTGACGTTTGCCAGCCTTACTGATTTGGGGAGTTGTGCACTTGCACTGTTGAGCTTCAGTGATAATACTATTGTTCAGGTCCCAAACTATACTATTATGGGACCTGAACGATAGTATTATCACTTTGGGAGTGATATTACCGAGAATTTTTTGTATACTTTAGTAGAGTATTACATTCAAGATCCATATAATAAAAGCCATTTATAAGCCTCATTTTGCCTCAAAAGTTATACTGTTGTGTTTGGCATATTCTCCTCTCGAACAATGTGTGCAACAAAACATATTTCACTTACTTTAGCTTGTAAACTTGTTTTTAGTTTTAACGCAGTTTTTATACCACATCAGACTACTGACCCTGAAAGCAGCTCTCAGTTGCCTGAGCTGCATACAACCTGTGCATGAAGCTGCTCTGCTGACTCTCCAGTACAAGAGTTTTTAATTAACAGAACTGAATACAACTTGTACAGAGAGCAACCCAACCCTCTGTTAATGGGGCAACATGACTGGGGGCAGGAATTAGTAGCAAGTCAGAACTGCAGACTAGAAATTACGTTAACAACTGGATGTACATTTCATCAATTTCTTCAGGTTTTTAGCAGTTTTAAAAACCTGTCTATATTGTAGTATTTTTTCAACATATTTTCCATTGATAAGCATAATAAGCCACTGCAGGGCATGGGTGTATGCTGAATTAATGCATGCCCTGCCCATGTAAAGCCATTAGCCTCATTCCTTGCAATGCAGCTGGGGGGTGCATTTATGCAGCACACGCCCATTCTGTGTTGTGGCTCATTGCTTACTTAGGTCACAATAGCTAGGATACTAATGTAACCCCCCTACAAATGGGGGTTCCTAAATTGTTTCTCTTGGCTTTCCTAAATGCCTACTGCCAGGTTGGTGTTCTGTGTTTTAACTGTTTAAAAGTGCCGACATGTGAGTGTCCTATTAGCCTCCGTGCCTGTCTCTTTAAGAGCTGTCATTTTCGTAGTGTATAATTAATCTGGGTGGGGGCAAAGTCGTTTCAGGCTCTAGTCCCGCCTGGGCTGCAATACAGCTGCTTCAGTCTACCATAGCGAATTGTGCAGAGGGAGCTTTACAAGGATCTGTGATTATCTGCTTTAATAATAATAATAATATATCATAGTTGTCTAATCTGCCTTCCTTTGCAGCATGGACTTTCTGCTAATCACTACCGTCTTGGTTCTGGACTGCCAGTTTGGACCAATCAGGACCTTTGGGGACCCTAAAATGGAGCCTGTCCCCAGAGGTCTTGGAGTGAATTTCTGTAGGAACTGTAGTTTTTGCCCTTTGGCACCTTAATGGACCTAGAGGAGGAGCTATAGCTGTGACAGACAGATGGATCAACAAACCGAAACTTTTGGATCACTGGGACATCCCAGAGCTGCCTGCAGCAGTGAGTGAATGTGTACTTGGAGTTGAGAGCGTGAACAGTTCGAGCAATTCAAGCAGCTGCTCCTGCATGGTGCACAGGGAAAATTGGCGGGAAGGCTGTGTCTGGCCTGCCTGCTACCATCTTCCCAAGTGAAGAGACCCTGAGTTTGAAATTGGACTTTATCTGACATTGCAGCTTTTGCAATCGGAACCTGAATTGTGACAAAGTGAAATTCGCCTAGTGTGGACTGAAGATTTGCCTCGGTGCTATCGGCCTGTCAGGACTTGAGACAACTGCAGAGTGTACGGTTTGTGCACAGACACGGTCAGTTGCAACCGGACTGTCATCCAAACTGTGGTATTTACCTATCCTTTACTATAACTGTGCTGAATGTGCAGTGTGGGTTGCGATTTGGTTTCCACATTGCTTGAATGTGTTACACTAGCTGGAAGCTGTATCCAGCCCTTTATTGAACTGTATCCGAATTGTTCACCTGGTCTGGGCCTCGCCATCTCAGCCTAGGTTGCCGCTCACGTTGCAGAGTTACATCTGATGAAAGACCCACCGTGGGATTCGGCTCCCTGCTCAACATCAGAAACAGGAACTACCACCACGGTGTGCTGTGTGGGCCCTGCTTCTCCTGGCAAACCAGCACTCCATCCTGAGGTCTCCATTTCGTCCATCCTGGTCTGGGTAGCATGAGTAAACATCAAGGTAGCTCCCTGCAATAAAGCTCAAATCACAGTGTGTCATCTGATTTAATTGATCCTTACAAACTGAGCCCTCCGGCTCTGGAATACATATTGTGGGTTAAAGTGCATGTTGTGGTTTTCCTTCCTAAGGACCCAAACAACAGCTGCAATGCCGGCCTACCCTGGGCAATGCTTCAGGCTAGCCTGCAGACCAACTGGGTACCCAGAGTGTGTGTGACTGTGCTAGAGGGACTCTTAGAGGCATGCATGCTTAGCCTGATTAAACCAGAACCAGAATCAAACACCAGATTACCGCCTCTCCCTTGTTCACGACCCTCAATAAATCAAATCTAAATCTTTTTGCTTTTAAACTGGCTGTGGTGTACCTTTGTGGTGAGGATACTGTGTTGCTATTGCCTTTCTCCATTGCAGGTTTTATTTTACAGGGGGTCTCCAGGGCCAGTACAGCTGGATCCAGCCCTGTGGGGTTAACACTGCATTCGGGTGTAAATGACGATTGTGTATTTGATGATCAGCAGAGACCACTAGAGGGGATAGAGGGGGGTATCAATGTCCCGAAGAGCTGTACCCAGAAGAGCTATGCTACCACTAATCCTATCCTCCCGGTGGAGGCACCCGTTCACAGAACTCAGGCCCCTCACCCTGCACTTAGTCACGCAGGCAGGGGTAGTATCCCTTGGGACAGCACCACCTAGGGGTTACATTATTAACCTCAAGAAGCCACAGCAAAGAATGTATGTACCACTTTGATATTGACTGGATCAGTGATTCTCAAAAAATCTTTCAAAATTCTTTTCGAGACCACATTCTCAACCAGTACAGAATGCAGTGTATTGTATGTCTAGAAAACAGAAGCAGAAGTTTGGGGGTCCTACTCAGCAGTACTCACATCAGAAGCATTCGATCCCTCTTCATTATACTTTGCCAAGTACTTGGTGTGTCAGTACTCAAGCAGTCAAACAGAAACTGAGCTAAATTTTCATTAGCAATGCACATGCCAATTTTTTTTTTTTTTTCACTTAAAGTCATTTCAGTTCCCCCTTACCCAGGGCTTGGTATTCAATGTCTGTACCTTGGAAATGTATGTCCACATGACTAAATATACACAGGCTACTTTAGCATACACAGAGAACAAAAAACCCTCATCTGCAATTAATGAAAGATAGTTAAAACAGTAACAGTATAAAATAGAGAATGATATACAGGGGACAGTGTGTAGCAGGTTTTTCTTTTGTTTACACACCTGTAGAGGGTGATGCCACATAAAACACGAGACCGAAGGTCGAGTGGTATGTAGTGGTATCACATACAAATGGGTGTTGAAAACACACTTTCACTATTGTCCATTCTTTATTTTTTATAATTACTCATAACAGAACTGCTATCGACAGCTAGTAGTGGAGTGGATCAAAAACCAAAGTACATTTGACTGCGGCAGTTGTGTCTCATTATCTCATGCTCAGTGCTGTGTGCAAGAATGAGGCAGTTGTGTGTAACAGAGAATTTTAGGTATTAGTTTCAGGTTGTAAATTGACCCTAAACAAAATTACTAAAAAAAATGTTGCACCAAGCAGTGTTATGTCAAGGTAATGCCACAGTTGCAGAACTTTATGCACCTAATGGCTCTTTTTTAATACTCTATTGTGTGTGTATTATAAACGGTAATGTTAAGTTCTCCTTTCCTGGTCCATCTTGAAAATGAACTTTCCCAACGATGTTCACCTGGTTAAATAAAGATTTTAATTGATTGATCGCTTGATTATGCAGACTATTCCATTAGACAACCCAGGTCTCCTTGACCATCAGAAAAACCTATAAAAATCAACCAATTTCTTCATACCTAGCAGAATGTGATTTTTCTGTCCAGCACTCAAGTATCAAGTTATCTGAAGTGCAGTCAAGTTTATTTTTATGGTGCCCTATGGCTCTGCCTTACAGCAAAAAAAAACCTAAAACTGTCATAAAGAGAGTAAAGCAGTCAGCAGAATTATAATTATAAGCAGTTGCTATCAGCTAATGTAAACAAGTGAGGCTTGAGTTCCTCCTAGCCAGTCCGTGCTAGTAAAAGAATGAAGGCATCATTCAATGGTTGCTAAATACCAAAGTCAACTCACATCACACTCTGAAGTTGTAACCTCACCATTACTGAGAAACACACAGACGAAACCAGCACTGAAACAAGCAAGTAAGGGAGGGCCTGGAGTTAAAACTATGGGGGCTTTCAGGAAGGTCGGAGCTAGCAGGATAGATACTGTACTAAAAAATGATTAAGCCAGTTTCCTGAAGGCAATGCCAGCTAATGACATCAGTATAACTTAAAGGGACAAGACCTAAAAAGAAATGAACCTTGTGAACAAGCTTCACGCAGACTTCAGGAAGTTTTTTACTGCTGGACCAACAGTAGATGACGTACTTCTACTGAAATACTACAGGACATGAAAAAAAAAAAAAACAATGCTCTAATGCGCAACAATGCTGGGTTAGGGCTAGAGGAGAACAGTCACTTCTTACACTCCTCAGTCTCTCTTCAGTGTTTGACACTGTGCACCATAGGTTGTTGGATCGCCTAAGGTAGTGCTGTGGACTAACTGGTTCTGTCATCTGCTAAAATCGAGTCCTACCTGTGTGTCCTGACATGTACACCTCGCTGCAGAGTGGTGTGAGTTCAACCTTGACTAGTGCCCCTTCTTCTCTATTTTTTCTATGAGAAGTGGTTGAGGCCAAACAGTCCCTGCAGCCCCACGCCAAGCATGAGCGGGGTCATGTCTGTTTCTTTTTGCCACTGAGAGGACTGTCCTTCCTGCCACGTGCTAGACTGACCGGCGTGAGAACACTCGCACAGAGAGGAGTGGTATTCCAATGCAACCTTGTTACTAAAGCAACTAGCACTTTTGGGCTCCCCATCTGCAGTGTTGTCTACCAATGTCAAAAGGTAGGGCTGTTAGGAAAGTTCCGGCACCATCCAGCTCAGACCCATAAGGGAGACTCTATGGAGGCGACTGGTTCTTCTAAGATCTGAAGTTCCAAGCCTTTTGTCTCTGCTTCTTATCATACTAGACCTCACAGCTTGTAGAAGCGTGCCAGACAAGTTTCAGGTGTAAGTTTCTATCATGGAGCATTTGAGCTACAGTTGCTGCCCTTACTGCTTTTTCAGGATCAGTGGTATAGGTAGGAAAATAACATTTTTTAAACCCAGAAACCTTTGATGCTACTTTAACCCCCACCCCCCATTGTAGACACACCCATATTTGTTACTCAAATCCCTTACACATCACATATTGCATGTTAGGAACTACATTATGGGAGGACAAAAAAAAATCAGTAATACTTAATTTTATGCATTTAACATGATACTGCATTCAAAAAGAGAACAATCATATTATAATACCAGTACGGATGGATATCAGAAAGTAGGAGTAACCACAATCGATGGTCCGGACCCAAAATGCACCCCGCCCCTCTAATCAGCTTGTAAGCTTACTTGGCATATGTGTTCCTATACCTGTGATTAGAATTTCCTACTTAATAATTTCAAGCAATCTCCTTGCGTCCTGCCTCTCTCTCCACAAAGAACTCCTCCTCTCCCCCCTGCTGTCCTGAACTATGATCTATGAAACAGACTGACTGGGTCTATTTTTAGAGGAACTGCACAAACTATATGCAGTCACATTAACATAAGAGAAATAAAAATAGGAAAATGTAAAACAAACAAATTACGATCACTACAGTCACAGAAATAAACATTTGTTTACTATAACACAGAAACACCAAATTTGTCGGCAGAAAAAGACCGCTTGGCCCACCATTCTAATTATACAGCAAAATGACTTTCTGCCAGGTAAACATGTCTATTCGCATCAGCGAAGGAGCAGATATAATCACAACATTGTCCCATAACGGGGAAGTTCGATCTTAACCACCTTCTGGGTTGTTTTCCTTTGCCCAAGGTAGTCTCTACTTTCTCAATATGTATTTTTTTTTTATTTCATTCAAAACATACTTTAGTTCAAACAAAACTGTTTCCTTGACAATTCTGCCTTTTAAGGAAATGTTTGGGTTTCTAACTCAAAATAGCACAAGAATTACATACAGACTCATATTCAACAATAGCGAAGATATATCTTAACTAATATAAGAAATATAATCTCAATATAAAAAAAAAAAAGCGATGGTAGGACAAATCAGGACACTACATAAACTCATTCCCATCTGCACAATCCACCATTAATCTCCGATATCTTTCATATGGAACAATACATCACTTATTTTATTCCCTCCAGAAAAAAAAATAAAAGGATGGTGACATTTGCTGAGCAACTTAAGACACCCATACTACTGTATTCACCCAGTCTCTTTTTTTAGATTTACCACCCCATTTTATTTTGTTTGAATTTTGATTCATTATCTATTTATGCAGGATAGCTAAGCCATGATGCAACGTCTCATGTAGAATGTGGCACTGCTGCTTGAAAATGTTCCAGCTTAGAGGGCTCAGACACAGGGAGCTCAGCTGAACTGACTATGGTAACATGCTGAGCCAATGGCAGTGATGTGTTTAAAGTAAGATCCCCAGGCTCACAATTCAAAGCTTTAACCCAGCCGGCCCAGCGGCACAAAGGTTGAGGCATCTAGCCTTACCTCATGTCACGCTGGCGACCCAGGTTTAGGAACGACTTCGGGTCATCAGGGAGCTGGCCAGGGGAGAGGAAGATAGGAGCAGGACTGAGCTGCCTATGGCAGCTCTCCTCTCCTCGGGTGGACGCTGTCCCTCCCATAGTCCTGTCACCACCAATTGCAGGTCCAGTGGTGGCGCAGGAGGAGAGGGCCGATAGTAGGGTGGGGTGCTCCGCAGTGCCAGGCGTGCACGAGCCTCCACATGCGCACATCAGCGCCCCGGACGCGTATGGGACGGGATGGGGGAAAAAGCCTGTAAAAAAATGTAAATAAAAAAAAAAAAAAGCTCTAACCCTGGATCACACGCCTCCCCTAAAATTAAGGTAAAACACATAACTGTTAAAGTTCCATATGTATGCTGGAAAAAGGAGGTGGGGAAGGAATCTTTTTTTTTTTTTTGAGCTGTCATTTAGATCTGCGAAAAGTGGTAGCAAAGCTGCTCCTCTCCCTGACCCAACAGTGCAAAGAAAACCCAGAGGAAACCTGATGAGGTAGGAATGATTGGTCACAGCAAGGGTTGCTGCCAGCAGGGGTGTGTGTGGGTGTAAAATATATAGTGCACACACACGTGCACGCCTTGTCGTGTGAAAGAGAATAGCCAGCTCTGTGGTGCTGAGCAAAGGGTGGGATGCTCTGGCAAGCTAACAACCTGGGATCATGCCCTAAACCCAGGAGACCAGTCCGGAGGGTGACAGAGCATCTGTGAGGTTGCTCACCTCCCAGGAATGGGGCAGCATTGTCTCACTTGAAGAGCAGCTCTTGTTGGTGGCTTCATATCTTGACCGGCTTTTAGGCAGCATCTGGCACTGCCCCCAAGATGCTGGCATAGAGCACGCTACAATGGGAGGAGGGAGAGGGGGGGGCTACCAGAACAAGGGGAAACTTGGTTGTCGTGTGAGTTTTGGCCCCCCTCAGTCTCTCCCATGCCACTAGGGCTCTTTGCATATTGGCTCCGCCCCCCCCTCAGGCCTTCTTCCTCAAACATACGAAAAAATCCGAGGTCTATCTTTTCTCTCTCTCTAAATACTCCATCCGCTGTTCCGATTCTCATACCTTTTCTGCCCCTGCTAGGCACATCACATCTGGGCAATCAGCTTTCTCCTTTCAATTCCCTACTGTTTGGAACAAACTCCCAATCTCACTCCACCTCTCTTATCAGTGTTTTAAATCCTAAAACACACAAAATGGAAATACATCCTTGCTACTAAACTGCCTTGCCTCCCCCTGCTCCTGCCCCTAGTCCCTCCTCTGACTTACCAGTCAATACTGGCCTGCCTTTGCTGGCTGTCTCACTTACAGGACTTTTGGTCTACTTGACTGGGTACTTAATTGTTTTTTATTTTGGTTTATCTTATCTGACCTGCGCCTTATGAACAGCCTTAATTTTAAAGCAACTCATGGTCTCTGTAGGGAATATAGGCACTAGTGCCATGTAAAGTATTTTGTACTGTATACTTTGTATAGTACCAACAAATGAACCTGCAACTCTCTCATTAATCTTGCAATAATTGTACCTTGTTACCTGTCTGTTCTTAAATTGTACCTCTTTAGCCTGCTCCGCTCCCGAGGTCGCACCTGGGAATGAACTCTAGCTCAGTGTGCCTTTGCCAATTCCCAATTTTCAAATTAAATCGATGCAATTTTCTCCCCCTGGTGAATGCAGAGTACCAGGGATGAGCTCCTCCCAGAAAGGATAAACCGGACCTAGGGAGGACCAATCTGGAAAGCTTGGATGTGCCAGCATGTGGGAGTGTAGCAGGCAACAGGGGATGATTGGGACCACAAATAAGTAGTGCAATGAAGGCCCAAAGAAGCAAGCAAAAAAACATGTTAATCAGAGAATAATAAAACGTGACGGCAGATAAAAACCAAGGGTCCATCCGGTCTTCCTATTTTTTGTACTACCTGTAACCTGGGCCTGCTGTCCATTAGAGTCCATGCTGATGAGATCTTTCAGCCCATTCCATCGGTGCTTGAACCCACCTCACAATCTCTGCCCCCACCACATCTGCCGGCAGGCTGTTCCAAGGCTCAGCCACCTGTTCCGTACAGAAATATTTCCTCACATTTCTCCTGAATCTTCCCCCTATCAGCTTCCCAAATAATAAATTATTCTGTGCACTTGATTCTGAAAATTACTCAGGATTTTTTTATTTGTATCTTACTTTACTAGGGACAATAAAACTCATGGAGATATACAAAGAATGGGCACTCAGGATTAAAACACCAAGCACTAAACACAATCGAATAAACCAAAGCCATAAACTCTTAGAAGCAACTGCGAATACTGAGATAAAAAAAAAAAAAAAAATGTAATTTGACAAGAGTGTGTGTCAAACACTGGGAACCCGGTTTCATGTATATGCTGCCAGTTAGGGGAACACTATTGTTACAGCCCAAAGGCGCTAAAGAACGCTGTCCTGGGCCACGATGAAACCTACGAACCTCCTAGCACCACAGATTTCCTGGTGGTTGGGGTAATGAGAGGCAGGCAGAAGAGGGCCCAGCAAAATGGCTTAGAGGATTGCTTGGCACAAATTCAGAATTTTTCAAGACAAGCAGTACCTACAAAAAATGCAAATGAATGCAGACAGAAGCATAGCAAGGGAGTTTGGACTCTCGAGTAATGAATACAATGAGGTACATTTCAACTTACAATGAATACAAAATACAACTGCAGATTAGCCAGTTTCCAGCTCCCTAAAAAGCACAGGTCTAATTCAAGCTGATCTTTCATGACTGCTCATCGATGATTCATGCATGCTTTCAAATGGATCCATAGGTCCAGACTCTTCTGTTACAATACCACAGTACCACTTCACAGCAACATCACAAATGTTCTTCATAAAGATCTCTGTTTAACTTATTCCCAGGCTAAAGACAAGGTTCTGACTCCTAAGTAGCAGGTTGCAGCCATCAAGGATTTATCCTCGGTAACAACAAAATTAATAAACAACACTTTAGATGCCGATGGGGATAATAATAGATAAGAAAAACAGGTCTTCAATGCTTTACTACTTGAATGGCATAACAATGCTAGGCTTTACTTTTCTGGATTTAGTAAGGTTATTTTATTCCTCAGGGTGAAAAGTGCCCTATCCTAGTAAATTACATCCCTTCCATATACTGTGGTTAGTTGGGCTATTAACTTAGTCCCCGTAGAACTAACAGATCAATTTAGTGAATACAATAATTGCATGCAGGAGCACAAAATTATGGGCATTGCGTTAAAAGGTTTAGGGTTAAAATTCTATCCTCTCCATCCTTCACAAAAGCTCCACACAGATGATCAGACCTGATCATAAGCTGTTCCTCTGACTGTTGCTAGTTTATTTATAGCCTCTTTGGGCACAATTCAGAAACACCTTTTGGAGCTGCTAACATACCAACTTTACTACAAATAAAAAGTATTTAAATTGCTATTCTGCAAGAGATTGTGATTATTCATTATGTTTTGGCTACATAAGGAGAACTACTAACCCCAAATTGTGATCAAACATAAGATATATCTTAAAGCTGCCCTTTGATCATAGTAACAAATAAAGAATATTAGAACTGCCCTTTGATCATGGTAAAAGATAAGGAACCTCAGCGCAATAGCACTGAAGTAAGGTTACCCTGGGAAGGCATTTGAAATAAAGCCAAGTTTCAAAGAAATACAAAATTACACATACCCCAATAATGCAACACATCATGAGAAGTGCATGCAAATCATCGTGAAAAATTTCGAACTGGTTCAGTTACAAGCAGGATTGTATGGCACCGAATGTCCTCTCACAGTATCTGGAAAGGCCAAAAACGGAAGATGCAGACATGTGTCTCATCCTGCAGGACTCACCAGTGTGGCCCAGATCTGCTATGGCCCACACCCCCAGCAAGACCATCATAGTGCTGGTCCCCCTTCCTCAGGGCTGAGATACAGACGAGGCACCACCCTGACGAGTCCAGAGAAAGATGAAAAACTTGTCTGTGTATTGTTTTCAGCCTCTGCACAATCTGTGAGAAGCCACTGGCATCATACATTCCTGCATAAATTGGAACAAGTCCGACATAAGGTTTACTGCTGTGATGTGGGCGACCCGGGTTTGGGAATGGACTCAGAACGCCTGAGGGCCAGCCGGGGTTGGGGTGAATCGAGTGGCCATAGCATGCTCTTCACTTCTGAGGGGGTTTGGGTGACTCCAGTCCAGTGCTCCCGGGTGACCACGGGATGCGCCACAACCAGAGCACCTGTGAGCATCGCCCCTTGGGGGTTTGTCGGATGCATGATGTGGTTGCGCCACAGTGCCCATCATGACACGCCCCTATGACAAACAGAAGAAAAAAGCCTCTGGCATGCCAATGAAACCTCCCTCCCGTTGCAGATCCAGTGGCTCCCCCCCCCAATGCATCCGTGATCATTGGGGCTACAGGGGGCTCTGGTGACTCCATCCCGGGGGGCCATATAATTGGGGGAAGAGCCCCCAGTCTGGTGGCAGTGGTAGGGCAGCTGAAGTTGAAGCCGCCAGAAGATAAAGCATATCAAGTGAAGAAAAGAAAAAAAAAGTCCAACATTGTTCATGATGATTTGCTGTACTTCCCATGATGCATTGCTCTATTGGGGTATATGTAATTCTGTATTTCTTTGAAACTTACTTTTATTGCCAATGCCCTTCCAGGGTAACCCTTGCTTTAGTGCTTTTGTGGAGGTTCTTTGTCTTTCATTATAATCAAAGGGCAGTTCTAAGATTCTTTGTCTTTTACCATGACCAAAGTTCTAAGATGTATCTGAAGTTTGAGCACAATTCAGGATTAGTGATTCTCACTGTATTGCCAAAAATGTAACAGATAATCAGAAGCTAGAACTCGTATACAATTAGGTCACCATGGCCAAAATTTTGAAACCTTCAAAAAGAAGTTCTAATATATACCCAATACCACAACTGGATATGTGGTTCTTACGATAGAGCCCAAACTGTACCAGTCAGTCAAGTTGGAATCACACATAATTAAAGCATGGCTGAACCTAAAAGGGGAATAGTCAGTACTATAAGCTCTACATCCAAGTGTGGGACTGGTCCCAATCTGTGTGCAAAATTTGTGTGTTTTTTTTTTGGTTTTTTTTTAACTTACTGTTAACTGTTGTATCACACCAATTTTGCTTACTTCCAGGCTGACATTTTCTGTAACTACAAATCCCAGCATCCCCTGCAGCTGACATCAGAGCAGAACTGCCGCAGTGAAAGATTCAATAGCCTGCAGTGCATGTTAGAGGTCATATAAAGCTCTGACCTTTTGTTTGCTGGTCCCGCTGCCCTCCTGGGGCCAAGTACAATATCCTCTGTGACTCAGTACAATATCCTCTGTGACTCGGTACAATATCTTCTGGGACTACGCTTAGCCCCTGGAGAACAGCAGGACCAGCAAACCTCTGATCAGAGCATATAAAAGTGCTAACATGCATGGCAGGCTACTGAATATCCCACTGCTGCAGTCTTGCTCTGACAAGATGATGCCAAAAATATAAACCAAACCTATGTAGGCACAGAGGCCTTCACTATATACCTGTTATCGGGGGGGGGGGTTCTCAGTGGATTTAGCATGTGCAGTGTACAACATGGGGAGGGGAAGGGGGCTCTTTGACATTACCACAATACCATAATACAGTATAATCACATTCATCTTAATTGACAGGTGACATCACATGAGGGCAATCAACTTTCTCTACCACTTTATACTGCTTCCCATCCTGCCTTTCTCCTACCCCCTCCTAGCAAACATCACAAGGAAAGTGGGTCTTTGATGTAGGAGACCAGAATTTTAAGAACATCTTAGCAGCACTCCCTCCTGAGCCAATATTCTTCTTCCTCACCACTCCAACCCCCCTGAGCCAATATTCTGCTTCCTCGCCACTCCAACCCCCCCAAGGTGCTCCACTGGGATGGGTTTATTATAATTTGCCTGCTGCTAAATGTACCTGCCATAGGGTATTTAACATACAGGAATTTCAAGCCCTGCAGTAGTATAGATTACACAGGGATTGATGAAGTCAGTCTGTGGTGATCAATTTCTTTAGCAACTTACTTCTTAATCAGAAAGTAATAAACAGCCTGTGTACAAATATGTTATCTGGCAAACTTAGGAATTAAATAGCAACTTCTGTTATCCCACCAACAATTTCCATTAAGGACTGTGAAAACTCAATTATAAATATTTATGAGTCAAACTATTTATACATTTGTTCAATTAAAAAATGCTAATCAACGCCAAAAAAATACACAGATACACAGAAGGTGACAGCAGATAGAGACTGTATGGCCCACCTAGTCTGCCTCTTTTCCCTACCTAATGCATTACTACAGACCCTAGTTGATCTGTGGCTTACTGCAGACCTAATTGATCTGCAGCTTACCCACTCTTCCCTATTTCCAGAGTACTCATATGTCTATCCCATGCATTATTGAATTCCCCTACTGTTTTTGTCCCCACCACCTCCACGGGGAGGCTGTTCCAAGCATCCACTACTCTTTCTGTGAAAACGTACTTCCTCAAGTTGCCCCGAGCCTACCCCCCCAGCCTCATATCATGCCCCCTTGTTCTTGTACACCTTCTTTCCTGAAAGATGCTACCCTCCTGTACCTTGTTTATCCCCCTGATGTACTTGAAGGTCTCTATCATATCCCCTCTCTCTCTCTCTCCTCTCCTCCAGGGAATACATATTGAGGTCCTCTAGTCTTTCCTCATATGACTTTTGATGCAGTCCTTGCACCATTTTTGTTGCTCTTCTCTGGGCTGCCTCTATTTTGTCTATCTCCTTGTGGAGATGCGGTCTCCAGAACTAGGCACAGTTCTGTTAATGGGGTTATCAAAATCCTGTGCACTGGGCAATCTGTGAAGTAAGCAATAAGACACAAAAGGATGTGGGTTACTATTCCTGAATCACAAGCCCAGATGCGTTGTGAGGCACAAGGTACTTGAAAATTAACCCACCCCCTGTCATCTCTTATTGCACTTATAAAATGGGTGTACTCTTAAAAACAGTAAGTTTAGCAGTATGGCAACTATTCCTGAGCCACACTGCTCTGGGACCCTCTTCACCAATCCAAAATTATGATTCTCCTTAGCCATTTTATAATGTTGGTTAAAGTGCTATAAATTAAAGGAGCTCACTGGTCTACATAGGACTAACAAAAGCCAAGGCCTTTTCTCCAACCCACACAATCACTTTCAATAACTCTCTGAACATTAAGCTAAGCCCTTTCTTTATCTGCTGCTTGGTTCATTTCCCATTTCCCATTCTCTGAAGTCTATGGCACAACAGAAAACTCAGTAGGAAGTTATTCAGTCAGTAGTGAATGCATGACACTCCCTTGCACCCAAGTCAATACTTCACTCCATGTATTGCTGCAGGAGCCCAAGGCTATACCTTTTTAAGACCTCACCTGCAGCACCAATCAGCACTTGGGCTCTTTAGCTTCCTATCTATTCCAACTTCATTTTAGGAGTGATCATGTTACCTTAAAAGTACTGCAGCTACAAAAAGCATGTTTGCTGAATTCTTTCAGTATTGTAGTGCTGTATGAGGGACCTGTGATTGATATGGGTCTGTTCATGCAGGCAAACCAAAAATACAACTGTTGCTTTGCTTGGATGTATTCTGTGGTTTCAAGACAATCGGAGTTTTGACCTCCTCGGAGAAAGCAAATATTCCATCAATTCATAATGTCAACCACTAACTATAAACACAAACAACGCTGTGCTGAACATGAAAGAGCTGTTGGATAAATATCTTAAGAGAAATCCAGTACATTTTCACGCAACAGCATGCATCTATAACTAATCAGCACAATGTTCAGATCAAGAATCGCAATCAGCCTTGGAATTAAAAAGCTAAATAGTTCAGAAATAGCAAGACTCAGAGGAACAAGATGTGCCAAAATGTAGACGTGCAACCAAAAAAAAAAAGGGGGGGGGCTTCATGGCCATATTTACAACAGGGATATGCCAGTTAGGGTTCCTGAAACATCAAAAGTAGGAATTTATTTTTGAAACCTAATTCCCTCGCGACCATTCACCACCCATGTGAACTCTACTGAACTGAATGTTAAAGCACAACAGAGGTCCCAGTCCTGAAGGGCCCTGTACAAACCAAGTTAATATCCTTAGTATTTGAAAATGTACTGTGGTACTTTGCTTCATTCAGGGTCCTTTGGGTCCTGCAAAAAGCAGAATCAGACTTCTAACTTGCTTCATGCAGGGCCCAAAGAGCTCTGCATGAAGCAGGAGGTGCATCCCAATCTCTTTTCAATAGTATTCTTGGAACCTGTTCAAAGCAGAAGATGCACAGGGCCCTTTGTAAATGGAACTGGACTACTAACCCCCCAAAAATACATATTTTGAGGCGCATTAATATAATGACATCTGTGACTATGAGGTGGGATGCCAATATGCCCCTCCTAAAAATCTGGGGTTATGGCTATATGTTTTTTTCTAAAGTCATTTTCGTGACTCAAAGCCCATGCTATTGAAAAAAAGCCTTATCACTATTCTATGCAAAGAATATTCTGCCTATGCCAGTCAACAGCATTTTTAAATATTAGGAAACCACCTATCAACGGAACCTCTCTGGCTCAAACTCTTACAAACCTGAAAGTTTTAGGTTTCAACTGTCAGCCATTTTTTTGTTTTAGGGTGATCAAACAGGGTCTTAATTTGATAAGTTTTATGTATTTTCAACCTTCTAGAACTCTTACGCTGCTGAACCAATCATTACCAAAATCTCAGAATTTAGAGATCATGGATCCCAACATAGGCATACCAAATGTCAGGCAATTCTGTCAAACAGTAGCCATGTTATTCAAATACAAATGTAACCCCTAGGTGGCGCTATCGCAAGGGCTACTACCCCTGCCTGCTTGGCTAGTAGCAGGTTAAGGGGCCTGGGTAATGGAACAGATGCCTCCACCCGGAGGTCAGGGTTGTTAGTGGTCAAGCTAACCTGGATACAGTCCTCCGGGACACTGTAACCCCCCTCTTTCCCTTCTAGTGGCCTGAACAATATACAATACTTTCACAATGACCCTTATTCACCAGGCAATTACCCACACTGTTTGCACTTACCACCAAGGCTGGTTCCTCTAGCTCGACCCTGGGGACCCACTGTAAAACAAGGTTAAGCACAGCAAATAGCAACAGTACAATACTTTTGGCACAGACTGGAACCACAGTCAGGTTAAATGCAAACAAAGTTAAATCTGATTTATTCAGGGGACTTGAACAAGGGAGGGGCATAATCAGGTTGATTTGCTTAAAAGCTATATCAATCAGACAGTTATGCATGCAGTTCAGAGTCCCTACACAGTCACACACTCTGGGTACCCAGGTAGGAAAATAATGGGCTAGCCAGGAGCGTTGCAGCTGGTTTGGGCCCTCTGATGGAAGAAAGCAACATGCACAACACACACTATTTGTAATCCGGAGCTGGAGAGCTTAGTTCATGAAAGAAAAGTCAACAAGACAATCAGATGACAACACTTTTAGATTTAGCTGCTGTTGCAGGGGAGCTACCCTGATGTTTACTCACGATACCAAATACTGGACATAGGCAGGACGAAATCAAGACTGCAGGCTGTTGAGCTGGAGTGCCTGGAGAAGCAGGGCCCACACGAATCACAGAGGCATTGTTCCTTTTCAAGGTGTTGAGCAGGGGGGCTGATCCCCAGGCTGGTCTCTCGTCAATGACTTTCTCTGCATAGCAGGTATGCTGGCTGGGGCAGTGTAGCAGGGCCCAGGCAAACGGAAATGGATATAGGTTCAGTCCGTGGAGCTGGATACAGCCTCCAGCAAGCAAAACACAGTTCAGACACACAGTGGGGAACCAAATCATGACCCACTATAAGCAAACAGCACAGTCACATGTAAGGAAATTCCACTGTACCAGGCAAATGGCTCTCCGGTCACAATTACTGAGTCTCTGCACAATCCGGGAGTTCAGAGATAGCTGGAAGTCCTGACAGGCCGATCACATTCAGCAAATCTTCAGTCTTCTTCAGGTTAAAGCCTGGTCACAATTCAGTGGCTTAATTTGCTCTCCAAATTCAGATTCAGTCTGAAAAAAAAAAGCACAAGTTCCCTCTCAGGGACAGCAGGCAGGCATGCAGGCCAAACTCAGGCCTTTCCACAGTTCTCCCACGTGAATCCACTATGGATTGCTGCTCAAACTATCTCGAGCTATTTCTTCTTCACTTCCCAACTCAGATCTAACTGAAACTGCAAGCAATATGGGACTTTCCCCAAGATCCAAAAGGTTCGGTTGGCTGAGCTGTCTGTCAGTCACAACGAGGGCTCCCCCCTCCAGGTTATTTTAGGCACCAAAAGCCCAAAACTACAATTGCTACAAGTTTTGGCTCCACCAAGCCCCTGTAGGCAGGCTCCATTTAGAGTCTCAAATGTACTGATTGGCCCATTCTGACAGTCCAGGACCAAGATGATGGAAACAAACAGAATTGTCCATGCTGCAAAGAAGGCAGGTTAGAACAAACTGCAATATTATTACTACTCTAACAAATGATCAGCAAACAAGTACATCTTCTGACAGAACTCCCTCTCAGATTAATTATGACTGCAAGCCAGGCAGCTCTTAAAGAAACAGTACACAGAGGCTATACAGGTACTCTCTGGTGATACATTTAAACTGCTAAAACGCAGGACACCAGCCTTGCAGTGAGCATTTAAGCAAACTCAAGAAAGACTTTTAGGGAACCCCCATTTGTAGTGGGGTTACACAAAACATGGTTTTTAACTAAGAAATGCATTTGTGACCCTAACTATAGCGCCTTGGTTATGAGAAAGGTGCTTTTTCTAAATAGACTGATTTGATTTCTAGGTTTACTACCATGTATGTATAATATATAGAATAATGCATGGGGTGGTGTGTTTGACGAGAATTTTACACATACCCCAGGTGTTGCATCCTACATAAACCTGAGAGTAAAGCGTGAGGGATTTATTTAAGCATCCAATACAGAGGGTGTGTGTGTAAAATTCGAGTTGTACACACCACCCCATGTTTTACTTTATATAATTGCTGGGGAAGAGTCTTTTCACCACAACAATTATATAAAAGTACATCGCTGTTCAGCCATGGTTGGGTTGATGCGTGGTCCGTGCCCCGGTCCGTGGTCGAGCGGATGCGTTGGTTTAAACTGTTACATTTTTTTTAGTGATCCCCCCAGTAAAAAAAATATATATATATATCTATGGGATACATGATGGGTAGGAGTGTGATATGGCAAGACATTCTCACTCCTGCAGAGTGAGCTATGGATACTCACGAGTGCCGAATATAGTGAACAAAGATTTTAAAAGATTGTTGTCCTAGGACTTACTGATTGCGGAGTCAGAGTACAAGAAGTGGGGAAGTGCAGTCACAGTCCTTGGGTTTACTCAACAATGGGAAGACTGCGGCCGGCACATGCACTGAGCAAGGGAAAGCCTGCACATGTTCGCCGTTATAACCCGCAGGTTACAACGGCCAATTATAATTGGACTTCCCTATGGGAGAAAATGCTCACCAGTTATTATATCTATCTCTCTCTCTATATATATCTCTCTATCTGTACATACATAAACACATGACAAATCAGGAATATAGTAGCAGTAATATCCTGATGTGTGTGTAAACATCCCACCCAAGTCCTCAGGCTGAGGGATTTCAACCACAAGGAGGGATATCACCATAAAGTATAATCCCTTGTCTGGAATTTTCCACTTATAAAATGTTTTTTTAAGGACGCATGAATTATGAGTGTTTTTTTGGCAATTTCTGGGATTGCAAAGGTTTTGCATGGTACTGTCACTTTAAAAGCCCTTTCAGCCAGGCAGAGAGAGAGAGAGCTTACTTCACATCAGAATTCTGTCTTTGAATATAGCTTTTGGTCAAGTACAGAGGAAGTTGCTTGCTATGTGACTGCATCTTAACTGTTTTAACAGCTTTATTTTTGTAATTTTCACTTATTTGCAATGTTTTCTGTTTGTGTTGGGGTAGGGTCTGTGTGCTGATGTACCTTTTGAGAAGTCTTAGAGAGAGTACAAGAACGATAATAAGAAAGTATTGTTTGTACGTGTTTGGTTGTCCATTAGGCATTTCTGTTCAGTTTACCTTTTTTTTTTTTTTTTAACTGTGTGTTCTGTTGTTTCTGTGAATGGGGAGTTTTTTTTTATTATTATTTTAGTTAAGTTTTTAATTTTAGGTTGTTCTGGCTTCATTTTAATGGTTGAAGTTCATTCCAATGACGAGTTAAATTTTCTAGTTTTTGCTGGAATTACTCCGTATTTTCTTTGTCTGCTATGTAGGGGCAGGCCTCATGGGAGTGTTACGTGGCTGTTCCATTTACATAGGGACCTTTTTGACCAAGAATGGTTGAATGGTGAGATTTCTGGCCAGCAATGGTTATACTAACTTCAGCAGAGTGTTATTTACAGGGTAAGGCAGCCCAATGTGACCAGCACTCAACCAATTAGAAGGCAGAACTGGCTGGATTCCATATTTATTTTATACACCACCAGCAGAGATAAAAAGGAATAACTTTCTTTTATTGTTCCTAGCTCTCTCATCTACCATTTTCTGTTCTAACTAAGGGCATGTGTTACATCTGCCAGCAAAACGTCAGCAAAGGGTTAAGCTCTTTCAGGAAGGGATTTGCTTCAGTGCTGAACTCTGCTGAGCTGAGGAGCTGTGGAGTAGCTGATCAGCAGGGAATTTGTATGTCCGACTGTATTATAAATTCAGTACGCTGAATAATCCAAGAGTTTTTACACTCCTTTAGCTGAAACCTTCTTAATGTGCAATTGTGCTGTACCCAGAGCTCTTTTTGCTTTATTATTTATTATAATCATTATTACATAATTATACTACCGCATGCTTGATGGTTGGAGTACCTGCAGTGTCCGGAGAGCCCCAGATTCCCCTGGATCCTCTGGAGAGACGCGGAATTGATAAGTTGCCCGACATGCCTAAGCAGCCTGAGCACAAGTCTGGTAGGTTTGGAATTGGAGTGGGGAGGGGGGCGGTTGGGACATGAGAGTCGGAATGTTAACACAGAGACGACAAATCTTTAGAAGGCTTGTGGAAGAACATGAGGAAGACAGGACACCGGATAAAATACAAGGTCCCCAGCAGATCAGAAAAGGCCAAAAGGCCAGAAATAATAAAAGAACTTTATAATTGCAGTGGGTAAATTCTAGGGCAGTGTGAATACCTTTTTCTGAATATTCGGCCGAATATTCGTTACTCGGGGCCAAATATTCAGTATTCGTTATTCGATTGGCAGGGAAGGGGTATTTAAAAATAAAAGAGCACCCCCTGGCCTGCATTACCACCCTGAAATTGGTGTTCCTCTGACTGTATAACTCCTGTACAACCAATTGTAATCGGTCTAAAAATGGCCCACTTTGGCTTGCTGTAATCATGTGGTGTTTACTGTTTTATATGCCTACATTTTCCTCAAAACTATTGTATTACTTTGCCTTCTGTGTTCTAATGTAACTATTGTCCAATTATGACTTGATGTGTAACTTTTCCGTGTATTTGATGTAATCTGTTGTCCAAACTATCTTGACGTGGAGCCTTTGCAAATGAGTCTGACTCAAAGGTTATATTCCGATTCCGAATCATTAAAGTAAAATAAAAAATAAAATAAATAAATCGTACGAGTCATATTGTCTCCCTTCTGGCAAATTAAAAAGAACAAGTAGAGCTGAGCAGAATACTCTGATGCTGAAGCATGTAGCACTTTATTTCCAAGCCTTTTTTATAAGCTTGGCTGATCAAAATAGGAATGTGCTCTCTTTGTGACAAGGTTGGGCAGAGAGTTAAAAGCAAGGATCTATATTTCTTTTCTCTCTTATTCTGTCACTTGTCTATCTCTTGTCTGTCTGATTGTGCAACTGAATTTTCCTTGTGGAAACTCTGAACTGGCTGCTCTGATGGTCCAACAATTTCCCACTTATCTCTTTTCCTCTACTTGCTGTTTCTGTTCTTTCTCTCCTTGCTTCTCTGCAGTCAAGACCTGTATGTGAATCTTTATGTGAAACTAAGATCCCTCGGTCTGCAAATGTATGTAGTTATATTGTTGAAATGAATTGCTGAAAGCCGTTTGGGGTTTGTTAGACAAGGAAGAAAGCCGGAACACAAGGGGCTGACCTTGAGGAACCTTTTGACTTTCTACAAGTTTGTCTGCAGAGCTGTCAGCAGGCAAACAAGATCTGTCCAGAAAGTCTTAATTGGCTGCACCTATTGAGAAGACTGGATGCACTGGTCACAGGAAAGAAACTGACAAAGTATGTTTCATTGTGTGAATACAGGAAATATAGCTTAATGAGAACAGGATGCAAAATGTTACTGCCAGGTGAAACCATCTTATACAAAAAAAAAACAAAAACAGCTGGAAATTTAGAGATGCTCTCAGATTAAGGATTTTATTTTGTTTGAACTGCCTGTATAAAAGCTATCCTGCACAATTTTCATTTAAATTTATTTTATTATTAATGATAATATAACGCTGCATGCAAATTTTTTATTTATCTACTTTTCTATTACTTGTCCCTTGGCCTCAGCCCCCGGGGGTACCTATTTATTTATTTGAATTTTGCTGACTGGGACCGCTACCTTTCCCTGGTATTCAGCTGGATCCCGGAGTCATGTTGCGTGACGCCAGGGAGTTCTCTTGGTTTTCCTCCCCCTTTTTTTCTTGCGCAGTCCCAACCCCTAGAGGGCGCCAGTGTAAAAGACATTCATCCAGGCTGGCGCACGTTGCAGTCAAGTGCTGACAGTGCCCTCCCAGACTCATGAGAGCCATGTTCCCCGTGCCGCCAGGCTTCCACCGGTGTTAGGACTGCAGGCACTAGCACTGCCTGGAGTGTCCCTCCCCCGGAGAGCATCCATTGGGATGCTCAATCCTCCTCCTCCCCCACAATGACCCAGGCCAGTTTCTGAGCCCAGGCTGCTGGCGTAGCGCAAGATGTGGTGTCCGGCGCCTCAATCCTCTGCGCTACGGGCTGGCACTACATGAGAATTTTGTGGCTTCTCCTGGTTTGTCTATACTTCCCAACTTTGTCTATGCTACCCAACTTATGCCTCCACAACATTAAGTAAGTAATCTTTTTGATTGTCACTTAAGATTTATTCAATGTGAATCAATTGTAATGAAACAATCAATTTATTTCATTTTTGCTATATGTGGTATCAATTTTTTTCTGTTTGATTTATTATCCGATGTTCTTTGCGGAATTAGCTCATATCAATGCTTCTGGACTGTGATATTAAGTTGCTCAGCTTCTATTACTCATTACAATAATATATAATGCCCTTGGTACTTTCAGTTGTTTTACCAGGAGTAACACGCTAAGTTGAAAGCTTGTTTGCAGGTGCAACCTAGGAGCACAGGGAAGTTAAGTGACTTCCTCAAGGTCACACAGTATGCAAGTGGGGGCTGTGGGATTCAAACCCAGGTCTCCAGATTTGCAGCTCAGAGCCTCAAACCACTGCGCTGTACTGCCTCCCTTTTGCCTGCCACTTTATATAGGTGGACTATCTTGGACACTGAAAGAACTGGAGAGTGTGGTAAAATCTTTGCTTATCTTACTCTGATTACTGTGTTCTACTCCTGTCAGTGCTTTGGGGAGGTGAATGGTTTAGCACATATAAGAGACTGGGTGAAAGTCATTATATAGTGGGTTAACAGTGCACCAGCAGTTTATGGCCATCAAGGAAGTGGAAAGGTTGGATTGGGTGACTGTGACAGAATCAGGGTTCACAGAAAACCACGGTTGGAACCCAGCCATACCAGGATACAACCTGTTCAGGAAGGGCAGAAAAGTTACAAAAAAAAAAAAAAAAAGTGGTGGTAGGGTTGCCATTTACATTCGAGACGAAATAAAAGACACAGAGCTCCAGGGACATCCTGGAGACACCAAGTCATTGTGGCTAACAGCAGATACAGGCATGGGCAAAACCTTTAAAATTAGAGTCATTTACAGGCCCCCAAACCAAGGCGAGAAACGGGACAAAGACTTAGAGGAAATTTACAATATGATGGATAGAGGTAAAGTGATACTGGTGGGAGACTTCAACCTCCCAGATATAAACTGGAGCAAAGACGGTGACAACGACAAGAAGCAGGTACTTCCTATTGTCCCTGCAGGGCGCAGGACTGAGTCAGCTTAAAACTCCAACAAGGGGAGATGCCATTCTTTACCTGTTCCTCATAAACACTGAAAGGGCAAAGTAAATGGATGTGAAGTGCCATATAGGAAACTGCAACCATGATATGGTTAGCTTCAAAGTAAACATAACAGAGGACACCTGTCACTCTAAAATAAAGATACCAGAGTTTAAGAAAGCCGACTTCCAAAAAATGAGAATCAGTATAAGGAATTACTTAATTGAAGCAGAAGAGGAGGATGTCGAGGTCATGTAGGGGAGACTTAAGAGAGCAATCAAGACAGCCATGGACCATTGCACCAGGAGGGTCAATAAAGCAAAAAGAAGAAGAAATCCTTTATGGTTTTCCCAAAAAGTGGCAACCATAGTAAAAGAAAAAAAGAAGGCGTACAAGATGTACCAAGAAACTAAGATGGAAAAAGACTGGGATTCATACAGGGGAAAAAAATGAGAGAAGCCAGCAGGAGGATAAGAAAGGTCAAAGCCCAGACAGAGGCAAAGATAGCAGAGGGTATAAAGAGAGGTGACAAATCCTTCTTTAGATACATCAGGGAAACGAAGGAAGGCAAAAGTGGGGTATACTGAAGATTGCAACAGAGGAAGGGAAAACAATGGAAGGCAACCGGAGAAAGCAGAAATCCTAAACAAGTACGTCTGCTCAGTGTGTACTGAGAAGGACACAGGAAATGGCGCAGCACTCACAAAACACAGCACCCCTGGTCCAGGGGTCGACTCTACCCCCTTCACAGAGGCCAAAGTACCGGAGGCAAATTGAGGGTAGAAAAGGCCATGGAACCGGACAAGATGCAGCCCAGGACCTTAAAAGAACTGGGGTTGGAGTTGGCAGCCCTAATGGCAAAACTATTCACAAAATCCCTGATGACCAGAGTGGTGCCCGTGGGCTGGAGAAGGGTGGCAGTAGTCTCAGTACACAAATCAGGCAGCAGGGAGGAGTCAGCAAATTACTGACCAGTAAGCCTTAAGTCTATTGTGAGGAAATTGATGGAGACACTACTCAAACAAAGGATCTTAGCATTTCTCGACACTAATGACCAGTAGAACCCCAAACAGCACGGGTTCATGGCAGGAAGGTCATGCCAAACAAATCTGGTTGAGCTTTTTAACTGCATTACAAAGGTTGCGGATGACGGTGGGGTGGTGGATGTGGTCTACCTGGACTTTAAAAGGCCTCTGACTCAGTTCCACACAGAAGGCTTGTAAAGAAGTTAAACTGTACAGGGGTGGCCCAGAAGTGGTAAAATGGGTACAAAATTGGCTACAGGGCAGAACCCAAAGGGTGCAGGTAAATAGATCACTATCATCAGAAGGTACGGTGACCAGCAGAGTTACCCAGGGCTCGATAGCGGGGCCTCTGCCCTTCAATGTTTTCACAGCAGAGACTGCAAATGGACTAGAAGGAAAGGTGTGTCTGTTCACAGGCAAAACCAAGATATGTAACAGGGTAGACACCATAGAAAGAGTAGGGAAGAGGGAACCAGACCTCAAGAAACTCGAAGAATGGTCTGCAGCTTAGCAGCTGAAATTCAACGCCAAAAAGTGCAAAGTCATGCACATAGGAGAAAGGAATCCAGAGAAGGTGTATTACTTGGGAGGGGAAAGACTAGCTGCCTCAAACCAGGTGAGAGATCTGGGAATCATGATCTCAGACAACTTGAAAGTGGGGAAACAGTGCGAGAAGGCAGCACTGAAGGCCAGTGGAATGCTAGATTGCACGGAGAGGGAAATCGCAAGCAGAAGGAGGGAGGTGGTCCTACCATTGTACAGGTCACTGGTCAGGCCACACCTGGAGTATGGTGTCCAGTTTTGAAGGCCTCTCCTGAGAAAAGATGGAAACAGTGCAGAGAAAGGTGACAAAAATGATTTGGGGATTGCATGAGATGTCCTATGAAGAAAGGCTGAGAACTGAACAGGTATTCCCCGGAACAAAGAAGGGAGAGTGGCGATATGATCGAAACATTTAAATACATAAAAGCAGTTAACACAGTGCAGATACAGGAACTTTTTAACTTCAAGGAGAGCAGCAGAACCAGGGGTCACAATCTAAGGCTGAAGGGTGGGAGGTTCTCTACCAAAGTCAGGAAGTTTTTCTTCACAGAGAGGGTGGTGGATGCCTGGAATAGCCTGCCTCCAGAGGTGGTGGGGGTTAACTCAGTTGTTGGATTCAAGACTGCATGGGATAGATACAAGGGAATCCTCACACCAAAGGGCAGCTAGGGGGGTAAGAAAATGACAAAACACACCGGGCAGACTAGATGTACCTAGTGGTCTCCTTCTGCTATCACCTTCTACATTTCCAGGTTTCTATGAACTAGAACTTGGGTAATAGTTCTTGTTGGGCTATTCTTTGCCTTATACCCACACACACTGGTGGAAGATTCCACTCCATGAAGACTACAACGTTTGACATTAATATTTCTAGGATCTGGACTGTTTTGCATATCATTTGCATTTAATTTTAGACTACACTTGATTGTATTTTCATTTCCCCATCACTAAAATGGAACTTAGAGGTGCAAAAAGGAAAACAAAAGAGAATGAAATAAATCTTTTAGATAAGGAAAATAGCCCACCTCCCCCCATCTGCCTGTGGTGCAGGATAGTAGGACGAAAATTATTGTGAAGCTCAAGTAATTAGAGAAAATTTACCACCATCTTCTAACTCCTATAAATACAAAAAAAGTCAGAAGATCTTAAAAAAATTTGACCCCTTACTAAGCAGCTAACTGCCACAGGATAGTGTGCTCTCTGTTTTTAATAACTGCCTGACAGAAATCCAGGACTGGATGAATATCAGCCGGCTGAAACTTAATTCTGGCAAGACTTAGGTGTTGGAGGTAGATCCTGGTCACTGGATAGAGGGGTTAGGGACTGGGTGTCCCTCAGGCCATTGGCTTGGAGGATCCCAGTTACCGACCTCTGAATGGATGCGAAATCTGGGGGTAATTCTTGATGATGGTTTGACACTTCATTCAAAGGTGTCGGCCGTCGTTAAGTCCTCTTTTTTCCATCTGAGGAATACCGCCCAGATTAAGCACCTAATTCTGTCTGGTGACTCGCCAACTCTGATTCACGCCTTTGTGACTTCACGCCTGGACTACTATAACTCCCTTTACCTATGACTTCCGGGGGTCGATATCTGCCACCTGCAGCTGGTGCAGAAAGCTGCAGCAAGGCTGCTATCTGGATCATCTCGATCCAGTCATATTACGCCTGTGCTGCACGAACTGCATTGGCTGCTAGTTCAGTAGCGGATCACCTTCAAGGTCAGTTTGCTGACCTATAAAGCCCTACACAGACTGGGACAGAGCTACCTGCAAGATCGCCTGCATACTTACTGCCCCCTCCAGCCACTCCGCTCGACCAACAAGGGATTGCTGGAGATTCCCAGGGTATAACTAAAAACATCTGGATCTAGAGCATTTTCAGTTGTGGCCCCCAACCTGTGGAATTCTCTGCCTCGTCGGGTACGGGAGTGCCAGACAGTGGAGAGCTTCAAGACTGCCCTTAAGATTATTTATTTCAGCTGGCATGTGGTGCTGCTTTGTAACGGACTGTTTTATGGGATTGTTGTGATTCACTGAATTAATGAATATTTTTAACATTGTTGTTTTATTGTGAAGTGCTCTGATACACTGTAAAGAGGGCTATATAAATAAAGATTATTATTACTACTGTACATGTGAAAGTGAAAATATTTAATGGACTGTATCAATGAGCTGGAGAAAGTGGTAAAGGGTGTTAATGAATCCTTAGAACTGGAAAAAACAACCAGATAAAGAGCAAATGGGTATCAATAACCAGTAGTCAAACCAAGGAAGCAAGAGTATAAAAAAATGAAGAAAGTAAAGGGAAAAAAGGACACTGCTGATAAAAAGAGTTCTAAGAAGGAGAAAACAGGTAATAAGGTAATAGAAGAGCAACAGGTACTGCAGCAATCTTATATACAAAAACAAAATAGTAAAGAGGTATCTAGCAAAAAGGTAGAAACGCCTGTCTAAGTAACTGATGTGCTGGAAACACAGCAGATAGCATATGCAATAAGAAAGAATCAACTGTGATGCCGAGACCTCTCAGAAAGATGGGACAAAGCTGGAGTTATTTAGTCCCCTTCCTTTAGGGGATATCAGCCTAACCCCACAGGAAACCGATTTAGAGAGGCCAGAAATTATGAGAACAACTGTGCTTGATCTTGAGAAGGATATTCCTAATAATGATACAATAAAGGGATCACAGTACAATAGGTATTCCTTGATACTTGATACTTTCAAAGAAATGATTGAATCCCTAAGCCATCCACATATGGGAAACGTTTTAATAATGGAGTATTTACAAACATTAAAAGTGAAACTACAAAACATGCAGAAGGAAGTAATCAAACAAGGGAGCAGCTAAATCAATTCAGTTTGAGTAAAAGACAATACAGCTGAACATGAGACTATAAAGAAAGCCCCCGCCTGTGTATGTCATTCTAATAATACTTATACAAAAAAACTGCGTCTTCCAATAACAACAAGAAGAAAAATAAAAAGGAAAAGGGAAAATGTTTTAAAAAAGGCAGCTAAGGACAATACAAACAATCTGAAGAACCCCAAGGATGAACTAGGAACACAGAAAGTATCTGAGGAGAGTGTAACTGAGATAATGGCTGCTGGTCAAGAAGGGGAGAAGGCCCAAGGAATGAAAGAAGTTAACAAAAGGCAACAGAAACAACAGGCAATTCATGAGCATGACACTCATATCATACGGAGTATCAAACAGAGCAGAACAGCATAGCAGAAGTAAGGCAGAGAGAAAACAAGATCGCTGCTGTGGGTGAATGGTGTATAGAGTTACAGGGGTCTTTATGAAATCATATGAAACTCAGAAAACACTAACAGAACTTATACCTGCTAAAAGCTGAAATTGGAATAGAGATTCAGAAAACTAGGACATTGGAAGCCTTCACAATTACTGGATTGGAGAGATTGGGAAATGTTTTAACTGTATATAATTTATAATTGTGAACAAGTTGTATATAACCTCTGGGCTAGCCAACATAAATCAGCCAAACTTGGACTTTGTGTAGGTCCTCCCCCCGACTGACAGCTGAACTCCCTTGGTAAATGTGACGAAAATCCCCTCACCAGGGACTTGAAGTTCCATGTCACCACCAGGTTTTTACCAACAGGAACCAGGAAACCTGCTTATTACCTCCTTCTTTGCACAAGGTCAGGAAATTCAACACAGTAACTCTGGGTAGAGCGCTTTTCAGGAATGGACTGCAAACAGAGTCCAGCAGAAATTACCTATTTGCCTTAACAAATAAACAGGCAGTCACTTGTTCTATCAAAAATAGATTCTTTACTAAAAGACAGAAAGTATTTACAACGGGGTTTATGTACAGTCAAACAAAAGGATTACAGTTTACTAGAAATGAAAATAAATGGAGTTAAACCAGACAGTTAACAGATAGAAGAATCTGAGCTATTCTCACTCTACAACCTATTTATTTACCTGCTGCTATCGGAAGAAACACCGTTTCCTGAGCTGTATTTCTCAGAAGATTTCTAGCTACAGGGCTCTTGGTTTTTAGATGCTATTGTGTCCAAATAAAAGCAAGCCGAACCACAACATGCTGATTTATCCAATCTGTCTGTGGGAGGTGGTTTTGCCCTTTGGGTGACAGTTTACTCCTGCCTCCCCAGATGAGTGTGTGTATGGAGGATGACATCATCCAGGCCAGCTGGCTTCACCCTCAGAAATCCTCAGTCCAATTTTATGATTTTGTTGTTCAGGATGTCTAAGGTGTACAACCCCACACCTCTGCCTTTCAAGCTGACAGAGACATTCAAGGGAACATGTTTTTCTGCAGCTGAGTTGGCCAGTTATTTCCTATGAGGCCTGCTTGGTCACGTGACACTGAAAGCTTGGTTTTATGTATCCACTTTGCAAATAGCACAACTTAAAACAGAAGCATGACTACATTTACAAAGGAGATTATCAAAAAAGAAATTAAAAGATCACCCTGGTCACATTTCCATCACAGTAAATCTGGAAGGATTTATCAATTTCTGCCCTAACAGAACATAACAGAAATCTTAAACTTAAAAAAGATCTGTGCAATTATCCAAGACTTTCTATATATGGACTTAAACCACAGGAGACTGAATCTAGGTCCTCTCTGCTAAGTAAAATTATTTTAATATTTATATAGCACAGAATATTTAAAAAAAAAAATAAGAGAGTCTTGAAAATGACATCCTACGTCGTTAACGAATGAAAGGATGGTGTCATTTCAGACAAGTAACTGTTACTTTTGCGAACAAAATATTGGCAAATGTTATTTAGGTTAATGCAAATGCTCTTGATGCAGAAGGGATTAATGTGGTGGATATGGCGGACTGTGGTGATACTGATGTAAACCAACACGGAAACCTAAAGCAACCTATAAATGTGGCCACTAGAAATAGTTCTCTCACTGCATTATACTCACAAATAGATACGGGATTTTTCAAGAAGAAAGCTCATGACTACCCATAACAGAACAACAAGAGTCTAAGACCTCGCAGGAACAAGTAATAAAACTGGTTATATGGAACATAGCCATGGTATTAAATAAGACAATTGATAAATAACAGCAAGGATTTTTGGGACAGTTTGATATTTTCTGCCTTCAAGAAACCTAGTTAATGGAGAAAGATACTTTTACTATTAACTGTTTCTCAATATATAAATCCCCAGCAAAAAAAGACAGGAGTAGTAGACCCTTGGGAGGCTATGTAAGCATTAATCACCGCCAGAGGAGGGGCTCTGCGGTGGATTAATACCGCTGAGGTTGGTGCGGCACCACGAGGGTCCAACTGCCCAGTGGGCATTAATCCCTGGCAGAGCCCGATGCTGAAGGTGATTAATGCTTGTAACATAGGCTCGCTCGCGGTGATGATGAGCCTATGTTACCGGCATCACTTCTGGCGGGCAGCATCGGCGCTGTTTCTGTACGATTCCCCTGAGTGCTGTACAACTGCAGCGGAGCGCCAGCATTCGCCGACCAGCCACAGCTGCCTGAAACCGAGCGGGTATTAAGCCACAGGTAACGCCCGCTCGGTCAGTACCAGCTGTGGCCATGGAGGCACCCGAGGGTAGCAGCCCACTCCGTCACTGCGAGCCCCTGCTGTCTGTGTACTGAATGCATTATTGTGGGAAAGGCAGGGAACAGTTGACAACTGCCCATCTTGAACACAATATCTTCTGCCACTGTTTGGTTCAAAAGGGCTGTCACTTTTCAGTTGTACAAAAATTAAACATCTCCCCATCTTCTGACATGTGGAGGCAGGCAAACGTTGAAGTTTTACTTTACACTACGGAGCAGGTCTTCTGATTAATTGCAGCTCAGTTCATCAGTCAACAGAATAGGCGTATGACACTGTTCTACAACCGTATAAACTTTTCCCTACCTTTCCCACAATACTGCACTCACTATACAGACAGCGGGGGAGGCTCGCAGTGACGGGGCGGGCTGCTATCCTCGGGTGCCTCCATGGCCACAGCTGGTACTGACTGAGCGGGCATTACCTGTGGCTTAATACCCGCTCGGTTTCAGTCAGCTGTGGCCATTCAGCGAATCCTGGCACTCCATTACAGCGGGCGACAGTGAGCCGTGTTACAATACTGGTTATAAAAGGTATCTCCAGATGTTAAATGTAGAGAAGTTCTATATAAAGGCACTAATATTGTAACATTACATTTGGACTTCGATGGGAAGGAATGCGTAGTTTGTAACACCTATAACCCATCTATGGGCACAAAATGTACAGGCCAGTCAATCAAGGAAGTTGAGGAACAAATTAACACTCTACAAATGGAAGTGGTTCATGAGCTCATCCTCTTGGGTAATTTAAACACCTGTACTGGGATGGAAAATGTACTGGCAGATGATGTTGATGGCCTAGATAATGACTGTATGACCAGAAGACTGTCCCAGGATAAAAAAGTTAATGCTGTTGGTAAACATTTACTCGAACTTTGAGATAGTTTAAACTTGTGTATTCTGAATGGTAGAATTAAGCGGGATCTTTCAGGAGCCTATACCAATTTCTCTGGTGGTTATGCCTCAGTAATTGATTATGCCATTGTGACTATTTGGGACAGACGTAATTACCTAGAAATGAAAACACTAGGAGAGAGCTGAAAGTGAGGGCATGCCAATAATTATTAAGAGAAAATGCAATCGAAATTGTGAGATACTGCAAATAAGGAAAACATGGGGATGGAAGCTGTACATAAGAAAAGCATCATTTGTAATTATGTAGAGAAAGAAAGCGCATTCATTATTACTTAAGAACATATGTCAAGTTATCAGAGATGGCATTTTGCAAAAAAAAAAGATCTAATGATGTGCAGGGGCTTTATATCAGTTTAATAGAATGTGCATGCCATGCTGTTATAACAACAGGAAGAATTGACATTCCACCCAGATAGGTTGATTTGATGCAAACTGTAAAGCGGAAAAGATTGACTAGCATAGTTAAGAGATGCTAAAATCAACCTTAACAGATGAGCTGTAAAGCAATTAAATGCAGCTCGAAGAGAGTCCAATATATTTTTAAGCTATAAAAAACCTTCATATGAAAGAGCTATGTGGCAGAAGATGTCAAGTACTGTTGATAAAAGGGCAGTGGACAATTCTGGAGAATGGTTACTTTTGGTAATAAGAACTGGCAACTCAATATAGACACTGCTATACATCCTGACACCTGGGAGGGTTATTATCATTCACTCTTTTTTTTTTTTTTTTAATAATAATATAGTGGAGAATGATAACTGGGATATAAGTACACAGCAGTCCCAGACCATTTCGGAAGATGAAGTTGCTATATAAGAAGCCTAATGGAATGAAGCACTGGAATCAAATAGTATTCCTATGTATCTCTATGAACTACACCTCTTTGTTTGGGTTCCCAGTTTAACTACAGTAAACTGATAAATGGATTTATTGCACAGGGTAATATACCAGCCTCCTAGAGCAAGGTGCTGGTTTTTCCCATTTTTAAAAAGGGCCATATTGCCAATACAGAAATGTATAGGCATTTTAGCTTTTTGGATGTGGACGCTAAGATTCAATCAAGGGTACTTTATAAAAAGGAAAGTCCAGGAGCATCTAGAAAGGTTTAATATCATATCTGAACTTCAAGCAGGTTTTAAAAAGGAAGGTTCCACCCTAAGTCAGTGTTATACACAACATCATATTCTGGAAAAATATGAAGTCCTGAGGAGGCAAGTAGTTTATCTATCTTTCACAGATTTTAGGAAAGCTTTCAACTCATTAACTCAAAAACGTGGTCTGCAGACTCAGCTGGATAAACTAGTGAGAGGTTATGAGGACTTAGAATCCAAAATACTAACAAAAATAAAATAACGGTAATTAAGAAAATGGGGTACTTTAACAAAAAAATACCTAGTTTTTTATTGGGAATTCTTGACTGGAAGTAGTCAATAGTTATACGTACATGGGATGACTTAATATTCATTTAAATTAAGACACAACAAACATCTGCAGTACAAAAGCAGGTTAAGCAGACATGTAGGGGGATTCTCAGCTTCAATAATGCACATGCTGGGAATACGATAAAACCAGCACTTAGGGTCTTGGAAGTTAAGGTCATAGTACAGGCACTCTCCAGAACTGAGGTTTGGGGGTATGCTGTAGGGAACAAGACAAGAGAAACCATTTGAGACTATGTTTACAAAAAAAAAAAAAAATATATATATATATATATATATATTAATGTTTAATGACAGCCACTCTGTGTTATTGTCTCAAAAACTGGGCCACTATTCAGTCAAAACAATGGCATTATGGAGACTATTAAATTACTAGTGCCATACACAGTCCAGGGAAGGTCAACTCAGAATCTTCTTCCAAGAAAAAATGGATTTATGTGTAAAAAAAAAAAAAAAAATTTAACATAATACACCCTGATTAAACTGTATTAGCCATACTCTAAATAATATGGGATATATGGCTATTTATGGAACTGGGCCGAGCACTGAATAATATTAACAAGTGCTTACAGTGATGAGTTAAAGGAAATACTCCAGGATAGAGATAGGCAAGAGATGAGAGCTAAACTGAATGCAAATACATTTAACCCTATTTCGTCGCTTTTAGTTCAAGACTTATCATTAAAATATTACCCGACTGCCATTACAGATCCTCAAATTAGGAAGATAATAATGAAGTTTAGGTCTGGAGCAAAAGTTCTTAAAAAAAGATTTAGTAAAACCATGTTGGAATTTTACACATGTGGGAATAATACTCCTGAGGGCTGTCTGAACATAGTGATAGTCTGCCCATTATATCATAAGCAAAAGCGTAAGTGGTTAGGAAGGCTTTTTGAAAACAAAAGACTAAATAGTCAGGAACTATGCTATGCCTCTTGTTCACTACACAGGATAATGGAATTTTAATCGGGCTGGGAATCTGTTAAAAAGTCATTTTAAAAAAAAGTGAAGAAATGTGTGTATAACTTGAGGTAGCACATTTTGCTGTTGGTATTATATGACTGTTATTTAAAATGTCCCAATTTTACATTTGGATATTTGGACTTATGAAACCTAATATCTGTAATGTTTTTTACTGGCGAACAATAAACTGATTGATTGATAATGCTGAACTCTGGATTGTCTTTCACTTTAGCATCCCTAGACCTACCTCTGATTATCAGCAAGCACCAGGGCCACACCCCTGCAGTATATTCTCTGTTTAGAATGACTGACAGACTCCTGTCTGCACCAAGATGGAAAGTCTGGGGTTGGACATGAACCAAGGTCTCATACACTATGCTATATGTTCTGTCAAAGTCACTCTATTACTAAATATTCTTTATCGTAAATCAGCACGTGCAATACGTAGGCACTTCAAAGTAGCTGTGACAACAATCTTTTTATCTAGCTTTATAAGAAACTCAAAGGTAGCCTGCTGTCTTTGTAAAGGTACACACTACAGTAGTACACTGCCCCCACTTAAGATACAGAGGTAAAGCATAGGGTACAACATTTTAGTTTATGAAATGATCAGAAACAGAAAGAACAAGGAAGTCATCTGGTTTTATATAGCGCCTTTAATGCATATAAAGCACTTTACAGTTTAGGAGTGGAAAAGGAAAGATGGCTGCTGCTATTAAGCATACAGGGGGATTCAAACAGCAGAGATGGACTACTGAGTGATTATAGAGAGGTTAATGCTCAGGGAAATAACTGACTTGCTCAGAGACCCACAGTAAGTGGTGGTTGTTGGTCTCCAGGCTGCTTAGACCACCAGACCAACAAACTGCATCCCAAGAAGTGATACAGCTTCATCCAAAGTGATGGCACAAGCAATGCGCCGGAACCAGCACCATCTGTAATCCTACATCAGCACCACATAAAACACAAGACACACAAGCACGTACACGCACGTGTAACACACACACACACACACACAGAATTGTTTTGTTTTTTTCACCTCATTAACAACATGAAAATGTAGCAAGAAGTTATTTGAGACGGGTTAAGCATTTTCAAAACATTTGATCACAGTCCTGAAATTCAGATATATTGTTTTAGCTGTTAGGAATTATCCTGGTTGCAGAAACACAAGGGAAAATGCCCTGTTTATCTGAACTACAGGATTCATCCCAGCATTTGCTTTGATAAACAGACTTCCTCAAAATCTCTACTCATCAGTCATTTATCACATTTATCATGCTCTCTGAGATAACTTTATTAGTGTCAACAGATGTTCACTTATAGCCCTGTGGATATGTAATGATGAATGCAGCCCAGAGAAAATCTTAACAAAACGAATCCTGAGCTATAACAAGCTGCATGTTAAAGCATCTTAGGAGATATATTTTCTCAACTTCATATAAAGAGAAGTTACTTAGAAGTATAAAGCCACACATAAGATGAGTCCCAAGCAGTATTTGAAGCAACAAAAAAAAAAAACAAGAAAACTGCCCAGGAGGCATGGCAGCCAAGGAAGGATAAAACCCTCAGAGCCCAGGACACACAGAAGAAAAAGCCAAGAGAGAGACACAGCCATACAAGAAAGGCTGCAAGAACTCAACCTGCAAGTACCTTACATTGATGCAAAGAGAGTATTAGTGACCAGTCCTTCTAGTTTCAACTCCTATGAATAAAATTACAGAAAGGTTCAGTATTTTCTTTGTTAGTTTTCATGGAAAAAGGAAGCAGTTCAGAGCCTATTTGCTACCCCTTAAATAAAATTGCACACCATTGAGTGCTTGGAGTATGCCTGCCTACACCCATGCCTTACAGGAGTGAACAAGGTGCCAAGTGGAGGGTCTATTTCAGAGAAAGGAAGGCACTAGAACAAAGGAGGCATGCAATGAAGCTAAGAAGGGGAAGTTTAAGAGATACATGCAGAAATACTTGTTTGTGGAAAAGGATGTGGATGACTGGAAAAGCCTGCCAGAGGAGGTAGCGGGGGCAAAGACTGTGGGAAGCTTCAAGCATGCATGAGATAGGCACAGGGGCACATTAGGTAGAGGAACAGGGGTAGGAGGGAGCGACACCTACAACTGACTAGGGTCAGTAGTGATGGAGAGGCCGGGACAAGGGGCAGACTGGATGGGCCTAAAGGTTCATTCCTACCGACAAAATCTAGGTTTCTTAGTTTCTAGGTTTCTATTAAACAGCAATCCTAATGACAATCTCTTTTTATGGGGAAGTCAAAATAAAATAGTTCCACACTAGAGGACTGAACAACCCTAATGAGACCCACATGACATGCAAAAGGGGAGACATGAAAAAGCACACCCAGCAGGGCAAGACCCAGAAACCTTAATGCTGAAGGCAAAGGACACAGGGGTAGCAGCTGAGAAGAGAATAGACTGTATGAAGCTGAAGACAGAAGGCTGGAAATGGCCATCCAAGTGAAGCCTTACAAAACCAAAATCCTAGTGAAAAACGTCACACACTAGAGGTCACAGTATGCACTGATATAGACAGGAGCGAAAAGCACTGCGAGGGAGAGGCACCCAAACATTTCATGGGTCACAAGCTTCTGCCTTATCCATGTCTTCTTGATACAATGGAATCATTTGGACTATTCTCCTCTCTCGGACAAGTTGAGCACTGCTGGTCTCTCAGTCCCTGCTGTCGACTGCTTCTGATCCTATCTCACAGGTCCTCAATCGGTACTGGTAGGAGATGCACTCTCCCCACCACTCCAGTCTGGGGTCCCACAGAACTCCACCCCAGGTTAGGGAATCAATGACCCAGCTGGGAAGGAGGTTGAGGTAGTGCAAAGTAGAATCGGGGAGTTTGGGAAGATCTGCAGGGAGGAAGGAAGTTCGCTGGCCTTCTCAAAGGTGACACCAGTACCAAAGGCCAGCACAGCCAGGAAAAGAATAGAGGATTTTAATGACTGGCTGAGGAAATGGTGCAGGGAGGAGATGTCTATCTGTATTGGGGACTGAGAGGAGACCTGATCAAACAAAGCACTCTTCACCACACAGACTACACCTCAGTAGGGAGGGTTTGAGGGTACTTAGGGACAAACTGGGGGAATACATAACCACTACACTTAATTTAAACTACTGAAGGGGGGCAGCGGGCATGCAGGCCCACAGACTCTGAAAGGAGGTCAGTGAACCTTCCCTCCATAGTGATGGAAGAGGTCTGGTGGAAGGGGAGAGAACACAGTTAGCAAAGGGTGGAGGGGGTGAGGAACACATAAGGGTATGTGGAGGGGTGCACACAGAGAGGATAAATGTGAATAGAAGAACAGAGGGAAGCGGAAGTCAGATTCTAGGTGGAGGCTGCTTTGTCTGAATGCGCGGAGTATTGGAAACAAGAAGGATAACCTGCAGGCACTATTAGCAGACAGGAGGGTGGACACAGCTGCAGTAACAGAGACTGGGGCAACATCACACCATGACTGGGAACTTGCGATCTCTGGATATAAACTATACAGGAGAGACAGGATAGTTGGGAGGGGGGAAGGGTGGCAGTCTATATCAGGGAAGGAATAACTTGCATGAGGGAGGAGTCAGAGGGAAGGGAGGTGGAGGCATTATGGGTTCAGTTAAGGTCCAATAGAGGGAGAAAGGTGAAGCTGGGGGAGGTTTACAGACCACTCAATCAGGATGAGGAGAGGGACAGGGAACTGAGCTCACAAATTTTGGAAGCAGCAGGGAAAGGAGAGGTGGTAATTGTAGGGGACTTCAACCTGCCCAAGGTGGACTGGAGCATACCATCCACAACATGTGCTAGGAGTCAGGTGATCCTGCAAGGACTGCAGAGTGGGTTCCTGACTCGGGCATCACTGAACCAACAAGAGATGTGGCAATTCTTGATCTGGTGCTCATAAATGGGGAGCATGTACAGGAAATAATGGTCAGGAGGCCACTGGGTGGAAGTGACCATTGCACAGTGTGGTTTCAGTTGGATATGGGCAGGGAAAGCATCCCTAAGAAGAACAAAATCTTGGATTTCAGGAGGGCGGACTTCAGGAAAATGGGCAATGTGCTAAGAAGTCATCTGTCAGGCATCAGTGCAGATATGGGGGTGGACCAAAGGTGGTCAATCATTAAGGAAGGAATACTAGTTACCACAGATGAGTGTGTTAGGCTCAGGGGGAAGAACACAAGGGCCAAAGCGCCCAGCTGGTTCAGTTTTGGGGTTGCCCAGGCAGTAAGGGAAAAGAGGCTGGCCTATAGAAAATTCAGGAAGACCAAGAGAGAGGTGGATAGGGAAAATTACCTAAGGCTGGCTAGTGAGGCAAGGAAGGAAGTCCGGGGAGCAAAGGCACAGAAACAGCTGCACACAACTGAAGGAATTAAGAAGGGGGAGAAGGCTTTCTTGCACTGTATAGGTGAGAAAAGGGACAAGGAAGGAAGGGATTGTTAGGCTTAAGGAAGGGGTGAAGTGGGTGGAGGATAATGGGGAAAAGCAGAGATACTAAATGAATACTTCTGTTCCATCTTTACCAGGGAGTATGATGGACCAGAGCCTTCAGGAAGGAAAAGAGGAGTAGGGGCACAGATGTTGTGATAGAGGAGGCTACAGTGAGGGAGGGGCTGCTGGCATTGAAGGTGGACAAATCACCAGGCCCAGACACAGTACATCCAAGGGTACTAAAGCAACTGGCTAAGCAGCTAGCAGGGCCACTGGCAGAACTATTCAATGGTTCACTAGAGTCAGGCATGGTACCGCAGGACTGGAGTACAGCACACGTAGTGCCCCTCCACAAAAGCAGTCCCAAGGATGACCCATGGAATTACACAACAGTCAGTCTGACCTCCATTGTGGGCAAGCTCATTAAGACCATACTAAAGGAAAGGTTGGTGGAATATCTAGAGAAGCATGGTGTCCAGGATGCAAGACAGCATGGGTTCATGGGGGGAGATCGTGTCAAATGAATCTGACTGACTTCTTTGACTGTGTCACTAAGACAGTAGACAGGGGCCAAGTGGTAGACACCCTCTATCTTGATTTCAGCAAGGCCTCTGACTCTGTGTCCCACAAAAGGTTGATCAGAAAGTTGTTGGATCTCGGGATTAGGGGAAAAGATGGCCAGATGGGTGGAGAACTGGCTGAGGGACAGAAAGCAAAGGGTGGTTGTGGGGTGAAGAGTTATCTGGCACCAGAGAGGTAACCAGTGGGGTCCCGCAGGGCTCGATGCTGGGGCCAGTGTTGTTCAAGGTCTTCATCAATGATACTGGGCATGGCATTAAGGGCCAAATGTGCCCATTCATGGACGACACCAAGCTCTGTGGGAGAGTGGACACAGTTGAAAGGATACAGGACCTACAGGAAGATCTGGAAAAGCAGTGGAGGTGGTCCAGGATCTGGCAGCTTGGCTTCAGTGGTAAGAAATGCAAAGTTATGCATACTGGAGCCAAGAATCACAGGACAGATTACTACTTGGAGGATTCTGAGTATCTGCATCAGAGAAGGAAGATGAGGACCTGGCAGTGATGATCGCTAGTGACCTGAAGCACTCCATGCAGTGCAAGAAAGCAGCAGCAAGGGCAAATAAAATGCTGGGATGCATATCTAGGGAGATCAGTAGTAGGAGAGAGGAGGTTATACTGCCCTTGTACAAGTCACTGGTAAGGCCGCATCTAGAGTATGCAGTTCTGTACTGGTGCCCACACCTTAAAAAGGACATTAACCTACTGGAGAAGGTCCAGAGGAGGGCTACAAAGATGATAGCAGGTCCGCAGGGTAAGGCATACGAGGAGAGGTTGAGGGCTCTGAACATGTACTCCCTGGGAGAGAGAGAGAGAGAGAGAGAGAGAGAGAGAGAGAGAGAAGAGGACATGACTGGGACCTTCAAGTACTTGAAAGGGATAAATAAGGTTGATAATTTATTGAATTTTGTTGACAGAGTAAGCCCACTGAAACTAGAAGTCCCTTTTTCAGGGGTGACCCAGGGGTTGGGATACAGATGGTAACCAACTGAAACTGAACCAGATTAAGCTGTTGGTGGTATTTCTACTAGAGTCTCTCTAAGCTGAGTGGCAACCATAACACGAGGGGGCACAGTCTTAAGCTAGAGGATGGGAGGTTTAGGAGGGAGGTCAGGAAGAACTTCTTCACAGAGAGGGTGGTGGACACTTGGAATGCACTGCCAGAAGAGGTCATCTCGTTAAAAACAGCGGGCAGCTTTAAGAGAGGCTGGGACAGGCATAGTGGGAAGGTAAGGATCATGGGTAGGGAGGATGGGAGGGAGGGCAGGGACATTAGCTCAAGCTGTGGACCCTGCAATTCGAGCAGACTTGAAAGAATGAATGGCCTTATTTTGCTGGCTTATTCATATGTTCATATGATCATAAGTCCTATTCTCAGTCTTCCTCAATGACCTCCCCTCTGTCTGTGCCAACTTGCATATTCATATGTATGCAGATGACACAGTCCCCTACACCTCAGGTCATAGAAACACAGAAGCTGACGGCAGAAGGAGACCGCTAGGTCCATCTAGTCTGCCCATTTGCTTTAGGCCTATTTTGACACTCTAGTTGCCCTTTGTAGTCAGGGCTCCCTTGTGTCTATCCCATGCATTCTTAAATCCCCCCCCCCCATGTTGACCCTCATACCCTCTTGTGGCAGGCTGTTTCAGGTGTCCACCACCATTTCTGTGAAGAAAAGCTTCCCGGTGTTGGTACAGAACCTCCCTCCTTGCAGCCTGAGGTCATGTCCCCTGGTCCTGGAGTACTTCTTGAAGTGAACAAGTTTCTGTGTTTATACCATGTTAATGCTTTTTATGTACTTGAATGTTTCAATCATGTCCCCTCTCTCTTTTCTCTACTCCAGGGAGTACATATTCAGTTCCCTAAGTCTTTCCTCATAGGACATGTACTGTAGACCATGAATCATTTTTGTCACCTTTCTCTGTAGTGTTTCCACCTGGTCAATGTCCTTCCTGAGGTGAGGCCTCCAGAATTGGACTCCGTATTCCAGGTGAGGCCTGACCAGCGATCTATACAGTGGTAGTACCACCTCTCTCCTCCTGCTCGTGATTCTGTTGGCCTTCAATGTTGCCTTCTCACACTGCTTACTAAACTTCAAGTGATCTGTGATTGTGATTCCCAGATCTCCCTGAGGTCCCTGAATGACCGGTGGAAGTCTCATTCCAGCATGACTTTCTCAGTGTTCTGCACTGGTTCCAGGCCAACCAGATACAGGTCAACAGCCACCAAAATAAAACAAAAAAAAACTGTCTGACCACCTGTACCAGCCCAAAATTGGCCCAGCTTGCCTTCCTCCCCATTTTCTCCATACTAGATGGCTCCCAGCTTGATGCTGTCCCAACCTACAAATACCTTGGTGTGCAGTTAGATAGCAGGCTTGATTTTTCAGCTCACTCTGAGGACATCCAAGCCAAACTCCACCCTCAACTAGGGTGCCCTATACTGTGAAAAAGAATGGCTCTCTCAGCTGGTCCACTAGAAGTTAGTCACCAAAATGGTTCCCCCAGTTTTCGACTATGCGGAGATGGTGTATGGAACTGCCCCATCTACTTCCCTGGCCAAACTGGACACCCTCTAAAATGCCTTCTGCCTCTTCCTACAAACTTTCCTTCTCACACCTATTACTGCTCCCTTTACTCCTCCCTATCCATCCTTCTGTTCCTCACACATCACCAGCTCCACTGTGCCTTTTTTTATCATCTATTTATACTTCCATCACCTGGAATAGCCGGCACTTACCTTGTACCTGGCCCGGGAGCAGTGCCTCCCGGGAGTTGGTCACCATCCTGCTGTCGCCGGCGTTTTTTGTCCTCCGGTTCTCACCCAGGAGTAGGAGCGCATGTGCCTGGCCCAGTGCACGACCCCTTTCCCCACCACATGGTCTAGCGCCAGCCTCCTCTAAGCCTGCCACCCCTAACCTCTACTAGGGCCTGCGTTGGTCGAGGATACCCCATCACTTCCCGGAGGGAGAGCCTGCCTGCCAGCAGCTCTATCAGCTCAAACTCCCCCCTTCTGCCGACATCCGACGATCGGGCTCCATTCCCAAGCCGGGTCGATGGCTCTCCTGGTAAAACGTCAAGCGCCTCAGCGCTACCGGGAGAGCTAACCACTATGCCTCTCTCATTTTTAAATACTGGTTTGGGTTCCTCCCCTCCTACTTATACCACATTCCATTCTCTTCTCAAGTGAGTACATGTTTATTTCTCCAGCCTCTGCTCGTATCAGAGACCTTGCTATCCCTGAATCAGCTTTGTGGTTCTTCTTTGGACTGCCTCTAGCAGGTTGATGTCCTTTTTGTTGTAGGGGCTCCAGTACTGCACACAGTACTCCAGGTATGACCATACCACTAACCTGTACAGTGGCTGTATGACCTCTCCCCTCCTAGTGGTGAAGCTGCTACCTATGCAACCCAGCATCCTATTTGCTCTCACTGCTGCCTTGATGCATGGTGCAGAAGATTTCAGACTGCTCCAATGCAATCCCTATGGTGGCCACCACGACCATTACACCTCCCAATCCATACCTGGCCTTGGGGTTGTTGTGCTCAGTGTGTATGACCTTGTACTTCTTTGCGTAGAACCCCAGCTGCCAGATTAATGGCTCCATGTTTCTAGTCTGACTTTTTTATTATTACATTTTTCCCAGTTTCTCTTCCAGCTGACGCAGCTGTGGAAGCACCCTTCCTCCATCCAGGAGGGAGGGTGAGTGGTTCTACACTTACAGCAGTGTTATTCCATAGTCAAACCACAGGTGGCAAACAAGCAATGAACAACAGATGCCCTCCTTCCCTTCCTGGGAGCCGCGCACCTAGTCTCTGGAAGCACTCAGCCTCAGAGGGGAATTCCGGGGCTCATACAGAAGCCGCCAGTGGAAAAAGGCCCTTTGAACACAATGGGTAAAATGGTATGGTTTTGCAGGCAACTTCTGTGTTTTGTTTCTTTTGCAAACCCTTTTCTCCCAGGTGGTGCCTGTTACTGCACCTCTGGGTCCGGCTACTACATTTTTGTTTAATTTTTATTTAATGAAATCCCAGCATACTATGGTGGGGTTGGGGTTAAGGTTGTTTTCACAAAGCTCACATTTATGTTTGGGACATTATAGTCAGCTGTAATAGGCATTCAAAAACAGTGTGATATCATAAAATCAATCATAATGTTAATTCATTTACGATGTTAAAAGGAGACAATTTGGCAACAACTCATTTTCAATTAGGTTCCTAAAGTGAGTCACAAGTAGAAATAAATACACCAGGAGGTCAGAAAGTCCTTATCTAAACTCACTGGACATGTTTGAAAAATGTACTGTAAACCTAAAGAACAGATATTTAAAAATGTAAAGAAAAAAAATGCGTTTTACGTGCTATCCAAGAATTCTCACTGCAAGTATTTTATATAGTTTCATGCAGTTTGCAGCTCTTGTTGGTCACAGAAAACTTCAGTAAAAAGTTTTGTTAAAGCAAGTGTTTGAAAACAAATGCTTTGACCCTAAAAACAGAATAAAGTAAATTTATAGATGTATGTACAAAAGAAGTTACATGCTTTTAACAAACATTTACTCACACACATATAAAAAGTTCCTTGGAGGCAATTCCTGCAGTTTTCTTAATAACAACATGCTGTGCTAGCCTGAGGTTAGAGCCCAGCCATGCTGTGCAATGTTCTCCCCGCATTTATTACCCACAGGATGGGCCTTAGGGGAAGCTTTATCACGCTATGAAAAGGTAACTGACAATTACCTTTAGAAATGACACAAGAGGCGTTTTAAAACATAGGTAAAATGTTGCTGACTGAGGTGTTTAAGAGGCAGTTGTGTATTTCCTAGGAAACCTTTGGAATGAAATGTGATGAGTAGCTAAAAACGGTCAACCACAACTACAATACTCAGACAGTGCTGTGTTTTAAAATGAAGCCTTTATCTTTAAAACTGGCATATTCATGCACAACAATGAAGGTAAAATATGATTACAAACAATAGGCTTTTGGCAAATCACATGACTTTTGGCCTTAGAGCTCAGTTAAGGAGGTCAGCAGAAGAAAGGTCCAGATTCATAGGAGACAGCAATAGAAACAATAACATCTGAGATGGGATCTGAAAATGGAGGCTGATTCAGGAAGGCTTTGTCAGTGGGAGATGGGTCAAGGAGATGACAAACGACAGGAAAGGGGAGGGACTGAAGAAAACGACACGGTGGGATAAATGGACAGTGGCAAAGCCTTAAAGACGAAAAATACAATTTAAAAATGGAATTCCAAAGGTGATAAGGAGTCAGTGGAGGTTTCTCAGGATAGGAATACTGTGATCTCACTTTTTAGCATGGGTGAAGAACTGGGCAGTGATATTCTGTACATACAGCTTTGAGCTCGGAGCTTTGGGATTTTGGAAAGCCATATAATGCCAGGTAATAAACACAATGAATCATAAAAATGAGCTGATACAGATATCATGAAAATCAGTGGATTCTTTCCTGGGACCATGCTCAGAATTGGGCATAGTATCCCAGATAACTGAAATGGCACCAAATGAACCCAGCTACATGCACTGCCATACTGAAGGAAGGACTGGTGGGCTTTCTTGAGGTTAGTGAGTTGAAGGATGATAGGCAGCATGGGTTCACCAATGGGAGGTTATGCTAATCAACCTAGTAAGAGTTCTTCAACTGGGTAACTAGGAGAGTCAACAAAGGACAGGCAGTCAACATTCCCAGGTCGCACCTGGAAAATAAGCCTCGGCACAGTGTGCCTCTCCCGGTTACCAACTTTAAAAAAAATAAAAACATACAGTGCCTGGACTTTGGTAAGGCCCTTTACTCAGTCCTCTTCTGACGAGAAATGTCTGTTTTCTGTAAAGGACCACCCAATCTATACAGATGGTCCCTGCCCTAGCTGGTCTCTGGCGACCCTTCCTCCCTCCCTCCACATTGCCCATTAACTAATATTCCCCATGTCTATCCCACACACACTTTAAGCTCTCTACTGTTTTTCCCTCCACCACTACCTCTGGCAGTCTATTCCAGGCTTACACCACTCTTTCAGTGAAGTAGCACTTCCTCACATCCATTCAAAGCTCTCCCTCCCCTTCCAGCTTCATTGCATGCTCCCTAGTTCTGGTGCTCTTCAGCATTTGAAAGAGATGCCCCTCCTGCACCCTGTTCACCCCCATTAGATACTTGCAGGTCTCTATCATGTACTCTCTCGCTCTCCTGTCTTGCAGGGTGTGCATGTTAAGATGTCTCCATTTCTCCTGGAAGGGCTTTTTGTGCAACCCTTGCACCATTTTAGCTGCCCTTCTCTAGACTGCCTCCACCTTGTCTATGTCCTTTCTGAGGTGCTACTTCTAGAACTGAACACAATACTCTAGGTAGGGGTCTCACCAGCAGGCGATATAGTGGCAACACCACCTTGCTCCTTCTGCTGGAGATACCCCTCCCTGTGCACCCCAGCATCCCACTAGCCCTACACACTGCTTTGTGACACTGACCTGTTACACTGAGGTTATCAGTTATGATAATCCCAAGGTCTCTTTCCTGCTTATTGACTGCCAGTACCTCCTCTCCCTCATCCTATATTTATCTCCTGAGTTCCTATGCAGAGTTTTATTTAACTCCAAAAAATGATTAGCGTTTTGCTAATAAAAGTGCTAAAACATTGTGAAAATGCACAGCACTTGCCTCACTGTGTTTAACAAACATAACACTTCTAGAAAACCTATATAAATACTTTCTGTGCAGTTAGAATTGTCCCAAGAAAAAAACTGCTAATCAATTATTTAAAACCCTGCTATGCCCTTGGTGCATGATTTTGCATTTTTTCACCAACATCCCTTCACATTCTTTTCACCTCTCCTGAGTGTCCACCCTATCACAGATGTTGGTATCATCTGCAAAAAGGCATACCTTCCCTTCCAGTTCTTCTGCAATGTATGAAGACACCGAAGAGGACTGGTCTCAGTACTGGATTGTGGCAACCCACTGGTCACTGTCCATCGTTAGACTGAGTACTGTTAACCACCACCCTTTGACACCCATCCATGAACCAGTTACTAACTCAATTTATCACTTTCTCCCACACCTATGCTGCTCAATTTCTTAATTAATTAGTCTCCTGTGTGACAGTGTTGAACGCCTTGCCAAAATCCAGATAGGCCATGTCCATTGCCCTCCTCTGGTCACACAAAGAAATCAGATTCATCTGGCATGAACTCTCATGCCCCATGAGTCCATGCTGCCTGTGGTCTTGCAGTCTACTGGATTCAAGATACTCCAACAGCCTTTCCTTTAGCAGGGTTTCCACCAACTTCCCACCACTGAAGTGAGACTGACTGGCCTATAGTTGCTTTTGGTCACTGCTCTTATGTAGAAGGACCATGTCTGCTCTCCTTCAGTCTTCTATAAAAACATACCCATTTCCAGTGAATTGTTGAATGAGGCCATCAGTGGGGAAGCTAGTACCTCCCCGAGTCCCTTTAGTACTCTAGGGTGAATTCCGTTTGGTCCCATAGCTGCAAGTCCCTTCAGGACTCTTTCCTCTGAAAATTGACTTGTGTCTACCCCCCTACACCACCCTCCCTTTCTTCCTACTGCTTCCTGGTAGTCTGCACCCCCCCCCCCAAACACTCCACTGTGAAGACTGGCCCAGAAGCAGCAGTTCAGGATGGCAGCTTTTTTGTCTACTTCTGCCCAGTCTCCCCCTGCTGCCCTCCTTTAGCTCAGTATCCTTCCCTTTGTTCTCCACATCGCACTTATACATCTGGAGAAAGTCTTATTCTCTTTAGCTACCCCTTTGGCTATCCTTTCCCCCGTCTGTATCTTCACTCCCCTCACTGTCTTTCTTACTACCTTGCGTTTTACTTGATACGCCTCTCAGTTGTCCTACCTCTGCATTTCCTTACACCTCCTGAATGCCACCCTTTTTTCTTTCACAATGTTGGCCACTTCCCCAGAGAACCATAAGAGTCTCTTTCTTTTGTTTTTACTCACTTCTTTCACACAAAGGCAGATTGCCTCGATTTTGCCCTCCCTTATTTTTCCCCACAATGCTTCTACCCCTTCCTGGCAATCCCCCCCACAAGGCAGTTTCTGAAGCAGTCTCCCATTTCTTTGAAATCCACTCTACTTAAGTCCAGGACCCTCATCCTCATGTGGTTAACCTATGTTCCCAACTTAATGGAAAACCACAGTCTACAATGATCACCGGTACCTAGGGGACTGTCCACTGACGTCTGCAATGCTGTCCTTGCTGATAAGCACTAAGTTCAACACTGCCTGGTCCCTAGTGGGTTCTTCAGCTAACTGCTTTAGAAAAGCCATCTTGAATGAACAGAGCTGCTGAAGTTGGTGACTTCAGTCTGCCAGACATGGAGTGGAATCTTCCAGCTGCAGCTTTGACGAGGTGTGTCAGGGTACTCAGTGACAACGTAACACAGTGTGAGACGAACTAGTCACGGCACCCATGACTAGTTCTTCTAACACTGCTTTAGAAAAGTCCCTTGTAGGGAGTTAAGGATGGCACTGCTCCTTGTCAAAGCTGCAGCTGGAAGATTCCACTCCACGTCTGGCAGACTGAAGTCACCAACTAGCAGCTCTTCCACCTTACTTGGTGTTCTGGTGATGGCTTCCCCTAGTGCCGTTTAGCTATGTTCAGGTGTTTGTTTTTTTAAAGAGAGATGTCTGTAAGTTTAAAAGGAGGGACAAAAATTACAGCCATCACTATTGGTATTTTTTGAGCATGAGAGGTAAGTCATGAAAATGTGCACCTGCGATTTTTTTTTTTTTTAACTGATTGAACTTGAACATTAACTCAAAAATTGTTATAACTCTAAAACCATATAACATTTTTTCACCAAACCTACCAAAGGTACACCCTTGGCACAGGCCCCTTAAAGCCTAAAAATTTCCACACCGTCTGGGCTGTAGGTGACAGCAAAAAAATATGCAATGTTAAGTATAGTCCCACCCCCACCCCGTTTTTGGCACGCTGTATCTTGAAAACCATACAAGATGCCATCATAAAACTTTTCATGCCTTGTGACTGCAGTCTTATTGCGCGTGCCAAATTTTGTGCCATTTCACTCAAATGACACCAAAGTTTTTAAGGTGCAAAAATTGAGCAGTAACATTGATAGCCAACTCAACCCTCACTATAGGGGCACAGTAGCACCCCTATAGTTAGGGTTGAGTAGGGTGTTTAATGTTAAACCCCTAATTTTGCACTTTAATTTCTTCACCCCTGTTCAATGGAATTGGAAAGAGAAAGGGGACATTGTTTAACCAGGAAAGGCACCCTAAACTGAAATTTGTTTCCAGGTGCAACCTGGGAGCACAAGGAAGTTAAATGACTTGCTCAGGGTCGCACGGTATGAAAGTAGGGACTGTGGGATTCAAACCTAGGTCTCCAGGTTTGCAGCTCAGTGCCCTAAACCACTGTGCTATACTGCCTCCTTTGCAAGCAATGTTGCATGCATGGTGTGGTGGACAAGATCTCTTGATATTGGCAAGTTTCGTGATGGTCACATGTCTGGTTTCCAAGGCATTTTTTTTTTTTTTGCTGTCTTTCTGCTCTAACCTATAGTCCATATGGTTTGGAATTTTATTCTGAAATTTTCAGGACAGAAGGCCCTAGAAAGGTGCCTTTTTTTGGTTTGGTGAAAACATATTAATCCATTCCAGAGTTACAAGGATTTGACATTTTGGTTCTAAGCATTTTCAGTAGGGTCTTTCATTTACATGTGTGATACAAAAGCAGAATTCGTACATAGTTTTCACATGAAAGGAGATTCCTCTTTTGTGAGCTGAAATTCATCTTTCACAAGGAAAAACAAAATCTTCTGTCATTTGGCAGCCATCTTGTGTTTAATTTTTTTCAGAAAAAATTGTAAACCTATAACAATTATGCCCTGTATCAGCTCGGTGGTGCTGAGGGTTGAGGCACTGAGTACCATACCTCGCGCTATGCCGGCAACCTGTGTTCGGGAACGAGCACAGGCCGCTGGGGGTTGGCAGGGGAGGAAAAGGATTGAGTATCCTACAGACAGCTCTCCTTCTCTGGGGAGGGGGGGCGACCAGCGGTCAGTGCTCACCTGGCCTCTAGCAGCGGCTGGGGCGGGTGCATGAAGCTGTAGAAATGTGGGTCAGGAGCGGGGCAGATGCTTGACGGGTGTGTGCACGGGAGCATGCATGGCACAGTCACTGCCATCATTGCATGCTCCGCTCCTGAAGGGGGAGGAAACCAGAGAAATGTGCTCACTGTGGATGAAGGGGGAGTTTGCAGGTCCCACCCCTGACTAGCCATGGCGCCAGCACACTGGATCCATTCTTGCACCGATCCGGCCAAGGGGGGGGCAAGCCCTGGGGTGTAGACATTGGGGTGATAGGCTGGGACTCCCCCAGATTGTGAGGGTTATGCAGCAAGGAGCATAAATACTACTAAAAAAAATGTATGCCCGGAAGAAAAATAAACACGTGAATCTAGTGAAACAGAACCCGTTTAGCTACATTCTAGTGATTGTTTTTGAAAAGAAGACCCCAAAATATGATTTTGGGACATCTTTAAAATCCTATGTGAAAAGCTTAGCGAGGGGTACATCATCTTCTTTCGTGAGTCAAACCTCTTCTTTCGTGAGTGTCACAAAAGAAGAAAGTTGGCTCATGGAAGAAGACGGTGGGACTTCGTTTTTTCTTTGTAGTTCTTCTGTGAGCTAAACGTCTTCTATTGTGAGTCACGAAAGAGGAATCTCAGCTCACGAAAGGAGAGAGTGAGACTTTATTTCTTTTGTGAGGTCATATGGAAGAACTACTGTTCTTTCGTGAGATTTCACAAAAGAACTGTCCATGAGGAGAACTTTTTGGAATTTTGAAGCCGCAGCTGGAATCATGCTACTAGCTTCAACTAGAGTAGTGAGCCACCAATCCTCTGATCTGTCTGTGCCTCTCTCCTCTCTCACTCTGTCTGCTATCTACCGAGCTATCTACTCTATTCTTTTAAATATTTTTTATGCAGACTACAGTGCCCACCTGAAGTACTGCTTCTTTCTCCCCCTCCCCAATTTTGTTTTTCCAGTAGTAAGCATACCGGGGCTCGCCCCCAGTACCACTTCCCTTGCCCCCCTTCCTTTCAAGTTGCCCTCCCCCCCTCGCTTAATATATACATGGCAGCATTGGGGTGCCCACCCCCAGTGCTGCTTAACATCATCCCGACACTGGGGTGCCCAATTCCCCAATGTCAGCTTGTGTCCCCCATTGATCTTTTTTTTCTGTGTAACCTGAAAAAAAAAAAAAAAAGTATATAGTTCATCAGTGCTCTGCCCCCAAACCCCCACCCTGACCCCCCACTAAGCATCCAGCACCCCACACCACACACCCTTACTCACCTGAACATGTCCCATGACACAGATCCATTCTCTGATCAAAGAAACATCTTGCTGTTGGAAACAGTAATCGTGATATGACATAATAAGGTAAACATTTTATAATATTTTCACACCAAATTTTTAACATAGCCTTTTTTGGGCCCCACCTCATGAACAATGGTGGTAAAATTATTCAAATCTGTCCCAAAAGCAGATTTCACCGTCACTGTCCGAAATCACCATCTCAGCAGGATTTGAAAATGTTACCTGCCATTGTTCATGAGGTTTGGTCTTAAGGCTATGTTGAAAATTTGGGGTAAAAATATTTAAAAACAAAAAAACGTAATGAGCATATGTTGACATGTTTCAATGCATGCTCATAAAGTTGGTTGAAATTTTTCAATGCATGTAATGCTCTATATCTAGAGCTGCCAGAGGTGGATCTCCGTCGCCTGCAGCTGGTGCAGAACGCTGCGGCCAGGTTGTTGACGGGGCTGTCAAGAACTTGCCATATCACACCTGTGCTGTGCGAACTGCACTGGCTGCCAGTACAATGGAGAATCAAATCCTGGCTGAAACGCGTTTTCGCACTTGCAGTGCTAAATGACGTCTCGACTGTGATTTGAGAATTTTCACCTACCAGGTTCATGAGCTGGGGTAGTTAGAAGGCTATACTGAAAATAGTTTTGTACTTCCACTGCCAGATGGGATCCGCACTGGTGCAAGGCCCAAAGGGCCCTGTGTGTCTGCATCTGTAGCAGCACGGAAACGCAGGAGCCCTTCGACAGCAAAACAGATACCTCTCTTGGCACAGGGCCCACAGGGTCCTGCATTTCTGCAGCTGCAGCCACATGGAAGTGCAGGGCCCAGGGTTCTGCACTTCCACAGCCTGATGGACTCCACATCTGGTGCAGAGTACAAAGGGCCCTGCAAATCTTCCTCTGTAGCCAGGCGGATCTGTTCACGATTCCATTATCTCATTATCTCAAAAAGAAAGGAAATTCATTGCAAAAAACTGCATCAATGCACCAGTTAAGGTTCAACTTAAAGCAATGAAAGTAGGGAAAAGTGGCATTTGGGCATGTCCTTCTGCTACGTGGGGGTGGAGAGTTAGGGTTGGAAACCCTCACAAGCAACTACAGAGAGCCATCATCAGGTAAGACAAACATACAACGGTTTCCAGGTGACACAAATGCAGTAGCACTGATGTGCTACCTTAGTGGATTTGATTCTGTGGCTGCCTAAGTACATGCTCCACAGGCCCTATTCTGCACATGCTTCACTTTTTCAATCTTTTTTTAGCGCTTCTAGTGCTTGTATGTTTTAGGGAGAGACTTCTAAGAGATCAGCATCAGCCACTCTGATGGATATTACCTCGGTTCATGTCAGTATGGAAATGTTAAAACTCGCTTATGTGCGAGACTGACCATTGTGACAGTATGTGTTCACATGGACCGCTGGCTTCTGGCAAATATACTTAGATGGACTACTCGAGTTAAATGAAATGCTAACAAGTTGGTAAAATTTTAACAGAATGTTATTTTAAATATTGGCACTTGCAGAACCATAACTGTGTCATTTCTATTGCTTGGGGATAACTGGGCAAACATAACTAGAAATGTATTAAAAAACAGCTGTCAGTGTCCCTTTAAAATATTTAGGTATTACTTTGGCTGCCGCGATGTCTTAAAGGAGAAGTACACCTTTATATCTTGTAAATGTTATTTGTTTCCTTGCCAACAGATAGCTCTTTGTGTAGCTGTTGGGATATATGCATTTACTTAAGTTTGTTTTCATTGTTCACACCAGCCCCTGAAACTAACTTGGTTGTCTCCATTTTCTGGTTGTTGAAATCTCACTGTCCCTGAGAGCTGTATTAACAAACAAGAAAATGATGCCACAGCATCCATTTACACAATGTATTTCTATGCTGAAACTACATGTAACCTAAATAAAATCTCTGGAAACACACAGATCGAATGCAGTCTAAAGGGGAAAAAAATTGCATTACATCCAAGACAGTTTGTAAAGCTAACTGAAGGAAAGTGTGGTAGTTCACACCTTGCTGCAGCTTGTGAATTCTAAGTAAGCAGACAGGCATGCTAGAGTTTAAAGGGTGCTGACACATCATATTGTCATATGCTAACGCAGATCTCAGGCACAATGAGATTTCAACAGCCAGAAAATAGAGACACCCCACCCCCCAGGCTAGTTACAGGAGCTGGAGTGAACAGCGGACACAAAACTAAAGCAAACACATATATCCCAAACTGCTACACGAAAAGAGCCATCAGTTGACAAGGAAACAAATAACATTTACAAGACACATGGGTGTAATACTCCTTTAAGCCATACAAAGCAGTTAAATTGTTACATAAGCATTTAGTGATAACATGTCAATAGATTGCTTTTACCTGAAACTAGAAAGTTATTGACTCAATTTAGCTTTTGCCACCACATGTTGATTATGACATTGTTTTATTCTATGTTCTTTACAGCAAAATTATGAGATTTGTTACTCAGTCCCCCATGACAACTCACTATTGTGTACTGCTGTCTGACTTACAATGGCTAGCCCTAAGATTATATATTATATATATTTTTTTTTTATTTCAGGCAGTGGTTTCCGTTAGAAGATTCCATTAGAGTTTCTTCTTCTGGGTTTGGCACTTTTCCCCAAAAGTGACTTCTCTTATCAGAACTCAATCTATTTGCCATTTCCTTTTTAAAAGCCTTTCTGGAGCAACACTCTCTAAGCTATCAAGCCCCCAGTTGTTACAATACACTGTGCCTAATACAGTGCTTCACTGCACCACCATGGCACATTTTGTATGCTCATTAAGACAATATTTTACTTCAAATGAATGTTACTGTTTTTAAGTGTTTTGCTTTGCAATAATTATCTGTACTATTAATTATTGTGTCTACGTATTCCAGCCACCCTTGAAAACAATAATATTACTCAAGCGACATCTGGATTAACAAATAAATAAAATATATCTGTCCACACACATATACATATATGTGTATGTGCCCGTGCACGCTCATGCAGTAAGCCACATCATTGTGTGCATTAAGTAAGCAATAACCTACTACAGGGTATGGTGTTACTGTGGCTTCATCAACACCTTACGAGGTCGCAGGCCGAGTGTCCTCACAGCACCCAGGGTGTTGATTAATCCCCAGCAACACCATGCCCTGGAGTGGGTTACTGTACTTACAGTATAACATGGGTTATGTCCAAAACACAGGAAACCCCACACAAAGGTTTTTTTTTCCTCATGCTTAAAGACCAAAAAAGGTACTGTATCCTGCCACCTTGCAAAATACTCCCTCATAACTAATGTAGACTGCATTGCTGTAATGAACATACAAATGTCACACACACAGTGCTGACATGATTTGTGACATCTGCTGTGCATAACACTGTCTCCTATCTTGTCTACCACGTGTACATTATGCATCACATACACACACACACGCAGCTTAGACTGCAAAGTGACCTGCCCTGCTCACTCTGACCATCTCTCTGTCTCTCCCCCTCCATCTGTCATGCAGTACACACATACAGCCAGGCAAGCATTGTGTTTGGCAGAGGTCAGGGTGAGTGACAAAATAAATAATCTACTACGACTACCTGTCTCCCTCTGTGTGCCCCACTCACTCCTCAGTCTCAGTCTGTGTAAGTAATGGGGCTTGCTTGTGGTCACAGTGAGTGACACAGACAGTGACAGTTTATTTCCCCCTGATGACTGCAGGGCATTATTTTTTCCCCATTTGAAACTGCTGTACTACTTAGCAGATCTGCAAGCCGGGGGGCCGGGAAGAGAAGGTCACTGCTGCAGCACTTTGCTGTCCCTGTCTCTCTCTCGCGCGCTCCCCCATGGGGTGTGCTGCTTGCACCGAGCTCTGCCTCCTGTCTCTCTAGAGAGAGAGAGAGAGAGAGAGAGAGAGAGAGAATAGGGAGTGCATGTGGGATGGGCACATCAAGTTGGGGGAGGCATATCACCCGCAGCCAAAAGCTGAAAGTGAAGCTAACTGCCAGCTCTCACATGGCAGAAGAGAAATGCTTCGGGGGGGGCATGCCAGGTGCAACACAACTTCTCGTTTCATCACATTCTCTCCCTTTCAGTTCTTCTGTACCCGTTGGGTGCCTACTGCTTCGATACACTTTCCAATGGCTACCATTCTCTAAGTTGCTTTTCCCTGAATAAAACGAGACCGTCAGTATATCCCCCAAATTGCTCCATGGAGCTGTGGATTAAATAGGGTATTTATTCCATGGTGACGCAGACCCATTGCACCAATTGGGTTGCATGTTTATTGCAACCCATGGTATAAATTATTTTAATGCATGCCCCAGGGGAGTGAGGCTTGAGGCCAAAGGCCAAGTGTCCTTATGCCCGTGTGAGGTGCATTCAAATCCTTGCACACACTGGAGTGGCTCACTGCTCTTGTATTACATGTAAAGTGAAACGTTTTTATGTGGTTTATGTAAAATAATTTGCTTAAATATGTTTTAAATTGCAAAATTATATTGATGAAATAGTCCCTGATTTTTAAGGTAAAGAAGCTTTTTTGCCTTGGTAATGAGATCTAGCATGTGACCATGCATCGCTAGCTTTTTAATGCATGGTCAGATGACTTCTCTAAGCCAGTGATTTTTGCTTGCCATTTTACAATGTATATTTCGATGAGGTTTCAGGATTTTCCCTGCCATTTTGTAAAATATATTTGCTATACCAAAAGTGTGCGTGGAGGCCAACCCTGGCATCCCCATCAAGATTCTGACCCTCCAAAATGTATTAATTAGGACCACCACACCAATGCACATCAGTGCTGTGCAGTTTGTGCCCTTGCTGCCTGAATGCCTAGAGATTCCACCCCATCCCCTCCCCCACAGGACAGCTGTCACAGTGCAAGTCACAAGGCTGACCTGACTGATCTGATGACTCTCGGGTAAGGGTTTACTACTGCTTTTGTCACAGTCAGCTCAGTTCAGCAAGCCACAGGAGGATTACGCTACCTGCTGATGCACACCAGGGGTCCAGATGAAGAGAGCAGAGTATAGGACACAAGGGAGGCCGAAAGTAAGGGACAGGGACAGGGTCAGGGTCAGGGTCAAGGACTAACTGGCTGGTGGCAACAGGGCGGGAATTATATAACCTTACCTTTTCTGGTCAGTTGCTGCTGTTCTGGGTGCTGAGCAGTGCATGCAGCTGGCCAGCAACATGGAGAAAATAAATTTAAAAACAGGAAGATTAAGCTGCCTGCTGCTGCCCGCCTAGTATCAGGGTGAAGTGAGAAAGGGACTGACTGGCCGGTGACGGCAGGGTGGGAATAATCTATCACCAAGTCAGGTGCTGCTAGCTGCGTGAGTGGTCTGACCAGCTGAGTGAGGCTCTAGTCTGGGCACTGAGCACTGCGTGCAGCCCGCGGCAACATGGGAAGAATAAAACTGTAAATAACTGAACACAAAGCAATGAGCTGACAAACAGACAGTGTTGTAGCTGGTATGCCAGTTGTCACAACACCAACATACTATTTACAAACAAAAAGTAGTCTGCTCCAGTCTTTTTTGTTGTTGTTGCTGTCATCTGTGTTGCCACTAGGGGCAGAAGGTGGACATTCTCTCTCACTTCACTTGTTGCGCCCGCACCAGAATTTATTTATTTGAGTTTTGGTAACTGGGTGGGCCCACTGAGACATTACAATCCCTTTTTCCGGGGCGACCTGGGAACAGCAGTAAAATTGACAGAGGCAAGGTAGTTACAGTAGTTACATTTCCAACATATACAGATACACAATATTACATTATTTACACAGACACTTTTGACTTACAAATTACATATGGATAGGCAGAGCAGTTTTATGATATTTACATGACAAATTTTCGTGACAAATTTGTGGTTCTCACAAGTCTATTACTGTGGCATTAACTACATCTTTCATACATGAACTTTTGCAGAGGAGGAGTAGGGTGGCGAATGGCGTCCTCCAGTCATGTGACTGCTTGACTCATCTTACTGCTGCTTTATGAGCAGTGTGCTCCCGTACCTGCACAGAACCCGCCAGAACATCAAGAAGCAGTCACTGGCATACATGAAGAACTGTTTGATCTGTCACTGAATAAGCAATGTATCTTTCTTGCCTAGCTGTAAAACATGGTTTAAAATTTCCCAGACCCCCTAGCTTTATGAGGATTTTTGCCCCCTCCCCTTGTTCATTGTTCCTACAAATGCCACTGTATTATACAATGACTGAGAATAATATTTTGCAAATAAAAACATTTACGTTCATGTCCCACAGGCCTAAAGCTGAAATAAGTTACTGGTTTTTCAATTTTAGGTTGGTCATCAGCATTTATTTCCACTTTAGGCTGGTCACAAAGTATCTCTAGTCTTAGCCCACGGGAGAACAGCTTGAACAATGCCTGACATCACAGTGGCTTTTGCTGCACTCATTAACAAGCAGTGAAGTCAGCCAGAATCAGTTAAATCTCCATTACAAGAGCCAATATGAAAGCTGTTCAATTTAAAATGCATCGTATAAATCTGACACTCAATGGCCTCCCCAAGGATACGACATTTATGATCTTTTCTGAGGGGGCATGACTTTCAAAACTCACTCGTGTCTCAACCCCTTGTGAGTTATGGTCCTGTCTCCTCACTCATGAAGCAAAATGGCATATTTAGAGTCAAGTCATTGTGTGTCTTATACATCTATACACAGACACACACAGAAACGCACAAACACACTTCTCTGCGTCACTACATAATTTAACAGGGAAGGCATTTCACGCAGTGTGTTATAAATTGATGTTTTCTTATTGCTTTTTTCATACTTGTGGTTTGTGTTTTACACAGAGTAACATAAAAGGTTTACACCCATGTATGAAATTACTCATGCTTGTCTTTAAAGCTTTCTTTCTCAGAGTGGATCTTCTGATGAAAAAAAATTACTCCAAAAAGTTATGTGGTTCAAGGGAGTTGGACTCAGAAGAGAGTAAACTACAGCTAAACATAACATAGAGCTAGACATAAGCAGGTGCAGTTCTTTTCACAGCCCTGAACCTCAGTCCTGCACTTAGAGAGTAAGAAAGAACACACACATCAAATCTGTCGCAATCTGTTCCTGTGCCACATACTTCCTCATACTGTGTTAGTACCACAACGGCAGCATTCAGCCACCCAAGAGCTGTCAGTGCTCTGCAGGGAGCCAACGACGGTTGTTGGAACAAAAGAGGATGCTGAAGGGTGGAGTTTACAGCAGAAAACTCCTTCCCTTCACCCCACCGGTCAAGAGAACAACTTCAATATTTTATTCAGATTTCTCAAATGCATTTTTAGTGATCCTGGAATAAATAATGACAGCTTTAAGTGCAGTGCAACTTGCGGGGGTGAGTGAAAGTTCCTCCTTTATGCAGGCACGTATACTCTTTTTTGAGATTTGGCAAATACTGTGACTTTTTCTTCTGTATCTACCAGCCCCAGCCTTGGGTTCAATACTGCATATCTGCTCATAAATGGTGCAACATACCAACTGTGTTTTCCAGACTGATGCGGATATGTGAGATTACTGTAATATGGAAAAAGAGTAACCCCAGGTCTTATTTGAATGGTGCAGGGCAGCAAGATTAACTTTATGATAAACCGAGTGCCTCTCCCTCTCCCTCTTAATGGCATGCAAGGCACAAAACTTACAGCTGCTTTGGCTGAGCTGGCAAGAGGATGAACCAGGATGCAATGTTGTAATGTCTGTTTGTCTTTGTACTGAATTTTCAATAAAAATTTATTATAAAAAAAAATCTGCAGGCCACCAGATGGTCCTATGACACCAGAATACTGGCAACCCAGGTTTGGGTAAGCCAGCTCAGGAAGTTGGCAACTGGGTAGCCAAGGCTGGGGGGTAGACTTCTGATGGCAATGCATTCCAGCTTGAGGAGGGACAGTGCTATTTTCTGCCACCACAAGAACTTGCTGCAGAAGGTTAGAAGCTTGCTCTTCAGCAGGGGTTTCAGATGCATGCGTGGAAGCCCACAGTGGTGTAGGCTGGCTGGTAATGGGGTGGTGGGAGGGGAAAAATGGCAATCACCAGGATGATGGCATCAGTACTCCCAGACCCCAGTGAAGCTGCTTGCTCTACATGCCGAATGGTGCTCCAGAGGGGAGGCAAGCCTCCTAGACAGCCCTGCCTTGGGGGGGGGGGTTGTGGGGCACCACTGGAGACAAGTAGGGACTACTGGGAAGCTGCAGGCAAAAAGGATCCAGATGAGGGCATAAAACCACGGAGGAAGACACCTCAATAAGAACATAATCTTTAAAAAGTTTACTAGATATGGCAAGTTCTTTCATTGCATATTTTTACTTGACATTGTTTTTTGTATCAATAAAATCTGCACCTCCTGGAGCCACACTGTTTGGGGTATGTTTCTGACTGGCTCTACAGCAACCTCACAGCACACTGCTAAATGAAGGTGGATAATTATTTGCTAATATAGAAGGAAAACAGATCTGCTACTTTGGAAGAAGTGGAGTAACATCACTGTACCCATAGTAGATGTTCACCTCTGATCTGACATGACCAACATGGAGTAATAAATCAACAGAGCTTCACATGATGATCTCCGTCTTAATACGCCGAGTACACTAATTGTCATTTTGGAGTAATCTGAAAAACAAGAATTTAGCAAAGTTGACTGCTGTAGCTATGGCCCATCTTGAATTCCAAGTGTGCTAACGTGTAACCTGCATCTCTTTTTTAATTTTGGTAAAAAGGTTAATCTATTCAGGGCTACCTTCCAGTACGCAGCACTTACACACACTGCAATAGGCAGAATATATTCTGCTGTAGCAGAGTTGGTCATCCTTCAAAATAATCATGTTGCAGCCATCTTGGAACAGTTGCAGTTATTAAGTGGCATACCCGCAGCACTTGGAGTACAATGGAAATAAGATATGTAGTTCAATCCATTTTAATTAGTGCAACTGGAGAGGCATCAAGTTGACAGCAATGCAACTCAATAATGATAAAATTTACATCTAAACACAAGTTAAACACATGATTATACATTACTTTATGCGACAACAATATAGCCAGATTATCTGACTAGTGTGACTGCATTGTGTAATTCTTAACTTCACGATTGACTTAGTGTGAGTAGACAGAAATGCAGTAATCATTTTTCTTCCTACTCTCAAAAGGGTTGAGATGTTTATGGAGTGGGAATATATTTATTTTCAAATTCATCTGCAGGTCCTGCGTGGATTATTGTATTACAAGTTCTTTTTAAAACAAGAACTTTTTTAAATTTTATTTATTGTTGTAACCTTAAATATTTCTTTCTCGTTCTGTAAAGATGCCAAGATGGACAAATATAAATGCTGCCTACTGTGCTGTTAACATTGTTAGCCAACCACAACTTTGTACAAAGGCAACTCAGTCTACTGTGTGAAGGAAATCCATTCAGCCATTTTGAAGCAATCATAGTAAAAAGACATTAGACAGGGAATAGTTTGCTCAAGAGATGGCGGTACCTCACCCCTAAAAGTGAAACCGTTATATGGAAGATCAGCACTCACTCCTGTTATCGCACAAAATGCACTTAACACCAACGAGCTTCATAAAGTGCCGCAGTTTTACTTCAATAAGTGCATAAAGGATCAACAAATGTCAGTGGACCAAGTGCAGTCAAGAAAAGCTGACCTAGCATTTTGCTCCAAATCCCAGGAGCTTTATCAGAGGTTCCTCCTGTGATTGGGAGCAAAACGTAAAAACAAGTTACTCACTTGTAACTGTAGTTCTAGGAGTGTTATATGGTGTACATCCACACTTCTGGCAGAATTCCTTTCCCCTTTAAGACTTGCCGGAAGGTCTTCAAGTTGGCTCCTCCCACCCACCCACGTGGTATCCTCCTCGGCAGCACCCCGTGACATGGCGTCAGATCTAAGCCACCAGAAGCCAGACCAATGTGCCATTTGCCTGGGGAGATCAGTGGATGTACACCACATACCACTCCTAGAACTACAGTTACAGGTGAGTAACTTGTTTTTCTAGGGGCGTGTATATGGTGCACTATCCACACTTCTGGAAGACTCCTAGCAGTTCTCTGGGATGAGGGGGCCAGGTACACACCCCCTCTATGGGGAAACAGAGATTGGAGAACCAAGGACCCAAAGCCAGCATCCCAGCATGACTCAAGGTCAATGTGATAATGGGAGATGAAGGTGTGTGAGGACTTCCAGGTAGCAGCCCTGCAGCTCTCCTGGATAGGAACATCCCTGGAAGCAGCCACTGAGGTGGCGGTATGAGCCCTAAGCCCTATGGGAAGCTCCCTACCAGCCAACCTATAACAGAGGTTGATGCAGGAGACTATCCACCTAACAATCGTCTGCTTTGCTGTCGCTCGGCCAGGTGCAGCTTCAGCATAGGTGACAAACGGCTGACGAACCTCTCCCTAAATTCCAGCCATGCACTCATTATAGTAGGGAAGCGCTCCCCTCAGGTCCAGAGTATGGAACCTGTGCTCGGCCTCCGAGGTGTGGTTGGTGAAGTACACCAGGAGATTGATCGCCTGGTTAAGGTGAAACTCCGAGACAACCTTTGGAAAGAACTTCGGGTTGGGAAGAAGGACAACCTTGTCCCTGTGGAAGACCAGGTAAGGGGACTCCACCAAGAGTGCCTGGAGCTCACCGATCCTTCTGGTGGATGTGATGGCCACCAAGAAGACGTCCTTCCACAACAGGCGTGCCATCTCACATATGTGTTTCGGTTCAAATGGCTTGCCCATGAGTACTGCCAACACCAGCAACAGGTTCCAGGGTGGTGGGTGGTTCACGCAACGGAGAGAAAATGTGGTCAAGGTCCTTAAAGAAGCACCTGACCATCTTCTCCTGCACCACCGTTTGCATACCAGCCTCCTCCCCATATGCAGAGATGGCTGACAGATGAACCCTGAAGGTTGTCAACCGAAGGCCCAACTGAGAGTGAGACCATAAGTAATCGAGGATGCTAGCCATGGGACAGGACAGGGGTCAAGTTCCTTGCTCTGGCACCAAATGGAGAATCTTTTCCATTTAAAAACACAGCACTGATGAGTTGACTCCTTCCGAGAGGCCTTAACTACATGGAGGACCTCATCGGAGAGACCCAGAGCCTGGAACTCTAGCTGCTCAGGAACCAGACAGTCAGGTGCAGGGACTGAAGGTCCGGTTGGAGGACCTTCCCTGAGAGCAGGTCTGGGCAAAGTGGCAGATGCCATGGAGGCCTGCTGCTGAGGCTAAGGAGATCAGGATACCAGAACTGGTGTGACCAGTTCAGAGCCAATAGGATCATCTGTGCCTTGTCCCTCCGAGCTTGGATCAGAACCTTGTGGATCAGAGGAAAGGGAGGGAAGGCATAAAGGAGGCCCGGGGCAAGGGCCTCGTGAAGGCATCCTCCTGCAGCATTCCCCACTGAGGGGGAAGGCACTAAAGAGCTTCAGCTTGGTGCTCTCCCAGGAGGAAAACAGGTCTGTCTCAGGGGTGCCTCACTGGGAGATAGGAGAACAGACGGTCGATTATCTCATGATGGAGGGATCACCCGTGAGACACCTCGTCCACTTGGCTGAGGGCATCTGCCAGCTGACTGGACACTCCCGGCAACATGAATGGCTGGCAGATCGGCTTGGAGGCCGAGCACAATGGTTCAAATGTAGAGAGCTTCCCTGCACTGGGCAGGGAATGCACCCCACCCTGTTTGTCGAGGTAGTACATGATCGTCATGTTGTCTGCCTAGACCTGGACAACCTTAACCCGGAGATGTGGCGCAAAGGCTGTCAGAGCCAGGCAATTAGCCTGAAGCTCCAGCAGGCTGATGTGACATCAGGATTCCCCGGGGAACCAGATGCCATGGTCCCCTGTGTTCCCCCAGGTGTGCACCCCTGCCCATCAGGGAGGACTCTGTCGTGAATGTGACTGTCAGCTCTGGGAGGATGAATGGGACTCCTTCCTGGAGATATTCTGGGACCAACCACCGCTGGACGGCATCCCACATCTGCTGGGTCACTGTGACTGCTTGGTTGAGGTGGCCCTGATGCTGGAACCACTGACGTATCAGCCCCCACTGCAGGGGATGTAAAACCAAGAGGTGCAGCAAATCTCTGGCAGGGCGCAACTGCCTAACCTGAAATGATCGGGCAAAGGAGGAAAGATCCTCCGCCCTGTCCGCCTGAAGTTGTGCTCAGGCTCGGTAAGAATCTAGCTCTGCCCCAATGAAATGCCTCACCTGCAAGGGTATGAGTTCCAACTTGGCCTCGTTGACCAGGAGGTCAAGGTCCAAGCAGGGCTGGAGGGTCAGGTCCCTGGACCACTCCACCTCCAACCTGGAGGGGCCTGCAATCAGCCAGTCATCCAGGTACGGGTACACCCGGACCCCTCAGTCTCTCAGGAAGGCTTCCACCACTGCTATGCATTTGGTGAAGACCATGGGGGCTGAAGAGAGGCTGAAGAACATGACCTAGAACTCATAGAGAGTCCCCTTTGTGTGGAACCAAAGGAACCACCAGGGGGATGGATGGATGCATGGGGACGAAGAAGGAATCCCAGAGGTCCAGGGAGAAGAACCACTACCTCTTTCTGGAGGAGCTGGGTGATGTCCTCCCAAAGGGTGGACAACACGTCTGTGGACACCACATCCTCCTGACGGATGCGGGTTCTGCATGGCAGGAGAGCTATAACTCCAGAGGCAAGCCCTGACTGAACACTTCTAGCATCCACTTGTCCATGGTAACACTAGACGAGGCAGAAAGAAAGTGACAGAGCTGGCCCCCTATGGGAGCATCCAGGGGAGACAGAATGGGCAAAGAAGGGGCACCCCACAACCCATCACTGTGCAGACTTGGAGGTGGAGGCAGGGCAGCAGAGGATGCTGCTGGACCTCGACCACCAGGCTTCCAGAACATGGAAGTGACCGACTTAGGCATGGGACACCATGACTTCTGGTGCCCAGCTGAGGTCACTTGGCCACAGAGGCTGGATGGGGCCAAAAGGACTTCTTTTGGGATTTGGAGTCTTTGAGGTCCTTTTTGGGCTGAGGTGACAGAGTCCAAGGTAGCACTGGACTTCTCAATCAGAGTGAGATGGCCATCCATCCCTGGCCCAAACAAGTCTGTGCCCAGGATGGGGACATCTGCCAACTTGTACTGAGTATCTGCCACAAAAGTCAAGATCCTTAGTCAAGCCCCGCAGCGCATAGCCACAGCCATGGCCATGGACCTAGAACAGGAATCGCCAATGTCCATGGCTACCTGGAGCTGCTGCTTAGCCACAGAACAGCCCTAGTCCCGGACTTGCTTGACCATCATCTGAAGGTCAGCCAAGAGCCGAGGAAGCACCTTGTCAAGGGTGCCCAACAAGGCATGGGTAAAGTGGGCCATCATTAAGGCCAAACTAGCCTGCCTGAGGTGGAGAGATGAGGTTGCATACACCTTCTTGGCCGCATGATCCAATTTCTTGGATTCCTTGTAAGGGGGTTTGTCGATATCCCAGACATTGCCCAACTGGTGGAACACCGAGTCGGCAACTAAACCATCAGCTGACGGGTGCTCGGTGAATCCAGAGAGGGAACCCACAGTGACTGCATACTTCTGGGCCATACGGGCCGATGGAGTAGGTCTAGAGGCTGGAAAATGCAAGAGCTCCAATGCAGACCCAGGAATGGCCTTGGCTACTAGGAAGGCGACCCCCGGAAAGTCATCCCAGTCCAGGATTTCAGTGAGGGGATACCTGGCCTATTTCTGCATAGGCTCCAACTGGATCTCCATAGCCTCCAAAATCAGTCACAGCATGGCCCCAAAGGAGGTAGGATCATGGTCCATTGACAGAGCCTCACCCAACTTCCAGTCAACTGGCATGCAGTGCATGGAGGAATCCTCCCATTCTGAGGATTTGAAGACTGGCTATCACCCCAGTCCCTGCTAAGCTTCCTGGGCTCGTTGGCCTAATTGGCCATGACCAACAGCCATCAAGGAAGCCCCGGGGGTAGTCCAGGCATCCTTGGATGGGAGACCATCCTTCAGCTCAGGCTGTGGGGAGCCCACCCAAATGGGTGGAGAGGCCGGAATCAGACAAACTGGAACAGGTTCAGGCTGAGATGGTGGCAGCCAAGGGAGCCCTGGGGGGGCAGCACTGGCTTTGGTCCAGTGCCCAAAAGGAGCTGCTGCCACACAAGCTCCTCATAGCATCGTTGCAGCTTGCGGTGGAGCCAATCCTATCCCGAAGAGGAGGAACAGCAGCAACACCACTTTCCCCGAGTGTGGCCAGTGACAGCACGGACTCCAACAATGGCTACTTGACCTCAAGCTTCAGGTCCATGACATCGACCCCAATGGACCAGATGGCGGGAAGAGGCAGGAACCAGCGAGGGATGCTCATTGTCCCCCATAAGCTCAGTGTCCCAAGGATTAGGGACCAGGTCAGGAGGCTGATCTGACCCACCCTGCAACAACGGGTTGACTGGGTCAAGAAAAATCGCAACCGACTGGTCAGCCTGCGTCTTACCGGACAGGCCCAATGAAACACCGTGGGGCCATTGACCTGGCCTGAAGCACTGACCGAAGTCAAGTCAAAGGTCAACAATGCAGGAGCACGGGAATCTGAGGCCCGAGAGCGCTCATGGTCCCACAACCTGAAACTGGCCATGTTGGCTTTCACCTTGGAGTATTTTTTTGAGGAATTGGACCCATGGGAAGGGCCCTTCCCGAGGGCAGGAAGGGACTGGTTTAAGTCCAGGAATACCCAAGTAAAAGAGGCACCAAAGCCAAGCGGAACCAGCATGGACACCAAGGAACAGCCCGCGGACACCTGGTCTGTAGCTTTCTTGAAGGCCGCCAACTGCTCAGTAGACCCCACAGCCACAGAGACCACTCGGCAGTTGTCCTTGGACTGAATGAGAGGATCCTGCTTGTCCAGTTGACCCAGCAAAAGTCACGCATACCAGTCCTCCAAGGTGAAGGGATGCAGACTGCAGCATAGGCCGCAAGCCTGGGAGTTGGGTTCTTGGCCCAGGCAGTAAACGCAAGTGGCATGAGGGTCTGTGCACGACATCTTCTGTCCATCCGGATAAAGCTTAAAACAGAGTGCCGACTTAGAAGTCGTCGAGTCCACGATGCCAAAAACTGTGAAACGCAAAGCAATCTGAAGACCACAGTTTTACAAGGTTTGTGAATAAAGACAGAGCCTACACGAACACAAAGCGCTGTGGAGGGAACCTGTCTCTTCCAACAGAAAGGAAGATCTGATGCCATGGGGCAGTGCTGAGGAGGATACCACCCAGATGAGTGGGAGGAGCCTGCCTGAAGACCTTCCAGCAAGTCTTAAAGGAGAACAGGATTCTGCCAGAAATGTGGCAAATACACCATAGCCACGTCCCTAGAATGCCAGTTATTTTCATGTTTTGTGTAAAGACAGGCGTGAGTGCTGATCCTTCCATGCAACCAATAATGTTATTAAAAACATTTTTTGAATGTAGGTCATTACTCTGACACATTTACTCCCATAAGCACCACAATCAAACTCTCAACAGACTGACCAAGCTGTTACACACCAGTGAGAGTCTGCACCTGGTCATTTATGAAGCCAGTAGTGTACACGGCTCGAGGATATTGACATCCACACCAGTGCGAACTGCACTGTGGGACCAATCCTACAAGGAGTTCCCTGTGCGTTGTTATGCTAAATTATCCTCAGGCAGTGAAAAGAAAAGTGGCCACCTACACAGCACTTGAAACCACTTATACCAGTTCAGCTACTCTGTCTGGGACAGGGGCACAACAGCCACACTGGTTTGATTCCTTCACAGCTTACACATGCAAGTATACATTGGTGTTACTCTCCAAACTATTTAAACTGGTGTAGAAATGGCCAGTGTAAACAGGGCTCATGCTGAAGGACATTAGTAAGGGAACTTACTGATAGTTTCAAACAAGGTCCGAAGACACATCTCCCCCCCCCCACCCAATACGTAGTTTTATGGTATTTTCATTTCCTTCCTGCCTTGGCCCCCTACCTCGGATCTTGTGCCGCTGCATCTCGAGTATCCACCACTACATGTCACCCGCCACCTATGCTGCCACCAGGCCTCCACCACGGTGGCAGCGGGACTCTGAGGAGGTGGTGGCAAACACCCCCTGGAGAGGAGAGCTGCCTTCCGGCTTCTCAATCCTGCTCCAACCCCCCCCCCCGGGTTTCCAGATGACCTGAGTCCACTCCTGAACCCGGTTCACCAGTGTGGTGCGAGGCAAGGTGTCCAGCACCTCAGCCCTCAGCACAACCAGGTTGGCAGATACATCTTTTCAAGTTGGCATATGAGGGTTGCATGATAAATATGACAGACAGTGAGCTGGATTTAGTTAGTTGATATCATAATTTTATGTTGATGGCTATTTATGATAGACTTTAAATTGAATAGGCTGTTGTTATAACTGTGATTCAACTTTTGTCCTGTATTGTTGTAAAGCACCCAGAGCCCCAGGGATTGGGCGCTTAAGAAATAAAGTATGACTTGAACTGCATTAAACATGTAAATCATTTTCACAGTAGAAGCTGTTCTCTCAATACTGGTTTGTACTCTTATTTTTCAGTCTTTACTACACTTTTAGAAAATGTCAGGTGTCTGATTTACACACAGGTGGTAAGGACTAATTTAGAACTGTACAAAGTAGTTTGTGTCCTTATTAAGCTCTTCTTACATTGTCGCCACAATGCATTTATGTTCTACTGTAGAACTCTGTGATTCAAAAGGGACGACTACAGTAGAACAAACAGTTGTATAACATACAGTTCCAAAATGGTAATTACTAGCACTCACAACTCAGAAACACCTAGCAAGTTAGTTCAAAGGTGAATGAGGCTAGAGCACTAACACAACTGGAACCTACAGCATACATGAAACAAACAAAAAAAGGTTCTATAAGAAAAATAACTTGTGGGTTCAATGCAGTCGGCATTTAATAAACTCCATTCATTTGGAGGTAGAATGTTTAAAATGTTTTTTAAGACATGCTATGTAAGCACCAGACTTACCTATTTGGTAGATACTGTGCAAGCACCAGACTTGCCTATTTGGTAGGACATTAAGCCAACTATTCCTTCTGCCCAATTCCACATATAATGGCAGAATAAAGAGAAACAGTTTTAACAAGACACAAAAAAATGATCCTTAAATGTAAGTGTGCCAACCACACCCTTACAAATTTTACATTCAGCAAATGATGAGGTATAATCTGGAATTACGGGGGGGGGGCAGGCTTGCCAGGGCTCAGACCATCCGACTCTGAGGAGGGCCCCAGTAGCTCATGCATGACTGCCACTGACTTATAATGAGAAGAGGAGTTCAGTTTAAAGATAGGGCTCTTACAGGCCCCTTAGCTTAAAGTGCAATTCCAACAATGGGTATAATCTAGTTTTCCAACTGCTGTACTAGGTGTTACAGCTTAGCTTAGACACATGTTCAGCAAGGAAACACAGCCACTGCAACTCTTCCATTCATGAATGACTTTTTGTTTAGAATCCGAGTGACGAATTTCAGTGCTGGAGAAAGGTGAGGCATTGATAGCCCTGGAAACTAAAACCTTCCATTTGTTAACAGGTCAGTGTGGGTGTGCACGGTGTTCATTTCCCAAAACTTCAGCAGTGACCTGAGGGGCACCACCTCTCATGTATGAGAGGGCAATTCAGTCCCCATGCATATTCAGTCTAGCGCCTCACTCTCTTGAGAAAAGACTTCCAACTGTGCTGCATTATGCAGAATAGCATCATGGTAATTCTGTGATCTGGGGCCCCCCATTTGTTAGGGATTTAGTAGAGACCACCAACCTCTTGTTCTCACATGACCCAAAATTCCAGCTAAGCTCTTCAATAATGATGTGACAGTGGCTTGACAGTTAGAGCCCCTTTACTACCAGAACCCTAGACTGACTGCAAGCTGGACAGGCTCAAACTTTTTTTTCCAATTCATTTTTTTTTAGCCCTATTTATGCCCCGTGCTCACTGACCAGGTCTTACTTCAGCCATTGCCAGTGCCACCATCCCATCCACAGAGGCTTCCTACCTAGTCTCTGGATCACCAGCATCCCATCCACAGAGGCTTCCTACCTAGTCTCTGGATCACCAGCATCCCATCCACAGAGGCTTCCTGCCTAGTCTCTGGATCACCAGCATCCCATCCACAGAGGCTTCCTACCTAGTCTCTGGATCACCACCATCCCATCCACAGAGGCTTCCTACCTAGTATCTGGATCTCTGGATCACCAGCATCCCATCCACAGAGGCTTCCTGCCTAGTCTCTGGATCTCTGGATCACCAGCATCCCATCCACAGAGGCTTCCTGCCTAGTATCTGGATCTCTGGATCACCAGCATCCCATCCACAGAGGCTTCCCTGCCTAGTCTCTGGATCACCAGCATCCCATCCACAGAGGCTTCCTGCCTAGTATCTGGATCTCTGGATCACCAGCATCCCATCCACAGAGGCTTCCTGCCTAGTCTCTGGATCACCAGCATCCCATCCACAGAGGCTTCCTGCCTAGTATCTGGATCTCTGGATCACCAGCTTCCCATCCACAGAGGCTTCCTACCTAGTATCTGGATCTCTGGATCACCAGCATCCCATCCACAGAGGCTTCCTGCCTAGTCTCTGGATCACCAGCATCCCATCCACAGAGGCTTCCTGCCTAGTCTCTGGATCACCAGCATCCCATCCACAGAGGCTTCCTACCTAGTCTCTGGATCACCAGCATCCCATCCACAGAGGTCTCCTGCCTAGTATCTGGATCTCTGGAGCACCAGCATCCCATCCACAGAGGCTTCCTGCCTAGTCTCTGGATCTCTGGATCACCAGCATCCCATCCACAGAGGCTTCCTGCCTAGTCTCTGGATCTCTGGATCACCAGCATCCCATCCACAGAAGCTTCCTGCCTAGTCTCTGGATCTCTGGATCACCAGCATCCCATCCACAGAAGCTTCCTGCCTAGTCTCTGGATCTCTGGATCACCAGCATCCCATCCACAGAGGCTTCCTGCCTAGTCTCTGGATCTCTGGATCACCAGCATCCCATCCACAGAGGCTTCCTACCTAGTATCTGGATCTCTAGATCAACACCATCCCATCCACAGAGGCTTCCTGCCTAGTCTCTGGATCACCACCATCCCATCCACAGAGGCTTCCTGCCTAGTATCTGGAACTCTGGATCACCAGCATCCCATCCACAGAGGCTTCCTGCCTAGTCTCTGGATCTCTGGATCACCAGCATCCCATCCACAGAGGCTTCCTACCTAGTATCTGGATCACCACCATTCCATCCACAGAAGCTTTCTACCTAGTCTCTGGATCACCAGCATCCCATCCACAGAAGCTTCCTGCCTAGTCTCTGGATCTCTGGTTCACCAGCATCCCATCCACAGAGGCTTCCTACCTAGTATCTGGATCACCACCATTCCATCCACAGAAGCTTTCTACCTAGTCTCTGGATCACCAGCATCCCATCCACAGTGGCTTCCTACCTAGTATCTGGAACTCTGGATCACCAGCATCCCATCCACAGAGGCTTCCTACCGAGTATCTGGAACTCTGAATCACCAGCATCCCATCCACAGAGGCTTCCTACCTAGTATCTGGAACTCTGGATCACCAGCATCACATCACACGTCTCGGCCCCTCTGCTTGCCTGCAAGGGCAGTGTGGCCTTCTGCTCCACAGCAAATCCCCCCAAATGATCTGGTCAAACCCAGTGCAGAGGTAAGTCCAGAACTGTATCCAGAGCCTGGTGACATAGGCCCAGTGCTGGATGTGGAGGGCAATGTGAGGTTTCATCTGCCCTGTCAGCAGCCATTTCCTGCGTTTTCCTCCTTTGTGCTGTCTCTGCAGTGGTACCCCAAGCACATCTGAGGGCGCTCTCACATGCAGCTTGCTGGCATCCAGCAGCTCCACCAACTGAAGAGCACCTTTAGCAACCATAAAACAATTAAACAGGCGCTCTTTGAGGAGCTCCTCAGTCTTTTTTTTTTTTAAATACTGGCTAAAGAAAGGAAAGGATCGTAATTTGCCCCGAGGCTACTATGATCCTCTCACTTCCCAATTCTCCTATGCATCCCATGCTCTGACCTACTATGATGTTTTATAGCGGAGCGCAGAGATGCGTTCCATTCATTTCAATGGAGAGTCTTTTTCAAATGTAATTTCCTGATTGTAAATCGGTTTTTTCTATCTGTTGATGGCACAGTTCAACTAACAGAGTTCTTGTTAGTTGAACTCTGCCATCAATAGGTATCAAAATCAGATTTGCAATCGGGAAATTACATTTGAAAATGATGCAAAAGTGAATGGAGCGCATCCCTGCGCTCTGACCTATAAAGAGCGTAACAGAAGTCGGAATGTGGGACACATAGGAATCAGGAAGTGGAGAGGATCATGGGCAGCCCCTGGGCAACATAATCCTTCCCTTCTTTGAGGCCAGTATTAAAAAAAAAAACAGAATGGAGGAGCTCCCCAAGAGATAAGGGAACTCCCCATTTAATTATTGTGTAATTTAAAACTAAGGGCAAATGTGCTCTTTAAATGCAGCCAGGGTGTGCTAGTAGTCAAACACAGAGTTCCTGGAACCTCCACCCTAGATGAGAGTAATCCCTAGGTCGCTTGTTCCTCCTGGACCTGCCAGTCCTCCAACATCTCTGGCTTGGTCTTGAACCTGGGTCATTTGCGTCCCAGCAGTAGAGGTACCGTTGCGCTGACAGGCCAGCCGATTTAATTTATAATGTTTAAATGCAAAAATGAACAATTATAGTACCCATTTCCTTACTTATCAGTTCAAACTGAATAAGCCAGCTTTTCTTTTAGAAAAATACTGAAACTGTCATTTAAAATGTATTTATCCATTTAGAAACTGGTAACTGAGAAAGATGCGCTGAGCCAAGGCTCGTATCAGAGTGCAATCCAAGGGAAGGTTACATGGGAGAAAAAAAGCATGCCTGGTGTAAAGAGAAAAGAATAAAAGATATCAGGTTTTGCTAGGAGGCCTTCTTTAGGAGTGATCTGTAAAGGAAAACATAGGCATAGCTAGCTTTATTTTCCTCTTTTATGTGCATTCCAGATACATCCCCTTTGATATTTTTGGCAACCCACATGCTAAAGCATTTCCCCGTGTTTTGTGCCTACATTTTGAGAACAGTAGTTGTAGTCAAGATTAATGGAGGCCATGTTTTATATGAAAAAGTGTCTTCCTCAAAAGAAAACTCCTATCATAAGTGGCAGCCGGTTTAAAAGAAGCCTGCGTATGAGACTCCACAACCAAATTAAGGTCACACACCACCACCAGCCTACGGACCAGGGGATATAGATGCAGGAGCCCTTTGGGGAGCCTGTGAAACACCTCTGCCTGACCCACAGTCTTGCACACTGAAAGGGCATGAAAGGCAGATATGGACAAAAGATGTACCTTCACTGAAGAGCACAGTAGGTCAGTCCAATAGGGACAGAAGACAGTCAAACAGGCCCTTCACCAGACATGAGAAAGGGTTTAGGGAGTGAGAGGCACACCAAATACTGCAATGTCTCCTACTCCTCCAATAAGTGTGCCACGTAGAACAATTACAATCCATCAGTAGCACGTTAGAAACCACTAGGGAATCCCCAACAGTTTTACATCCTCAACAGCCAGGTATGAAGTCGCAGGGACAGAAAATCCAGATGCAAAAGACTGACTGGGTTCTGTAGCAGAAGCCCCAGTCATTGAGGGAATGGGACAGGAGGTGCAACTGCAAGCTGCTAGAACAGAGGGAACCATATTTATCTGGTTCAGAAGGGGGCCACAAGCATCAAAAAGGCCCCTTCCTCTCAAAGGTTGACCTAAAGCTGCAGAAGGTGAGCAAATGTGGGAACAGCATACAGAAACCCCCGGTCCAGGAAGGGGACAACACGCCTCACCAAAAAAAAAAAAAAAGGCACTGAAGCGGGCAGAAACGCAAAAAGGTCCGACTCTGGACAGCCCCAATTTAATGGAGAGGGTTCAAACCCAGAAAAGGTGGAACTGATCAATCAATTGATCAATCAGTTAGAAGCCACTACCCGCTCCCCTCCTATGGTGATCATTAGCACATTAAAAAAACAGACATCAATCTAAAGAGCTATCACAATATCACTGGGGCTGTGAGCCACCTGCAGCGTTCACTACAGCAAAAAGTGGAGCACTTCTACCAAGCCTTGTTAGTTACAGCAATTACCAAAGACTTGTGTTTTTTGAACTGCTCATTTTTTCATGGCATACTGATGCTATATTTGACACTGAAAGAACACTAGAGCTACAATATTCAAGAATGCCTAGGGAAAAATGACATCATTACTGTAAGTCATGGTATATTTAACACAGTAATTTCAATTGAACTGAATCCTTATTTTTACTTCTGGAAGTCAGTAGAGGACAGTAGGCCTTATTCAGAAGCAAGTTCGCAGACAGTACATTTACAGTGAGCACACAGGAAGCGCAAGATGGAAGGCGTCAAGGGCAGCAGTATGCAAATCAGTGTAGACGATTAACTCTGAAGTGGTCTAAGTTCTTTTGTTAATAGGAGCTGTTATGTCAGAATACAGGCCGCAACACAACAACAAGCAGTCTGGGGACACTGTGCCGATCCAGTACATTTTGACATCTTGGTTCATTTTCTGCTGCTGCAAGAACAACTTGATAGAGTAACCCTTCTTCATTATGAAGTATTTTGCATGGGGAGGAAGCAAGCAAGGTGTCAACAGCATGGACAACTGCAGTATTCCTGACCGTCTGCCAATTCTCAGTGAAGTCCCTGACCGACACTGGCTGCAGGATGTGTAGAAAGGATTGTACTATGGAATGGTGCTGCTGGGGTCATAGGATCTTCAAACAAAAACAGGACCATCAAATTAAACTAGAATCGGCTGCAGAATTAAGTAGCTGGAAATTTATATCATACCTAGGTGATGCTGCAGCTTAAGAACAGCCAGGCTCACAACACTGCCTCTGTTAGGCAATAGTGGAGAATACCAGACCTACGCTATTAGCGTAGAGTTCAAGTTATGCTACTCTCTCAGAACTACATTTCGGTTATTTTTTGTATTAGTTTATTTTAGTTGGGGGGTTTTGCCCTCCCACACCCCCTTTCAAAAAAAAAAAAAGAAAAGGGGAGTGTGGGGGGCAAAGCCCCCCCAGCTCAAATAAACTAATACAAAATGTTACAACAAGCACAAGCCCGCGCTGTATTTTTTCCTGTTACTAAACTTCACCGACGCTGCTCAGATTTATTCCTGTTAGACCGATATACACACTGTGGTGGGACATCTTATGTGACGTAAGCACATCTAGTAACGGAATTTTCCTTGCAATCTGTTATTCTTGAACCACAGTTATGTTATAGGTCCAGGGTAGGTCCAGTGTTCTCCACTATCGCCCAGTGTTGCAGCTTGGTATTCCTTTAATACAGCTTGCCATAGCTTAAGAGTTTAAAAGCATGCAAAAACAGAACATTATAACTATCATGAAAACACAACTTTTTTAATATTAACTCGCAAACGCCAGGATACCATTACATCTTATTCCGAAAGGATTTTCTTTGGTTTGCAGATCGAAAGTAAACTCTAAACAAAACAGGTACTCACATTTGTGTTTGCCTGAAGCAGAAAGACCAAATGAGAGGCTAGTATTCATCCATCTTAATGCTCATTTTAAAAGCAGATCGAGTATAGCTGAACATTTCCATTTCCTCAACAGCCAGCATCTTGCAAGCTGGTGGGGAAGGCAAGCTTTAAGATTTCCAGGTCTGCATGACTGAGCAATCCTTTTTTAGGAAAGACACGTCAAAGAACCTTTGTCACCAATCTGGGCCTAACTTACCCCTTTTTCACACAGCCACAACAATGAAAAACAAAACTATTTCTGTGGTATTCTTACTGCCTATAAAGGAGCAAAGTTTTACATTGTTATTACATTAGGTTTTATAGCTGTCCACAGTACAATTTTTAGTTCATGCTGCTATGAATGGATTCTTTCCAAAGTACTTTTGCGCTCAAAGATATGTAAATGGGAGATAAGCTACATACAAGCAGCGCTCTCTTACAAACATATGAGCACTGCAGTCATAGGACCATAGAATTTTCATCACAAGTGGAGGCAATCTAGTCTAAGGGAACATCATCTCTTGAGGGAGGTAAGCTGACCTAGTTGTTAAAGCATGCAGCTACAAACAAGGAGACCCAGGCTTGAACCCCACAACCACCACTTACTGACTGTGACCAACAGCAAGTCAATGAACCTCTCTCTTATCTATCCCTTCACTGTTTGACTCACCCTATGTGTCTAATGGCAGCAGTATCCTTTGCCCTCTGTCTCGTGCACTGTAAAGCACTTTGGGAAGTAGTATGTATGAAAGGCACTATATAGACCAGTGTGTAGGCAGGCAGGAATGCTCATCTGTATAGCAGGTGAAAGGTGAAAGCCAGCACCAGGCAAAACTTGAGAGTGTTCTGTAATGATTACACACTCAACAAAGCAAAGGGGCACACAGTACCTTACTATTAAGTTCTGCAGCTCCTTTACTCAAAATGCTCTTGTGCTCCTGTGCATATATAAGATGGTGTGTAAAGAAACAAAGCAGTCAAGGTACTTGCCCAAGCTTGAGACACAGAAAATGGCAGTTGAGACCATGGTGCAGCAGATCCCCCTTCAGAGCATCATAAATAAAGGAATAAAAGAGCTGCAGAATTTAATAGTGAGGTTCCGTAGCCCTTTGTTTTTTTGAGACGGCGATCAGTATGGAACAGTTTCTAGTTTTGCAAGGTGCCGGCTGTCACTTCTGACCTGCTTTACTCTTTTCAAGCTATGGCACAGCGCTCCCAGGTGCGGTTTCCTCTCCGAACTCTATGCTCATCTGTATACACCTGTTCGTAAGCCACGTACTGTATCCTAACCGTTATCGTTTCCATTTGGAATTGCAAGTACTAATGGCAAAGAATAAGCCACAATTTCTGTTTCATAGTGATCACTGGTTTAAAGTCTATTAATTGGGACACAGACAAACACAACAGTTGTCTTGTGATGTTATGCTGTAGCCTACGCTATGTGCCCCTAGCATTGTCTAGATCCTTGGAAATCAGACTTTTGCTGAAGGTCTTATCCTTTTCTTTCACAAGAATAAAACCTCTTATTACTACTACCACACAACTGGATGGAGTGAGGCAGCAGCTTTGGAGTGAGCGCACAGATTTGAAGCTGGCTACTTCCCTTCCTTGTCTATAAGGAAGTCAGCCCCTCTGAGCTGAGACAAGTCAGCTGTGTTTCCTCTCACTAAAGCTCTTATCAATACAACATGAGCATCTCATCCCAGATGAAATCCTGATCAATATGTGTTCCAACTTTAAGAAATATGATATCAAACATGCTCAGATGCATCGGATTCTGCAGAATAAGAACTGTACAAATTGTATTATCCCAGTAGCTAAAACAAATACTCCAACATGTTTAGCCAACAGTCAAGGGGGCACCATATACCCTAAGGGAAAAAAGGGCCAGCCAACAGCTTTTTCACTTGCCTTCATAGTACTCCAAACTCCTTTGCCCACACATTATATGACTGCCCTGGTGTCAGTTTCTTATTGCAGTGTTTCAGAAAAAGCCCATTAAGCCACTTAAAACCACTGCTGTGCATATCTCCCAGTCCCAGGTTTCCAACACACCATATACCACACCCCACAGTGTATTATTACTATTACTATTGTCCAAGTGGGGGGTTGTGTACATAAAAAAGAAAATTAACTTTTAAATAATTTTTAATGATATTTTACAGGTGAATGTTTAGAAGAATAGTTCCCTTACTGTGTTATATGGTCAGTAGGTGGTGCTATTGTCATTTGTAACAAAAAGGGTTACGCACGATTGGACAAAGAGCATCAGGTGTTCCCACCATGCCCATACATTAACTCTCAATTAATGTATGCCCACACTGGAATTAATGTATGGTGCAGTTCAGAGTTTAGCCACCACACAGAGGATTTCTGTGCTGCAGTTGGCAGTGCAGGGAGTTGAGATAGTCGCCGAGATTCATTGTACAGCACAGTGTGTGAAGGAACAGAGTAGTAAACAGGAACACTACTAACTTGTAAGGCGCAGTAAAATGAAAGATTTTTCACCCTATGCACTCCTTTACTGACTTGTCATGTGTAGCGCTATTGATTTCCCAACCCATGTACCCGAATGGATCTCTGAGTGGCAGCATGTCGCACACACGTATTGGAATCAGTGAAAGAAAGAAAAAAACATTAAAAAATGAGAGGATATCTAGTGTAGCAGCAGTTCAAGACCCCATAAGAAAAACGACGAATAAGCAGTAAAACATAAACTGTGGTGCCATCAAGTAATAAAAAAACAAAAGATTTAACCTTTACTGTACTTTTTTGCACCACTGCCATTCCTCTGTAGACCTAACACTGTTGAAGTTCCCACCAGCCCACCATAATAGACACAGGACTCCGGACTGTTTGTATGTCGTTTGCAGAGAACAAAATCAACACTTAATGTTGTGTTTTACATGCAGGATAGCATTCTTTTTGTTTTAAAAAGGCACAGCATTTCTGTCACTGTATCCGATCCAACGTACTCGCAAACATCGGAACCTGTGGCACAATAATGTCCTCAGCATAGTGCTACCCTAATACCCGATTTCCGTATTATTATTTGTACAGAGATCCGTGGCAGATAAACACCGCTTTCCTGTTTACCAGCAAGTCGTACCACAACGAAGAACAGAACATAAACACTGAATTAGGTAACATTTGTCTTACAAGAAATGATGTAAGTGTGATTATCGGGGTCATTATGTATTGTGCCATTGACTTGTACTCCTAGCACGGTGTAAACCAAGAAGTAGGAAGTTTGGAACCGCTGCAGTATTTCACAACAGAAATATATGCATAACAACTTGTAACATGGGCAAGAAAGTGATCTACAGAGGAAGCCAAACCCTTTTTCTTGCCCATGTTACAAGTGAATTAGACCCACTCCAGAGCATGAGTATTAGGTATTAATGTATGGCTGGATGGTTGGAACCCCTCAGTCTTCAGCCTCATGCCTGCCCCCTCCACCCCCCCAGTTTCACATTAATACCTGATAGACCCATGCTCTGTCCTGGGTTAATCCTTACAGGTTCCACAGGAGAGGAGTGCAGAAAACAGTGTGGGGATGGTAGGAGGAGGAGGGATGGAACTGAGTCTGGATGGTAGTTGGCCAGCCTGTTCTTGTTGTGGCAGGAACCCAGATCCTGAGAGTGCAACAACAAACAGTTAAGTAAGTAATAATACCAGACAGGTTGGGCATTATTGGGATACAACGGACCGCCCCGGAGGGCCTTATAGCCCCTGGAAGGTCCGTTATATCCCATAACAACCACCCTGGAGGGTATTATTACACTTAGATAATGGGCTGTATGTTTATTTTTTTAAATATAGCAAGGTAAAATTATATATTTAATAAAAATACATAAAAAATGTAAATTTTGTACTAAAGTAGTGCCTGTAGTATTGGAGTCACCACTGGAGGCACAGCTTTTATAAAAATATATATATTTTTTATATGAGGTTGTGATGCATGTTCCCTTAGAGACACACACACACACACACACACACACATCAGTAGGAACAGTTTGTTGTACTTTCTTTAATCAGCAACTGTTAGAAGACAGGAAAAGATACCGTGCTGAGAGGTAAATTTTTATGGGCTTTGAAAAGAGCATTGACGGGCGTGCGTGTTTTGAAAGCGCACTGTCACTTGACACCAGGCATGAATGGAAGTAGTTTTGTAAATGAAAGTATATTAGTTTAAAGAATGTTTTTATGTATTGTTTGGGGGTTTGCAGGAAAGTGTGGCGAACTGAGGAAAGCGCTAGGGCGTGTGGCGTATCTCTCTTTGAGGAATCGCTGGTTGTTGCTTGGAGTCGTTTTCCTGTTCCATTTTTCTTTTTAATGAATGAAAGAGGAAGTAGGCTGTATTTTGGTGATGGGTTGCTGTATTTAGGAGGAAGATGTCCATTTGTCGTTTCTTTTTCAGGACTGGTTTGTGTGCTGAGGTCAATCTCGGTAAACGAGCGTGGGAGACATGGTGGCTGGTTAGCATTACATTGGTTTCAAAATATAGGGTTGCCCCAGGATTTACTAGGTAATGGGGCATCCCGGAGTGGCACTCATTATTAGAAGCGGGCCGTTGGTAAGAAATAATGGCCCGGGTGGCAGGCTGTTTCAGCCAGTCAGGATGCCAGTTTCAGTTTAGGCATTATCTAATATGGGATAATGCCATTGTGTGGGTGCATGAGTAACATAGTAACTTAGGATTTGATGGCAGATAAGGATGCTAGGTCCTCCCAGTCTACCCGTATTCCCTGCCTGCATCAACGGTCGCTGACCCTACTTGGTCATTGGCTTTAGCCTTTCCTATCCAGCTCTTGGTTTCCCAAGTGCCTATCCCAAGCATGTTTGAATCCCCTCACTATGCTAGCTTCCACTACTTCATGGGGTAGGCTATTCCATGCATCTATCACCCTTTCTGTGAAGAAAAACTTCCTCACATTCCCTTTATCCTGCCTCCCTCCAATCTCATTTCATGCCCCCTCATCCTTGTACACCTCCTATACTGAAAGGTGTCACCCACTTGCACTCTGTTTATGCCCTTAAGATATTTGAAAGTTTCTATCATATCTCCCCATTCTCACCTCTCTTCCAGTGTATACATATTGAGATATTTTAATCTCTCCTCTTATGTCTCCTGGTGTAAGCCCTGCACCATCTTTGTTGCCCTTCTCTGAACTACCTCCACCCTGTCTACATCCTTACGAAAATAAGACCTCCAGAACTGTACACCATACTCCAGAAGAGGCCTCTCCAGCGTTTTGTACAGTGGCATCACCACCTTCCTTCTTCTGCTAGTGATACCCCTTCCTATGCACCCAACATGCTACTGGCCCTCCCCACAGCCTTGGTACACTGTTTGGGCACCTTTAGGTCATCTGAGATGATAATCCCTAAATCCCTTTCTTCCCTGGTAACCATCAGCAACTCCCCCATCCTGTAACTCTCAGCAGGGTGTCTGCACCCAAAGTGCATGATTTTGCACTTCCTTGCATAAATTTTAAATGCCATACATTGGACCAATTTTCCAGCTTTTCTAGGTTCCTCCTCAGTTTTCAACACCCCGCCCAGTGTGTCTACCTCTTGCAGATCTTGGTGTCATCTAGCGATCTTCCCCTCCAGTCCTTTAGCAATGTCACTAATGTAGACATTATAAAAGGACTGGCCCAGGACTGATCCTTGAGGCACCCCACTGGTCATACCCCCTTTCCTCAAATTGGATCCCATTTACCACCACCCTCTGCTTTCTGTCCCTCAACCAATTTCTAACCTAGTTCTCCATCCTCTTTGTGGCCCACCCCCAGACTACCCAATTTGTTAACCAGTCTTCTGTGTGGAATGGTGTTGAAGGCCTTGCTGAAATTGAGGTTGGCGATATCCACCGCTCCACCCTGCTCCACCTCCTTCATCACCCAGTCAAAAAAAATCGATCAGATTTGTCTGACATGACCTTCCTGCTGTGAATAAATGCTGCCTTGGATCCTGTGCTCTGCTGGATTTCAAGTGTTTCACAATCCGATCCTTAAGCAGTGCCTCCATGATCTTGCCCACAACTGAGGTGAGGCTGACTGGCCTATAGTTTCCTGCTTTCTCACTGCTTCCACTCTTGTGAAGAGGGACTACATGTGCCCTCTTCCAGTCCTCTGGAACCCCTCCTGTATTGAGTGACTCATTAAACAGGGCTGCCAGTGGTGCTGCTAGCACCATCCATAGTTCCTTTAATGTTTTAGGATGCATACCATCTGACCCAGTTGCTTTGTCCACCCTCGGGTTTGTGAGTTCTTCTTGGACTCTCCCTTCTGTAAATGGACTGGTGTTCACCTCCCTCCCTACATTGTTTCTGATGCTCAGCTGTGGTCCCTGTCCCTCTCCCTCTTCAGTGAATACTGAACAGAAGTACTTATTTAGTATTGATGCTTGTTGTCGGTCTCCCTCCCCACACACACACACACACACACACACACACACACACACACACACACACACACACACACACCTTCCTCCCCCCTCTGAGCCTTACAATCCCAGCCCTGGCCTTCCTTCTTTCACTAATGTATCTATAGAGTGTCTTGTCCCCTTTCTTTACTGTCCATGCTAATCTTTCCTCAGTTTGCGCCCTTGTGCTCCTAACTGCTTTCCCTGCTTCCCTCTGTTTATCTAGGTACATCGACCTATCCTCTTCCTTCTGTGCCCCCTTGTATTTTCTGAAAGCCACCTTTCAGCCTGTGGCCTCATGACTCACAGCACATCCAAGGCATGACAATATCCCATAATATACCACTCCCACGTGTGTATTATTCCTTAATTATAAAATAGGTTTGCAAACATCCTGTATGCTGGTTAATCGCTAATCAATACCACATAAGCATGTCTACACAGCCCACAGCTTGGCACTTCTTTCGGCAGCCAATCACATTTCATCATTAAAGCCCTATGTCAGACACTTCGACCAACTAAAAACAGTTTCATTTTCAACTTTAAAATGCTTTCTCTTTGTTTTCAATTTGTAATATCCATTTATAAGCACAAGAACACACACTCCAGGTTTGTGGGTTGTGCTGTATTATACTATATGTGGACACTCTCCTCCAATCAGAAGACAACTGCAGTTTATCCTACAGCAAACTCATAAGCCATTTCATTCTCATAAAATGACAGTTTTGACATAATTCTACCTTGCATTCTAATTAGGGACGGATGCAAGAAAAAGGTAAAAACATCTTTTGTTAAAACATGTAGCATAATGGCAATAATATTATAGTGGATTCACTTATCCTCCGATTGTCTCGTGGAAATAAACTGTAACCCCCTTGTTCCCAGGGGTTACTAGAATCCCAGTTAGAATTAGTGGTAAGCAGGGAAGGCAGCTAGTGAAATGCCGGTTGAATGGATTTCACTCTGTCTCCCTCTGTGCTGTCAGTCACAACTGAGAGCTGGGGAGGTGATGTAATTCGGAACTCTTGCAGCTGCATAAGCCACACTCCAGTAGCTGCGAGTGAGGGAGATAGAATGTCGAGTCAGTCGGAAGTGGGAGGCTGCAGAGTGTAGCTGCAGCTCCTGAAGCAGCTCTGAAACATAGAAACATAGAATTTGACGGCAGATAAGGACCGCTTGGCCTACCCAGTCTGCCCATTTCCCTACCTACTGGATAAGTTGCAGATCCTAGTTAACCAGCAGCCTACTTCTTCCTACCCCCAACCCCTAGAATGGCCTTATGACTGTCCCATGCATGCTTGAATTCCACCACTGATTTTGACTCCACAACCTCCTCCGGAAGGCTGTTCCACGCATCCACAACCCTCTCTCTGTGAAAAAATACTTCCCTAAATTACCTCTGGAGCCTCTATCTTCAAATTGTGCCCTCTTGTTCTTGCACACCTCTTTTTCAAAGATGCTACCCTCTTGGACTTTGTTGATTCCCTTAAGGTACTTGAACGTTTCTATCATGTCCCCCCTCTCCCTCCTTTCCTCGAGGCTATACATATTAAGCTCCTTTCGTCTCTCTTCATATGTCTTCCGGTGCAGACCCTGTACCATTTTAGTTGCCCTCCTCTGGACAGCTTCCATCCTGTCTATGTCTTTGCGGAGATTGGGTCTCCAGAACTGCACACAGTACTCTAGATGGGGTCTCACCAGCTATCTGTACAGAGGGATAATTGCTTCCTGTTTTCTACTGGTGATGCCTCTCCCTATGCATCCAGTATCCCCCCAGCCCTCCTTGCTGCCCTCTCACATTGCTTGCCCACCTTTAGGTCATCTGATATGACTACCCCCTGGTCCCTTTCCATTTTTGTTGTTGTTAGTATCTCACCCCCCATTGTGTACTCTTCCCCTGGGTTTTTGTTTCCCAGGTGCATTACCTTGCACTTCTTAGCATTGAATCTAAGCTGCCATACATTTGACCATTCCTCTAACCTTGCCAAGTCCTTCTCATCCTTTCCACCCACCCCTGTGCATCAACTCTGTTGCAGATCTTTGTGTCATCTGCAAAGAGACATACTTTTCCTTCAGTCCCTCTGCAATGTCGCTTATAAAGACATTGAAGAGGACTGTCTAATACTGAACCCTGCGGTACCTCACTGAGTAACCCTCCTTTCTTCTGAGTGGACTCCATTTACTATTACTCTCTGTGTCCTATTCTCAGCCAATTCTTTACAGGATGTCATCTTGGGACCCACTCCCAGGCTGGCTAACGTATATTAATCTTTGTGTGGGACTGTGTCAAATGCCTTGCTAAAGTCTAGGTAGGCCATGTCCACAGCCCCTCCCTGATCTACTACTTTGGTCACCCAGTCAAAGAAATCTATCAGATTCGTCTGGCATGACCTTCCCGCTGTGAATCCATGCTGCCTAGGGTCCTGTGCCCCTCTGGCCTCTAGATACTCAACAGTTCTTTCCTTCAGAAGTGATTCCATCATTTTCCCTAACACTGAGGTTAAACTAACAGGTCTGTAGATTCCTGCTTCTGTTTCCTGACTTAGAGTTGCAGTTTTTCCTGTTTGTTTTCTTTTCTCACCCTAGTGGAGGATGACCTTGCCAGCCTGTGGAAGTGGTAGAAACCTGTTCCTTTGGGTTTCCCTGTGCTTCATCCCAGGAGGGATGGCGCAGGACTCCAGGATTTCAGGGGCAATCCCCTGATCCTCCCAGGACTTTGGAAGCTGCCTTTGTTATGACAATTTTCTGTGAGTACATCTGTTTGGTTGAAGTTTGCCCAGGGGTACCTGTAGTTTTTAAAGTTGGATTCTCTGATAAAGGGACCCTGTCACCTTAGACCTTTCTTTAAAAGTTGTCTGCCCACAGTGGAGTCCAGTATGTGACCTTCCATGTGACAGAACTTTTACTTCTGACACCCCTGAGGTGTTTTTCTATGATGTTAAGTGACATATACATTTCAAGATAGCATCTACAGTTTTTACAGTGGGTGAGGTGTATTTACCAGATGAATGGCCGAGTATGAACTAGAAACAAAAGGTGGGAGACCCCCAATCTGGAGTGACCAGTTTACCTCTACGGGTTCTGAAGGGCACCTGTGTTTTCCATCAGTGCATGTGGCCAATGCCTGAAGAAATAGTTTTACCCCAGTGAGTGGGATTGTTCTCCAGTTACCCCTAATATGTGGGTCCTACAGTGTTGAGCTTCTAGTGCTCTGTGTGGTCCGAGTACCACAAAATTTATCCTATGCAATATGTGAAGTGTCCAAGTACTGGCCGTATGTGCCTAGTCGAGGGACAGAGTGTTCTACTTGTGGCTAGTCCACACATTCTACAATTATCCTATGCTAAATGGGAAGACTTGGCACTCTGTACCTTAGATGTCTGCATTTCCAGTGTGTGTGTAATCCTTGGGGGTCCATCTTCACTTTTTGTTGTTCCTACTGTGTTATGGAATAAAGTCACACTCTAGAATCCCAACCTGGTCTGGGCATTTATGTTACTGCTCCCCGTGTGGAATTTCTTTGGGTACCCCTGTCCAGAAGTGCAAACCTTGCATAGCCCTGAGCAAATGTTTTCTCTCCAGGACCTGAGTTGTTGGCCATGCATTGGTCCCACCAGGTGTGTGCCAGGTATTTAGTGCCACACCTGGTTGTGTTCTGCATTGGTCCCATCTTGTCTATGGTGGGCAATCAGACACAGTTTTCTAGTTGGTGTATCTGTTTTAATCATATGTAACCCTCACCCCTCTCTGTTTCTACCCCTAGACCTATTTTGGTGGTGAGAGGTGTGCCTTCCAGTTAAATAAGAGAGCCGGTGGAGGGTTACAAAAGTACCTTGCCTTTGATCTTATACTTTATTTACTTCACAACTGGATTATTGCCTCATACAGTGAACCCACTTTACATTACCTGTGGCATTTTGTACGTCTGCCACAGAGACACTTACCTTCTCTTCAGGCCTGCCATGCCCATCGCTCGATGCACCCTAGGATTTTGTCTCGCTTGGCCCAATTAAAATTAACTGAGGTGGATGCAACTGGTAGTAACATAACTCTTCTTTTTATGCAACAACAGGGAGATACTGCTCACCACAAGGCAGCGTGCCAGACTCCTGAGATTTCCCAGTGCCCTGGTATAAAAGACATTGCCAGGCAGTAAAACAATTTGCAACAATAGTGTTCCAAGTGCTTTTAAAGGGGTGGCAGCTAGAAGTTAAGCCCAATGCATAAGTGTATTCCACATCACCCTCGGGGTAGTGAAGATGAGTACCACTTTAACAATAAGATAGCATTGCAAATATTAATGACAGTTTATAGCAAATATTAATAACAGTTCATTGAGCAATCTGAACAGGTGAGTACTGCACTGCGGGGTAGGGGCCACAATGATGGCCGGGTACAGTAAGTTCAGGGGAGAAGGGAACACCGTACCAACTTGAAGCTTGGCCAGACTGACAAGTGCTACAGGGAAGGCAGAATTGGGAAGGTGGGGGAGAAGGGCTGGCAGCTGGAGTGCACCCTCAACCACAACTGCATGCATTACGACATTATTCAAAACAGAATGCATGCCATGCTAAACAGCAACCAAGAGACAGCCCTGGCTCTTAAGTGTCTTACATGCACAATGACAGGAGGCAAAAAAACCTCTCGTCGGCAACATGGCATGTCAGATGCATATTCACTGAAAGATACACCGTACCTGAATCATACAATTTACAACAACAGTGTTGTAATGGGCAGTAGCTAGAAGCCAAGTCCCATCATTAAGAGTACTCCACGTATCAAATAACCCATGCCTGGATGGGCACACAACACTCCCAGTGGCATAATTTATTACAGCACACCCAGTGGCATAAATAAGCATATGTCCAGTATGCACAGACGTACAGAAAATGTTAGCATATTTTTGAAACATGGAAACATGGAAACATGGATTTTGACGGCAGATAAGGACCGCTTAGCCCACCCAGTCTGCCCATTTCCCTACCTAATGGATAAGCTGCAGATCCTAGTTAACCAGCAGCCTACTTCTTCTACCCCACCCCTAGAATTGCGTTACGACTGTCCCATGCATGCTTGAATTCCACCAGTTTTTGACTCCACAACCTCCTCCGGAAGGCCGTTCCATGCATCCACAACCCTCTCTGTGAAAAAATACTTCATTAAATTACCTCTGAGCCGCCCCCTTCTATCTTCAAATTGTGCCCCCTTGTTCTTGCACACCTCTTTTTTTGAAAGATGCTACCCTCTTGGACTTTGTTGATTCCTTGAGGTACTTGAAAGTTTCTATCATGTCCCCCCCTCGAGGCTATACATATTCAGCTCCTTAAGTCTCTCTTCATATGTCTTCCGGTGCAGACCCTGCACCATTTTAGTTGCCCTCCTCTGGACAGCCTCCATCCTGTCTGTCTTTGCGGAGACTGGGTCTCCAGAACTGCATGTAGTACTCCAGATGGGGTCTCACCAACTGTCTGTACAGAGGGATAATAACTTCCTGTTTTCTACTGGTGATGCCTCTCCCTATGCATCCCAGTATCCCCCAGCCCTCCTTGCAGCCCTCTCACATTGCTTGCCCACCTTTAGGTCATCTGATATGACTACCCCCAGGTCCCTTTCCATTTTTGTTGTTGTTAGTATCTCACCCCCCATTGTGTACTCTTCCCCTGGGTTTTTGTTTCCCAGGTGCATTACCTTGCACTTCTTAGCACTGAATCTAAGCTGCCATACATTTGACCATTCCTCTAACCTTGCCAAGTCCTTCTCATCCTTTCCACCCCACCTTGTGCATCAACTCTGTTGCAGATCTTTGTGTCATCTGCAAAGAGACATACTTTTCCTTCAGTCCCTCTGCAATGTAAACTTATAAAGACATTGAAGAGGACCGGTCTAATACTGAACCCTGCGTTACACTAGTAACCCCCTTTTCTTCAGAGTGGACTCCATTTACTATTACTCTCTGTCCTATTCTCCAGCCAATTCTTCACCCAGGCTGTCATCTTGGGACCCACTCCATCCCAGGCGGCTAACTTGTATATTAATCTTTGTGTGGGACTGTGTCAAATGCCTTGCTAAAGTCTAGGTAGGCCATGTCCACAGCCCCTTCCTGATCTACTACTTTGGTCACCCAGTCAAAGAAATCTATCAGATTTGTCTGGCATGACCTTCCCGTTGTGAATCCATGCTGCCTCTGGTCCTGAGCACCTCTGGCCTCTAGACACTCAACAATTCTTTCCTTCAGAAGTGATTCCATCATTTTCCCTACCACTGAGGTTAAACTAACAGGTCTGTAGTTTTCTGCTTCTGCCTTGCTCCCACTTTTGTGAAGGGGAATCATATCTGCCCTTCTCCAGTCCTCGGGTACCACCCCATCCTCCCATGATTTGTTAAAGGGGTAGTCAGTGGTGTCACTAGTTCTACCCTTAGTTCTTTTAGGATTCTGGGATGAATCCCATCAGGCCCCATTGCTTTGTCCACCTTCAGTTTTAAGAGTTCTTTCAGAACCCTTTCTTCTGTAAATGGGCTGGTATCAACTTCTGTATCCAGAGTGTTTCTACTGTTTGTTTTAGGTACCTCCCCCACTTCCTTTGTAAATACTGAGCAAAAATATTTGTTTAGTATCTCTGCCTTTTTACAGTCACCCTCTGCCCACCCTCCCTCCTCTTTATTAAGCCTCACTAACCCTCCCTTGGTCTTCCTTCGCTCCCTGATGTACCTATAAAAGGTTTTATCCCCCTTCTTAACTGAGTTGGCTATCTTTTCCTCGGTTTGGGCCTTTGCTGTTCTGACTGCCTTCCCAGCTTCCTTTTGCTTTAACTGATACAGTTCTCTGTCCTGCTCCTTCTGTGATTCCTTGTACTTCCTGAATGCTTTCTTTTTCTCTTGAACCTTCACTGCCACTTCCTTTGAGAACCATAGTGGTTTCTTACATCGTTTCATTTTATTTGCTTCACACAAAGGCTTGTTACCTCTGTGATGGCAGACTATTATTCCCCATTGTTCTTCCACCCCTCCTTCCTGCCAATTTGCTAGTGCATTCCTTAAGCACTCGCCCATTTTGGCAAAGTCAGCCCTCCTAAAGTCCAGTACTTTTGCCTTTGTATGGCTTGACTCTAATGCTGTGTTTATTGTGAACCATACTGTTCGATGGTCGCTAGTTCCCAGATGGCTACCCACTTCTACATCTGTGATCCTCTCTTCATCTCCATTTGAGAGAACCAGGTCTAAGATTTTTGTTTTTTATCATTGTGCTACATGTGAGACAACACAATTGTGGTTTTACAGGTAGTCTATGACTACCTCTCAGCCTCGGGCAAAGATTCTGTTGCAGTATTTTTGTAAGAATCTAAGTCTCAGAGTTCATGCCCTCAAGTGCCCCCCCCCGCCAGAGATACACAGCAAATGCCATGAAGCCAGGTGTGGCCAATAAGGAGTGCCACTGACAGCGGCTTTGTATGTGCCTGTGGAAGAGGTTCAGCTTTGATGGCTTGGTGCACATTTTAATTGGTACAGGGGTGGGCCTGGGGTGCAGACAGTTAGACAGACTTGTTTGCAGTTAGTGGGATTTTGTTATGGTGCGGTGGCAGTGGGTGACCTTGGGACATGAAGCATGCTGGTCAGTGGCTGGCATGAACAAGAAAAGTAGCAGAGTCAAGAGAAAGCACATTCACAAATTAGAGCAGAGCTACATCAGACCCAGAGGTCTGCAGGATGAGATGACGCACCTTAGCATGGCATCACTGTCTGGATTCCAGTCGTCAGAAGGAAACCTATGCAGCAGACTTCTTGGGCTGCAGGCATGGAGCACACCATACTGCCATCATCCTTTCCTCAGTCCGGCACCCTGAATGGTCTGGCAGCAGGCAACCTGCAGACAGTACTCATCGGCAGCAGCTATTCAACAGTGAGGAGCGAGTAGACTATATGAGTGAACAGCTATACATTTTTCACGGAGCATGCACCAACTGTGAGGCAGCAGTGAGGACTCCAAGGCAAGGTCAAGATGAGGTAAGATGCAATTCACTTTTCTCCACCATACATTTACTGCAGGTTGTGTGTTTTAACATACAACAAACCTGCAGATCAATGGCGCTTGTGTAAGGAAACATTAGGTTGGAATACTAGTCACTACAGTGAATGGAACTTAGCCTATGAAGCTTCCTGTGGTGCTGCGCCTACTGCTGGTTTAGACTTCCTGTTCTGCTCTAATGAGAACTGAGTATCAGCTGCAAGAAGCAATGTGGGACCCAGAAGATTTAAGATTTCCTATAATAAGCACTTTGCATGTACACGTTTTGAAACAAACTTGCTCCAGCTATGGGGTGGGAGGGGCTGGGGGAACATTATTCTGGGCTTTGCGGACTCTCGGGAGGTGGGTTTGGGTGCTGCTTGCTAAACTGGGGATAGGGACTGGTTACAATTCGCTGGGCAGAGAGCATGGGTGTAACTTGACTGGCTTAGGGAAGAGGGGTTTGGTAGCAATTTTCTGTGCTGAGAATAGAGCTCAGATGTAACTAGCTGGGCTAAAAGAAAGGTGTGCTGGGCGGGGGCGGCGGGGAAGAGACCCACAGCACAGGCCCTGGAGAGGTTCGCCTGAGTGCAACATTGTAGGTTGGGTTGGCTTGGATATAACTTGCTGGGCTGGGAGATGGGTTGGCTTGGATATAACTTGCTGGGCTGGGAGAAAGGGGTAGCGTGACAGTAAATCATGTTACAAATGACCTTAAAAATACACCAGAAAGCAGTGAAGCGCCAACAATTTCTAGGGACCTAGGCAGCCCCAAGACACCCACCACCCCCTCCTTCCCATCATTCAAATTTCCAAACCTTGCAAGTACACCTTTATACCCCACTAAGCACAACCACATTCTCATATGTTACTGGTTACTTCTTTTGCTGTCTGAGGGTGGCAAAAGCACATTTATTTAAAAGGTACAGGAGCACACAAATAACAGGTGCTAATGTTCTGACCTATCTGACCCCAGTGCATTTAACTGTTCGCAGGAGAAGCTAATTTCTAATCAGCTTAACATGAACTGACAGTAGAATGAAACTGACAGCTTGGTTGTTTTTTGTTTTTTTCCCCCCATTAACATACATTAGTTTCTGCTGCCATTCCCTTTTGTTTGGGATGATGTACAGAAGTTTGTCTCTCAGAGTATAGCCACAGAAGTGAGTTATTACACTTAACCCTCGGGATTTATTTGCTCATTTAGTCACGCTCCAGTATGTGCCTCCCTAGACTAATCAAGCAAACTGCTATAATTAAGGCCACCTGCCAATTTTCATACTTCTCTTTCGAAGCTCTTGCAGCACATTCATCTGGTCCACTGGCTACTGCTATTTTCTGAAGTATGTTCAGCCCCGTGACAGACCACAACCTAAAGTTGTGCTCAATGATTCAATGTTCCACGCAACTACCTGGAAACTCCACCCAGGAAAAAAATGTCTGCAAAAAAACAAACAAACTTCCAAGCAACGGAGAAGGACTCTGATCTGTTAATTCCATTTTAACCTCAAACTAGCCTTCTTTATGTGATGGATAAGTTAGTTCAGCAATTAAATGTGCTCAAATTCCCTGCCGTAACACAGTCTCACTTAGCCATGCATTCCTGAAAGGGGGGTTGGGGTGATCTTTGCTGTCATTATATAAAGAGTAGGTCTGTGCAAGTATTTATGAAGGTATAGGTATGCAAGTCATATAGATGTCAGTTTATAACCACTTACAGAACATCCCATAATAGGCAGGCAAGCCAGTTATAAATAATCATGGATGGCAGGAATCTCATGGAGTGTACTTGACTTTTTCCCCAGGCCCAGTGTCTACATTTCCTAATCTTTATTTGTACTTTTTAAAATAGGAAAAAATATGTGTTTGCCATTACAAGTGACACAGGTCCCCTGGGATAAATGTTAATAAGCATTAAAATGTTAACATTCAAATAAACAGCTGCTAGGAAGAGACGAGTGATATGGGCAGAAGAAGTCGACAGTAACAACTGTGTTAAGTTACAGTATAATGGTCCGACCACCTAGTGGTGAGCATGTCCACATGTCACTTAGGAACTCTCCAAATCCTGGATCCTTAGTCATGCTGGCAGTCTGCCCAGAGATGCAAAGCTCCAGGGAGGGCCTATAGCATCTGTGATTGACCAGAGGGGAAACTATACAGGGCAGAACATTCCTAGTCTAAAATATGGCGGAGAGCAGGGCAGAACCACAATGTAAGCACTCACACCAATTATGTCATGCACCAAGCATGCCATAAGGCTGTCTCCTCTGACATCTCCCAGATAATAGTCTGTTTAGTCTCCAGGCACGGCAGTCATTACTGCAGGCAGCCTACCGCAGTCAGGGTTAGCTGATGCTACACCAGTCGAGACAGGTGGACGTACCAGGCATCTATTCCAATTGTTGTAGCATCAGCCAGGCAGGCCATTGGTGTAGCATTAGCCAGGCAGGCCTAAGGACCAGGGAGCTCTGAATTTAATTCTGATTCGCAGCAGTTGTTTTACAGTTTAAAATAAACTCTTTTCTTCAAAGACTTTTTAAAGCCTGCAGTTACACACAGATGAGTGTCGACTGAGTTCCAGATAACTGTATTTTTATCTTTTAATACTGTGTGCAGTATATCATGCTCTTTGCTATGGCAAGTGTGCCTTTCAACTTAATTCCTTCAAGAAAACTAATAACTACAAACAGTACATGTTATTGCAAATCCCCAACTGCTTTTAATACAAAGGATATTTTTTTGTTTAAGGAATAATACATGACAGAGTGTGGAATATCACCCCACCTTGTGTGTGTAATGAGGCACAAGGCCATAGGCCAAGTGCATTATGCACCCAAGAAGTGACACTTTTCCATGATATCTCACACCCTTGAGTATATTATTCCTATTATATAATGGATTGTTTGTTAAAACATTAAAAATAAAAGTTTTGTAAATATTTCTGTAAATTTTTTTCCTGAGTGCACATTAAAAAAAGTGCTGTTATTTATGCTGTGGCCAGTAGGTCGTGCTGTTGTAATATAAGCAGCCACAGCACAATAAAAAGCACAGCAGAGCTTGGGGGTTTGTTAATACTGTCCAAAACACACACACCCCAACTGTTTATCGGGAGTGCTGAATTGGAAACAATACCAGCACTGGAGAAACTTGAAGTCACGCAGGTTAGTTTAATCTAGTCATATGGGCATTGGCTGCATTGCTGCTTTAAGTTCAGGCATGGAGTCTAGCTGTTATGGAGCAGGAGAAGCCAGGAGGCTTTTGTTTCAACTCTGCAAGCGAGTGGACGCAAGAGCCGAGAGATGACATGAGCAGTGATTCTCAGTCTGTATTTAAATGGTTTGTGTGTGTGTGGGGGGGGGGGGCTACAAGTGATAGATTCATTGGTGTAGTGATTAGCAGTGTGTTCCTGAACGTACACAGGCTTTGGATGGAGAAACTCATTTTTGCCAGTGCATTATGGGCTGATAACATCAATGATAAAGAATTTTTGTTTGTATATTTTTATGAATTTGACTGGAAAAGGCACGTCACATTGTAAAAACTTGTTTCCAGGCGTGTCCAGGGGGTGGATTACATGGGCCCATTTTTACTAATCTGGGAATGTTGACCATGACACCAAGAGAACTCCCTGCTCTTCTTCGCTAAGTGGCATGGAATCTTTAACTTCTGCCTGGACAGTGAACAGAGACTGGCAGAAGAGACACCAGTTTTAGACCTTACCTGAAAGATGACATCTTCTAGAAGCCATTTGCCAGCGATTATGGAAAGAGGGCGTAACCAGTTCTGCCTAGTTCTAGAGTTCTAACTCAGTTCAGCAGTGCAAAGTAGCAGAGAGGTACTACAGGCCGTAGTCTGGGGATTTGTTTTTTCCCCAGAGTCTGATGCTACACCAGAAAAGAAAGATTCCTGAAGTGGTAAAGGCCGCATGTAGAAGCCCTCCAGGGCTCAGAAGGGTAACTGTACCTCTGAACAGTCCCTGATTTTTTTGACTGTCTCTGAGTTTGCCTCACAATTTACCAGTATCTCGTAAAATGTGTGTTTCCTTGACTGAACAATAGGGGATTGTAGGTACAAAGTAATGCCAAACATTCGAGTTACAGGCTTGTTCTTCGGAAAAGATTTTTAGACTAAATGTTTATTTATTTTTATTTTATTTTGTATTTTTTTGTTTTTTTAACATCAGTTTAAAACCTTTGAGCCAGAGGCTCATTTACAAAGGTACCTCGTCATAAGGAAGACAAAACATACATACATACATGAGACAATCAGAAATACAGTACAGCAATAAGGCCCAGGCAAGTTATAAGCAATGCGAGACAGTCAGCAACACAGTTTAACAACAGGCACAGTCACGTTACAGGTGATGCGTGTCATAACACCCTTTTTTTTTTTTTTTTTTTATTTTTATTTCTTATCATCACGGAGGTGGGGATGGGGGGGTCAGGGGCAGTGGCAGGAGTGTGGAGTGAGCAGAAGTGATTTTTTAGGCTGTATTTGAAGCTAGTGGTGAGGGGCATCAGTGATGCCAGCAGGGAGGGAACTGTACCAGAAGGGGGCTCTATAGGGGAAAGCCCTTTGGCCCTGGGTGGTCCCTGCCCTTGGAATGACCAGAGCAGCTTTGCTGGAGGCGCAAGTGCGCACCGTGGGGGTTGGATCGGTGAATAGAGTTAGCAAGGCCTGGCGGGGATAGACCATGGAGGGCTTTATAGGTAACTTGGCAGGTTAGGAACAAAGGTGCCATTTCTCAGTGAGTTTCTCAGTGTTACCAAAGAAGAACTGGATGCATTGAAAGGTACTTATTCTATTATCTTCCCGAGTGGATACCACCAATTTTTTTTTTTTTTTTTTTTTTTTTTTTTATTATTATTCTGTTAATGCCCCGAGTTGGCAGGTAGGCTGTCTCCCCAAAAAAAAATGGGTGTCTCTTATCTGTGTCCCAGATTTTGGTCCTTTGTCCCAGATTTCTTTAAGCCTGATTTATGACTCGGGCAGGAGGCTGACAGGTAGGATCGCCTAGCCTGGTTTAACCAGAACTAGAGTTACTGAGGAAGTAATTGCTTATATCAATGCATCCAGTTCTTCTTTGGTAACACTGAGAAACTCACTGAGAAATGAGCTATCAAGGGGAGAGAATGGCTTCCATCAAGGAACCCCTGGAAATGGGAACGTGCAAGAAGGGAACTTCATCTAGAGACTGGGCTAAGAAATAGGATTTAACTACTCAGGAACCCATTAGGGATCCTCCCAAACTGAACTAAAGTTAAAGGAGTATGACATAGGCTCAGGCTTTATTCCAATCCAGGTTGGTGACCTATGGGAGCAGTTCAGCAGTGCAGAGTGGGAGTCCAGGAGAAATCCTTCAATTGCCTGGTGTACAAGTATTACTGGTGTCCGAGGGACAAACAGTATTTCCCGAATACCACGAATAATGCACTATTCATTATATGGATACAAATAATGAATAGTGGTAATACTAGTCATATTCAGGAAATACTTAAAAGTAAACACAGTACCCCACCCTCCTCCCTAGCCAGACTCTAATTCCCGGTGACTATGAGACCTTAAGACATTACGAGTGTCGCGGACGCCATCTTACGAATGGCACTTCGGGGGAGCGCATGCACAGGACCATGTATCGCACAAATAAACACAATCTCTCACTAGGTTTTCATAAAACACCCTGCACAAAAACAATAAACTCTGGCAATTTGGCAAATTCAAAGTGGAAAAATGAAAGAAGCAGCTATTTTCATTCACTCTAGCTCTATAGCTCTTAAAGGGACAGGACAATTTTTATTCTACTAATACACTGTTACTGCTTAAAGACCCAGGACAATTTTTCATAATACCACTACACTGTTGCTGCTTAAAGAGACAGCAATCATGCTGACTGCTTCCGCCTACACTACCAGGCTGGCAGTATATGCCATAATATCAAACTGATATTTTATAGTACTGCAGTAATAAACAATTATGTATATTTACTCCTTATTTAAAGTATTCCACTAACAAATACACATATATGTCCCATCTTTTTGCAGACCTATAGCTAAAACAAAGAGCTGCAGACTCTGAAAGGTCCCTATTATGGCAGGACAATTGGGTAGACTATGCGCATCTTGCGCAGAAGACTTCCCCCTGCCAGATGACACAGAGGATGCTGGGGAAGGCACTAGTGGGGAATGCACTAATACCTAAACAGTTGCTCCACCATCAAATAACACTGTTACCCCCAGCAAGAAATTGGATGCACCTGCTATTGTGCTATAAAATAACCAGCTAATGCAAGCTCAGCAACAAATATTAAATGCCATGCTGGATAAATTGTCAGAATTAGCTGGACCACAACCCCTCACCCCTCTTGATCCTAACAGGGGAGTTACCTCTAAGCATACAAGAAATCAACTCCCAACAGAGCCACAACCTCAGTCCCCACAGCCAGAGTCTGAAAATCATTCAGAAGAAGACAAGGAAATGGAAGTTGATCCACAGTCACTAACGGCCAAGTGGTGTTTCCCTGATCAAATTCCTGCCCCAGTACGCAACATTATAGCTAGAGTGGGGTTTGAAACAGCAGCACCTGCCCCCCAGTCTAAATGAATCCCTTCGTTACAGCCATCCACAAAAAAGGCAGATGTCTTCTCTACTTGCGAGTCCACTGACGAGCTAGTAACCAAAGAATGAGAGTCAACAGAGCTGGCTCATATACCTGAGTGCAGATCCTGAGATATGTACCCACTTCAGGCAGACAAACTAGCATTATGGTGCGACCCACCTACAGCAGATCCCCAAATTGCTTCACTCAATAAAAAGACTGTTACCAACTGAAACGGCATCAGGTCTGAAAGACCCTACAGACAGGGAAATTAGAAGACATCTTAAAGAAAAATGCCAAACTAGCAGGGTTAGGCGCAAGGGCTGCAGCAACAGCAATATATGCCACCAGGACCCAATTAACATGGTTACAAGAGATTACAAAGAAATTGACCCCAGAATCCATGAAGGCACAACTTCTAGAAAACTCTATATTGTCAACTAAATACCTGGCTGACATGGCAGTAGACTCGTTAAAAATTAACTTGCGTGCCATGGTGCTAATCAACAGAGCACGAAGGGCACTGTGGATGAAGTTATGGGATGCGGACAATGAATCTAAGGCAGTGCGCCACAAATTACCCTTCAAGGGTACTCTGCTGTTTAGTGAAGGCCTAGAGTAATATCTCAAGGGAAAAGAAGAAGTTAAGAATCGTTCCAAGGAGCAGGCAAACAGGTACAGTTATCTACCCGCTAGACAGCGATACTGCTTACATTCCTTTCGAGACAAAAAAGGGGAGGCCACAGCTGTAGGGGAAACCGCTACAGACAGGCATACTCACCTGCTAACCACTACATCAGATATCAGAGTGGGGGGGCCCAACAGAGGCAGAGGACAATATGGATCCCCTAGAGCCCAATCAAAGCAATGACTACATTTGCTACAATCAATATCAAGACACCCCTGTGGGCGCATGCTTTCTTCAATTCACACACGCCTGGGAACAATCAACAGAAGACAGATGAATCCTGGAAATAATAAAAAGGGGTTATGCCATAGAACTAGCTTAAATTCTCCATCAGAACTGGCTAATCACATCGCTAGTCTCAAAGAACAAAGTCACAGCCACAAGTTCAACAAGTATTAACAGACCTAATACGCAACAAGGCCATAGCAGAGGTCCCACAACACGAAAGGGGAAAAGGAGTATACTCCATATTTTTCATGGTACCCCAAAAAAACAAGGGGACTATGCCCAGTACTGGACTGCAAACATCTAAACATGTCAGTCCAATACAAACCATTCAAAATGGAAATGATCCAATCCACCCTCAGGGTCATACAGCCAGGGGATTTCTTAACATCAGTAGATCTGAAGGATGCTTATCTTCACATCCCACTGAGACCATCGCACTATAAATTCCTTTGCTTCCATAGAATGGGCCAACATTACCAATACCTGGTCTTACCTTTCGGTCTGGCATCAGCTCCAAGGGCATTCACAAAAGAAACGATTGTCCTAGCAGCCAAACTGAGAGAAAAGGAAATACAAGTCATCCCCTACCTAGATGACTGGTTAATCAGAACCGAACGATTCAACAATCTCTTCGAGAAACACAACAGATGGCACAATGCCTACAGAGACACGGATGGGTAATAAATCACTCAAAAATCTGCCTCACTCCCAGTCAGTCCATCGAACTTCTTGGCACAAGAATCGACACAGTTCTGGGACTAGTGTACCCCACTAGAGGCAATAATTCACTCAATTATATTGCAGACAAATCGGCTGTGTAAACTAAAGAACCCCTCATTACAAATAGTTTCGAAAGTACTGGTCTAATGTCATTGTAAATAGAAACAGTTCCCTGGGCCAGATGGAATGTGAGACCCCTCATGTCATTTCTGATCATGCAAGGCCCAACCTACGATAAAGACTTATCCCAGAAGGTGACTCTACCACATCACGTGGTAAAAAGCATATCATGGTGAACAAATGGATGCAAATTCTCCCAGGGAATGCCTCCAGATGTTCAACCAGAGGCCATTATAGACACAGATGCCAGCTTGTATGGCTGGGGGCCATCTTGCGGCAACAGTCAGCACAAGGAAAATGATCGCCGTGGCAAGATTACTTATAAACGTGCTAGAAATGAGGGAAGTTTTCCTAGCACTATTACACTTTGCCCAACACATACGAAACAAGCACGTACTCACCAGATCCGACAAGTAGGTGACGGTGTCGTACATAAACAGCAGGGAACCAAGAGCTGAGCAATGCTCAGAGAGACATCAAAGCTCATTCCATGGGCTCAGAAATATCTCGGGAGTATATCAGCAATCCACCTGGCAGGAACACTAAAGACTATAGAGGATTGGCAGAGCCACCAACAGATACACCTGGGAGAAGGGCAATTTCTCCCACATGTATTCCAACAAATAAACAGAAGATGGGATCCAATGGAAATCAACCTCATGGTATCCAACAAGAACAATGAATGCCCCAAATTCCTATCCAGATACAAAGACAGGCTAGCCATGGGAGCACATGCCCTGACAGCACAATGGCAATTCAACATAGCATACATCTTTCCACCACTAACACTCATTCCATAAGCGCTAAAGATGATACATACATCCAGGGCCAGGGTAATATTCATAACTCCACAATGGCCTAGAAGGGCATGGTTCGTCACAGTAGTAGCCATGGTGCTAGATCATCCCTGGAGGCTACCAAACAGGCATAATACTGTCAAGCAAGGTCCAGTACTTCACCCCAATCCACAACACTTAAAGTTGACATCCTGGCTCATGAAAGGGAGAGACTGCTGAAAGCAGGCTATCACCCACTGGTGATTAACACAATGACAATGTCCAGGAGGACATCCACAACCACCACATATTAACGTCACTGGAACTTATTCTCAAAAAGGTGCAATCATCACAAGACAGACACAAACAATTGCTCTACTGAAAAGATTCTAATGTTTCTTCAAGAGGGATTGGACCTGGGACTATCTCCATCCTTGCTCAAGTTACAGGTACTGCAATAGGGGCAGCAAGGGGACATATTCAAGGCACCACTCCTGGTGCACACCAAGACATTGTCCGCTTCTTAAAAGCTGCCACAAGTATACGACCCAAAATAAAGCCCAAAATAGCTCCATGAGATCTAAATATAGCACTCAGGGCCATGACAACATCTCCTTTCGCACCTTTAGAATCAGTGGCCCTCAAGTGGTTAAACATTAAGACAATATTTCTAATAGCAATATGTTCAGCAAGGAGACTTGGGGAACTACAGGCACTTTCATGTAAATCTCCATTTCTGACTTTCCATGCCAACCGAATATCCATGCAGCCAATATTGTCCTTTGTACCCAAGGTGGCATCAACATTCCATACCAGCCAAACTATTGAAATACCGGCCGAACTACCAGTAGAAGATTTACTACAAGATCCCCCCACTACAAACACTAGGAATGAAAAGAATTCTAACATCATATGTTTCTCGCACAGAAGAAGTATGCAAGACAGACAGATGGTTTATTACGGTACAAGGCAACAGAAAAGGACATCCGGCATCTAAATCCACAATAGCCTCATGCCTCAAGACAGCAACTGCAGAGTCCTACAGAACCAATAACTTTATGCCTCCCAAGGACCTGAAAACCCATTCTACAAGAGCAGTGGCCACGTCCTAGGCAGAGAAAAATATGGCCACAGTTGATGACCTATGTGCCGCTGCCACTTGGTCATCACTACATACCTTCACAAGACACTACAGAGTTGATGCGTCACAAGACAATAAAACAAACTTTGTCCGCTCAGTATTACTAGCGGCAAAAATCTGACCTATAGAAAGGGACACGTCTATCCCACCCAGGGGTATGGGTACTGCTTTTTAGGAACCCGTGATGTTGTGACTGTGGAGTGCCTCAGAGATTATCCCCCACAATGGTAGTTTACTGACCTGGTAAAAGTGATTGTGGGGAAATACATCCCTGAGGCACTCCACAGCCCATCCTTGAGATGAGTACAATTACTACAATATTTCCATACAATACCGGCATGCCATAAGTGCTGGACATTTTTGAATGTATCAACAGGAAATAAAAACTTTTCCTTAAAATCTCTCTGGGTCGGCATTCACATGTTACATAACCACAAGCCAATATTTCTGTTATTGTATTTCATTTCAGATATAGATTTGGAAGACATCAAACTGCTTCAGTAGGAGCAGACCCACAGAGAAAGGGGACTGACTTCTTTAAAAGTCACATGTTCATCAAGCAACCTATGAGGTGTATACAACTCATGATGTCATGACTGTGGAGTGCCTCAGAGATGTATTCCCCCACAATCACCTTTATCAAGTGAGTAAACTACATTATCTTTAGCCGATTACTTTTCAAGCGTTATCTCAACAATTTGGCCTCTCCATGCCAGTTACCCTGTTTATTTCCTCAGAGCAACAGGTAGGCAAAGTGCTGCTGGACACCCCCCCCCCAAAAAAAGCCACTAATCAAAAGATGGGCTGTACAGTTTGTGGTTATTTTTCCTTTTCTTTGACTTTTAGTCACCCAGTTTTCTTATGCTATAGTACTGGACAAACTAGGTCTACAATTACAACTGGCACAGATCCAATGTTTGCTTTGCCTTTTAATTGAATTACTACTTTCTTTTTTAATATAACTGCAGGCCTTAAAGTGGCACAAGATTCCAGCAGCACAAAAGAAAATGGTACAATTCTTAAAATATGCTGGTATGCTCATCTAGTTCACACAATGTTCTTACTGGTCACAACTGAATGACTAAGAATTGTCACATTTTATGGGCCCATTTGGCAAATGTTATGGGCTGGATTGGTTTGAGTGCAGTTTAATATCTGTTAAATTTCCCTGTTCTTATGAACTGTGAAGTAATTAAGCATGGGGTTGCCCATTTAATGGTCACTCCATTAAACACACTGATGTAACCTTTTTCCCTGCTTGGCAGGGCCATTTAAGGCCCAAGGCACGGAGGAAACCCCAGTCTGAGGCACGGCCTCATGATGTGCTATAGTTCCCTGTTGCTGAATAAAGAAGGCTTCTGCTACAACCAGTTTTGCATGCATCTTATTAAACTACACAACAGGCCCAGTGAGCCAAATTCCACGTGTCCAGGGACTGACGCATCAGAACTAGCGAGCAAAGTGGATGGCAGGCTTAAAGAGAAGGTAACAGTCCCTGTGGCAGACCAGCAAATGCCACAGAACATACAAATTTTGGGGGACAAATAAGAGACATGTGGCTCATCAAGTTCATTCCTGGATGCCCAGAGAAGGACTGATGTGGTCCTCATATTTAAGAGCCGCAGCAGGAGGAAACTAGCAATTACAGCCCAGTCAGCCTAACTTCAGTGGTGAGGAAACTAATAAAAACCTTACTGAACAAGAGGCTCACTGAGCATCGAGAATCCAGTGGGCTGCAGAACCACCGGCAGCATGGATTCACCGGCAGGGGTTGGGGGCGTGCCATACAAATCTGATACATTTTTTGACTGGGTGACCATGGAAATAGACCAGGGGAGGGCAGTGGATATAGCCTATATGGACTTTAGCAAGTCCTTTGACACCATGCCACACAAAAGGCTGATTAAGAAGTTGACCATCTTAAAAGAGGGGTTCAGACTGATAAACTGGGTTTGAAACAGGATAAAGGATAAAGGCACTATTACTTTGTATCCTACCTGTATAAGATTGTGACTCTACTTCAACTATGCATGAGTATTTTAGCTGCACTAATACCTTGTACTCTACCTGAATATGATTGTAATTCCTGTACATACTATTATGTAATTGTTAGTTTTTTGTATAGTTGTATTTTGTATTATTTGTATCTTGTACTGTTTGTAATCTATGTATTTTTGTAATATCCTGACTGTAATTTGATGGTACCGGGTCATGTCTGAAAAAGGGTCTTGGCTCATAACACTTAACTAATTAACAAAAGTTTAAATAAAAATAAAGTACAGTTACGTAAGAACTTACCGTAACAGTAGATCTTCGAGAACAGCTCTTGCAGCAGGTTACACCATTAGGACTGAAGCCGTCAGGCATCAGGACCTCAAGGAAATTTTCTAGCCAACAGTCTTCAGCAGGGACCGCCTCCGACGTCGGTCCCGCCCCCCGACGTCAGGCGTAGTACATAAGGAGGCGGTCCCGCCACAATCCCCAGTTCTCCCGCCGGAGACTCCCAGCCGCTGGATGACATCAGAAGAGGAGACCGAGGATGGCCAAGACTAAAGGACAAATCGTCCCATCCTAGAAGATGGATGTTAGGCAATAACGTACCTCCTCTAAGGGGGAATGGTAGGCAGGATGGTACCTGCTGCAAGAGCTGTTCTCGAAGATCTACTGTCACGGTAAGTTCTTATGTAACTGTACTATCTTCTTCGAGATACAGCTCTTGCAGCAGGTTACACCATTAGGATGGATTCCCAAGCAATGGTGACACTCTAAAGCCATTGGGAGGAGGAAGAACAAAGAGTACCACCCTGCTCAAACCTAGGACAGAAGTCCCTGAAGGACAGCTAGGCCGAAACCAGCCCTTCACCTTGAGGCGATGTCCAGGCTATAATGCCTAATAAAGGTATGCACCGAGCTCCAGGTGGCTGCAGCACAAATAGCTGAAGTAGACACATTCTTCAGCATTGCAAATGAGGTGGCCACTCCTCTGGTAGAATGGTCCTTGACTGCGCCTGGCAAGGGTTTGTTGCGCTTGTCATAACAGAAAGAGATACATTATATGAGCCAACGTGAAAGGGTCTGTTTCGAAACAGGGGCCCCTTTCATCCTCTCAGCAAAGGATACAAACAGCTGGTTCACTTTCCTGGTCTGTTTGGTTCTGGTCAGATAATATCTGCGACACTTGTGCACATCCAGAGTGTGAAGCAGTGCTTCTCCTCGATTTGTGTACTTGGGAAAGTACACTGGTAAGTCGATATCCTGATTAAGGGTAAGGGCTGAAACCACCTTAGGCAGAAACTTAGGATTTGTCCTCAGGGATACCCTATCCTGGTGAAAAACTAAATAGGGCTCTTTGCACATGAGTGCATGTAATTTGGAGATCCTTCTCGCCAAAGTAACTGCAACTAAAAATAACGTTTTCCAAGACAGAAAACGTAGCTCGCAATCTGCGGCTGGTTCAAAAGGTGGCAGCGTAAGCTGCTCCAGGACGAAAGGCAAGTCCCAGGGAGGAACTGGATCCCTGATAGGCGGCCTAAGGTGGAGGACCCCCCTTAAAAAGGCACAAGTAGTTTCCAACTGGGCCACCATACGATGGTCTATGGGGGTATGATAAGCTGAGATTGCGCAAAGGTGCACCTTTATCGAGGAGTAAGCTAGCACCGCTTGAAAAAGGGAAAGCAGGTACTCCAGCACCAGTTTCTCAGGGCAGTCTAAGGGCGAGAAACCGCACGTTTGAGCCCACAGGTAAAACCTGCGACTCTCATGGCGACAAGCTGCGTGGTGTTGTCGGTTTTCTAGCAGCAGAAAGAACATCTGCCACCTCTACGAGGACCCGTGCGCATCATGGCTATGTCTCTAGGAGCCAGGCATGTAGGTTCAATGAATGTAAGTCCGGGTGGACTAATGAACCCTCCACCTGAGACAACAGATGGGAGCTGATTGGCAAGGGAGGCGGAGGTTCACGGGATAGCTGATGTAGTAGCGGGAACCAAATTTGCTGGGCCAGAAAGGCGCTATCAGGATAAGCGTTGCATGCTCCCTGCAAAGTTTGAGAAGAACTCTCTGGATCAACAGGAAAGGAGGGAAGGCATAGAGGAATCTGCCCACCCAGGAGAGGGACAACGCGTCTCGCCAGAAAACACCAGGCCCTGGATCTAGCGAGCAAAAATTGGGCAATTTTGCGTTGGATGGGGACGCGAATAGATCTAATTCTGGAGTACCCATCTGTGGAACAGATCCTCTGCCACCTCCTGTAGAAGTTCCCACTCATGGACTTTGGCCTGGGAATGACTCGGGCTGTCTGTGACGGTGTTGTCCACCCCGGGAACGTGAACAGCCACCAGGTTTGCGCCGTGTTGAATTACCCATTCCCACACTCTCATGGCCTCCCTGCAAAGGGGGTAAGAGTGTGTGCCTCCTTGTTTGTTGAGGTAATACATCACCGCAGTATTGTCGGTTTGCAACAAGAGAGTACTCGGTGGAATCTCCGACTGGAAGGCTTGCAGGGCATAAAGGACCACCCTCATCTCCAATATGTTGATATGGAGATGAGATTCCTGGGTAGTCCATGTTCCCTGAGACCTCACCCCGTTCAAGTGCGCTCCCCACCCCAGCCCTGAGGTGTCTGTGGAGAGCGTTATAATCGGGGACGGCGCTGTGAAGGGAACCCCCACGGAGAGGGTTCCCAGATCTAGCCACCATTGCCAGTCCTGAACCACGGCCTTCGTGATTCGGACTGGATGCTGCAGATGGTCTTGCCGTTGATCCCACTGCACCCTTAACATCCACTGGGTTACCCGCATGTGGAGTCTTGCCATCGGGACTGTAGGAATGGCCACAGCCATGTGTCCGAGCAGGCGAAGGACCAGTCTGGCTGGAATGGTCTTCTTCACTGACAGATCCCTTATGAGGGATCGAATGCATTCCGCTCTGTCTTCGGGAAGAAAGGCTTTTCCCTTGACAGTGTCCAGAACTGCCCCTATGAACTGCAGTTTCTGGGACAGTACCAGGAGAGACTTCTCATAGTTGATGAGAATGCCCAGAGACTGAAAAAGGGTCTGGGTACATTGGATGGCTATCAGTAGTGCCTCCTTGGAAGAGGCCATGAGAAGCCAATCGTCCAGGTACGGGAACACGTAGTGGCCTTGTCTTCTCAGAGACACTGCCACGACTGCCATGCACTTGGTGAAAACCCAAGGTGCAGATGACAGTCCGAAGGGAAGTGCCCGGAACTGATAATGGCAGCTCAGAAACTCGAAGCGCAGGAACCTCCTGTATGCCCGAGCAATAGGGATGTGCAGGTAAGAGTCCTGCATGTCCAGAGATGCCAAGAAAGCTTCCTTCTTCAGCATGGGGATTAACCCCGGGAGGGTCACCATGCAGAAGCGCTTGTAGACAACTGACAGATTGAGGTTGCTGAGGTCCAAGATTGGACGGAGGTCCCCTGTTTTCTTTGGAACCAGGAAGAAGTGTGAATAGTATCCTGTGCTTCTCTGGTTCCCTGGAACGTGCTCCAAAGCTTCCTTCTCCAGAAGCGTGAGCACCTCCTGCTGTATAAGCAGGGCGTGCTGACCCGAATAGCGGGAAAGCAGAGGAGGCCTTGTGGGCGGGTTGTCTACAAACTCTATATAATGGCCTTTTTCGACCAACTGTAGCACCCACCTCTCGGTGGTGATCGACCGCCACCCTGGCAGGTGATCCGCAATGCGACCCCCAACCTTCATTTCCCATTGATCCTGAGGAGAGGCGGGGGCCGGGAAGGAGTCATGCTGTGGCAGCATTGGATCCTGCAGGTTGGGCCAACTTTGTGGCTCATTGGCCTCTGCCTGAGGATGTCTCGGCCTGGGCTTTCCGGGTGAAGGAGCCCCTCTGTTGCTGGCTGGAACGGGGTTGTTGCCTTTGGATCCGGCTGCGAAAGAGACTCTGGTTCCTGTGAAAGGAACTAAGCCGAGACCTGTACATAGCGTGGACAGATCTAATCGCCTTCCCGGCTTCCTGCAATTTGGTGATCACCTTCTCCGAGGCTTCACCAAACAGAACTTCGCCATGATAAGGGGCATCCATGATGTTCTTCTGGACGTCCGGGGTAAAACCGGAGACACGAAGCCATGAGTGTCTCCGGAGACACACGCCTGAGGCTGCAGCTCTGGCCGAAGAGTCCGCGGAGTCGTATGCGGCTCTAAGTACCTGGGTCCCCACGTCCGAACCCGTACGGAGGAGTTGTAAGAGCTCCTCCTTCTGGCCACCATCTGGCAATTTTTCAACTAGGTCCTTTCCTTGTTCCCACAATGCGTTCTGGAACTGAACCATGTGGGTAAGGTAATTTAAGGACCTAATGGCGCAGGTCGCAGCCGTGTACGTGCGCCTGCCCAGGACGTCCAACTGCTTGGACTCTGGGTCCGGTGGCTGCGTACTCAAGTGCTGCGGTTTCTGAAACCGGTCATGTGAGGCTGTAATGACCAGGGAGTTGGCCAGAGGATGGTTCACCAGGTACTGGTCCTCCCTAGGGGCCTTGTACAGGCGGTCAGCCTTCTTCGGCATTGCCGGAGTCGAATGTGGACGTTTCCACGCCACCTTGGTGATGTCCATGAAGGTGTCCACCAAGGGTGGCACTACCACAGGCTTAGGGTCTTTTTGCCGAAGGTAGCGGGCAAGGCGTAGTCTCTCGGGGTCCAGCTCTTCAGCGTCCCACCCCATGTTCTCCTGAATATGCCTCATTATCTCAGCGAATGAGGGGTCATCCGGAGGGGACCTGGGAATGTCGCGTGGGTCTGGAGAAGGGACGCTGATTGGAGAAGAGGATCTGGAGCACACAGAGGTGTCAGATCTGGAGTCCTCCGTGGACGGGGTATACCAACGCCTTCTGGGTCTCTTGGGACTGGGTGACTCTGAAGTGGATCTTGACGAAGGCCTTCTCCTCTCTGAAGATCTGCCCCTAGGAGGGGATGCTGGCTCCTTGGGGGTTGATGCCCATCCTGCTGACCCCCTGGGTGGGGGAAGGGGTGCAGGCATTGGAGGGGCAGCGGGCGTAGGAGGAGGTTGCGTGGTGACCACATCCTTCTTGATGGTGTCCCACCAGAAGGTGAAGAGCTCCTTCACTTCTGCCAGATTTAGGCCTGACGACGGACCGGGCGCCGGTGGCCTGTCATTGGGGCCAGGCATCGGGTCCCCGGAGGTCTCTGGTTCTGGAGAGGGTTCCCATGGGGGTTCGACGGGTCTGGGGTCGCCCGCCTGGTCTTCGGGCTGGGTAGACTCCTCCTCAGACAACGCCTCCCGACCGACGTCGGTAGGCGGTGGTGTGGTCCTCTTTTCTGCGGTAGCTGACACCGGTCTCCCCGCCAGCATCCTCGGGGGCGAATGCCTGACCAGCGACAGGTGATGGACAGTCGCCGGTTCCTTGGAGTGCCTATGTATCTTGGCCGACGTCGGGTCCGACGTCCGCTTGAGGGAGGTCAGCTCCTTAGTCTTGCGCTGGGGTGGTGGCGGTTGGGAGACAGACCTGACATCGGATGCCGGATGACGGGAGGAAGACTTGTGGCACTCCCCAGACCTGGACGAGGCCTTAGCCGGAGTGGAAGATGCAGGCCTGGAGGTCTTGACAGGCTGCAGAGAGGAGGAACCACTAGCCGATTTGACAAGAACTGGGGGAGGCTGAAAGCGGGCCCTCGACGGAGAGCGGTCTGATCTGGAGCCAGAGCTCGTGGGAGTCTCGAGGCCCTGAAGGGGATCTGGGCTCTCCTTCTCCCGGTGCTTCATGGTGTCTGGGACTTCCTGAAGATTCCCCTGGAGGAAGGGTCTCATCCATTGCCTTGAGTTTTCCTCGAGGAGGAAAGCTTGGAGGGCCTTTCTGGCGGTGGATCCTCGTGACGGGCTATTGAAGCCCTGGCAGAAGGAGCAGGCCTGGTGTCGGGTCTGGGGCCCAGACAGCAACGAGGCCAAGTGGAGGATCCTTAAAGAATCTGTTTGGCCGTGAGGCACACCTCGATGAATGGCCTCCAAGGAAGTTGGAGAGGACATCAGACGAAATCCGATGAAAAAGAACTGTTGAAATTCTCCTGGTCTTCGCGAGCTAGAAACTGACCAAGAGGCCAATGCTGCGAAGTCGACGGCGGGAAAAGAACTGAGGATTGTGGTGGAACCGCCTCCTTATGTACTACGCCTGATGTTGGGGGCGGGAACGACGTCGGAGGCGGTCCCCGCTGAAGACTGCTAGCTAGAAAATTTCCGTGGGGTCCTGACGCCTGACTGCTTCAGCCCTAATGGTATAACCTGCTACAAGAGCTGTATCTCAAAGATACTTTGTTTCATTGTATTGTTTGTATATATTATGTTATTCTTGCTTCAATCCCTTTTCCCCTTCCCCAGGATGCATCCGGAAATAAGCAATTTAAAGGTGACCTGCAACGACAATTCCCAGCCCGCTCCCATCCTCACCTACCTTTAAAAACAGCTGCAGGAGTCCGGGGCTGCTGTGAACATAATTTTTGGTGCAATCCACATATTTAAACAAAATGCCGAAACTTTTCGGCGAACACGGAAGCGCCGTGCGGGTCCTGATGCAGTAGGCGCAAGTAATTATGGGTAATCCATCCTTTTTGTGACGTCTCTAACACCACTACCCTTATTGCAGCAGCAGTGGCAGTAACCTAATTTACTTATTTTACTACTTCCATGGAGGTCTTGATATCTGAAATATCACGTATGGCAAAATCCTGTCCAGGTGTCTTTCCTGGTGAAATGCTAAATAAATACATAAATAAGTAAATAAGAGACAGAGGGTGGTGGTTAATGGCACACAATGGTTAATGGCACACACCCAGATTATGAGATGGTGACCATCAGGTACCACAGGGGTTAGTACTGGGACCAGTCCTCTGCAATGCCTTTATAGGGGACACTGCTGAAGAACTGGGGAGGAAGGTATACCTTTTTTGCACAGGACACCAAAATTTGCAATAGAGTGAACACACAGGAGGGGACAGAGGAAATGTGCAGGGATCTAAGGAAAACTTTAGGAGTGGTCAAAGAAATGTCAGTTGGAGTTCAATGCCAAAAAGTGCAAAATCATGCACCTTGGGCATAGGAAACCCTAGTGCCGAGTACAGGATAGGAGAGGTACTGGCAGTCCCTAGACAGGAAAGGGACCTTTGGATTATTTAATCAGATGACCTCAACATGGTAGCACAGTGTAACAAGGCCATGGGCAGGGCTAGTGAGACACTGGGGTGCATAGGGAGGAGTATTACCAGCAGTAGAAGTGAGGAGGTGCTGTCACGGTATCACTTTTTTGGTATGCTCCCACCTGGGATACTGTGTCCAGTTCTGGAGACTGCTGCTCATAATGGACACAGACAGGGTGGAGGCAGTCCAGAGGAGGGCAGCCAAACTGATGCAGGGGTTGCAAAGGAAATCATACGAGGAGAGACTGAGGGATCTCAACACGTACACCCTGGAGGGGAGGAGAGCAAGAGGTGATATGATCAAGACCTACAAGTACCTCATGGGGTGACCAGGGTGCAGGAGGGGAGCCTTTTCCAAATTAGAACGAGCTCCAGGACTAGGGGGTATGCAATGAAGCTGGTGGTGGTGGTGGGGGGGGGGGGATTAGAAGGGAGAAATATTTCATAACTGAAAGGATGGTGGATGCCAGGGAACAGACTGCCAGCCAAAGTGGCGGAGGCTAGAATGGTGGAAGGCTTCAAAGCATGCATGGGATAAACATATGGGTATACTTGAACAGAGTCAGGAGGGAATGGGAGAGACAGGGGCGTCATTTAGGGGTCGCCAGGGGTCGCATTTGCGACCCCTCTGAAAATTTTGCAACCCCTATGACAGGGCTTGCGACCCCTGTCTGCCCTTGCAATGGCTTAATTAAAATAGACGTGCTTGGCTATAGCTGGCCAGCTGAATTAAAAAAAAACACTTTTTTTTCGCTTCCCCAGCAGTGTTACAAGTCCGTGCTCTTGTGCTGAGAGTCGGTTTCAGGGAGTACTCTGTTTGCGCTGGCTTCATATTAATTAAAACTGGCACAGATCACGGATGGTGCCTTCTGTCTGCTTGGTTTTTCCGCACCCCCCGCCCAAAAATCTTTGTGACTGGTTGGTTTGGGGGGTTGGCAATCCACTCACGCCACTGTGATTGGCTGGGAGGGTAGCGCTTAAGAGCGCGCGTCTGGCGTCGTCAATTCTGAGTGATTCCGTGAGTGAGGATGGATTCGGGAATCAAGCGAGGCGAGGGCACCAAGCAGTTTTGCATTGCATTGTCCGCTGGGAGCACGTAGGATACACACACCACCAGGCAGCGCCAGCAAGCACGGGGTTGCAAATGGAGAAGGCCTGGCAGTGGTTGGGGGGAGTTAAGTAGAGTGAGTGGACTGGGCTGGGTGGTGATTTGAGCACTCTAGGTGGGGTTAGGTTTGAGAGGACGGAGGTTGGTTTATTAGGCAGGCTGGGGCCTACAAATGGCCGGACTCTCCGGGTGGTGTGGTGGCGTTTAAGTGTCCTCTTCAGTCTGGGCGGCGGCATGGCACCGCACCAGGCAGCAGAGCAGAGCAGCCAGCAGGAGCCTCGGAGGAGCGGGAGTGAGGTGAGTAGCTGCAGTAGCAGAAGAAAGCAGCCGTCAGCACAGCCAGCCAGCATCACCCACCAAAGGTAAGCAGGGCAGCTGCCTGCTGGCAGGTTACGACATTTTTTCTCACTTGTTTTTCACAGTTGTGAGTCAGCTAATGGGAATTACCTTCAGTCCTTCACTTTCATTTATTTACGGTGCATCTACTGAGTCTGCCAGTGTAACTAAGCTCCGAGTCCTGCACCTCTTCTTACTCCTTGTAGTGATGTCTCAGGCTCAGCTGACTTTGCCAGCTCCTCTTCTTTGCTACCTTTCTAGTCTCCACTGAGTCTGCCAGCAAGAGTCAATTTATTTTCTTAGTCCCAATTAAAGAACATTAACTGAGTCTGCCTGTATCTTCATCTTAGTTCCAGCTGTATTTTATTTCCCTTGCTACAGTAAGTTTGTCTGTAGATCACAAATCCTCTCCTTGGTGATTAAACATCTGACCCTGTTGCCCTTTCTTAATTCAATCAATGTTGTTGCTTTAGAGAGCAGTCAGATATTTTATAAAGTGGAAAACAGTCATCTTGACATGTAAACATTTTATTGCTAATAAAAAGAGAGGGTAAATACAGTATTTTTAAGAACTGATCATTAAGAATTATTTTATCATATCATTTAAAGTTTAAATGATATGATAAAATAATTCTTAATGATCAGCTCTTAAAAATACTGTATTTGCCCTCTCTTTTTATTAACAAATTTAAACGTTTGGTGACTAGATCAAAATGGTAAAAAATTTAAATTCCAAGATTATTTCAGCCAGTCCTACTTGGGCTCAAGAGTTTGTGTAGAGGCAGCACTTTTGAGAAAAAAAATGATTAATACCAGGACAGGATCTAATAAGAGTTTTGGGAGTGTTAGGACCCTTTTTCTTTTTAGTACATAGCAAGATCAACAGAGAGAGTAAGGTTGCTTCTGTGCTCGGTGGCACCTGGTTCCACTGCATCTCGGCACCGTGTCAATACAGTGCCAGATTTCAGCAATTGTCACTAATGGTGACCTCTCTGTTTGTGGCTGACTGTGCTCCTCCCCTCCTACACCTCCCTTGAGGGTGGCTGTGCCCCCAACACTTCCCCATACTAAATATACCAACTCCAGAGGTGCAGACCTCAGAAAGTTGGCACAGAGGTTGCCATAAATGACATTCACGAAATCTGGTGCTCTACTGATGCAGCATTGTAAAGGTGGTGTGTACTGATGGTATATGGTGGCACCCCCTGTCTGTAGTATACTATCCTTAACTAATCATCTCTTGTCTTGCTTAACTTGATTAGTTTCTCTTGCCAGGAAAACAACAATTTTTGAAGTGATCATATTCAGCTTAAGCCAATTTATATCCACTTCAAACAGCATTTGCTCAGAAATCCTGATCATTCTGCTGTCATTAACTAGCATTGCTCTCTCAAAAATAGTCCAAACATAATTGGCCTAAAGAGAGTCTCTAAATTAAGGATGGAAGAACCAGTTCAGGTATGATCAGAACCTTCAGAGGAACCTGTGCTAGTTTCTGTAAAGATTCATATCAGCACTTTTTTCAGGTTCTGATCATTTCTAAAACATAGCTTTTGGAGCTTAATATCCCCCCAACAGGTCTTGATCTAGAAAGAAGGCCGGTGGTACGTAAATTACCCATAATTAAGGCAGGAGGTGTAGAAAGGAACCAGTGGGCCAGGTCCTTTATTAAGTGGCCATATTCACAGTGGTGTTACACAAGGGGTACTAACTAGCTGTATGGCACAAATTACATTTACTGTAGTACTACTCCAGTTTGCCTTTACAGTGGATACATTTGCCTACACTGACAAATCAACAAACCCCACCATTTTATCTTATTTAGTTACCAACTTCAAAGGCCCATTATCCCATCAAATTCTCATGTAATAATTGCCATATTTAGCAGCTGCGACTGTGTCACCTGTGCCTAATCCTACTGTTATTGATAGCTTATCTGTCCTACATAGCATCAACCCCCCCACTTCCTCCTGCCTGGTGTGACCCCACTGAGCACTTACCCCCATGTCCCTCTTTATTCCCCACCTTCCTGCTCTTCTTCACAAATATTAATCCCCCAGTATTCACCCTCCCTGCTTCCCTCACCTCACTCCCCACTTTAAAACCCTTCCCTTTCCCTCTCTCCCCACATTACCCAGCCCTGCCCCTATCACCTACTTATGTAACCCTGAGTAGATTCTATCCAATCCCACCCCTCTGACTACTCAACCCCCTTATTCTGCCACCCCTTATCTTCCCCCACCCTCCCCTGCTCTCCCTCTTCTGTCCTTCCCCTCCTTTGGTCTTCACCACTTCGAACCTCCATAACTCTACCTGCACGCTGTAAAGCTCAGCTACCACTATAAATTGCTTGTCCATCTTAGGTGTGCTCTTAGTACTGTTGCAAGAAAGTTGACCTCTCCTACCTGATGTATTTTAACTGTACTTACTTGAATCTGTATCTATATGTATCATAAGGTACTTGCCTGCTGTATATACCCCTATCTGTTTTGTAATACCTTGTCTATTGCTTAACGACGTGGAACCTTTGTAAATGAGCTTTTAGCTCAAAGGTGTTAGCTGAGATTCCAATAAATAAATAAATACTTTGATCAGTAAAACATAATTCAATTTTGTATTCTAGGAAACATATCTTCAAAGGCTGGTATCATATGCTGTGCATGTTTGTGTGATGACAGAATTAGCTAATTTAATTTTAATAGTGGTTTTCTAAAAGCTGGGTTCAAAAATATAAATTGTAATAGCAATTTGCTCTCATGCTTCTGTAATTTATATCTAAATTTCATATATTTTCAAAGTGGCACAAACCTTAAAAGGCAGGTCTCAAAACTTCAATCATTTTGCTCTTTATAAATAAAAGTTTCCTGCTGCTTCTATCATTCTGTCTGTTTTTTTCTCACTGGCATAGGCCCAAGAGATGCAAGTAGTTAACTGCATAAGGTTAAACCAGGGCATAGCCAGGATTTGTTGGGGATTCCAAATATTTCTAGGGGGTCCAGGGCATGCTCCCCATAAAAGTTTGAAAATTTAGGAGTTAAATGGTGCAGTTTAGTGTATTTTAGGCAATAATTCTCCCCAGCACAGGGCTGCTTATATCAGAACAGAAATTACTTTACTTTCTTGCGTTTGTTCTGTGCCTTAACAGGTAACCCTTGTTCTAGTCATCTTTGCCTTCCCAATATGTGTCCTTCCAAATACATTGATTCACATTTCTGTCATTTTCTGACCCAAATATTCTCTTTCCTCTGACCTGCCAGGCATTTTCTTCATTATTAGGATACATGGACTGAATGACAGCGGGCCAGAATAGCACCAGAGTTAAAATCTCTATCAGACATAGTGATTGCTAGACTCAGTAACAGTTAACTGTGACAATTGGAATGTTATTTGAATACTGTACTGAGACTAACAATCACATTCTGGGTGTGGATACTGAATTACACTGAAATTCCGTTTTGAAAACCCACTGCTATGACATAGAGTGATAGGTTTATAAGGTTCTGACATCACAACAGTAGGATTACAAGGTTGTAATCTGTTTGATTTCAGTGGGTAATAAGGGTACCAATACATATATAGAAGATAATGTATGGTCATCGATGGTTAACCAGTTTGTTAACCATCGAGAGGTTGCTAGGGCGACCATGTAAACCTCGAGAGCGAAGCTCGAGAGGTTTAAGTCGCCATGGCAACCTCGAGATTGGTTAAAAAAATGGTTAATCATCGATGTACCATGCGTTATATTTTAGTGTATGGTACCATTTAGGTTTTTAAGACAAGAAAGCAGTTCCTTACTACAGTTTTGTTTCAGTCACCGCCGCTGTGCCCTCACCGCTGCGGCCATTTCAGGCCGTCCGATCCAGTTCGCACATGCCCAGACTGTCCCGGTTCTTAAACCCATCGATGTAGGACGTCATCATCGACGGTTAACAAGATTGTTACATCACATCACATCGATGGTAAAACGTTGTTATAAAAGGTAGATTTCTACCTATTACAACGTTCTACCATATTATAATATTGTTTAGTTTTGTACAGTTGAGGAATGGGACTCATTATACTGATTTCATAATCTGATGAAAACTAGCTATTTAATTTGAATCAACATCTGTAATGACCGATTTCAGATTTATATTCAAACTTTACTATCCAGTTCATCACATTTTAAATTACTTGGTAACTGGCTCTATGACACATTGACAAATGCCACCCTGTCTGGCCCGCCCACTGTGGCCCCGCCCACTTCATACCCCCTTCACCTTGCTACCCCTATGATTTTGCTGGAAATGACGCCCTGGGGAGAGTTGCCAGAGACCAGATACAGATTGTGGAGCAAGAATAGGCAGGGAACACTTAGGTAGACTGGAAACCTCAAGAAGGTATTTAGCCACGTGGAACATAGTTCCCAGTTTGTTACTTTTTGTAATATATGGAGCTGAGAATTTTTTGTTTTCAATTAGAAAACAAAAAAGAAAAGAAAAATACTCTAGTTTGTCAATGATCACAAACATTTTTACATGCCATGTATTCATACACTGTCACTAAATAAGAAAAGCCACTCAATAAAAACTGAGATCATTTTTTTTTTCCATGAAACTTAAGTCTCCGTCAAAACAGCTTAACTGACACAATGTACCATAAAACTGGTTTGCTCATTTGCTGGGCAGTCCTAAATGAAGCAAGTGGTTTGTTTGAATGCTCAGTTTCAAAATATGGTTGTTGTGATGTTACAATGATGATACTGTCAGTAGATGATGGCAGCAATACTACTAACATACTAATTGCCAGCAGATTAGGCCTTATGTTCTATCAAGTCTGCTCGAACCTCAGATCCCTAGTTGGGTGCCGAGGCTCTCCCCCGCCTTTGTTCCAGAAACCCCCATCATCCATCCCCACCCCCCGGGCCAGGCCATCATCTGATACGTCCGCTTTCTGTGTCTGTCCCACCCTCTCTTGAAGCCCTCCACTGTTGATCTCTGAACCAGCTCGCCAGGCAGCGCATTCCAAGGGTCCACCACCCTCTCAGTGAAAAACCTCTTCCTCTTCCCCCCTCACCCTTCCACCTTCCAACTTCAAATCTGAATTTCAAGCCATCCTGTTCCACTGTTCTACTGAATTCTTTTTTTGCAGTTTCCCTATGGAGAAAAACATCCATACAGTACAATACCAATTTCACACGAAAATGTAATCGGGTACAGGGGAATGTGGATATTTTGGGGTCAGAGTATAATTTCTGGAAAATGGAACATTACAAATAGTTGCTAGTTAGAAATAATTTCCTGTCCTCTAATGCTTATACTGAAATTATTTTTTTCCCATTTGTTTCTGTATTTACTTTGTGAAATGATTCTCCAGTTATTTTATGTCACGAAAATTGGCAGATTGTACATGTTCTCTGCCATTTAACCCCTTCTCCCAGAATAAGCTGAACATGAGCAGTTCAGCATGTTCTCTCCTGGACAAAATGTTTAAATAAAATAAATCTAAAAACTGCACTTCAGTTCCCCAAACCATGAATTTCAACATGTTCTATTATTTATTGCTAAGGGTGCTTAAATGAAAACCAAGGCTTTGCCCCTCACAGTTCATCTACAGCTGAGGCTCAGGGCTTACTCTGGGGATGAAGCAGTAAAGCCCTGCTTGTTACATCACAGTCCTTTTCTCAGCAACAGACTATGATGTCACAAGCAGGGCTTTCAAACTCTCCAGTCTTAGCCTCAGCTGAGAGTGAACTGTAAGGGAAAAGACCCAGTTTACATGTTGCTGTCCTTCACAAAGAATAGCTGAACCTGCCCCAGACAAATGGAAAATGTGAGCTGCTTATACCCATGATGCTGTCCTATTCGGTCTGTCTCGTATTACGCTTTATAACACTTGGGTGCATTACATTCAACTCTAAGATACATAACAGATGGCCAGCCCATGAGATTACTTGGTCAATAAATCAGTCATGTGCTATAAATTAAAATATCCCCAACTGTATCCGAATTAGCACTCCTTAGTTCAGGGGTAGCAGATGTATCCAGATGACTGTGAACTGGATAAAAGGAGTGGAAATGTTCTGAAGCCCAACTGTGGAGGCACACTCTGTGCCAGACCAAAAAAAAAAGAAACTGAATCGCTAAGTGTTTGTGTAGGGAATGCCTGCTGGTAACAGAAACTTATAGCAGTCAGGAATGTTCAGAATTGACATAAATAATTAGAAAATGTATATTATGCAAGTGCAACAAGAAGCAAAACTGTACAGCACTGCTAGTATAGGCGAGTTAAATGACCTCTCATGCAGTTTTCTCTTTGGTAGAGGAAACCAGTATCAGTAGCCGCTGCAGAAATGGGTAGAAGCAGAACCCCACTGAAAATGAGATGTATCTCAGCTAGGTTATCCTGGAAAGAATGCAAAAAAAAAAAAAATCCAAACTCTTAAGTCTGTGTCCAGCAGCAAGAGATATCCGCTTGCTAAGACATACAGCACTTACTCTGCCATGCGTGATACTTTCAGACTTAAAAACTCAGTAAGCCAAATTATGTTCTCCTTCACAAATAACAGATTTAACTATATGTCCACTGCAGGGTTTCCCCTAAAGCATTTAGGTATGGAGGTGCCAACATACTTTTGTTTTTGGACCCATGGTTTTGCGTCACACTCATGTTTAAAGCAAAGGCATGGGTCCTAACACTGTTATAAATCACAGCATGGGGGGACCTTAGAGAAGGAAAAAAGTCAAGAAATGTAGACCTTGTTTAGAGTATGGGGGGAGCAAAGTCACCAAGTGTATGTGCTTTAAAAGGCAGATACTAACAAGGATTTCCAGAGGGGGAAAAGGGTTTTCAATTACTTTACTGTACACAATGTACATATTCACGTAAAGGATCCTTATGGCATTTAAAGCAAGGTTATATCACAAATCAGTCATCACAATGAAAATGATACATAGCAAGAAAACAAATCTGAACACATTCAAGAAAACTGTGATTATAAAAACAGAGAGGGGATAGAAGGAAGGCATGAAAGAGCAGGGGAGAATAATTCTGTAAGTACATGCAGAGCACCTTACTATTTCCAACATTATATTTGTCAAATGAATGATACAAAGTTTAAGAAATTTTAAATTGATCATTATAAAATGCATATCTAAATACATAGATACATACATAGATACATAGACAGTGTCGGCAGATAAGGGCCTATGGCCCACCCAGTCTGCCCATTTGAGCTTGTAAGTTCAGTTTGTTTTCCTAGAAGTCTGTTTCCCCTTACCCCTGACCTCTAGAATTCCTTTATGTCTATCCCATGCATTCTTAAATCCCGTGATTGTTTCAGCCCCCACCACTTCCTCTGGCAGGGTGTTCCACTTGTCCACCACCGCTCTGTGAAGAAATTCTTTCTTATGTTTCCTCTGAATCGTCCCTCCTCCAACTTCATCCCATGCCCTCTAGTCCTGGAACATCTTTTTCGTATAAAAATAGTGTTTTCCTGCACCCTGTTTCTCCCTGTAAGATACTTGTATGTCTCTATCATATCCCCTCTCTCCCTCCTCTCCTCCAGGGAGTACATGTTCAGTTCCTTCAACCTGTCTTCATAGGACTTGTGATGCAATCCATGCACCATCTTTGTTGCCCTCCTCTGAACCTTCTCTACCCTGTCTATGTCCTTACGTAGGTATGGTCTCCAGAACTGTACACTGTACTCCAGGTGGGGCCTCACTAGTGTCTTGTATAGCGGAATTATACAGTAGTGATTCACATGGGCAACTGTTGGATTTAAAGAAGCACAGTCGTGGTGTTCATATATAAAATTGTAGAACATGTTGTATGTAACAGTTTTTTTTTTTTTTTTAGTTGTTTAACCAGGAGTAGCACACTAAGCTGAAAGCTTTTTCACAGGAGCGACCTGGGAGCACAGGGAAGTTAAGTGACTTGCTCAGGGTCACACAGTATGCAAGTGGAAGCTATGGGATTTAAACCCAGGTCTGGTCTGCTGGATGTCACCAGATTTGCAGCTCAGAGCCTTAAACCACTGTGCTATATACTGCCTCCCTATTACTCCAGAGATAGTATGTGATCTCTCAGTGTCTGTAAGCAGAAGCTGTAAGTTGTATTAAAAAGGTGAGATGCAGTGTACTGCTCATAATGCAGTAACCAGCAAAAAAGTAAATCGTACAAAAATGTATATATAATACACATACTTAAAATGCTTTTTAACTGATTTCCAGTGTCCCCCGAAGAAGCCTCATGCGTTGAAACAAACCTGGGGTACATCATAAGCTGAAAAATTATTGTTGCAAAATTTGTGTGTGTAGTGGCCTTATTCCAGGCCTCAGAGTGGCTCAAACTCGGACTGTGAGAACAGCATCACACCCATTGGATCACTCTCCACAGCTATATACTGTACCACCCACAAGAGACTGTGATGACCCATGGGATTCTCTCGTTCTTTGGATCAAATAAATGATATAAAGTTTACGAAATGGTAAATTGATCATCATAAAATGCCTATTTTATTTAGTTTTTGTTAACCGGGTAAGTGCACTAGCCATGGCAATGACTATTTTCTGGCACGACCCATGAGGGTACAGTACATCAGTGCAAACAGAAACATTACATGACAGGTACAACTTAGTTTACAACAGTATATATTTCATTTCAAGTATGACAAAATAGACAAAAGTATATATTTAACATATGACAATATGACATGTATGACAATTACAGGCAGGGTAAATAAAGAAAGGAAATGGTGGCTAAAGACAAGGTAGAAAAGTATTTGCAGTGAGAGAAAGATGGTATACAAAATAAAGAAGGTGGCTACCAACAGGACAGATGCAACTTGCAGTGTGATGAAAATAATAAACAGTAAAATTCAGAAATAAAGATTAAATAATATTTATGTTTTGAGAGAAAAAGATAGATTGTAAATGCTGAAGTTTTTTTTTTTTAGGGGTTGACAGTCAGGGAAAAGTAGGTGGGTACAGGAGCAAGGGAGATGGGAGTAGAAGCAGGAAGAGGACTGGGGACAAGTCAGGAGTAGGAGGTAGGACAGACAGGAGGCAGTGAAGTCATATTATTGTAGTAGATAAAAGGCAGCAAAAGCATAGAGAGACAAGGTAAGATGGAGGTGAGAACTAAAGCGGGTTCGAAACAGCTGCACTTGCAGAAGGACTCTAGATGGGACCATAGTTTTACCTTAAAAGTCGCATGTGATGGTGCTTGATGCTCGGCTAGAGGGAGGGAGTTCCATATTCAATATCCAATTCTATACTAAAATCTGTAACCTATGACAGGTTAGCACAACCACATACCTATGCAAATTCTCAAATTCATAATGATAAAATGAAGCTGATGGGGGGGCGAGGATGAGGTTGGGGAAGGGGGTCGTACTGGTACTTATACTTGAGGCAGCTCAGGAAGGTACTGGCTGCACCTTTCCTGTAGTGGTTCCAGAGGACTGGATGAGGGCAGATGTAATCCTGCTTCATAAAAGTGGTAGCAGGGAGGAGGCAGGCAATTATAGACCATCAGCCTCACATTGGTGGTGGGAAAGGTAATGGAATTACTGCTAAAGGAGAGGATCAGTGGCATAGATGAAGGGGGTGCAGGCCGCCCCCCCCCCGAGCTGTGAAGAGGACTTAGAGTGGGATTTTTGAAGCTCTGAGTTGTTTTTTTTTGTTTGTTTGTTTTTAATTCCGTTGTGGGGAGGTTGTGCTGCTGCCCGAAGATTGTTCCTTCCCGACTCCTGAACTGCCTGGTCTGGGGCCAGCTTTGAGCTGTACAGCAGCTCCATCTACTGGTTGCCAGCAGCCAAGCCATGAGCACTCGGCTCCCTCCTGCTACTGCAGTGCGCATTACAATTAAAAACAGCAGCACAGCCTGTATTATTGCTGCTGATTGGCTGCTCTTCATCAGTTTTGGCGCTGCAATTGTTGGCGGCAGCCAGGGCAACAAAAAAGAAGAGGCGATGGGTAATGTGGGCAGTGGATTGTTTAAATGGGTGGTGGTGGTCCGATACTGTCTGCCGGCAAGCAAGGCAATAAAAGTTTACATACTGAACTGTTCACTCCTTAGGCTTGAAGTTCAGCGTCAGACGAGTGGGAGCATGGAGCAGAAATGAAGTGGACAGCTCCAGGCAAGACTGACACAGGCACACAGCAGCAGTAGTAGATGGATCGGATGATGAACTACACTGTGAACGAATGAGGCAGTGGCATCAGCAAGGTCCGTCTGTGGTGGGTTCTGTAATCGTTTGTGGAGGGGCCAGGGAAGGGAGGCATTTAGTTGCCAGTCAGCTAGCTCATATTTAGTTGTTGTTATGTTAGATTGATAAAGTGACAGGGCCAGGAGCACACTAACTGTGCTGTGTGTTCTCAGCCGAGGAGAGATGGGTCGAGGGACTGGAGGCAGAGAACATCAGAGCAGACTGTATTACGTTGACCTTAGGATAAAATTAAATGTGTGATAAGACAATTTTTCACATTCCATCACAAGGGTACAGTAATACAATCCACTCTGAAAATGTGTGACATGACACCTCAAATCACTTAATAACCAAGTTCCCAAGTAAGTCCCACCACTGCTGGAAATTTCAGCCCCATGGGTTGAGTAACCCCCCCCCCCCATACTAGGTATGCAGCCTCCAATACTGGAGATAGTTAATGATTTTAAATATTAACAGGAAAATAAATGGAATCCGGTTGCATTGCACTAAATAAATGTGACTGACTCTGAGGGATTTGCATTTTTTTTTTTTTAAAGTTCATGTGCTTGTCTATTTAGTAATCCCTGGGCATTGGACAAATTGTTCTGAGGTTTCATATTACATTTGGTTGTACCCTAAAAGACAATAAATGAACCTTGTCTCACCACCTTCTTTTCTGAGGGGCCAATACTTGGTGTAGAATACCAGACGGCTTGTACCTCACACTTAGGGGGTACCTTATTCTCTATTTTTTAATAGCTAGATGGCATGGTCCCTGGGTTGTACCAGTTTCTGTATCAATCAGATCTGTATACCACAATAATAAATACATAATCATAATAAAGGCCAGATGTCACCGACTGCCTTTACCTGGAGTGGTGCCTGACCATCATTATGAATATGTATTATTTATACTACAAGATTGGTTTTTTAGCCAAGCAGCTGTGGTCAGTGGTCAGGGACTGTTTGGTTGCTGCTGCATAGGGCTCTCTTTTACTCTGGCTAGCAAGTAGCCATAGTTTCACTTGAGACAAGAGAGATAGTGATAGCCTATCCTCTCCAAAATGGTCTGTTCCCCTATACTGTATTTTATTTTAACAGCTTGTGTAAACTCTGTGTGCAATATGGTTACCAACGTGAACATTTTGTGGCTGAATTTTCTGGATAAGAGACGTATGCAGCTTCTGCTTCTTGATAATGATCAAGTTGCTTTAGTTTTGACATTTTTTTAAAGACAACAAAAAGCTATATATTTTGACAGGCGTATTGGTTGTTTGAAACAAGCCAAAGAAGGCGCTAAAAGTAGCCAAACAGTGTCAGAATGACCCCTCAAAATGTACCAGAATGCACTGAAAACCTGATAGCTTCAAGGGGCCTACGCGGCACCCAGACCCTTGGCCTACTGATTTGGGATTTATTAGGAAAAGCAGGACTTTTAGCAGTCTTTGCCCCCCTGTCAAAAAAAGCTAGCTACGCTCCTGGAGAGGATAGTGAAATATCTTGAATCTAATGGGTTACAAAACTCAGGACAGCAGGGATTCAGGGGTGGGAGGTCATGCCAAGTGAATTTGATAGAGGTCTTTAATTGAATGGCCAAGAAATTAGATCAGGGAAGAGCAGTGGATGTGGCCTATCTAGATTTCAGTAAGGCATTCAACACTGTTCCACACAGGAGGTTATTATGTAAACTGAGTAGCTTAATAGTGGGTTAAAAAGTGATAAGCTGGGTAAAAAAAGTGGTCAGGGGACAGCAGGCAGAGGGTGGTGGTAAACTAAGTTCACTCAGCGAAGGGGAGTCTGACCAGTGGGGTGCCTCAGAGATCAGTGTTGGGATGGTCCTATTTAATGTCTTTATAAGTGACATTGCAGAAGAGCTGAAGGGGAAGGTCTGTCTCTTTGCAGATGACACCAAAATCTACTGTACTATAGAGTGGGTATTCCAGAAGTGGTGGAAAGGATGACAAGAGATCCGAGAAAAACTTAGAGTGGTCCAGACTATGGCAGCTGAGTTTCAAATTAAAAAAGTGCAAAATAATGCACTTTAGGCACAGAAACCTAAGAGCAGAGTACAAAATTGGGTGGGGGTATTATTAAACTACCACCAAGCAGGAGAGACGCCTGGGGGGTAATGATCTCTAATGACCTAAAGGTGGCCAGGCAATGTGACAAAGCAGTTGAGAAGGCTAGTGGGATGCTGGGGTGCACAGGGAGAGGCATCACCAGCAGGAAAGAGGGAGGTGGTTCTGCCCCTGTGCAGATAGCTGGCAAGGCCTCACTTACTGTACTGTGCAGAGTTCTGGAGGCCAAACCTCCATAAGGACAGACAGGGTGGAGGCAGTCCAGAGGAAGGCAACCAAAAGGGTGTGGGCTCTGCATCAAAAGTCCTATGAGGACATACTAAAGGAACTCAATACGTACACCCTGGAAGAGAGCAGGGAGAAGGGGGTATGATAGAGATCTTTAAATGCAGTGGCGTCTCACAGGATGAAAACCAATTCTGCAGCATTTTGCAGCACTCTGCAGAATGCTGCAGCAGACCTACTGAATAAAGCAATGTACTTTCAATGGCAATTAGTCCCTTTTGTCTTTCAGAAAAATGCAACATTGCCAGGATGAAGTGAATGCCACAGTCTCCTGAATGACAAAAGGAACTAATTGCCACTGAAATTATATTGCTTTATTCCAGGGGTTCTCAGACTTTGCCAAGTTAGGCCTCCCCTATGGTGCTGGGGGAAAACCCAGGCCTCCCCAAATCTCAAGCACATTAGCATACGCTGCAACGGATAATGAATTTCATGTGCAATCACAAAACAGGCAAAATGATATTATATTAATTTATAAAGTGTTGCACTGTACATCACAGCTACTGTGCAAAACTGCAATTAAAAGACAGCACCAAAAGTGCTGGATATCAATCAGAGATAAAGGCAGCTTGTGGGCCTGTTTTTTGCAGTCATTAAAAGGTAGCACCAAATGTACTGGATATTTTTTTTTTTTAAACCTGTCAGCAGAAGGAAATCGTCTTTTTGCAACATTAAAAGGCAGCACCTTTGCAGTCATTAAAAAGTAGCACCAAATGTAGTGGATATTTTTAAAATCTGTCAGCTGATAGGAGCCCATAAGGCTGTTTTTTGCAGTCATCAACAGGCAGCAGACATACTGGATATATAAATATATTTTTTTTAAATCAGTCAGCTGAAGGGAGCCTGTGAGCCTGTTTCTTTGCCGTCAGTTACTGGATTCATGGCTGCACCGCTGAGAAGTAGAAGTGCAAGTCGTCTTCAACTTTGAGGCAGGACCTATACTTTGTTTTTATGGCAGCCAGTGCAGAGAATCCAGACTCACAGAGATAGGTCGATGCAAAAGGCAGGAGGATTTTGAGAGTTCATTGTTTTAATTCAGGAAATTCAGATCCCAGTGACAGCCAAAACTTGACAAGTGGTAACTGTCCAAAAGAGGCCTTCAGTGTTGGGTCTGTCGCCAGGTCAATAAGGCTTTCCTGCTCTCTTAATGGTAGGTTGTTTCAGACCTTGGTTTAAAAATGAAAGGCTGGCCTGGTGGTGCTGAGGGTTGAGATGCTGGATGCCGCTCACAGACACCGCCGAATCGGGTTCGAACATCACGGGTCAGGTCGGAGGGAGAAGGATTGAGCACCCGACGACTGCTCTCATTCTCCGAGGAGGGTGGACCTGCAGACCTTGATACAATACCACCATCTGGGGGTGCCCGGTTGGTAGGTGAAGGAGGAAGCAGCATGAGTGGGAGGGTTGAGCGTCAGCCGAGAGCCGGAGTGGAGGACGTGTCTCAGCATGTCCCAGACTCCTTGGCTCTCACTGCACGCCGAAGCTCAGGGGGCGGGATGAGAAAAGAGGAAAATGCTCCCCATATCGGTGCCAGTAGACGGGCTTCGGAGGACAGTGCTCGGGGATTCTGGAGGTTCCACACACAGGCTGCATGCTCCATCAAGTGCCTGGGAGAGTTAAGGGGGGACTCCTCCACCCCAGCTGGGGGGTTATCCAGTGGGTTTAGGGTCTTAAAGAGTGGGTCACTGATATGTGCAGGCATCTCCCGGAAGGGCTCCGGGGCTGGTCATCATAGAGGCATTGAAGAGAGGGGCCGGCGTGGGGAAGGTAGGAGCATAAATAAAGGGTTAAAAAAAAAATGAAAGGATTCCTTATCCACTGGTTATGCTCCTATTGTTGACATTCAGGGAAATAGTCATGGAGCTTCTCTTGTAGCCCACTTAACTGTTCTGAAATGACCATCTGGACACTGTTGATGGAAAGCTCGTTTTCCTGCAGGAAATCCTCCAGTGTGGGTAAAGAGGCAATCAATCCCTGCTGCAATCTTGAAGACCACAGTTGGAGATTCTGACAAAATGCCTCAATCCTGTCCCTTATGAATACATTGGTGTCCCGACCTTCAAGGGAGGCATTGAATGTGTTCAGGCGGTCAAAAACATCCGCTAGATATGCCAGCAAGGCAAGTCATCGGGAATCATGGAATTTTTCAACAAGTACAGAGCCACAGTCAGCAAGGAAAATATAAACTTCATCATGCAACTCAAAGAGACTGGTTAGCACTTTCCCCTGGACAGCCAACAGACCTCTGTGTGCAATAGTAACTGTTTGTGGTTTGCTCCCATTTCCTCACAAAGCACAGCAGAGAGTCTTGCATTTACTGGTCATGCATTGATAAAGTTCACTACTTTCACAGCGTCTGCCAAGACTTTCTGTAGATCAGCTGGCATCCTCTTGGCTGCTAGTGTTTTCCTGTGGATCATGCAGTGACTCCACACAGCATTAGGGGCCACTGCTTGCAATCTTGTGACCATGCCACTGTGTCAGCCAGTCATTGCCCATGCTCCATCACTACAAACTCCCACACATCGGCTCCAGTCAAGACCTTCCTCCATAATGAATTCATTCAACATCTGGAAGAGCTGTTCCCCAGTTGCTCATGTAGGCAGTGGTTGGCAAAACAGGATCTCCTCCAGGACGTCTGATTCTGTGGCATAACGGACATAGACCAAGAGCTGTGCAGCATCAGAAATATCTGTGGACTCATTGATCTGTAATGAGAAGTATGGACTTCGCTGAACAGAGTCCAGTATCTGTTTCCTAACATCAGCAGACATGTCCTCAATACAGCGACAAACTGTCATTGGAGAGAGGCATGGCATCTAGCTGCGCTGCTGCTTCTCTCCCAGGATTATGGAGCACATTTCTTTTGCGGCAGGAAGTAGTAATTGCTCACCAATGTTGTGTGGTTTCCCTGCTTTTGCAATTTTTAATGACACATGGTGACACATGACAATGTGAGAAGGCAGTACGGAGGGCTGGGGGGGATACTGGGATGCATAGGGAGAGGCATCAACAGCAGAAAACAGGAAGTTATTATCCCTCTGTACAGACAGTTGGTGAGACCCCACCTGGCGTGCTGTATGCAGTTCTGGAGACCCCATCTCCGCAAAGACATAGACAAAGTGGAGGCTGTCCAGAGGAGGCAACCAAAATGATGCAGGGTCTGCACCAGAAGACATACGAAGAGAGACTAAAGGAGCTTAATATGTATACCCTTGAGGAAAGAAGGGAGAGAGGGGACATGATAGAAACTTTCAAGTATCTCAAGGGAATCAACAAAGTCCAAGAGGGTAGTATCTTTCAGAAAAGAGATGTGCAAGAACAAGGGGCACAATTTGAAGATAGAGGGGGCGGCTCAAGCGGTAATGTGAGGAAGTATTTTTTTCACAGAGAGGGTTGTGGTTGTGATGGAACAGCCTTCCTGAGGAGGTCGTGGAGTGAAGAACAGTGGGGGAATTCAAGAATGCATGGGACAGACATAAGGCAGTACTAGTGGGGGTAGGAGGAAGTAGGCTGTTAGTTAACTAGGATCTGCAGCTTATCCATCAGGTAGGAAAATAGTCAGACTAGGTGGGGCCAAGTGGTCCTTATCTGCCGTCAAATTCTGTGTTTCTATGTTTGGTATGAGACTTCCACAGCTTTAGTAAGCAGTGTGTCATGCCTATCTACCAGTTTTTTTGGCCCCTGAGTTCATGCAGCTTTCTTTGAAAAAATTCCAAAGGTTTAGAAATGAGGCTGGGGTGCTTAGTTTCCAAATGCTGGTGAAGCTTGCAGGGTTGCATGCTGTCCTGTGCCAGAACATCTGCACAGATCACACATTGTGGCAGAGGTGCCTCACTTGTCCCAGTCCAAGTGAATCCCATCTTCAGGTATTCTTCGTCATACCTTCTGGCCTTGTGCTTTGCTTGAGGAACTGGTACTTCATTGGGTTCAGCTATTTCTTCATGAGTGCATTTTCTACCAGTCACCAGAAAGCAATCCATTATCCACGATTCAACAGTTTTGGAATCATCAAAAAAATGCAACCAAAAGCATCCTGGACATGCACATGCATGCATGTCTGACAACATTGGGGTATTCCAAAACTAGAAACAAAATCAGCAAGGAAAATACAGTACCCCAAACTGCATGTCAACACCTCAAAAACTACTCTGCTGCCTCTCTTCCGACCCTTATGACAAAGGTTCTGCCCTCACAAAAAAGGCACAGTGCATTCAGAACAACTTCCCAAACACACGGCCCTGGGAGATGGAGGGCTTGGATCGCACAGCCTGTTGTGCCAAGTGCTCCTCAAGCCACAACTGCAGCCCCTTGCTCCACATACCCGGAAAGCCACACTGGCAGGTCCTTTGTGCCAATCCCCCACCTCCACAGCGCAGGCCTGATCCATACACCAGGTCTATGTTGATTCTGCAGATAGCATTTGGTGGAGGGGGAGGACAAGAAAAACAATACTTACCATGATTTCCTTTTCTGTTAGCTCCAGCACTGTCACTGGTGAGTTATATGGGTAATGAACACAATCAGGCTCTTCACTCCAACAAAGGCCCCACCATCCTAACAGGAGCCCCCCTTATAAAAAATAAAGTTATACCTACCTGTGGCATCTTTTTTTTTTTTCCTTTACTTTTTATTTTTCTTCGGGATTTGAGGAACTCTCTCCAGTTACCTACCAGCCCGGCTCACCTCCCGGTCTGAAGCTCGCATTCCAGGCCGATCCTACCTGGCAGATCCCCTGGCTCTGAGCCCCTTGAGGCAGGGCTGCCCGACTTGGTGTTCTATCTACAATTTAATGCGCCGGGCAGGTGTCGGAGAACCCCCCTGGAATCAGAGCCCGATAGTGGGAGTGTGGCTGAGACTGGAGGTGCCTTCGCCTATCCTTGGCCCGGGGTTTTTACTGTATGTTACCCCCAAGAGCCGGACGTGCAGTGATGCCCACACGGAGAAGCTGTAAGCATCCGCCGCACTCCTTCCCTTTGTGTTCCAGGCACAGTAGTACACCCAGTCTCCACCAGGTGTCCCTACTGCGTCGAGAAGCCCCCCAGCCGACCCCAGGGAGAGGAGAGCTGACCTCTGGATGCTTGATCCTCTCCCTCCCCTGCTGACCCCTGACAACCCGGGCTCATTCCCAAACCCGGGTCGCCGGCGTGGTGCAAGGTGTGGCATCCAGCACCTCAACCCTCAGCACCACCGGGCCAGCCTTATCTGTGGCATCTTGATTGTTTGTTTTAAGTTGGAGACCATTAAAAACACCCTGACAACATATACATGGCTCCCAGTCCACAAAGGGAGTGAGAAAAACGTAGGTTTTTCAATTTCAGAGCTACAGCTCAGGCAGAATTTAAATTTGGGGTGCTCCCTGAGAACAGGTAGCCCCAATCTGCGCAGCAGAAATGCAGACCCAACTGAAGTCTTGAATCGAGAACTTTAATTCTTCAGAGAGACGAGAAAGTAGCTCTGGTCCCATGCAATGGCACAGCATAACCGGGGAATTTCTGTTTGTGCATGGAATCCTCAGTTGCCCAGCATTCTAGCCAATCTGGTACTATGTAGGGGTGCAGAATACCCAGTTGTTATGATCACCCATTGACAATGTGGAGCACTACAGAAAACTTGCTATTAATTTGAACCCCACACAGCACAGAAGATATCAGGGGACCCGCGCAGGCTCTTTCGCCGAGCGACTGCCAGACGGGCTGGCGGGCATCTGACCGATGGGATCTGGGCAGGCATCTGAGGAGCTGATGTCTGACTGATCAGACCCAGTGCCCGAAGAAGGCCGTGCAGGGAAGGCGACCTTGACGGGAGGTTTGACAACTGTGCGATGCCCTGAAGGGTCGGGTGACTTAGAGGTCAGCTCCGGGCGGACGTCGGAGGAGCCGACGCCCGATTTACTGGAAAGACTCGAACCAGAAGGCCGCGCAGGGGCGGCCTTACTGGGAGCGGATGCCTCCTTTGCCCCGGAGGCTCCTGACTGGCCCGAGCGCGAACCAGCCGGGGGGAGCGACACCGTCTCAGACACCACCAAGATGGCCATCGAGGAATGGTCCCCCGGAGGGGACGTTACCTGAAGGGCGGTGACTCCAGCTGAAATCGTCGCAGCTGAGGATGAGGAGTCCTGGCCCAGGTGCTTCTCCTTCTTCTTCTTCTTCTTAAGGCCTTTGGAAGAAGTGGAAGCCTGTAGGAGCTTTTTCAGCTCCTTTTCCATGGAGGACATCTTATTCTTAAGTATGTGAGCCTCCAGGGACCGCTGCCTTCTTTTGCAGGTGGCTGCGTTGAACTTCAGGCAGTGCTGACAGGAATCCACGAGGTGGTCAGGGCCTAGGCAGATGAAGCACCGAGAATGGCTGTCCTTGTGCGGGAGTTGGGTGCCGCACGAGCCGCACTTGTTCTTGTGCTCAGACGTGGTAGGGGACGACATACACGGCAGGCAGGAAAACCTGACGAAAATAATCGAAATCAGAGAAAAAAAACGATGGTATAACTACAATGATAGACTGACAAGCAGTGGAACTTAACCGCGAGGCGCTGTCGAAAGCAAACAGCAAGAAAGAACTTGAAGGCTGGCGTGAGGGCCCGCCCCTTTATACCGATGTCACCTGATGCCGGTCACCTGACATGGGGGCAGTCCCTCGCCAGAGACTGCTAGCTAGAAATTTTTCTGTGGGGTCCTGACGCCTGCCGGCTTCAGTCCTATATGTAATTACCTACTGCAAAAGCCCTCTCGAAGTAAGATCTGACAGTTCGGTCAGATATAACTGCTTTGAAGTGAAGGGCTGAAGGTGTGAGCACTCGTTCAGACCTGGAGAAGGCCCCCCATCACTTCCAATAAACACCATTAGGTCCTTCACTCCAAAGCCTCCCACACTAAGAGGAGTATCCTCATTCCAACACTCCACAGTTAAGAAAACTGTGCCATATTAACCCCACACCACAAAGAAGCACAATATCCCCTCCCACCATAGAACCAATGTTTTTCTTTGCATTTCACTCATGTTTCATTGAGGTGCAAGGCCACAGGTAGGAGACGGGGGGATTTTGGCACTTCTACAACAGACCTGCGAGCCACCCACCCCCCCCAAGCCACACCATCAGGCCCATTGCAGAGCCACAGCCCCTCCCCTCCAATGCAGGCACATTGTGTCAATACCCCCGACCACAGAAAAAGGGTGCATTTCAACACTGCACAATACCAAGAGGCATCATGTATGCCCCTCCCCCACCGTGCAGGCCCATCGCAGCAAGAGGAATCTTGTACAATCCCACCCAACCACACAGGCCCATCACTTCAACAACCACCAGCAGTAAAAATAGGATTGCACAGCAGCATGATGTATCATGTACCGACCGCCCCAACCACCCATGGCCATCGTCCCAACAATCACCAGCAATAAAATAGGACTGCACAGCAGCATGGTGCATCATGTACGACCCCCAAACCACCCATGGCCATCGTCACAACAATCACCAGCAATAAAAATAGGACTGCACAGCAGCATGGTGCATCATGTCGACCCCCAACCACCCATGGCCATCGTCACAACAATCACCAGCAATAAAAATACAATAGCACAGTAGCATGGTGCATCATGTACGACCCCTCAACCACCCATGGCCATCGTCCAACAATCACCAGCAATAAAAATACAATAGCACAGCAGCATGGTGCATCATGTCACGACCCCCAACCACACATGGCCATCGTCCATCAATCACCAGCAATAAAATACAATAGCACAGCAGCATGGTGCATCATGTATGACTCCCCAAACCACACATGGCCATCGTCCCAACAATCACCAGCAATAAAATACAACAGCACAGCAGCATGGTGCATCATGTATGACTCCCCAACCACCCATGGCCATCGTCACAACAATCACCAGCAATAAAAATAGGACTGCACAGCAGCATGGTGCATCACACGCACTCCAACCAGCCATGGCCATCGTCCCAACAATCACCAGCAATAAAATACAATAGCACAGCAGCATGATGTATCATGTATGACACCCCAACCACCCATGGCCATCGTCCCAACGATCACCAGCAATAAAAATAGGATTGCACAGCAGCATGGTGCATCATGTACGACCCTCCCCAAGGCCATCGTCCCAACAATCACCAGCAATAAAATACAATAGCACAGCAGCATGGTGCATCATGTACAACCCCCAACCACACATGGCCATCGTCCCAACAATCACCAGCAATAAAAATAGGACTGCTCAGCAGCATGGTGCATCATGTACGACCCTCCAACCACCCATGGCCATCGTCACAACAATCACCAGCAATAAAAATAGGACTGCACAGCAGCATGGTGTATGATGTACAACCCCCACCCACAACCACCCTGGCCATCGTCCCAACAATTACCAGCAATAAAAATACAATGGCACAGCAGCATGGTGCATCATGTACGACCTCCCCAACCACACATGGCCATCGTCCCAACAATCACCAGCAATGAAAATAGGATTGCACAGCAGCATGGTGCATCATGTACGACCCTCCCCAAACCACCCATGGCCATCGTCCCAACAATCACCAGCAATAAAAATACAATAGCACAGCAGCATGGTGCATCATGTACAACCCCCCAACCACATGGCCATCGTCCCAACAATCACCAGCAATAAAAATAGGACTGCACAGCAGCATGGTGCATCATGTACGACCCCCCAACCACCCTATCTCGTCACAACAATCACCAGCAATAAAAATAGGACTGCACAGCAGCATGGTGTATCATGTACAACCCCTCCCCAACCACCCATGGCCATCATCCTAACAATCACCAGCAATAAAAATACAATGGCACAGCAGCATGGTGCATCATGTACGACCCTCCCCAAACCACCCATGGCCATCATCACAACAATCACCAGCAATAAAATAGGACTGCACAGCAGCATGGTGCATCATTACGCCCACCCCCAAACCACCCATGGCACATCACAACAATCACCAGCAATAAAATAGGATCTGCACAGCAGCATGGTGCATCATGTACGACCCCCAACCACCCATGGCCACGTCACAACAATCACCAGCAATAAAAATACAATAGCACAGTAGCATGGTGCATCATGTACGACCTCCCCCCCAACCACCCATGGCCATCGTCCCAACAATCACCAGCAATAAAAATACAATAGCACAGCAGCATGGTGCATCATGTACGACCCCCCCAACCACACATGGCCATCGTCCCATCAATCACCAGCAATAAAAATACAATAGCACAGCAGCATGGTGCATCATGTATGACTCTAACCACCCATGGCCATCGTCACAACAATCACCAGCAATAAAATAGGACTGCACAGCAGCATGGTGCATCGCGTACCACCCCCCAACCAGCCATGGCCATCGTCCCAACAATCACCAGCAATAAAATACAATAGCACAGCAGCATGATGTATCATGTGTGACCTCCCCAACCACCATGGCCATCGTCCCAACGATCACCAGCAATAAAATAGGATTGCACAGCAGCATGGTGCATCATGCACCCCCTCCCCCAAGGCCATCGTCCCAACAATCACCAGCAATAAAAATACAATAGCACAGCAGCATGGTGCATCATGTACAACCCCAACCACACATGGCCATCGTCCCAACAATCACCAGCAATAAAATAGGACTGCACAGCAGCATGGTGCATCATGTACGACCCCCAACCACCCATGGCCATCATCACAACAATCACCAGCAATAAAATAGGACTGCACAGCAGCATGGTGTATCATGTACAACCCCACAACCACCCATGGCCATCGTCCCAACAATCACCAGCAATAAAAATACAATGGCACAGCAGCATGGTGCATCATGTACGACCTCCCCCCAACCACATCGCGCCATCGTCCCAACAATCACCAGCAATAAAATAGGATTGCACAGCAGCATGGTGCATCATGTCGACCCCTCCCCAAACCACCCATGGCCATCGTCCCAACAATCACCAGCAATAAAATACAATAGCACAGCAGCATGGTGCATCATGTACAACTCCCCAACCACCATGGCCATCGTCCCAACAATCACCAGCAATAAAAATAGGACTGCACAGCAGCATGGTGCATCATGTCACCCCCAACCACCCATTGTCATCACAACAATCACCAGCAATAAAATAGGACTGCACAGCAGCATGGTGTATCATGTACAACCCCCCCTTCCCCAACCACCCATGGCCATCGTCCCAACAATCACCAGCAATAAAAATACAATGGCACAGCAGCATGGTGCATCATGTACGACCCCTTCCCAAACCACCCATGGCCATCATCACAACAATCACCAGCAATAAAAATAGGACTGCACAGCAGCATGGTGCATCATGTACGACCCCCCCCAACCACCCATGGCCATCGTCACAACAATCACCAGCAATAAAATACAATAGCACAGCAGCATGGTGCATCATGTACGACCCCAACCACCCATGGCCATCGTCCCAACAATCACCAGCAATAAAATAGGACTGCACAGCAGCATGGTGCATCATGTACGACCCCCAACCACCCATGGCCATCGTCCACAACAATCACCAGCAATAAAACAGGACTGCACAGCAGCATGGTGCATCATGTACGACCTCCCCAAACACACATGGCCATCGTCCCAACAATCACCAGCAATAAAATACAATAGCACAGCAGCATGGTGCATCATGTACGACCCCCAACCACCCATGGCCATCGTCCCAACAATCACCAGCAATAAAAATAGATTGCAGCATAGCATGTGCATCATGTACGACCCCAACCACCCATGGCCATCGTCCCAACAACCACCAGCAATAAAAATAGGACTGCACAGCAGCATGGTGATCATGTCGACCCCCAACCACCCATGGCCATCGTCCCAACAATCACCAGCAATAAAATACAATAGCACAGCAGCATTATGTATCATGTAATGACCCCCAACCACACATGGCCATCATCCCAACAATTACCAGCAATAAAAATAGGACGCAGCAGCATGGTGCATCATGTACGACCCCCAACCACCCATGGCCATCAACACAATCACTGGCAATAAAATAGGACTGCACAGCAGCATGGTGCATCATGTACGACCCCCAACCACACACATGGCCATCGTCCCAACAACCACCAGCAATAAAAATAAGACTGCACAGCAGCATGGTGCATCATGTACGACCCCCAACCACACATGGCCATCGTCCCAACAATCACCAGCAATAAAAATACAATAGCACAGCAGCATTATGTATCATGTACTACCCCACCCAACCACACATGGCCATCATCCCAACAATTACCAGCAATAAAAATAGGATCGTACAGCATGGTGCATCATGTACGACCCCCAAACCACCCATGGCCATCGCCACAACAATCACTGGCAATAAAATAGGACTGCACAGCAGCATGGTGCATCATGTCACGATCCCCCCAACCACACATGACCATCGTCCCAACAACCACCAGCAATAAAAATAAGACTGCACAGCAGCATGGTGCATCATGTACGACCCCAACCACACATGGCCATCGTCCCAACAATCACCAGCAATAAAAATACGGTGGCACATCAGCATGATGTATCATGTACGACCCCCAACCACACACATGGCCATCGTCCCAAGAACCATCAGCAATAAAAATACAATAGCACAGCAGCATGGTGCATCATGTACGACCCCCAACCACCCATGGCCATCGTCCCAACAATCACCAGCAATAAAATAGGACTGCACAGCAGCATGGTGCATCATGTGCGACCCCCACCAACCACCCATGGCCATCGTCACAACAATCACCAGCAATAAAAATAGGACTGCACAGCAGCATGGTGCATCATGTACGACCCCCACCAACCACACATGGCCATCGTCCCAACAACCACCAGCAATAAAAATACAAAAGCACAGCAGCACGGTGCATCATGTACGACTCCCAACCACCCATGGCCATCATCCCAACAATCACCAGCAATAAAAATACAATAGCACAGCAGCATGGTGCATCATGTACGACCCCCCAACCACCCATGGCCATCATCCCAACAATCACCAGCAATAAAAATAGGACTGCACAGCAGCATGGTGCATCATGTATGACCCCCACCAACCACACACGGCCATCGTCCCAACAATCATCAGCAACAAAAACAGGACTACACAGCAGTATGGTGTATCATGTATGACCCCCCCCAACCACACATGGCCATCATCCCAACAATCACCAGCAATAAAATACAATAGCACAGCAGCATGGTGCATCATATACCCCCCCAACCACACATGGCCATCGTCCCAACAATCACCAGCAATAAAAATAGGATAGCACAGCATGGTGCATCATGTACAACCCCCAACCACACATGGCCATCGTCCCAACAATCACCAGCAATAAAAACAGGATAGCACAGCAGCTTGGTGCATCATGTACGACCCCCCCAACCACACACGGCCATCATCCCAACAATCACCAGCAATAAAAACAGGATAGCACAGCAGCATGGTGCATCATGTACGACCCCCCCAACCACACACGGCCATCATCCCAACAATCACCAGCAATAAAAATAGGACTGCACAGCAGCATGGTGCATCATGTACGACCCCCAACCACCCATGGCCATCATCCCAACAATCACCAGCAATAAAAATACAAGTGAACTGCACAAAGATGTACAATGCATGGCACCATGTATGACCACCACCACCTCAAACCCCCTGTCAGGATCTGGGCAGCAAAACGGCAGCTTTTCAACCAGCTGCTGAGAGAGGAATCATGTATGCTGGCCCCACCACCACCTCAACCCCCCCATGCTCCCATTAGAGCAGCAAAAAAGCAGCTCTGCAAAGAGTTTGATAACGGAGGCTGAGATAGGCATCACACATGCTGCTGCTCCCCCCTACCCGGTCCCATACAAGCAGCAAAACAACAGCTTTGTAAATAATTAAAAATAGTTGGCTGCTGAGACAGACATCATCATGAATGTTGCTGCTCCCTCCCACCACTTCACACCACCACTTGGCCTCCAGTGCAAAAATATATAAAAAAAAACCAAAAACGCACAGCATTACTATTTTCTGCTTACCAAAGAAAGGTCCAGTCAGCAAGAGGCACCAAACACTGGTGGTCCCAGTCGCAGCTTCAGTTGCTCCCAATATCAGCAGCTACAAGAGATCGGCGTTCTGGGGTGGCAACTGCAGGTAGTCAGAGAGAAGTCAGAAGAAGGCTTTTGCAGTCCGAGGGCAACAGCTTCAGCGAGCGGCGACTTCAGTGGGTGGAGGATGGCGACTTTAGCGGTGGGAGGCTTCAGTAAATCGGAGGACGGCAGCTTGCAGGGAATCTCAGCAGCAACAAGAATCCAGCATCCATTCCTTTGCGCACATGGCATGCTCCTTTATTTCTGGGACCGATGACGTCAACATAGGAGGCAAAGAGCTCATTGGCTCGGAAACACTGGCACTGACTGGCTGCAGCTACCTCCCCTGCCATTGGTCACATTTTTCCCACTCCCAATTGGTCTGCTTAAGACCTTTTCTTGCCCTCAGACTAGCTGGCTCAGGATCACCCTAGCTCCAGCATTAGACATGGAGTCTGACCAGGGCTTTAAGGATCAGGGAGGCGAACAACGTACAGTGGCAGTCTTCTAACAGTACAATAATTCAGTACTGTAACAAAAATAGCAAACTCACCACGCCTCCCCTGCAACGGGCCTGCGCATCCCTAGGGAGGCGCGCCTCACCACTTGTGAACCACTGCTTTATTCAGTAGGTCTGCTGCAGCACACTGCAGAGTGCTTTAAATGTGGGTTTCATCCTGGGGGATGTCACTGTACCTCACTGGGGTGAATAAGGCACAGGAAGGAAGTATTTTTGAGAAACAAAGATGTATAAGAAGAAGGGGACAAGCTATGAAGCTGGATGGAGAAGTTTCAGGAGAGATATGAGGAAGTACATTGCAGAAAGGGTGGCGGTGGGTTTGTGGAACGGACTACCACCTTTAGTAGTGGGGGCAAAAAGAGCAGCGGGGTTTAAGAATGCATGGGATAACATTAAGGGAATCTTAGTGGAAAAGAAGGACGGGGAGAATGAGCCTGAGATCAAGTAGGTTCTGTGGTGACACTGTAGGTAGGAAATAAATGGGCAGACTGGGTAAGGCCAGGTGGTCCTTTTATCTGCCAACAGATTCTATGTTACTTATAGAATTATTCTCCACTGCTATTTAGTACCTTCCTTCTCTCCCCTGTAGGGTTTTTATAGTTAGTTTTCTTGAATTTTTTTTACTTTTTTTGTTGCTATGCAAGATATTTACTGTGGTGACTAATTTGTGATATGTCCTTCTTTTAAATGCTATGAGGATTCTTTAAGTGAATGTCCATTGTGTGCATTACATACGATAGTGTATGAGAGCCCATACACAACAATGCTATTCTTATACTGAGAGGGTACCATGACGACAAGGACCGTGAGAGTGAAGCTCAAGAGGTCCCTTTGTCATCACGGTGACCACGAGATTTAGAATAGCACTGTTGTGTATTTGGGCTCTCATACACTATTTTATATAATGTATGGTGTTAAAAAGCCCAGAATCGCTTATTTTTCGTGTTTTCAACAGTCTCTCCACTCCGCATCTGCATTTCACTGCCATCCACCCGTCATCCAGCTCACGTGCATGACTCTTCAACTGCTGCTGTCCAATGAACAGCGCCAAGGATGCTTGAACTGTGATGCAACTACTAACGCAGAATGAAAAGATATTCTGCTTTGGCAGTTATGTCACTACTGCAGCAGAACGACTTTTTCAGGTGTATGAATCTTCATACACAGCAGCGTTCCACCATACACTATAATGTAATTAAAGATCCCCTTTTACCCCCTCTGAAAATGCAAACATTTTCAAAGCACATACTAGGTGGCTTTTGCTGCAGTCTACCCCCTTCCCTGCATTCTAAATGTTGCTTTCTTATTTGTACTCACAGGGTTACCTTGGAAATTAGCCCACTGGGCACATTTTGATTATTTAATGACTGAACCATTAAGTGACCAAAATACCCTTTGCCAGCATTTAGAAACATTAGGCGCTTTTGCACACCGGTGTCTGTAATGGAATGACCATTACAGAACCAGTGTAACGTTACCCCCGTTCGTGTGTAAAGCAGATCTCTTCCACAACCACAGCGAACGTTCAGCCAAAATGTGTTCCCTGCTCCCCACGGTTCACCCCGATGTGTGCCGGTACACTCCAGCGTATAATCAGGAGGTTCCGTTACCTCCTGAAGAAATCTTGTATCACAGCAAACTTGGATATATGATCTATGAAAGTTTCCTGGACAAAGAAACTGGAAAACATCACCAGCAGATATTGGGATTCTCATTATAAATCAACTTTTTTGAAAGTCATCACAATCAAAGTAAGTACAGCTAAGAAATTCTACAAGCTCTGACCTGGGAAGTGCAAACTGAATCCACATTTCCGTCTGCCTTGTTGCTAAAGGGAACTGCATGTCTTTGAGAACCATTCACAACTATTTAAACAAAGGGAAGACACTGACAAAGGGTTTTAACTTCCTGCATATGCCTCAGGCCAGTGTTCCAGGAATTTAACATATCCTTTGTCATGTTACAGTAGATCAAACAGTTTACTGGTCATTTTCCTGTGGATTTGATTATTTTACATCATTTGGCAATGGGGCAAATCCTCCCCCTGGAGGCACACCACCGAAATTGATCTGTCCCTGCTCATGTGTGAGCCTTGGGTTTACCCATGTAAACCTCCTCCTGTCTTTTCTCTCTCCATTTGTTATCCACTGTGTCAATTTCCTCTCTCCTCCTACCCCACGCAACCCCCCACTGTAAGCATCCTACCTTCATTATGGAACCATGGCAAATACCCTTTATTTCTATCTGAGGCACCCCATTACTAAGGACTGGGTGCAAACGACCGCCCTGGCTGGAAAAATCATATTTGAGCACCTGTCGTTAGCAACCCTCCTTTGTTGGGACCCTAGGCGACTGCACTGTATCCAAATCTGCAACATGCAGAGGATAGACGTTACATGGTATGAGCTACGGGAGATATCCCTCAAACTGCTGCTCCTCCTACTTCTCATGTCTGGTGGGATCCACCCAAACCCTGGCCCTGGCTCAAACATTAAGATAAAGCCTGCAAAAACTGAAAACGGGCTATCCATTGTTACCCTAAATATCTGCAGCCTCCTTCCTAAGCTGGCATCTCTTCAAGCCTTTATTGGACAACATAATCCTGACATACTTGTAATTGTTGAGCCCTAACTAACACCTAGCACTCCAGATCATGCAATCACGCTCCAAGGCTACAACCTCTTCAGACTTGACCGGGTAAAAAGAAAGGGGGGGCGGATGTGTTATCTATATAAAGGACTACCTCTCGTGCCACCTTGCCAGTTTCTCACCAGAAAACACCCTAGTACAACTTCTCCCTGGCAAGCTTCTCCTTGGTGCCCATAACAAAGTGCTTACCGTGGCTACAGTCTATATCCCCCCTAAAGACCCATGAGCCGGGCTCCAGTCTATCCTTGAATTTGCAAGATTACAACCTCCTGACTCTGAGCTCCTCCTTCTCGGTGATTTCAATATAAATTGGCTTGCCTCAGATATCGGACCCAGCAGGGATACTATCCTAGCAACCAACCTAACACAGATGGTCAACTCCCCTATTAGAAAAAACTACAAGACTGGAACCAGCACTCTCATTGACTGGATTCTCACTAATCGCCCCGGACAAAAAAACACCACCGTTCTCTCAGACTCCCTCAGTGACCACTCCCCTGTGATCTGTATCTGGACAAATAAATTCCACAAACCACCTCCTAAAACCATCCTAAGTCGAATGCTACCACACGGAAACCTTGCTAAGCTAAAGACCTACCTCCTACAACAAGACTGGTCCCCTATCTACAATATGCTGGATGTGGACACTGCCCTAGACTTCTTCATTAAAACTTTCAACACTGCCTGTGACACCTACGCATCTTTCAAAAAACGTAAAATCAAAGCCCCCTCTAATCCCTGGCTAACAGCCAAACTACTGACTCAGCTTAAAGTACGTGACCATCTTTGGGCTATAGCCAGGGCCACAGGTTCCATAACAGACTCACTTAACTATAAACAGGCACGCAACCTATGCACTTCACAAATCAGGCAAATGAAGAGCTCCTATTTCAAGAATGCTCTAGAAACCACCTGGGGTGACGGGAGATCCTTCTGGGACAATATACGTAATATTACGGGCAAACAGTCTAAATCCTCTCCCACGGCAATGGACATTGATTGCTCCACTACCCGTGACCCTAAGACTATGGCCGATGCCCTAAATAAAACCTTCACTGACCTCAGTGGTGTCCTCTCACCAGAGTTCTTCCAAGACTTGTCAGTTCCAAAACTCATATCCCAAACCACCTCGCCAGACAAACCGCTATTTCACTTTAAAATAGTTAAGACATATGAAGTTGGGAGGCAGTATAGTGCACTGGTTTAAGGCTATGAGCTGCAAATCTGGTGACATCCAGCAGTACAGACCTGAGTTTGAATCTCACAGCTTCCACTTGCATACTGTGTGACTCTGAGCAAGTCACTTAACTTCCCTGTGCTCCCAGGTCGCTCCTGTAAAAAAGCTTTCAGCTTAGTGTGCTACTCTTGGTTAAACAACTAAAAAAAAAAAAAAGCCTACAGATAAATAAAAAAGGCCTGCTCTAAATCTAGAAATAGCAGTGACACCATTGATCTAAAATTTCTGTCCCTCACCTTGGAAGAAGTGATCCACCCCCTCACCAAAATTCTCAACCTCTCCCTGTGCCAAAGTCAATTCCCCAACACATGGAAGGCCGCTATAGTCACACCAGTGCATAAAGGGGGCGACAAATCTACACCAGGGAACTATCAGCCCATATCTATACTTCCACCCCTCTACAAAGCTCTTGAACGGATCGTGGCGGATCAACTATCAGACTACCTGCAAAAGTACGATCTACTCTGCACTCAGCAACACGGATTTAGAAAAGGACACAGTACGTCGACGGCCCTACTTGATTTCTCTAGTGAAACTCACAAAGCCTTGGATTAAGGGTTATTTAACCGGAGCTGTTTTCATAGACCTCACAAAGGCCTTTGACACTGTTCACCACAGCCTTCTAATCTCTCTCTTCTGCTCAACATTGGGCTAGCCGAGGGACCTGGAGCCTGGGTAAAAAGTTACCTGGCACAACGTTCTCAAACAGTAAAAATCTCTGAGGTTCTCTCTGACTCCAAACCGGTCCTCTCTTGTGCCCCCCAGGGCTCAATTTTAGGTCCTCTCCTCTTCAGCCTATTTCTAAACTTGCTTCCCAAATCCTGCCCTGAAAAATTAATACTCTATGCTGATGATGCTGTAATTCTCTCCTCCCATAAGGATCCAAATCCACTACGACAGAGCTTGCAGCTTGCTTTCTCATGTGTTGAAAAGTGGTCCCTTGAGCACAAACTGGTCCTAAACAAAAAAAAAAACAAAACAAAAGGCATGCTTTTCGCCAGTCATCAAAACAGAAATAGGCATACTCCACTCGTCATAAAAACTTCTCTTGGAAATACACTAGAACAAGTGAACACCTTCAAATGCCTTGGTATCACTTTTGACGAATGTCTTACTTTTGAGGCCCATATCGATAACACTGCAAAAACAGTGCACCAACGCATTGGAATTTTGTACCAGAACCGTCAATTTTTCAACCAAGCTGCCTTGAGGACTGCTGTTCAAAGCTCCAATCATCTCAATCATAGACTATGGTCTAATTGTCTATGGCTCAGCTACTACCACTGCACTAAAGCGCATCTCAACAGCACTAACCAAAACCTGTCGACTCCTCACTGGAGCACAGAGACGGACCCACACTTGTGACCTCTACACGGACACTGGTTGGTTGCATCTTTCCAATCGCCTCATGTATCTCACCAGCGTGATGGCAAAAAAATCAATCTTGGGACTCACTCTTCCATGTATCCGGGACCTGCTCTGCCTGAACAATGGCACTCGTACCACCAGAAGATCTGACCACCAACCTTTCCTTGTCCCTAGATGCCAGACTGCTCAGGGACAAAGATCTTTTACATACCATACCATGCCCCTACTTGGTACAGTGCCCTTAACCTGCCCTCCCTATCCTCCACGACATTGGGAGCTTTCAAATCCATACTTTACGCTCACCTCACAGCCTCCAGCTCCTGTGACTGCTTTGGCTAAAGTCTCATCCCACTGAGTGCACTTACATTTGTTCACTCAACCACCATGGTCTCCTCTTTGACAAAGACAACCCAAGTACAACTAACCTGGTTCTGTCTGCTCCTAAACTTCTTATTTCTCCCTCTCTTCCCTCTCATGCTCTCCAGTCCTTATTCCTTGCCCTTGACACTGCCTCGGAGTTCCTTTTTCTTTTCTGTACATAAATGTTGCTGTTTAAGTCGTGGCCTTGTTAAACAGCTTACTGATTGTAACACTGTCTACTATGTTTTTGTACTTAATGACGTGGAACCTTTGTAAAAGAGCCTTGGCTCAAAGGTATTAATTCCTAGAACAATAAACTTAAAACAAACTCTGTGGGGAAGCCGGAATGAAAAGATACAAAACGGAGGAGGGGGATTTGCTGACATGCACGCTGTGTGTAAAGTGAACACAGAACAGAACAGAACAAACTAGAACGGCGCGACACAGGTAATCATCATTTCATTATAAAAACCTGTGTGTAAAAGCGCCTATTGTGTCATATAGAGGATCCCACACCTTGATGATGTCTTAGTGCAGGATGAAGCGTCAGGGAAGTTCTTTGGGCTGTTACTGCTTGGTTGCATGACCTACACTACTCATCTTCTAACCAAAAACTCATTTGAAGCATTGAAGAAAAACAGCAACGTAAGTGCAGATTCTTTTTGGAGTGGGCTGTCCTTTCCTCCAAGCTGACATTATTCAAACGCCACCCCCAGCAGTATGTTTGTGCAGTAGGCTTTCGTTCCTTCTTTTTTAGCAGCATATAAGATCTTTACTTAACCAGTGTTTTTATATGTACTGCAAGCTACTCAGAAAAAAAAACAAAAAAAAAAACATACCAATCAGATAGTATTGTGTGTTCCACAAGAAATTCATTACTGACCCACACAAACAAATAACTTGGACAGAATTAGAATATAGTCACCATGTGGTCAAACCACAGTCTTATTCTGCTCCTGTTGCAGAACTTGTTTAGTGTATTTTACCCTTTACAAGTTCCATGACGGGGATCTGAGAGTTTACAAATCTTCAAAGTGACTCATGTTTTTTGTATGCTACCCAAAATCCAGCATAGTTCTACAGTTCAATTTAAAGATTATACTGAAACAAACACTTTAGACTGCTTTCTTTCCAATCTTTCAAACTCTTCTCCAGTACAACAGCTCTATATGGAACTGGAAAGGTGTCAGCTTAGCAACATTTACAACATGCCAGTACATAAAACCATCCACTGAAGGAACCCAATTTTCATGGCCTATGAAAAGAGAGAAGCATATATAGGTACATGGTCAACCCTACTGGCCTCATTATTTTAAACTGAAAAAAAAACACATTTCATGAATGTGCACCTTATATATAATCTGTTAATGTAACTAGTGTATTTTTTTTTGTTTACATTTTTTTTGGTTTTTATACATAAAGTAAAACCAAAGAACCTACCTGTTATTGGGGTATTTATACCCAAATCTGTTCTACTATCAGTCATTTGTCCTCTTTTTTTGGGTTTGTGTTTTGTTATTCAGTGTGGGGTGTGTGTGTGTGTTATATATTCTTTGCAAAACACTGCATTAATGCAACATTTAGGGTTGATGCTAAACCAAAAAAAAGTAGGGAAATCTGACTTTAGGGTTTCCAACCCTAAACACCCAATGCCACCTCTAAAGCAAATCACGGAAGGAGACTTCCTAGGGGTTGTCAACCCTAAAACTCACCACATTAGGTGTGTATGTTTCCGGAGTGTACAGAATAGCGTGAGCTTTAGGGTTGATAACCCCTAGGAAGCTCCATCCCTGATTTGCTTTAGGGGTGGCACTGGAATTTTAGGGGTGGAAACCCCACAGTCAGATTTCCCTAGTCAGTTTAGCCTTAACCCTAAATGTTGTATTAACGAAGTTTTTTGCAAATCATTTCCTTACTATTTGAGATAGTATGGAGGGTATCCTTATTTTCCTGCTGGAGCGCAAGACTCTTCAGGCCCCGCGCTCCCATGCATGCACACTTTTGTGAGACAGTATAATTGTATCCTTATTTATGTGCTGGACTACAGGGTCCTCTGCGCCATGCACTCCCATCCCTCCATAGATGCATATATATGTATTTTTATGGGGAAGCAGAGGGCCTACATTTTTAGGACAACAGCAACCAAATTGTCAGCGTAGCCTGTGTATTACCCCACCTCATCAACCTGATAGTAAAAATTGTCAAATCCCCCAAAAAACATAATTCCGTGCAACCACAGTGTAATTCCGTGGCAGAGGCACGAAAAAACATTTTGTATGAGATCTGAAAAATGACAGCTGCCACATGCATGAGGTGGTGTAAAGAAATGACTATGTTGATAATTTTCAAATATTTTAACCACAAATTAACAAAGTGATGAACGAGCATAGCAAATGTCAACAGATGTGCACAACTTAGCCATTTTAGCATATCTTTACCCCAAATTTTCAACATACCCTTCTTATGACCCCACCTTATGAACAAGTATAATAACAATGTTAAAATCCTGCCCAAAATGTGATTTCACCAACCAACCATGAAATCTCCTTTTGGGCAGGATTTGTGAAATGACATTGTTCATGAAGAGGGGTCTCAAAAAGGTTATACTGAAATTTAGATGTCAATATATGCAAAAATCACAAAGTTATGCTCCAAAGTTGAAAACACCATTGAAATACATTGATTTCTCATACGGAAAAATATATATTTTTTTGTCACTAAAGAACTTCAATGTTAAAAAAACACAAAAACAAATTTTAAGGGCATTTCTCAAGCAGTAAAGTGCAGAATCCAGCCAAGGGGTCCCAATAGGCAAGCCACATGTGTTAGTTCCTCCCCAGAATATCATTTTTTTTTTTTGGGGGGGGGTCCAAATTTGAATTTTTGAGGCAAAACTGAAAACAAGATGGTGGCCAAATGAAAAAGGATTTTCCTCATATGAAAAAGGATGATGTCAATACAAAAAAAGAATTATTTTTTTTCATTTCAAACAGCTATCTTGAGGTGCCTACTGAGCATGCTCAGAACCAATTTATGAAAATTTTAAAATTAAATAACTTTGGAACAGATTAATATTTTTTCACCAACCCAGCAAAAGGCACATCTGTGGGTCAGCACCTTTCTACCCTGAAAACTGCAGACCAAAATTCCAAATCGTCTGGGCTGTACAGTGGACAAACAAAAAAACACTATAACTAGTGGGAAAATACAAAAATCTACTTTTTGCACCATCTGGAACTCAGAATCTGCACATCCAACCAGAACAAAACTTGGCACATCCAGAGATCTACCCCCATGACACCATGCATGCAAAATGTCGTGCAAATTAGTTGAACAGCTGCAAAGTTATTAAAGTGCAAAAACTGGGCTTTAACACAGAACTACCAGTACAACTCTAAATACAGACTGTGCCCCTATAATATAATATATATATATATATATATATATATATATATCCCAAAACAAAACAGAAGAGATAAAGAAATTGTCTTAGTTAAGATTTATTTAGGCACTTACTGTACTACTTTTTCTCTTGTGTCTGATGTCTCTTACCGCATACAGCACTTGTTGAACTTTAGGAATACTCCCAGATAGTCTGAGCACTCGGTCATACAGAGGTCTCTGTTTTTCATTCAGTGCACAATGAGGGGAGCGTGTATGTATGTGTCTATATGTTTTTTTTTTATACTTATATTTTATTGAATATTTTCTTTATATAATAATCATCACATCAGTAAAATAAAAGACAAATCTCAGTATAAAGAGAAAGCATAATTTGTATAATATATAGGTGAGTCTAGACTAAATCAGATTGGAGAGAGGAGATATTAAAATAAAAATAAAAATCTCACAGGTCTTAGCTGTCAATTATATAAATTTTAGATTTCTTTTTTATTATATCCACTATAAACACTTGCTGCTCACAACCTTTTACAAAAAAAATACTCTAAAGGTAAGAAATAAACTACCTGTTCATCATAAAGAAAAACAAACAAACAAATCTCTCCCTCTCCTCACTGTAGCCAAAATCTAACAATATTCTATAAACTACAGTTCATTAGCACCATCATTTTTTCCTCAGACAATGTAGGAGAGTCATTTATACTCTCAGGTTGGTTTTCGTGCTCATATTGAGCTCTAATAAACTCGGAAACCTGATCCACCTAACAGAAAATATATTGAGCTCCTTTGTATCTGGTTTTTAGTTTGGCTGCAGCTAATAGCTGTAATTCAGCCCCCATATTTCTGACAGTTCTTGCCTATATTGCAAGAATCTCTTTCCACACTGTTGAACTGGATAGTAGTAGTCCAGGTATACTGAAAGTTGATAAGTTTATAAGTCAATGGTGCCTTAATCCTAGACAGCTTAACAATTAGGTCTCTGTCAGTATCGAAGGCAAACGTTGTCATAATTGTCGACTTCTTTGAAGGATCACATCTTCATCCTCCAGTATTATATTGGTAGTTTTAGCAGAGGTTCTCTATTTTTTTAGTAGCAAGCTCTGGAAGTATTCTGTAAGCCCGTGTAATGAATGGAAGGTTATCTTCAGGAAGTTCGAAAACATTTACAAAAATGTCTTTTACCATATCCCTTAAAGAGCTAGTGTACTGCTTGTAATTAATAGTAATTTTCAGATGCAGTCAGCTATCGCTTCCAGTATCTGAAGTATTTTTTTAATTTTCTGTGTGCTAATTAGAACATTTTCTGCCTGGCAGTACTGGCGTGATGTGTGGAGCAGCACTTTGTCTGGAGGAAGCAAAAAGTCAGTTCTGTTCCTCCCACTACATTGTCAGAAATGAGACCAAACACCTTGAGGCACCACAATATTTGCAGCCTGAGCAGAGACTTTCACAAGCTACCAATCAAAATGCAGGAAACTGTGACATCACTAGTAACCAGGGAGAGCTAGTCCCTGCTGCTACATGTGAAAGTGAAACTTGGCAGTGAGAAATGGTTCTTACTGGATACTAGTGATGTCATAGTCAGTGTGGTTTCAGTGTTTATGTAGCGGGAGGAACAGAACTGACTTTTTTCCCCCTCCAGATGGAGTGCTGCTCCACACATCAACCCAGTACTGCCAGGTGGAAAGTCTTCTAATTAGCAAACAGAAAATAATAAATACTTGAGATATAAGAAGTGATAGCTGACTACATCTGAAAGTTTCAATTAATTGCAGGCAGTACACTAGCTCTTTGATTTATTAAAGTCCTGGTCCAGAACAGCTGGTAAACCCAGCAGTCTTAAATTTTTATATCGATGCTGGTTTTCAAACAACTCGAACTTTCTAGTCAGGTCGATGTTATCCTGCATTAAGTTTGCTGAAGCGGCTTCAACAGCCTGCACTTTAACAGTTTTTTCCAATATCCTTCTTATTTACATCAAGCTCTTTTGACAAAGTTTCAATTTTATCTCGATTTAGTTAAGCATCTTTTTGTGACAGAGTGTGAAACTTTAAATCAAATGATTGAATCCATAACAATAATTTTTTCATTGCCTCCCCAAGAGAATTGATTGTGTGGTGACCTCCTGTGGCCATTGCAGGTGTTTGATCAGAAACAACAGGTTTATATGAAACCTGTGAAGGAGCCTGATAAACTAATTTTTTCGATAGCTTCTGCTTTATCTATCAATCTGACTTGTGCTGCTGCGATTCCTTCTGGAAATGTGACAGGCGAACCAGGTAGGAGATAGTTTCCTATTCCAGTCTATATCCTTGCTGTTCTAGTCTCCATTTTGGCAGCTATTCTAGGCAATTCCACAAGTAGATTTGTTAGTTTTGCCTCAGTGTGAGAGGGTATAGTGAAAGTCTTGCTTGGAATTGGTGAACTTACCTTAAAAGAGACCGCTGAGGGCTGTTGCAGGCTGGCTGTTGGTGTCTTAACACCCGAGCCGAATCTACATTCCCTGGCTCTCCTGATGCCCTCTGAGCCTAATTGGAATCTGAAATATTTCTCCAATGGCTTAATACGTGGAGAAATGTATTCTTCAGATGATGAAGAGGACTTGGCTTTCCTCTTATATGCCATAAGTTATTTTTTTAAATACCTGAATCTTTCACTAAAGAAGAAAGCAAAATTGTAAGCACTGGTTCCAGGTTAAATACAAAGGCAGCTACCTGCCACCATGTTGACTCCTCCCCCTTCCTGTGTGCGTGTTTGTAAGTTGCACGTGTGTGCATATGTATATGCCCGCCTGTGCGTGTGTCTGTATATGCATGTGTCTGCTTGTCTGTTTGCATGTGTGTCTGCATCTGTGTGTGTCAGTCAGTCAAGTCAGTCTGTCTGTCAATTCCAAGCTTCAAGGTGGATACAGTGGGAGTTTAACAAGGACTGTAATCAAACAAAAGCTGGTGTGCAATGACATGGTGTGCAGTCGGTTTTACACTTTTATAAAGAAAACAAGTAGATAAAACCAAATCTGACATATCACCAATGTCTACAGAAGATGAGCAACCATGAATTTAATTTTTCAAACCAGAACAGTTTGAGGCTCAAATGGGATTGATAGTGACCGTTTAAATGGCAACGGATGTGGTAAGAGTAGAGATGTTTACAGCACATCGTATATTTTCCCATGAAGATGTTTACCCTTCATAGTTGACCAACTTCAGAATGGTCTCAAGAGTCTTAATATTATTACAACTCAAGAGAGATTTACTGATACGCTTCTTAATTAAAAATGAACAGTGCTCAGTCTAGATTCTGCTCACCAGGTTTGTCGACCCTTGTTGTGCTGCAAACTGATAATCATCCATAATTCCTATGCGTTCTAACTCTGTCGGCAGTCTAAGGGTTAATGGTTGTGGGAAATGCTTGTTGTACCATAGTTCAAGGCCTGCTACATGCTGCAATATGTTTTTAACTGAGCAATGGCTTTTAACACGGTTGATCATGTACTCCTGCAGACACCAACAATGCTAGTTTTTTTGCACAAAAAAAGCAGCTGGCTAACTTTAATCTGATCTTACCTAGCCTCTTTCAGGTGGCTTCCTTTTGTGAACAAACATCCTCCTTGTTATCTCTAACAAAAGGTGTGCCCCTAGGTTATAATCCCTTCTTTACAATCCTTTGTTAATACAATCACCGCCTGTTGTACAAGAATGTATTGTAACACTGATCACAGTGTACGGATACCTCAAAGTCAGCTTTGGAAGCTGACTCAATTCTGCTGTCAGTTTCTGATAACATACAGTACACACAATGGTGACAGAATATGTATGTGATCCAGGGTCTTTCAGTGCCAGTGTAGTGATTGCTAAACTCATTATATGACTGACTGGATCAGTAGAATTTAAAAACACCCCATAACCCCTACACTGAGGGAAGATGCGGAGGTGGGAATGGTTAAAAAAAAAAAATAATAATAATAATAATAAAAAATAAAATAATCCCAAAGGGCAGCTGTTTTAACAAAATGCCTGGCACAAAGGTGCCATAGAACTACCTCATCCAAAACAAAATAAAGAATGATTCTTTCCAAGACTCCTTTGTGTTTGAGTTTTTGAACTTTTTCTTCAAGTTTAGCATACAGTACCAACAATATATTCTCTGTCATAACAGTACAGTTATCCTAAAACAGCAATCCGCCAATATTACGTAAGCAGATGAATGTATCCCATAGCAAAGAAGGAAACTCAGATGAAGCACCCCCACCCAAATATAGTTCTCACCAAAAACATTATGTACTACAAATTAGCCAGGTAGTGTACTTTATAACAGGAGCTTATGTTGTGGAAAGGGAGATCCCCACAGAATACTAATTGATATAGCATTTACAAGCACACATAAATGAACAAGGCTAGTCTAACAAAACTCCACAGCGGCCATACCGCCCCATACCAAAACTCTGGTAGGGGTGTACAAGTTATCATTGGACAGACCCCCCAACCCCGACAGTGAGCAACTGAAGACTTAAGAGTCCTATTTAGATAATGAAATTTTAATACCAGAGAAGAAAGCATAAATAAATTAACTCCAAACTTCCCACAAACATTTTTAGCCTGCAAGTCCACCAACATATAAACAATGTTTAACTGTCCAACAAAAGAGTCCATAAATTCAAATGTCCAAATGTCAGGAACAATGTGCAGAGAATAAAAATGTATTTATTTTATTTGTAATTTATGATTAGGAAAGGCATGCTAATCTAATTAAGCTTGTTTTTAGGTGTATCCTGGGGGTGGGCTGCATGGACCTGTTTTATTGACGGGGGAGTGTTGGCCATGACACATTAAACTTCCCTGCTCTTTCCCCGTAAGTGCCACATGATCTTTTACTTTTGCCTGGGAAGTGACCAGAGATGGGCAGAAGGGACCTCAGTTTAACATGCCATCTGAAGGATGGCACTTCTGTGCAGCCACCCCCCCACCACCACCACTGCACAACAGTGTCAGTCATGGGTATTACCCCCAAGTGCCTAGTGTGGGGCAAGAACCCACGTCCATCTGATCTTTCAGCCCTAGAGGCAAGTGTGCTACCTACTGAGTCACTGACACTCAGTAAAATTGGTACCTTAGTCAGCACTATCCTCCTGTTCCTCATTTCAGCTAGATCGAATGGCTGCCAGCAAAGTAAAGGCCAGTTCTGGGGCAGTAAATACATACAGCTTCCCCTTTAAAAAATACAATGCAAATGCACCAGGGAAAATAAATAAGCTGGCACTCCCAGCTGTAAAAAGTCAATTTGGTAAAAAGTCCCTTCCTTCTCATCTGGCTGAGGGCTGAAACATCGGGGAAAAACAACAACTTCTCACCCTGGAATGTTGCATCTCAATGATTTTGTGCTGCAGCCAAGAGCACCAATCATTTCTTAGAAGACTGTAATGGCACCACCACACTAGAGCATTCAGACCTGCCAAAATGTTACTTTTTCAGAGACAAACAGAAAGCCCTCCTCAACTCCACCCGGTCCACATTAATGGAAAGTCCTTCAGTCAAAATAACATGCAAGAGCCTAAGTCAATTCTCCCTTTGCAACCAAGTCAGGCATCTCAAAATTCTAGTTTTAGTGGTGCAGCACTGGTTTTCAAAAGTTTCCAACTTACTAAAAGCTGCCTTGCTAACTTTTGCAGGTGCCAGCTCTGCCCAGGCCAGTTACCTGGATAACTCTGCGTTCCATCATGCCCTACACATTTTTAACTTGTACATCCAGCCCGTTCAACTTCTTAATACCATCAACTTTCTCTTCTGTGCTCTGAACGATGGTCAAAATCTCCTGGATTTCTGGATCAGCTCCCACTGATGGGCCTGCCGCCGCACCACCCAACTTCTGCAGGAATTCTACCGTTGATTTTGGTGGCCTTTTAGGAGCCATCTCCATGCCCCAGCAGTCACGCAGAATTCTACTATAAGGTACAGGAAAAACTAGCAGAAAAAAAAAAAAAAAACTACATTTTGAGCCTAAAAGGCATAAAACTGATGAAGCTGCACACAAACACAGTTATGCAGCTCCCCACCAAAATCCTTTGTAATAGAAATTTTCTCTGTATCCGTATAAGGTGAGCAAAATGGGATGGTAGAAGAAATGTGTTAAAAACAAGAATACCACCAAGGCTCCTCCAATGTTCACTTTTCTCTAATGCTTACTGGGGTGGGGGGCGGCGGCAGATGTTTCAGGTGGCAATGGTGCCTGCAATATGCAGTGCCCCTAGACTGATATGGCATTTTCCCCGTAAATCAAGGGTAATTTCCCTAGGGTTTCCATTATTTCCTATGGAAGCTGTATTTTCCCACATAACCAATGTAAGTCTATGGGAAGAATGTCCCTGTAGAATGGCTGCAAATCCCTGTAAAACATAGGAATCTGTGTAGATCTGGGAGCCCTGTATATGGGATCTTTGCTTCAGGTGTATGTGCTAATATTTTTTCATAATATTTCCCCAGTGGGAAGGGATAACCAGAGCTTACAGATTATAAGAAAACAGCACTGAATGCCTAGAACAAGGCTAGCTGCAACTATTTCTTGGTGGGAGGTGGAGTTATGAACAAACAATGGACTCGTTTTGAAAATATACAGTTCAGAGGATAGAATACACTCTATCAGAAGATCTTTCTGCTCTTGCTGTTTCAGTTCTCAATTTGGTTTCAAAACGTGTAACGGCTTGTACTCAAGAGTCCTTGGTCAACCTCCTAGTACTGCTCTCCCCTCTGTGCCCTCCCATCCCTAGTCACAGATGAGCCCGTCAGACTGCATTTTTTTTGCATGTTGCATATTGGCCGGCAAATGACAGGTTCTCTGTATTTACTGGTTCAGATTAGTGTTATTTACTCAGAGGCTGAACCTGTCCAATTGGATATGTCTGCAGATGAGTGCATTTTAAGTACCCCACCCCTTTCCAGTGTAGCAGCAAGCAACCTGCCAACTCTAATACAGGAAACAGCCTGGCACCATTTCAGTTAGCACTGCTGGGCCATTTAACCTCTTATTGGAAAACCCTAGGACGTTTTTAGTCCTACAGTACATACATAGTTCTCATGGAAAGGGCATTTTTCCTGAAATCAGGGACTATCCCAAGTATACCAGAATAGTCAGTCATACAACCTACACATCATATTAAAATAATTGACTGCATATGAATTAAAAAACACACACATATTAAAGACATTTAATCAGTTTTTAAAGGAACTGTATGCAGACTAAGCTATTTGTTGCAAATGACATAAAAACCAAAGTGACAAAGTTATTAGGCATCTGATTAGATACTTACATAAAATTTAACAAACAGTTGTTGCAGTTGTAGAACTGGTTCTCTGCCAGAACACACATTGCTGAAGTCACAGCGTCAGCTATAACACTTCAAGTTAGCTTCGTATGCCTCTTCCAAGCTATCCAAGGTATAATCGTTCCTAGAGCTACCCTTCATAAACAGGACGTTATTTTATCACCTATTCTTGCAAATCATATTACTAAGTAGTTCTGAAACTGTCTGCAGAAGCCTAGACGCACACCAGGGTTTGCTCAAAATGACAGAACAATTGTGTTCCTCCATAGATGAAGTTCTTTGCATGCATTTCCCATTCCTGGTTCTCGTCATACACTTTCACAAACCTCTAGTGTCCCTCCCCAGATGCAACACATGTAGACAGTGATGATATCAGAGTCTGCATATTTATGGGCCGATTTCGTTGTCCTCTCCCCGCTGTCCCAATCTGATCCAGCCAGGGGCGTAGCTACAAGGGTGCAGAGGGTACAGTCGCACCCAGGCCCATGAGGTTCAAGGGTCCCAAATCATAATTTTAATTTTTATTCAAAACCGAGGGGGCCCTGTAACATACCCTTGCACCCAGGCCCTTTGATAATTTGCTACGCTACTGGATCCAGCACTTGGAAGTGAAACAGCTGCTAACTTGTCAGTGACTGGATCAGAGTCATAGTGTCAGTTTCAGCCAGAAGGCCAACAAAGGCAGCATAGGAACAGCTAAAGTTGGAGGGGACAGCTTTGGCATGCACTTTGGTGGCACCAGGGGACTGGGCTCTGACTAATCGAGGAGGGAATTCTTTGGCAAGGCTGAGCAAGCAGCAAATCTAGCCGAGCGCAATCAGGACGAGTAGCACTGGGGATGGGACGGTTAACCGTGCAAAGTTGTGTGGGTCCTGCGCCAGGTACCCCACTCCTTCCTGCTCTCCCCCCAACCCCCGATAAGCCTGTTGTACTTGCAGAGTGGAACAGCAGCAGCCGAGACTCTGCTGGTATGAATGCAAGTGTGTAGTCAGGAGCATGAATAGGTTAGGTTTATTATTAAAATTGCTTGGTAATGTGTGAGCTGCAGTTGATAGAATTACCCCTCCCCCATGCTGAACTCATCTGCTTTAAGGATGGGGCGGACAGCAATGTAACATTTTATTAAAAGCTGTCAAATCTGATAAATCAGTTTGTTCTTACTGTCAAAAAGTTAATTTCCTCATCTTTCTGCATTTTTTTTTTTTTTTTTTTTTTGTTAGCGAGTACAGTTATGAAGGGGTGCTAAGTGGCTTTCACTGCCCATCTTAGAAAACTAATAAAAGTACAGAATGCTGTTCAGCTCGACTGTTCAGAACTCTGGTGCTGCTGTGTAAAAGGGGGGTTAGAGTAGCTAGGAGCAGATGAAGGGATTATGTTTTTATTATAATTATTATTTACTGCTTAATGCTAAGGAAGTTACTTTGTAATCTCAGTCTACAAATGCCTCTGCATCATAGCTCATTCCACCCTCCACCTGTCTACAGATACTTAATCCCAAATACTAACCCTCCCATCTACAAGGGCCTCCAACCCAAACTGGTGTATCCCCCACTGTGTTTGCTAGGCCCAATTGGCTCTACCACCATTAACTCCACCCCACCCCACACCGACATCACAGCTGCCCAGAACTAGGTTAAAAATGGTCCCATCCACAGTTTGTTCTTCTGGCAGTACAGCACATTGGGTTAATGCTCTAAGCTGCAGATCTGGAAACCTGGGTTTGAATCCCACAACCACCTAGGTGCAAACTGTGTGATCCTGAGCAAGTTATTTAACTTCCTTGTTATCCCATGATCGCATCTGGAAACAAGTAGTGTGCTACTCCTGGTTAAACAATGTTCCCTTTCCCATGTACAGTCAGGAAGCAGTCAACTGGGGGTGTGGCCAACTAGCAACCAAGATGGCGACTTAGATTAATAGCTCCCCGAGTCCAGAGCCTAGAACCCGACATTTACCTGCAAAAAGGTGACCCCAAGGGGAAAACTACACTAACGACAACTGGAAGTGATTTCCTACCTCCAACTTGGGAAATAAGAGTGTACGATGCAGGACCGCTGAGATATTGCTTCCTACAGTCAGACAACCCACACCTATCAGGCCGCATGGCGCATTCTGCTAAAGAAGGCAAAGAGCCTTCTATCAGGGAAATGTTTGCATCGATCATACACAGTATAGATGCTCTCACCTTAACCTCCAATACATCTGCAAACTCTATCCAACAACTGGATACTAGAATCAACAGGGAGGAACAAAAAGCAAACACTCAGGAAGATGTGCTTCAAAGTCATTGTGCGACAATGAGGGAGCAGGCTGCACAAATTCGTCAGTTGCATGATAAGTTGGATGACTTAGAAACTAGGAGCAGCCGCAACAACTTGCAGCTCCTAGGGTTTCCAGAGGGCTGTGAAGGGGGGAAAAATTATTCTTCCTACAACAAGCACTTCCAGAAATATTAAAGCCCCCAACTAGAATCACGATCAAGCGGGCACACCCCTTCCTGCAGTCAAAACCTATTCAGGGCTACCGACCTAGACCAATACTCGCCCAAATCCTAAATTTTGCAGAGAAGGAGGCCATCCAGGCATGGCTAGAGAACTGGGTACACTTCTTTGGAGAAATCATAAAATTATGATCTTCCAGGACTATTCCAGTGACTTAGCGGCTAAACAAAAGGCCTTCTCAGAGGTGCGCCGAAGATTACATGCCCTTAAGATTCCCTTTCTTCTGTGCTACCCGGCCACATTAAAGCTCACAGTTAATGGCATCGTACACCAATTTGCCATTCCAGATGCAGCCACGGATTTCATTTGTACAGCCTGGCTGACTGACACCGACCATATACAGCCCAAAGCCTTCGGAAATGGACCTGATCAACGCTCTCAGCCATGGGGAGATGCCCTAAGAGCTTTACCGGAGACATTGGCCATAATGCCTAGTAAACCACTGGAGGCCCATGAATCGAAGGTGAGGAAAAGGCCACCGAAATCTCCTCACTCTAAGCGAGAGCACCCCCAGAATCGGAGATGCTCTCCTAGCAAAGATGTTCAAAACGACGTTGACACTGAAGGAGAGGAAACAGTGTATGTTAGCCTCTATTTTTCAAAAAATCGTTTCTCGCTCCTGGGGGACCAGCCGGATAGCACTAGTCAGGAGGACATAGAAACATAGAATTTGATGGCAGATAAGGACCTCTTGGCCCATCCAGTCTACCCATTTTCCTACCTAATGGATAAGCTGCAGATCCTAGTTAACCAGCAGCCTACTTCTTTCTACCCCCACCCCCTAGAATTGCCTTATGGCTGTCCCATGCATGCTAGAATTCAACCACTGTTTTTGACTCCACAACCTCCTCCGGAAGGCTGTTCCATGCATCCACAACCCTCTCTGTGAAAAAATACTTCCTTACATTACCTCTGAGCTGCCCCCATCTTCAAATTGTGCCCCCTTGTTCTTGCACACCTCTTTTTTTGAAAGATGCTACCCTCTTGGACTTTGTTGATTCCCTTGAGGTACTTGAAAGTTTCTATCATGTCCCCCCTCTCCCTCCTTTCCTCGAGGCTATACATATTAAGCTCCTTTAGTCTCTCTTCATATGTCTTCCAGTGTAGACCCTGCACCATTTTAGTTGCCCTCCTCTGGACAGCTTCCATCTTGTCTATGTCCTTGAGGAGAATGGGTCTCCAGAACTGCACACAGTACTCCAGATGGGGTCTCATCAGCTGTCTGTACAGAGGGATAACAACTTCCTGTTTTCTACTGGTGATACCTCTCCCTATGCATCCCAGTATCCTCCAAGCCCTCTTTACTGCCCTCTCACATTGCTTGCCCACCTTTAAGTCATCTGATATGACTACCCCCAGGTCCCTTTCCATTTTTGTTGTTGTTAGTATCTCACCCCCCACTGTGTACTCTTCCCCTGGGTTTTTGTTTCCCAGGTGCATTAGCTTGCACTTCTTAGCATTAAATCTAAGCTGCCATACATTTGACCATTCCTCTAACCTTGCCAAGTCCCTTCTCATCCTTTCCACCCACCTTGTGCATCAACTCTGTTGCAGATCTTTGTGTCATCTGCAAAGAGATATACTTTTCCTTTCAGTCCCTCTGCAATGTCGCTTACAAAGACACTGAAGAGGACCGGTCCTAATACTGAACACTGCGGCACCCCACTAGTAACCCCCCTTTCTTCAGAGTGGACTCCATTTACTATTACCCTCTGTGTCCTATTCTCCAGCCAATTCTTTACCCAGGCTATCATCTTGGGACCCACTCCCAGGCTGGCTAACTTGTATATTAATCTTTTGTGTGGGACTGAGTCAAATGCCTTGCTAAAGTCTAGGTAGGCCATGTCCACATGGACACTCACCCAGTAACCTCTGAAGATGGAGAGCCTGAAAACATACTCAACTCCTGGGCCTCGACTATGGACGCCGCTCAATCACTCTCGGTTCCATACTTCCACACTATGGCTCCCTCTTCTCTAACAGGCCACGAACCAGAGCTCAGCACACCCGTAACAAAGCCATCCATCCAAACAGAATGCCCAGGTTGACCGAATTGCTGAACTAGATAAGTATTGAAGGTTTTGTGTCTCGGGGAATAGAGGAAGGGAGGGGGAGGACAAAAGGGGGAATAGCCGAATCGGAAAAGGGACACAGAACCTTTGCCTAACGAGGTGCAGCCTCTGACTAGGCCCCTCTCCTTTTGTGCTTAAACATAAGATGGGCTGGACCTCAGACGCCTTCCTCCCAGGAGACACTCTACCTTGGAGAAATGTTTATTGTTTTGATGTTGTGCACATTGTTAACTCATGAATGTTAGAAATTGTTTAAATGTTGCCATATATTGGCCTGTTTATGCTCTCCAGTCTGTGATGGTGACTACCACTTAGTTCCAACTCTTCCTTATTAGACTTCCCAGTCCCCCCCCCCCGCCAGTAGTGAAGAAATGGAGCTAAAATTACTGATCTGCTACTCCCACATAATTCGCACTCTCTCCTCCTTAATATCTCATGCAAACTCCCTCCTTCCTCTGGCTAGTAGTTTAATACTTCCTACGGGCCCTACTATCCCTGGTTTTGGAGGTCCACTAGACGCCCTCTATCTCATGGGCTCTGGACAGTGGCAGAGCAGCAAATTCCCCGAGTTATTCTTGTGTGTTCTTATATTGTCCACCTAGAGTGTTGGAACATGGGGGAGATTTTCCCCTTGCAGCCAGTACTCTTTTCCTACGCCTCGCAGATGCATCAGGACATACCACTGGCTGGGGACCCAGATGGTTAAGTCCTTTTGCATTCGTTATTACTGTTTGGTTTGCAACAATATTGTATCTTTTTCTTAATAACTTACTTTACGACAACAGTTTTAACATACAGGTGCAGTTAAGGTTCTCTTCTACTGTAATACTGCCAGAAGTATTTTGGAGTAACCGGTGGCTATATTACTGGTCAGCTTTCTTTACAACTCAGAGTCAATGTTCTCTTCTACCCCTTCTGGGAGGGACAACTCTATAGGGGGTAAGATAACCCCTCAGATACTCCACTTAGACCTCTCCATACAGAATTTCAGGGCCCCTTTCCTGCCTTTGCAGGAGCTCAAAACATCTCCTATCCTTATATATGTATATCAGGGCAACATGTCCGACATTGCATTCCATACCGGGAATGTTAGAGGGCTAGTGAAGCACAAAAAGATCCTGACCCACCTGAAATGGCTGCACTCGAAAGTAGCATTTCTTCAAGAAACTAAATTGTCAGGGAAGGATCATCAGTACATGTCCAAGGACTGGGTGGGCAAGCAGGTGCACTCAAATGCTATGTCCAGGAAACATGGGGTTCTTATTCTCCTGCATAAATCTGTACCTTGGTCTCTTACCCAAGCTCTCTCCAGCTCTGATGGTAGATGGGTAATGGTAACATTTGACACCCCTTCAGGGCTGATTACCCTCTGTAATCTCCATGCCCCACTGAGGATTGTCCCCAGTTTTTCCATAATATTGCTGAGGTGTTAATGAAGTTTACCCCCAGACTGCCCCTCCTTATAGGAGGCGACTTTAACTTAACGCTAGTTCCATCTCTAGATAGAAATGATAGGGGCACGGAGTCTCACCTGAGGAAGTGGGAAAGCAGTACACCAATTAATTGCAGATCAAGGCCTGACAGACATCTGGAGAATCTTTCATCCTAGGACAAGGGATTATACTTTCCACTCGGAACCGAATGCCTCACACAGCAGATTAGATTTCTGGCTCAGTTCACCTACCATAATGACAAAAGTCCTGGATGTAAACATCCTCCCAAGGGTCATCTAAGATCATGCCCCAGTTCCACTCCTTATCCAATGGGACCCTATAACCCCCCCACCCCAGCAATGGAGACTGGACCCCCTCTTAATGAGAGACCAAGACTTCATCCCCTGGGCCCGCAATGAAGCATCCCTCCTTTTAGCAGAAAACCCCATTTCAGACACAACAGCGAGTAACACCTGGGAGGCGTTCAAGGTCACAATGCGAGGTAGTATTATGGGCTTTGCAGCAGCTAAACATAGAGAAAGAGAACAATATCTGGCTACACTTGAACAAAAATGGATAGCAGCTGAAGCTGCCTTCAAGGATATGCCATCCCCATCATCTGCCATAGGTCGAACTATTCTGGGCCTAAGGTTCGAAATTAACCAGCTCCTCAATAGGAAAGCAGAAGTAGCAATTTTGCGCCTTAGGCATACTTTTTGGGAGGGTGGTGATAAGGGGGGCAAGGTACTAGCATACCAATTACAGAAACAGCAAACCAGTAGACACATCTCTGGCCTGAAAGATAAGCGAGGGGTGCTGGCCACTACCCCGGAGAAGATTAATGATGTCATGACCTCCTTCTATAGATCACTTTACACCTCCACACATCAGGAGACAATTAGAGGAACTCAGACATTTCTGGAGGCCCTTTCTTTACCCAAATTGAACCCACAACAGGCCCTAGTGCTGGATCTCCCTATTTTTAGCGAAGAGGTCAGTTCAGCTATCAGAGGTCTGAAACTGAGGAAATCACCTGGTAACAATGGCTACACAGCTGATTTTTACCAGGCTTTAGCCCCGACGATTACACAGATACTCACTGAAGTTTTTCAAGAGATAGAGCTAAAAGGCACCCTCCTTCCCTGAGGGTAGCTACCATTGTAGTTATCCCCAAAAAGGGAAAGGACCCTACAAACCCGGACAATTATCACCCGATCTCTCTCATCAACCTGGACAGCAAACTGTATGCCAAAATGTTACCATCCAGGCTGAGTCCCTTACTTCCAGATCTCATACACCCATCACAAGTGGGCTTTATCCCCGGCCGTCACAGTTCGGACCACCTGAGGACTCTTATGAATCTCATACACCTTTCTAGAACCCTTCCCACACCAGCTGCGGCCACTGCAGTGGATTTCGAGAAGGCATTCAACTCTATCGAATGGACCTATCTGTACCAAGTCCTTACACACTTGGGAATGGGTAGCAATTTCCTTTCTCGGATACAAGCCATTTACATCTTCCCCTCCGCTAGAGTCAACACAAACTCTATCCTTTCTTCCCCATTCCTGTTGGAACGTGGGACAAGACAAGGATGCCCCCTTTCCCCTCTTCTGTTCATCCTGGCTGTTGAGCCATTGGCCAATGCTATAAGAAGTCACCCGGATATTATGGGAGTAACAGTGGGGGCTTCCACATACTCCACTCTTATGTACGCTGATGACCTCCTCCTCCCTTTGGCAAATGCCCGGTGCTCTATCCCCCCTTCATCTACTAAGCACCTTCTCTACATACTCTGGCCTTAAACTGAATCAAAGTAAGACCAAAATACTTCCCCTGAATGACCACTGTGACCAGCAGCTCCTAATACTCTCATCACTCTGGTGTTTTCCCTAATGTACAGTGCAATCCACACCCCATTTCCTATCTCCCACATAAAAAACACATAACCTGGGACTGTGAGGTCCAAGTCACTGTTGGGTGACACCCACAATTCCATCACTGTCATTATTATATCTGGGCTGCTGTTTGTTATGAACATACGAAACTGCCAGCAGATACAGGCCTATCAGTTTATCTAGTCTGCTCGAGTGTGCAGCACTTCAGTCTTTCAGACTGCAGCTGCCCCCACCTCCTCTTGCCTGCCCCGGTGCTCCCCATTGATTTTGCCCATGTATCCTTCAGTCCCATCCCCTGCCCCCCATGGCTTGAACCCTCCCTCTGAACCTGTCCCACCCCCAACCTGTTGCCATGGCCTGGAGATCACTCATTTTATTACCAAGAGTACTGGCATTTAAACATACTACCTGCCAGGAAATCTGCCTGCTGCCTATCCTTGGTCCGCTGGCTAGACCCAATTTACTCATTCTCTTTGATATACATCTATCTGTACCTCCCCAAGTCAGCTTTGGTTCTCTTTCTCAGGTGCGTTTCCCTATCCTGAACCCCCTTCGTTACCCAGAGCTCTCAGATTGTCCACTTAGTTGGGAGAGTGCTTGCTAGGTTTCTCTCAGTTTTGGCATATCCCATGGATAATCCTATAGAGGACGCTAGCCCCAGCCTCCCCCTATTGGTTTAACCGCCCCGAGATATACGCCTCAAACTTGTGGGACAATGCTCCTGTTCCCTCCCAGTGCGATAAATGCCATCAAGTTTAAAACAGGCCTTACCCCCAAAAAAGACACTCCAGAACCACCAGAAGTCAACCCCCTCTTCAGCACACCACCCTTTCAAATAATATGTATGTATGTATGTATGAATGTATTTCAAAAGTTTTACCAGACAAGACATACTGAGCTGGTAACAGCTCATTTCCAGATGCATCCTGGAGTAGGGGATGAAGAACAGCATACACAGCAATTACAACATATATGGAGAAATACAGTAATACAATTTAAATGAAGAAATAATCAAGCTTTAGATCCAAATCAGAATAAAACGCGTACAGATTATGAAGGGAACAGATTACCAGAGCAAAACTAGTGAGGGGGGAGGAAGAAGGTCAAGGATAGTTGCAGTAAGGAGAAAAAAAAAAAAAAACAAATAGTCATGAAGGAGAAACCAAGGGACAGAGTGAATAGACAAGAGAAGGGAGGACCAATGTTTAGGAATGCAATATGAGAAAGCAGATTGAGCAGCTCTAGAGTTCCTAGAAGGTATAGTGAGGAAATGGGAAGCAATATTACAAGGACAGCAGAAAGCTGAGGGAGAGGATGAATGGGAAGTAAGGTAGAAGGAAAATAACCAAACCACAATTTAGATATAAATGGAGCAAAGTGGGAAAGGCGCCTGGCATCAAGAGAGGGGACTGAAAGAGCAGAATAAAGTTAACAGTGGGGAGTACGTGGGCAACAATCTAAAGCAAAATACCAGAAACAGTTGAAAATGGGGTCCAGTCTGGCAAGGGAGTATTTGGGCGCTCCACTGTAGACTATGTCACCATAATCAAAAATAGAGAGGTTCATCTTTAAAACAATCTCAGAGCAGACAGGAAGTGGGATACTCGCTATGTTCCTGTAAAGTGCACCAAGCTTGGGATGAAGTTTTTGGAGGAAGCGGGATACTCGCTTTGTTCCTGTAGAGTGCACTAAGCTTGGGATTAAGCTTTTGGTGAATGGCATCAATATGAACCAAGAAAACAAGATGATGGTCAAACCAGACCCTGAAGTACTTAAAAGAAGAAACATCTTCAATAACAGCACCATCAAGTGTGTGTGAAGAAGGGAGAGAGGCAAGCCTAGAAAGCCTCTCACGGGTACCAAAAGTCACAGAGACTTTTTTTTTTTTTTGGCAGTGAGGAATAACTGGTTAGACTTGAACCAGTGCTCAGTGTTGTCAAAATCCAGCTGAAGCTGTGAGGTAAGATCACGAGAAAAGAAGCCAGATGCAAAAATAACTATATTATCAGCATACATATGAATGGACACAGAACAACAGACAGAGGGAGGGTGATTCAAGAATATGGAAAAAAAAAAAAAAACAGGACCCAGGACAGATCCTTGAGAGACACCTGAGCAGATAGGGAGTGGTGATGAAGTGGAGCAACACATCTGGTCAGCTTAAGGCCTACCTCCCAGGTAAGAGCTAAACCAGCTGACTGCAGAGTCATAAAGACCCTTGAATGTTGAACTGAAAGATTTTCAGCTTCCTTGCCTCCCCCCTCTCGTGTACTGTGAGAACCTCCGAGAACGTCACAGTACCAGCCAATCCCTTGAGCCTGGCCCCAGTTCCCTGAACCAATCCTTAACTTACCCAATGGCTTTCCTGCTAATAGTTCATCCCAATGTGGACAATATCATCTGGTCTCTGCTCCCAACTCCCTAACTGATCCTTCTATCATAGGAAGTACCCCATCTCTTCTCAACCTTGAGAGACAGTACACTGCTAAGTCGCATGATTGATACCAGTAGACTGAACATGAAAATACACAGTTTGACAGTGTTTATTTAAATAATAAAGTACTGGCACACAGATACAACCCCCTCGTGGCTTAGCCAGTCGTTCACGTCAAAGGGCTGGATGCAGGGGACTCAGGGAATTTAAAGTTTGGTGGCATGGTAAGGGGGACAAAGGATCAACCAGAAAAACTTTATAGTTTCTAACACGCGAGTAGCTACAAAAATTTTTATTTTTTTAGCAAATTTGCTTAATCGGTACCTCGAGGTCCCCCAGTAGTAATGCAGGGTAACTGAGCATTCCCCTTTTACAGCTTCTTCCTGATGCATTACGGTATACAAGAAAGCCAAAAGGATGCTGGAATGTAGAAGGTAAGGTATCACTAGTCACAGCAGGGAGGTAGTATTGCTACTCTACATGTTATTGTTTAGCCCACACCTGAACTACTGCATACGATTTTAGAACCTGCACCTGAAAAAGGGCAGGGACAGTTTGAGACTATGCAGAAGAGGGCTACAAAATTTTAATTTGGGGTGGGATAGTAGGACCTATGAGTAAAGTTTAGACAGTTTTAACAGTTACCTTCTGGAGGACAGGCAGAAAATGTGTGATATAATGGAGACCTACCAATATAAGAATACTTAAAATAAGGTGGACTTCTCAGAGTTTTATTTAAGTTAAGGAACAGCAGAACCACCAGGGGCAGAATCTTAAACTGGAAAGAGGAAAATTCCAGAAGGACAAGAAAATACTTCTTCATGGAGTGGGTGGTAGACAGGTGAAGCTATCTAACCAGTAATGTGATTAATGCTGGGACTATCTCAGGGTTTAAAACCCAAGGGGACATCTTCAAGAAGACGATTAGGAATGAAAGGTAGGCAGATGGTGGGGGGAACTCTGAAGGGACAGAGGCTACAGCAATGCAATGCATAAAACATCAGGGCAGACTAGATGGAGTCGGTCTCTCTCTCTCTTTAGCCATCGATGCATCTATGTAATTACTTTTTAATCCATTTGTTGTTCTTATCAATTTTTTTCCAGAAAACTCTTCTGTCAAACTTGCAGATGAGGAAAGCAGATAGCCGTGCAGCCAGTTAGTAGTTCATACATAAAGGAATACAAACTCCATCAAAGTGAAATTTATCAAAATAAAAAAAAGTGACATGGCAATTTGGTTTGTAGATGTTTGGAGAGTTCTATGAACTAGACAGAGGTGTCCCTTGACATTTTACGTGCAACAAAGATGCATGTCACAAGCCAAAAACATAACAGAGGCACATATTTCACTGTAATAGTGAAATAATATTTAACAATGTATTACTATCTACAAGTAATCACACTTCATCACTTTAAGGATAATTTTTCTTTTGTCATTGGGGTCCTATGATTTGGAGCCAGAGTACATGAAAAACATGTTTTACTAAAAGAACATATATACTGTCCCAATCCCTCAAAAAGACTCTGTATTTTGTTTTAGCTATTTCATGTTTCATTAATTAAGAGTGGTCTGGGTTTCTGGACTAGCACCACACCCTGCCAGACTGGATCCAGGATTAGTGAGTTTGCTAATAAAAGGCCATTTAAAGTATCATATGTTACCTGGTCAACATGGACACCTTTGAAAAGGGGCTCTTGAGCTCAAAGGTCTTCTGAGCACAACAAACAAATAAAAAAAATATATACAGATTCCCTATTAGCTTAGCAGTCTCAGTTGTGGAAAATCCAGAGGTCCAAAAGCGTAAATCTTCTTCTCATACAAAAAAGGCTACAAAACTGAACGAGATTTCCTTGAGACAGTCATTTTTATACATACATGCACTCTTGCACCTCTTTGTCACTCCTTCAATAGACAAACTCTGTATTTCTTCCCAGTACAAAAGAAAGTACAACCTGACTGGAAAAATGAGCCCTTGGTTATCATGCCTTACACATGACCACCCAAGCTATTAGGTGACTGAGGCATTCCTATCACTCTTCTGCACTGCTCAGTGACCAATTTGATACCAGCATAAATTCTGTTTCTAATTTCACTCTGATGCATACTGCCTTCAGTGATGGCAACACTAGGTGCAACTAGGACCATACTACAGAGGGACAATATTTAGAAGAACTAGGGTTAGGCTACAGGTAAACCTAACAAGAAGGCAACCGAAATGAAAAAAAAATGGTGCTTCCTCAGTGTTTTAAGATGGATAACATAATTAAAACCATTAGGATTGCCTTGCTGCAGGTGCGATACTGTGCACTGTCTAATGTAGTATAGTCAGATTCACATGATGTTTCCAGCAACCTCCACAGAGCCACTGGAGGACTGAGAGAAGAGGGTTGCAGCCTGTCCGACTACTACAGCACCTCCTTCAGTGAGAAATGCAATGGCATAGGACATCATGGGTGAACTTGGAGCCCAATTCCAACAGATCTCAGATGCTACACAGACTCTGGCCTGCTCAGCAGTAGGATGGGAGACCTCTAATGAACACCAGGTGCGGCAGGGAGGCACTGGTAGCACAGCAAAGGGCACTCTCCCCTTAGTTAATAGGAACCATACCAATGCCCCCTGTATGGTATTTGCGAGACACTGTGCTGCCAGAATTTCTGTCTTAAGATGTTAAACTGAGGTCCTGTCTGCCTCTGCGAGTGGTTGTTTAGGTGGACATTAAAATAGCAGTGCAATGAAAATGGGCAACAAAACTGAACCTACCTTTATACTCAATAAAAAAATCCAGGTGTCTTCCATTTCATCTGGTGGTAAAATGTCCTAGTTCCACCAAATGTGATTGTTTTATAAATGTTATAATTTAGTTTTTTCTCAAGAAAAAATATGGCTGCTATATCTGGCTTCCAAAATAGCACTGTATACTTGCCAAGAATTAGGATCAACAAAATAAAAAAAAAATGGTGTATAGCACAGGAAACACTTAGAAAAGTAGATTTAACAGATATGCAAATATTTGTATTACTTACCTGTAGCTAAAACTAGCTTTTTTGTATGCCTTTGTTTTTGCCCTTGGTCGATGGCCGCGGGTCACCCCATATCAGCATGGTCCCAGTACATACAGGGATCCAGGCAACATGAGGCTTGCATGGAGGTGTTTTTTCCACTAGGTGTCCCCACCCCCACAACACGCCAGATGGATTCGGTTATGCAATGAACTCGGCTCACAACTGAGCGCACTCCTACCCCCAACATGCAGAGGTTTGCCAGCCTATCCGACAAGGCCAGGTAGCATGGCCCAAGGCTGCCATGCCCCCCCCCCAGCCAAAACTAGGGGTTGGTGGGTGCCGGATGTCAGGTCCTCTCCCTCCCCAAAGAAGGCGAGCACAGTACCCAGGACTCCCCCACCAGCCACTCCCCGACTCTCTGACATCCAAGGTCCATTCCTGAACCCCAACTGTCGGTGCTGCAGACAGTACCATTACCGCTGCACTAGCGGGCTGGCTTGAACCTATTTTTTTTGTAAAATATTTTTCATTTTACTGCTGATGTAATAATGTCTACCCCACCATACCCCATGGCACTTCAAAAAAAAAAGAATAAGAGAACTTCCCTGGTGTCCTGGCCAAATCCCCCTTCCCATGTACTAATCCACCAACAGATTAACCTGGTTCAATACTGGTTTGAATCTGTATTTTCTTTCCCACTTGACAATGCTGACAAATGGAAACACTTTCTAGCCATCCTTTTCTGGTTAAAAACATTTAAAAATGTGGTACAATGCATGCAAACGGCTTACGTAAAGGAGGTGGGTGGACATAACAGAAGTTAAAAGCAGCACAGGTGCAACTGGAGGACATCCGTGATCCACCCATGCTCCAGTGGCTTGCTGTCTCTACGAGAATCCCCCATCTGGAACATGTGATCCTGGGAGGGTAGGGGTGCATCCAGCTGCAAGGGAGAAGTCACAGGGGTGCCATCAGGTGGGTATCTGGAATGGAGAACTGGAGCAGTGTTGGAGCGACACATCAACTGAGGATATACGAACAGCAGTCCCAATTAGAAACACAGATAGTTACAAACAAATTCACTAGGATTTCTTTCTTGTGGCCTTAGGAAGTAAAACAGCACCAAACTATCATTCAGTTAGTCTAGACTGAAATGAATATCCATACAATATAGTACACACTGCAAAAAAAGTCAGGTTATATGAAAATACCTGGTGGCAAAGTTTTAATCAAAAGACCTGCAGGCTTTTAATGTGCTAGGAAATGGTATACCTTAAAACATACTCTTATTTCTTCCCCTCAAAAGGTATCAGCTTTTAAGATGCAGTTTCCTTTTTTTTTGAGATTTGTATTACTCTTTCACTAACACAGAATGTGCCCTTTCTTCACAGTTCATGGCTTCATGTTTCTTTGCTTCCTGGACATTCGGTGATGTCAGCTCCATCACTGCTCACTGCTTAGTGAATAGTACTGGGTAGTAAAAAGGACAAACAATGCTCAGGAAAAAAACAGGAATGGGATGGAGATCACAGCAAGGGATAAACAAGCATTTGTCAATGCCGAATGTTTGCCACTTGCATTGCTATTCTACGGAGTCTTGCTTGTACACATTTTTACTATACATTTACCCAGGATGGAGCAGATGAGATGCATTAACTCCGAGTGCTGTCCTGTTTTTTTTTTACACATTGTTAGACTGTAATTACCCAGGATAGGGCAGCTGACAGGCACTATCTAATTTTCAGTGGGCTCCTACATTTTGACCCCAAATTTCCAACAGACTTTTTATGACCTGACGTTAGGATTAAGATAGGTGGAATTTTTTAAATCCCATCTGAAAGGTGATTTTGCTGTGTGACTGTGGAAACAAGTTTTGGAGGAGACTTGAAAAATGACACCTGCCATGTTCAGGAGGAAGGGTAACACAAGGGATATGGTGAACACAGCAGCCCAAATTTGCAAAAATAAAGTTAAGAGTAAATGTCTGAACAATTCAACACTTCCTCATAACTTAGTTGTTTTTTCACATTTTTACCCCAAATTTTTAACATACTTTTTTTTAAGGCCACTCTTTCTGAACGTGATGGGTGTCATTTATAAAATAGTGGCCAAAACGTCATTTTGCACAAGTGTGAAAACTCATTTTGTCTAGGATTTGAGAAATAACAGCAGTCACATTCATGAGGCGGTGTGAAAAATTACTATGTTGAAAATCTGGGGTCAAAATACTGAAGATGACCAAAGTTATGAGCGTGCATTGAAAAATGTCAACGCACGCGCATAAAATTGTTTTTTTAATTTTCAATATAGCTTTCTTATGACCCTACCTGATGAACAAGGGCAGAGAACATTTTCAAATCCTGCCTGTAAGGTGATTTTGCTCCACAAGTGCGAAAACACATTTTGTCCAAGATTTCAAAAATGACCAACATCACATTCGTGAGGCGGTGTGAAAAAATGGCTGTGTTGAAAATTTGAGGTCAAAATACTGAAAAATTACCCAAGTTACGAGTGTGCATTGAAAGATTTCAATGTATAATCATATGTAACCCCCCTACAAATGGGGGGTTCCCAAAAAGTCTTCTTTGAGCTGGCCTAAATGCTCACTGCCAGGCTGGTGTCCTGCGTTTTAGCAGTTTAAATGTGATTACCAGAGCCTGTATAGCCTCTGTGCACTGTCTCTTTAAGAGCTGCCTTATTGCAGCTCTTGTAATCTGAGAGGGAGCTCTGTTGAAAGACGTAACTATTTGCTGAAAATCATTTAGAGTGATAATGATAGTGTAGTTTGTCTAACCTGCTTTCTTTGTAGCAAGGACTGTTTTGTTTGTCTCCACTATCTTGGTCCTGGACTGCAAATTGGACTAAACAGTACTGGTGGGACCTAAAATGCAGCCGGACTACAGGAGCTGTCTGAAGTCAAAATCTGTAGGAATTGTAGTTTTGAACTTTTTGCATCTTTTTTGCAACTGAAGGAGGAGCTCTTGCCTTGACAGATAGCCAAATCAGCTAACCAAACATTTTGGATCTTGGGGAAGTCCTGGGCTGCTTGCAGTTTTCGGTTAGATCTAAGCTGGAAACTGAAGAGTAAGGAGCTGAAGTGATTCTGAGCAGCAATCCTGAGTGGATTCGCATGGGAGAACTGTGAAAAGGCTGAGTTTTTGGCCCGCATGTCTGTCTGTTGCTCCTGAGAGGGAGAGAAGAGAATTATTTCGGACTAAATCCAAGTTTGTGTGACTAAAGAAAGCTACTGAAGTGGGCCAGGCTCAACCTGAAGAAGACAGAAGATTTTTGCTGAATGCAATCAGCCTGTCAGGAGTTCCAGCTACCCCTAAGCTCCCAGTGTGTGCAGAGACTTTGCGATTGGGACCAGGGAGCGCTTTGCCTGGTACAGTAGAATTCCCTTACATGTAAATGTGTTATGAACTGCTAGTGGGTTGTGAGTTAGTTCCCCACTGTGTGAACTGTGTTCTGCTTGCTGGAAGCTGTATCCAGCCCAAAACAGACTGCATCCGAATTTGTCTCCATGCAGTCTGGGCCTTGCCAGAATGGCCCAGCCAGACTACCCACTGCACAGAGAAGCCATCGACGAGAGACCTGCCTGGGGATCAGCCCCCTGCTCCACGCCTGAACAGGAACGACGCCTCTGCGACTCATGTGGGCCCTGCTTCTCCTGGCATTCCAGATCAACCACCTGCAGTCTCGATGTTTGTCCAGCATGTGTCCAGTCTTGGGTATCGTGAGTAAATACCAGGGTAGCTCCCTGCAACAACAGCTTAATCTGAGTGTGTCATCTGATTGTCTTGTTGTTTCGTTTCCTTTACGAACTGAGCCCTCTGGCTCCAGATTACAAATATTGTGTACTGCGCATGTTGTGTTTTCCATCACAGGGCCCCAACCAGCTGCGACGTCCGCCAACCCCAGGCATCAGCCCTGGCTAGCCCATCTCTTCTCCACCTGGGTACCCAGAGGTGTGACTGTGTGGGGGACTCAAAGTGCATGCATAACTGCTTGATTGATATAACCTTTAAGCTAATTAACCTGATTTTGCCCCTCCCTTGTTCAAGTCCCCTGAATAAATCAGATCTAACTTTTTCTGCATGTAATCTGACTGTGGTTCCTGTTTGTGCTCAAAGTACTGTACTGTTGCTATCTGCTGTGCATAACCTTGTTTTACAAGGGGTCCCCAGGGTCGAGCCAGAGGAACCAGCCAGTGCAAACAGTGTGGGTACTTGTGTGGTGTACCAAGGGTATCCTGAAAGTGATTACTGTACAGTGCTCAGGCCACTAGAGGGGAAAGAGGAGAGTTACAGTGTCCCGGAGGGCTGTTCCCAGGTTAGCTTGACCACTACCAACCCTAACCTCCGGGTGGAGGCACCCGTTTCAGAACTCAGGCCCCTTAACTTGCTACTAGCTAAGCAGGCAGGGGTAGTAGCACTTGGGATAGTGCCACCTAGGGGTTACACATAACTTTGTTGTTTTTTAATATTTGTATGCCAAATTTTCAATATAGCCTTCTTATGACCCCATCTCATGAACAAGGGTGGAAAAAAATATTCAAATCCTGCCTGAAAGGTTATTTTGCACAGTGAGCACAAAATCACCTTTCAGGCAGGATTTGTATACTTTCACTGCCATTGTACATAAGGTGAGGTCCCAAAATGGCCAGGTTGAAAATCTGTGGAAAAAATCTTAAAAAAATGACTAAGTTATGAGGACAAGTTCAAATCCCATTGAAATACATTGAACCGCATACCTGATTTCCTCAGTTTGTCGTCTGGCGTAGAGGAGTAAAAACATGTCTCTGGTGCAGAAAGGATTATGGTGTTGGACCCCAGTAGGTAAGTAAGGGGTGGGGGTGGGTACTATGGAGGGTCAGGTGGGGTGGGCCATCAGTGGCAACAGACATCGATGGCTGTTTTTCTTTATTACAGGATCTATTAATACCAAAAAAAAAACAAAAAAAAAAAAAAAATACTACAAAGGACGGTTTTCTATTTCAGATACTATGAACACCAGGGGTTGGGTACTCACTGTTGGTGACATGTTTGGTGGCAGTGGGGGTGGGCTCCCCGGTATCGCATACTAAAAACGGGCAAGGTGGGGTACGCCAGCTGGCACTGGGGATTCAGTACCACAGTGTCAGAAAATTAAAAGGGTGGGGGGTTGTGGGTGCTAAGTGGAAGGGTCAGGTGGGGGGAGGAAATGGCGGTGGTGCAGAATGAGTATGGCTGCCTTGCACCCGATAGGCTAGAAGTGTTGTGAGGCAAGCTCCTTGTATGGATGGTGAACCATACTTTCATTGCTATGGGATGTGCAGTCATATGTGGCTCAGTATTACATGACTTCAGTAGTTAGCACAGAGGAGAACTGCCCTCTAAATATCAACCGTGGCTGAAAACCACAGGAGTAAATGTAGCCACAACCCTTTGCTTCCCAAGGAGGCTCAATTTTGTTATCGCACCTGCAGCTCAACAATGGCAAACCAAACACAGGATTAATAATCTTGGGGAGAGGGTACGAAACCGTTAATAGTGGGTTTTAGATATACATTCATAGGACATCTCTTGGCTAAGGCTTACAGCAGTGTGGTCTGTGTTGCTTCTCACCTCAGGGCCACGTCCGCACCCCCCCCTACCATGACTCATCTGCCAGGCCCCAGTGGTACTATCCAACTCTCTAGAAGGGTCCCATGTCCTGCAACCACCAAATTACAAATTCTCATCTCAGGATAACCGCCATCCACAGCCACCCAACAAAGTTGTTTATTTCTACAGGTGGTTTCCATTCATTTTGACAGGCTGCTACTAGCACTGTAGACCAACCCCTACACTTGCCACATGTGTACAATGCCCTAAAGGGTCTGTCTGCAATTTGCAATCATACCCCACCATCCAGTGAAGAAGTAGTTTGCCCACTTCTAAATGTGTCGTCTGAGGCAGAATTCTGAGACATAGGCACCTTTCTATAGCAACTTCACAATGAATAAGAGGAGGAACACAGACATACAGTAGTAAGATTATTTATTGTCCCATGGAAATAATTCAGAATCTTTTGATTACAGAAGTGAGGGATACTTGGCAGAGGGTGGAAGGGATTGTTTTTACGTTGTGAGGGGAGGACCACAGCAGGCTGATCATGACGCAATCAACTCTACACGCTGGGCAGTCGTAAGCAGATCAAAGGAAAAAGATGCCCCATGATTGGGCCAGTTCTCTACTTTGAACTGCACAAAGTTTCTGCCTAGCAAGCCAAAAAAGTGTTATGATCATCCTGGTTGATGACTGGTCTGACACAGACGAGTCCCTTGCAGACTGCCCTACTTTGGACAGACAGTGACACACCTCTTAAAAACCACTATCATAATATGTTCATTTGTGGTGCTCTGCAGGTCTGCTCATTTGTATTTCCCATACTCGCAATAATGCCATTACAAGAGGGACTTCCCAGGGATTAGCATCCAGACTGGGGTTAATGACACTCCCAAAACTGCATAAATTACTTGGAAATGCCTGCTTGTTTGAGGTTATTGATTAAGGCAGCAGTAGTGGTTAGTCGGCAAAGCATTTCATCATTTATTTTAACAAAAATGTATTTCTGACATCGAGTAATCCTAGATGTATTTTTAGTTGTCTGATATTTTTAAAACCCCTTTATAGCTAATTTTGTAATTACTGACTCGCGTCATTAAAGATGGACGCCGCTCTCATCTGTTGATGTTACCTGTTGAATGTGTATACTGGAGTCATACTGTGGATGTATTAAGATGGTGCTAGCATGAGTTTCTGATGGTAAACAGAAGCACACTGCACCAAAATATTCAGTTTTTTCATAATGGGCATGGCACAGGAACAGGACATTTTTAATAACTTTTTTCAAAATTCCGTATCTTAGTTCAGGAATAAAGGGAAACAAAAATAAAGAAAGAATAAATTCATATTTTTGCTAGGAAAACATCAATGTTAAGGAAAACTATGTGGTGAATAACAAATACTGCAGCTTTAAATTATATAATGGAAATATTCTGTGCATAGAGCACTGCATACTGAGCAGCATTACCAGTGCCATACTGTCCCGCAGAGTTACCGCTCTCACTGTATGTAATCTCAGGGCAGCCGGCAGCAGCACTTGAAATGACTGTCTGCATGCTGTCCGCTTGGTTATAGATCAGGGGCTCCGGTTTAAAAAGAATATGCTTACTACAATGAAAGAGCAGAATATTCTCTTATCCCCTGCCTCTGTAATAAGCCTGGTAATCCCAGAGTTCTCCTTTAGGTGCACCCACTGCCCTTAGTTTTTATTGTAATCAAATGTTTATGAGGCAAACATGTCTTGTAAAGAACTGCCCGACCAGTCATTAATCCCCCGACCAGTCGTTAATCCCCTGACAATGACCAGCATGACTCTCAAAAACCTTAGCACACGTAAAACTGCAAAAATGATACAGAAAATGACGTATAATCACAACACAAAAGAAAACACGTCAGAGCCACTCATTTCTTGGGGAATTAATGACAGGTTGGGTTATATAGCCCAAGGCAAACCCCAGGAAATGGCTGGCCCTTCGGTTGTTATTGCTTACATTAATTTCCACAGCCAATGTTGCGAGTTTGTTCCCATTTAATAGGGAAACAGCCTCTTCGCTTGTTTCCAGAAACTCACTTAAAATGAGCCTCAGTCTCTGAGCAACATCTCAGTGTAACCTGCAAAAAACAATACATATCAGGGTCTCCTTTTCGTGGAAACTCTGTGCAGTGGTGATAGTAATGGGGGCAGTGGTACATCATTCCTTGGGACTCCTATATGCAACGTACAGATGAATAAGTGGGTTTAGGTAAGTTAGAGATCACTGGCATCAAAATATGGCTTGCAGTTAAATAAAAGGTATTAATAAAATAATTTTGAATAATATTTCCATACAAATCAAGAGTGCTGGCAAAAACATAGGGTGGTGATAAAAATGTAAGGCACTGGAAAAAATATAGGATGGTAGGTTACTTTACTATAATAAAGAATGTGGAATATTGTTAGATTTAGACTTTTTTTTTTTTTTTATTTCTTTTTCTGTAAAGAAAGGGCAAAATTGATGTAAATAATGCCATTGAGTAATAGTTCCCTACGTTTCTGATGCACTGTGTGAAGTTTTGCATGGTATTATTCTTTGAGGAAGCCCAAGATTTCTATGGCTTTGGGGAGGTTTACTATGGTAATCAGGGTTCCCCACTGTCTGAAAATATAGGGTGGTGGCAGTGGTGCTCGGGTCACAATGTGCATTATTTTTGTGGACCTCCTATATGCACTGTACATGTGTATAAGCTGATTTTAAGTAAAGTATAGTGTACTGGTATCAAAACAGTGGTAGTAAGGCAGTAAAGGATGTCAATAAAAAACAATTTTGGAGGATTTTGTAAAACAATCAATCAGTAATGGATAGAAATATAGGGTAGTGGCAAAAAAATATAGGGCGGTGGTAAAAAATATAGAGCGGTGGTAAAAAAATATAGAGCGGTGGCCCACCGCACTAAAACAGTGAATGGGGAACACTGGTAATGTTTGAGAACTACTAGTACTGATGCTATAGTATACAAATCTAGCTAAAAAAAATACCTGTAAGTAGCGATCCACAGACACATTTAAATGGCAACAGTGTGGGGTGGTAGCTAGCGAAGTAAATAAAACCACAGCATATATCAACAGATAGTTCATACACACATCAAGAGACTTCCTGGGCCCTTATACTGTACATACCACTGGTCAGGCCCCATCTACAGCACAGTGTGCAGTTCTGGTACGTACAAGGCTTGGAAAACGGGAGCTACGAGGACCAGTTGGCAGGAGGTGCTTCAGTTTCCAGTGGACAAGTGAAGACTCTGGAGACATAACCATGGTCTTCAAATACCAATAACAGGAGGAAAATTCATGAGAAATACCATATTAATAGCATGTCGGGCTGTCATGGCCAGACTCGGGATGTCTGTTCTAAATGTCTGTACAGGTAGTGATTTTTGGGGCTGAGGAAGGCTGTAAAAGTGTAATTTAGCATTTCCCTAGACTAATTTTCGGTTGTGTCCCCCCATCCCCGCCCCTCCTGGAATTTCTCTTGGCCTAGCATAACGTCCCTGACATCAGGTTAATGATTTCTACATAAAACCATGTAGTAAGTGACAAATGCAAAAGTACATCATAAAAACAATGAGTCAGCAGTAAGACCAAACTGTGGATAATTAGAACAGACCCACAGAGCAGATGTTATTAGCTGATACTGTTACTACCTTTAAATGTATGCAAACATTAGAAATGGGGCAGGCTTGTCCCACAGACTTGTTGATGGGGGAGGGAGGGACTCAAACCAGTGGTCTTTCTTCTTTCCTAAATTTGTATATATGTACGGTGGTCATTAAGAGAAACTTCTTAGGCAGATGATCCCAGCGATCTACACTGCTGACACCAGTTTGTTATGCATCATCATGTTAGTCTCAAGGGTCAGCTTCCCTTTGTCCCCATACTCAAGAAGCAGGCCAAACTGGGTACACATAACCCAAGACAATGGTTGTGTTTTCGAGGCTACCCACAGTAATCAAGCTGCCTCTATGTTTCGGACAAAGCAACAACACTGCAGGGGTGTCCACATAAACATTCCATCTTCTTGGAGGATATCTCTTTCATCAGGCCACACCTACGGAACTAATCAATCAATCTTTATTTAACCAGGCGAAGCATCATTGAGGTAACTCATTTCCAAGATGGCTGGACAAGGATACATAACACAATACACAGATACAATAAAAAGCAATTTCACAAACCAAGATCATTCCGATAACAGAATGAAGGGCAGAATTATACACAGTACGTTATAATGCATAAAAATACAGTGGTGTAAGAGTGCAAAATGAAGCCAACAATCCACAGACAATGCAGAGTCAGAGCAATATATGTACAGGGTAAAATGACTCTAAAAGTGTAGAGATGGCCTGTTATATAGTATGGAACAATATAATACAGTTCAGGTGAACTGGCCTGGAGACAGGTGCACACTAAGGAAGGTGTTGGGGGTATACCCAAGGAGAAAGTAAGGAAGGGTAGGCAGTGGGAAATTAGGGATAATTAGGAAGAGAAAATGGGAGTCATGCAGGCCATGAGTTAGGAAGTGCAATTACAGGATTCGGAGAACGCTTGACCAAAAAGCAGAACACATTCCTGTGCTTCTGGAGGAAGTCCACACCTTGCTTCAGAACAGGGCTATAGAACTTGTGCCCTTGAACACAGAAACACAGGGTTCGACTCTTGGTACTTCCTAGTCCCAAAACGGACAGGAGACCTGTGGCCTATTCTAGATCTCAGGGACCTGAACTTCTTTATAGAGTACAAAACATTCAGAATGGTCACCCTGTAGGGCCTGCTCCTGCTGCTGTAAGCAGGGGACTGGATCTGTTCCCTCGACATGAAGGATGCTTACCTTCATATCAAAATTTGCAAACCTCACAGAAACTATCTGAGGTCCCTGTTTCAGGGGGAACAATATCAATTCAGAGTATTGCCGTTTGGCTTGTCCTCTGTACCATGGGTCTATAGCAAATGCTTGGCAGTGGTGGCAGCAGCCCTTTTGCAGGGAAGGTCTCTATGTATTTCCTTACCTGGATGACTGGTTACTGAAAGTTCACTCCAAGAAGCAGTTCCTGCACACCCTGGCTCAAACCAGGCAGATGTTCAATGCCCTAGGGGTCACTGGCAAAGGCAAGGCAAATTTTATTTTTCTAGGCGCCCAATCCTGGAGCCACTGGGAGCCACACAATCAGAAATACTATTAATAAAACAATAAAATTACAGTAATAAATTAAGTAGATAATATAAGAAAGTAAATAAGACGTAAAATACAAACTGCAGCTAAAAAGACACAGGGGCCAACCCAAGGATCAGATTTAATACAGAGTGTCTGGGAAGGTCTGGCTAAACAAATGGGTTTTTAGTCAGGTTTTGAACACCTCAACCAAAGGGGCCTTCCATACAGATGGTGGAAGCGAATTCCACAGGACGGGGCCCGAGACATTAAATGCTCTGTCACCAGCAGTTTTCAGCCTCATCCTGGGAATCGCAAGGAGGCCCCTACCAGAAGAGAGGAGGGAGCAGACCGAGGTAGTGGGGGTCAGAAGGTCAGAGAAGTATCCAGGGCCCAGCCCATGTTGGGCCTTAAAGGTGAGCAAACCCACCTTAAAGAGGACCCTCCACCTGACCAACAGCCAGTGTAGTTTACGCAGCACCAGGCCGACGTGGCAGTATTTTGACTGTCCCATCAGCAGCCTGGCAGCTACGTTCTGCACTAGTTGCAGTCTGCAGAGGGTACCTCCTGAGACCCCGAGGTAGAGCGCATTACAGTAGTCTAGCCTTGACGTCATGAAGTCGTGTACCAGGGTGGGGAGGTTCAGGGGCGGAACTAGGGCTTGATCCTTGTGATATTCCTCAGATGTTAAAAGCTGCACTGGACAATGGATGACACCTGAGCCTCAAATGTCAATCCATTGTCAAAGGTCACACCAAGATCGTGCACCCTAGAGGAGGCCTTCAATGGCACAGACCCCAGGAACAAACCTGTCTCTGCGCCAGAGGCCATCCTATCATGCCCTCTGTTCGACTCCACAACCAGTACCTCTGTCTTATCGGGATTCAGTCACAACCAACTGGGGGCCATCCAGTCGTTGATCTCGGCAAGGCATTTTTTTTAGTAAGTCCACTGCATTGGATGTCCCCGGTGCAAAGGAAAGATACAGCTGGCTATCTTCCACACAGAAATGAAAACCCAAGCTGTACTTTCTAATGAGCTCTCCCAGGGGCAGCATATACACAGCAAACAGCACTGGTGACAGGACCGAATCCTGAAGTACTCCACACGACAGGAGGCTACTGTCAATGTACCAAAGTCTGTCTTGATACCTTTTCAGTGGCTGCAATACATAAAACAGTTCTGGACAAAGCTCAAGGCTCAGCCTTCCTGCCTCTGGACAGGGCCAAGCATCTGACTGCACAGGCCCAAATGGTCCACAACAGCTGGTTTATCACAGCCAGGATGTTCCTTTGTCTCCTGCGACTGACGGCAGCAGCCACTGTCACAGTACCTCTGGCCAGACTGCACAAGAGAATCACTTAGTGTACCCTAAAGAGTCCAGTGGGACCAGCTCACGGATGATTTAGAACCGAGACCTAGTAACCTCTCCTGTAGGCAAACTACTGAAGTGATGGATGGAACACAGCAACCTGTTAAAGGGGGTTCCCTTCCTGATCCCCCTCCCCTCACCAAATTTTTACTACAAATGCCTCAGGGATAAGCTGGGGACACATTTAGGGCCCCATAAGATGCAGGTTACATGGACCACAGTGGCGAGCACCCTGCACATAAATGTTCTAGAAATGTGAGTCATCCTGTATGGCTTCCAGGCCTTCCAGGCTCACCTGTCCCTGGGTTCTCTGTTAGCACAGATCAACAAGCAAGGGGGAACTCACTCTTTTCCCCTGTGCAGAGAAGCAATGAGAGTCTGGTACTGGGCTCTGGCTCACTGTCTAGAACTGTCAGCAGTACATATTCCAGGTGCCCAAAATGTCTTGGCAGACAGCTTCAGTAGTGGGGGGAGGGGGGAAACTGTTTAACCAGGAAAGGCACACTAAGCCGGAAACTTGTTTCCAGGTGCAACCTGGGAGCACAAGAAAGTTAAGTGACTTGCTGAGAGTCACACAGTATGCAAGTGGGAGCTGATGGGATTCAAACCCAAGTCTCCAGATTTGCAGCTCAGTGCTCTTAACCATTATGCTATACCACCTCCTGTAGGTCACAGTACAGAATGCACAAGTGGGAACTGCTGAACACAGTGGTAGAAGACCTATTCAACAGATGGGGTCTTCCACAGCTGGACCTTTTTGCATCCATACACAACGCAAAACTGCCACTTTTCTGCTTGTTTATTCCAGGGCCTGGAGTTTTCTGGTGAGACACGTTGTCACTGTTATGGAAAGGGAGGTTCCTGTATGCCTTCCTCTCATCCAGAAGCTGCTACTCAAGCTCCATATGGGGGGGCAACTCTGATCCTCATTGCTCCCCTATGGCTTCCCCAGAACTGGTTCCCTCTACTGCAACAGCTGGCAGTGGAACCAGCAGTACCTCTTCCCTTATGCCAGGACCTTCTGTCACAGGAACAGGGAACCCTGGTCCATCCAGACCTCAAAATCGATTCATCTTCATGTATGGCTCCTGAAAACATAGCCATTGCTAGATCTGGGGTTTCCCAAAAGGTGCCTGATGTTCTGGTGGCTGCCAGAAAGCCTTCCACCAGGGCCACTTATTCCATGAAGTGGAAGCAGTTTGCTTTGTGGGCCACTTCTCATCACTTAGATCCATTTACCTGTCCAGTAAATCAAGTTCTTGAGTACTGCTGTCCTTGTCAGATGCAGGCCTGCAGTACTCCTCTATTGAAGTGCACTTGACTGCCATTTCTGCGGTCCATGTGCCTACTGAGGATTGTACGGCTGCACAGCTGGATGCGGTCCATGCATTCCTGCGAGGTATTCTGCACTTGACACCTCCCATCCGCAATTCAGTCCCAGCTTGGGATCTGAATTTTGTTTTGGCAAAGATTACTTTGGCTCCTTTTGAGCCAGCCATGAACTGTGGCTTCTTTCTTGGAAAGCACTGCTTTTGGTTGCCATTACTTCTGCTCGAAGGATTTCAGAGCTACAGGCTCTCATGTGTGAGCCTCCTTATTTGATTTTCCACAAAGACAGAGTGTCTTTGCATTCTAATCCTAAGTTTGCAACAAAGATGGTGTTTGAGTTCATTTTAAATTAAACTACCCACCTGCCAGTTTATTATCCTGAGCATGCCAATCCAGAGAAAGCATTGCTCCATACTTTAAATGTACACAGAATACTTGGGTACTATATACACTGCACAAAGGACTGCAGGAAGTCCTTACATCTTTTTGTTTCATTCACCCCTGGGAAAGAGCGCGCTTCAGTTTCTAAACAGTGCCTGTCCAAATAGTCAGCAAACTGTGTTACTTTTTGTTATAGGAAAGAACTTCCTGGGGTTGTTCGTGGTCATTCCACTAGAGGCATGGCCACAGCTGTTGCACATTTCAAAAATGTGTCTGCTGGAGAAATCTGTGCAGCTGCTACATACAGTACTGCCCAAACCTTCACTAAATACTACTGTCTGGACATTGCCTCTCGCAAAAGAGCTGGCTTTGGCCTAGCTGTGCTTCAAGGCCTACTTTGTTAGGCCTGTAGACTTCAGCCATCCAGACTGCTTTATGGTCAGTACTGCTTGGTACTTGTTCCATGTGGCCTGATGAAAGAGCTATCCTCAAAGAACAGTTACTCTCCATAACAGTAGATCTTCGAGAGAGATCTCTCATCAGACCATGACATCCCACCCTTCTTCCTCCTTTAGAATCCTTAGACTCCGGTGAGTGCTGTCTCTTTCTCCAAGGTGATCTGTTTGCTGTTCTCTGCCTTGCCTGGTTGGCAGAATCCTAGGTTCTCTCCTGGTTCCCGTACAGGGAGGTCCTCTGAGCATTATCTCCAGCAGGGAACTGAGGAGGGAAGGGGACGCCCACGTTTATGTAGTAGCCGATATCCGACATTGTCAGGGCTGGTCCCTGGTGGACTGCTTGCAAAAGTTTCTATGTAGTCCTAGTGCTTGGTCGCTATAAGTTCCACAGGTGTGGACTGATGAAAGAGATCCTCTCGAAGAGCTACTGTTACGGTGAGTACTTAAATGTTCCATCTGCTGACTGGCCCTTCCACATAATAAGGAGGAGCTCTCGGGCTACTCAAAGCTGTTCTGTGCCCACTTCCAAAGAGAAATCTGCTTACCACAGGGGGCTTTGTAGTTGATCTGAATGCCTATGTCCTTTGTGAAAATACTTAACTCTTTCTGCACACCTTAGAGGAATGTGTCAGATTCCCAACTGTGTCACAGGTATGCCCCATGTAACTGCAGACCACTGGTTACACCCCTTCTTGAGAATAGTGTGTAGGTCTGTTCCCTGTATCAGAGGAACAAAAGGATTGTGAAGGTACAGAGAAGAGCAATCAAGGCAACTGAAAGTTTGGAAAACATATGCTATAGAGACTGACTGACAAACAAGGACAGCTCTCCATGGAAAAGAGAAGCATCAAAGGTGCTACGTTTAAAGAATTCACACATCTGAAAGGGTAACACTCCCTCCCTCCCTCTCTTTCCTAAATCTGTATGTTCATACATACATTCAAGCCAGCATGTACGGCAAAGAAAAAGTAATTTCTATAAAGGAAAACTCCACAGATATGTGCAAGGTCTAAGGTCTCATCTCTATTGCAACAGACTGGACAACTACAGATTTATTAAGCCACCACCTTGAATGGTGTGTGTGGGTGTGTGCGCGCGTGTGTGTGTATAACCATTTTGTATCTGCTTTCAGGGGCCATTCCGAGAGATAAGCACTGCTCATGCTGTGTAAATTAGGCATCCAGCATGCCTTACAGCACCTGTGCAGTGAAAAATGTTTTTCCAAAAAGTCTTATTTCCAGCCTCAATTAATAAAATATTAGCATACATGTGACATTTGCTTTTCTAAGTGATTCCTAGTTTGGTCACTATATTTATTTATTTAGATTTTATTGACCAGGTTAGCACACTAGGCAAGTCAATGCCTATTTTCAGGTAAGGCCCAGGAAGGTACAATAGGGTAATATATGAATTACAGTACATAAGATAACAATGTGAACAAATACTAGGAATACAAATAAGCAATATCAAGGTACATAACATAAGTACATAAGATAAGAACAGGAACAAACATTAGGAATGCAAAGAAGCAATGTCAAGGTACATAATATAAATCTGTACAGTCAGAAAAGGTAATATAAAATGTTGGTGCTGTACTAGCACAAGACCTGAGGTTAAAAGCAAAATGCACATAGCATGGGGAGCACAGCACGACCCAAAAGGCAAAATCCAAGGAAGAAATACCTTGGCCTCCATTCATTAGAGTAAGAGAAGGGCTAGTCACTCCTGGCCAGCTGCAGGCAGAGGAGTCTTTCAAGTAATACATTTTTATACTAAACACTTGTTAATTTTACAGTGCTATCTCTGCGCTAAATAAAGCAGACTTTTTTTTTCTTGAGAAAAATAATTTAAAACATTTAAAAAAATGCCTAAATTCTGGTAGATCTGGACAATGCTATACTAGCAAATGAAACAATACGATGTCTAGAATCTGGAAACAGTGAAGTACTCAGTTCAATACTAGTGTGATGCCCCGTACAAGGCCATTAGTACACTGAAAAAACTTCCTTGCACCACAGTGCAAGCCTTCCCCCAAAAGTAAGAAAAAATAACTGGGCACTCCATTCTCTACTTCAACGGCAAATATGCAGCTGCACAAAACACAATGTAAAGTGCTAGATTATCAGTCGCTCTTTGGTGAACCTTTTTAGCAGTTAGGGTTTTTGGTTTTGCAGCATGTATGTAAACTCTGTTTTAGTTGGTCAGTTTTTGATGGCAAAAGTCCTTCTTAGCTGCATGGAAGTCATGTGACCAGAGCAGGAAGATGAGCCACATTGCAGCTTACAGAGGAAGCCAGGAGGGAGATTTCAAAAGTAAAATACAAAAAGTTCCCTGAAGCAAGCCGTCCCCACCTGTAAGGCAACAGAGTGTATTCTTTTGCTTTCTGATCAAATTCCATACAGGGGAACCATTTTATAACTGCAGTAATGCACTCTAGGGTATGTTTTATTGTAGCTGCAGCTGCATCTCGGGTAAGCGAAGGAACTCGCAGTCTCCCCAGGGACCTGCTATCTGCAACAAAACTCACTTCTTATGTCTTATTCCTTGCATGCCTCAGCAGTAGTACTAAACCACACTTCTCACAGTTACTTGTCACACAAACTGTGTGCTGTTAAGGCTCCCTCAATCGTCATCAGAAGATGATGAACCACAGAATGTTTCTATGGTATACAGTAGGTGCTATCTGTAACCATTTAACTTAAATGTTTTACATATAGATGGTATCCAGTCGATAATATGGGAGGAACAAATACAGTAATGCAGACCCAAACTCATACATTTTTTAACTCATCTAAAGCAGCAAACACACATTGTCATTATAAAACAGACAATAATTTTGTAAAAGAAAAATAAGGTATACTATACTCCCTTAAACTGGACCTGAAGCTACAGCAAATATTTCAAAGTAAAAAGCCATTTTAGTTTCTCATTGTGAGGATCTGTGACCTCTTATTTTTGAGTAGCGTGAAGTCAGTTAAGGCCATCCCTGACAGAAGGGCGCCAGATGTCCAGCTGAGCTATTTCCAAAAACCTTAGTATGTTATATTGTTTTGGTATAAAAGTATAAATATTTATATCACTGTTCTAATAAATTCTGGAACTCATCTGCACCTCAAAGTACACATTTTTGAAAATAAGATTTTCATTTTTCCCCCAAATGCCTTGAAGGGAATGCATTGACTTTCCCAGCTCCTCATAATTTGTTGTATCTAGTTATCAGTGTTAGAAGTATTCTAGTATTGTGAGCCTGGATAGCCTAGTGTTTAGAGCACAGGGCTGTGAAACAGGAGACCCACCAGACCTATGCATCCCTTGCATACTGTGCGACCCCTGAACAAATCACATAATCTCCCTATGCATAACGGTCTCCAGGGTCAAACCTGTAAACAAACTTTGGTTCAGTGTGCCTTTCCGGGCGAACAATTCTAAATAAATAAAAGTACACATGGGAAGATCCAGTAGTGGGTATGTTTTTTTTTTGTTTTTTTTTTTAACCACTCCACCCACCCCTTTACCATTTTTTATTTCACAACATTTAGGGTTAGGCCTAAGACAAAAAAGTTCAGTAAGACAGTGAGCTCCCACAGTTCCCTTCTTGCACTTACAGAAAAGTAAGGTAAATAGAGCCCATTACCTCCACCCTTTCTCTCATTCATGATGCCCCCTCAGACTTTCCCTTTGTGCCTTTGGTTGTGTCTATTTTACTCTACCCTACCCACCCCATTCCTTTGCATGCCTTCTTGAAATCCCCTGTCCAGCAGGCAACCAATTTTATGTTGTTTTTTTCATTTCACTCCCCGCCCTGTGATCTTTTTCTGTTGCGCCAACCGTGAATCTAAGTCAAACTTTTTGATAGCAGTGCCATAAATCTGAGCTACTAACCACCTAATTCCATCTGGAGTGAACTGGCTTTGTATCCGTACTGATGGGCATGTCTAATGAGGAGGGATATAACTGTGTGACTATTTCTTGTGCAATCAAAAACATACTTTAATAGTAATGTGGACTACAGATTAGATAATTCATCAGAACTGTTTGCTTAATTATTGCTCCCCCTTCACAAAAAAAAAACTGAATAATACTGTTTTTCAGTGGTAATATACTAAAGAATATGTATTTGCATGATAAATATTTGCATTCTAGTCAATGAAAGAATAACAAAAGCTTGGAAATGCCAAGAGGAAGAAGTTTGTAGGCGCCTACAAACAGGAGACAGGAGACAGGCAATGGCACCACAATACGCACAGGGGTTGTATACAGACCACCTTCTCAGGGGGAGGAAATGGACAAGGAAATGATAGAAAGTATACTTAGAATGGCAGAAAAAGGGGAGATATTGCTGATGGGTGATCTGAATATGCCAGATGTTAACTGGAGTGCAGTTGCAGCTGCCACTTCGAAGAGTGCAGTTATTCTAGATGCCCTAAAGGGGGCATGCCTTAGACAACTAGTACTGGAGCCCACTCGAGAGGGAGCAATATTAGACTTGATTCTCTCAAATGGAGATGGAGAGAGGATCACAGATGTAGAAGTGGGTAGCCATCTGGGAACTAGCGACCATCGAACAGTATGGTTCACAATAAACACAGCAATAGAGGTCAAGCCATACAAAGACAAAAGTACTGGACTTTAGGAGGCTGACTTTGCCAAAATATGGTTGAGTGCCTAAAGAATGCACTAGCAAATGGGCAGGAAGGAGGGTGGAAGAACAATGGGGAATAATAAAACTGCCATCACACAGAGGTATGAGGCCTTTGTGAAGCAAATAAACAAAACAAAACAATGTAAGAAACCACTATGGTTCTCAAAGGAAGTGGCAGTGAAGGTTTCAAGAGAAAAGAAAGCATTCGGGAAGTACAAGGAATCGCTAGAAGGAGCAGGACAGAGAACTGTATCAGTTAAAACAAAAGGAGGCTGGGAAGGCAGTCAGAACAGCAAAGGCCCAAACTGAGGAAAAGATAGCCAACTCAGTTAAGAAGGGATAAAACCTTTATAGGTACATCAGGGAGCAAAGGAAGACCAAGGGAGGGATAGTGAGGCTTAATAAAGGGAGGAGGGTGGGCAGAGGAGACTGTGAAAAGGCAGAGATACTAAACAAATATTTTTGCTCAGTATTTACAAATGAAGAGGGGGGAGGTACATAAAACAAAACAGTAGTAACACTCTGACAACAGAAGTTGGATACCCAGCCCATCTCACAGAAAGAAAGGACCTGAAAGAACTCTTTAAAACTGAAGGTGGACAAAGCAATGGGGCCTGATGGGATTCATCCCAGAATTCTAAAAGAGCTAAGGGTAGAACTAGTGACACCACTGACTACCTTTTTTAACAAATCATGGGAGGATGGGGTGGTACCCGAGGACTGGAGGAGGGCAGATGTGATTCCCCTTCACAAAAGTGGGAGCAAGGCAGAAGCAGGAAACTCAGACCTGTTAGTTTAACCTCAGTGATAGGGAAATGATGGAATCACTTCTGAAGGAAAGAATTGTTGAGCATCTAGAGGCCAGAGGGCACAGAACCCTAGGCAGCATGGATTCACAGCGAAGGTCATGCCAGACAAATCTGATAGATTTCTTTGACTGGGTGACCAAAGTAGTAGATCAGGGAGGGCTGTGGACATGGCCTACCTAGACTTTAGCAAGGCATTTGACAGTCCCACACAAAAGATTAATATACAAGTTAGCCAGTCTGGGAGTGGGTCCCAGATGACAGCCTGGGTAAAAGAATTGGCTGGAGAATAGGACACAGAGAGTAATAGTAAATGGAGTCCACTCAGAAGAAAGGAGGGTTACTAGTGGGTACCTGAGGTTCTAGATTAGGACCGGTCCTCTTCAATGTCTTTATAAGCGACATTAGGAAGGACTGAAGGGAAAAGTATGTCTCTTTGCAGATGACACTAAGATCTACAACAGAGTTGATGCACAGGGGTGGAAAGGATGAGAAGGGACTTGGCAAGGTTAGAGAATGGTCAAATGTATGGCAGCTTAGATTCAATGCTAAGAAGTGCACGGTAATGCACCTGGGAAACAAAAACCCAGGGGAAGAGTACACAATGGGGGGTGAGATACTAACAATAACAGGGGGTGGGGGTAGGAAGAAGTAGGCTGCTGGTTAACTAGGACCTGCAGCTTATCCATCAGGTAGGGAAACGGGCAGACTGGGTGGGCCAAGCGGTCCTTATCTGCCGTCAAATTCTATGTTTCTATGTTAACAACAAAAATGGAAAGGGACCTGGGGGTAGTCACATCAGATGACCTAAAGGTGGGCAAGCAATGGGAGAGGGCAGCAAGGAGGGCTGGGGGGATACTGGGATGCATAGGGAGAGGCATCACCAGTAGAAAACAGGAAGTTATTATCCCTCTGTACAGACAGCTGGTGAGACCCCATCTGGAGTACTGTGTGCAGTTCTGGACCCAATCTCATAAAGAACATAGACAGGATGGAGCTGTCCAGAGGAGGGCAACTAAAATGGTGCAGGGTCTGCACCGGAAGACATATGAAGAGAGACTTAAGGAGCTTAATATGTATAGCCTCGATGAAAGGAGGGAGAGGGGGGACATGATAGAAACTTTCAAGTACCTCAAGGGAATCAACAAAGTCCAAGAGGGTAGCATCTTTCAAAAAAAAAGGTGTGCAAGAACAAGAGGGCACAATTTGAAGATAGAGGGGGCGGCTCAGAGGTAATTTAAGGAAGTATTTTTTCACAGAGAGGGTTGTGGATGCATGGAACGGCCTTCCGGAGGAGGTTGTGGAGTCAAAATCAGTGGTGGAATTCAAGCATGCATGGGACAGTCATAAGGCAATTCTGGGGGGTGGGGGTAAGAAGAAGTAGGCTGCTGGTTAACTAGGATCTGCAGCTTATCCAGTAGGTAGGGAAATGGGCAGACTGGGTGGGCCAAGCGGTCCTTATCTGCCGTCAAATTCTATGTTTCTACAGTGAGCAGGGCAAGTCAGAGGGGTGTCTTGATGTGACCACATGGCTGGAAGGGTCCTCCAGCCTGGGGTGGCTCAGGACTGCAGGTTTGGGTGTGCACAGCATCTTATGCTGGTGCAAGCTCTAAGTGCCCTTGTCCTGTGTCTGGACCAAGCGACTGCTGTAGCTGTGACTGCCTGGCTTGAAGGGGGGGAGGGGTTCTGCAGTACAGTGGTAGGAATCCTCATGTCCGCTTGCTCAAGGGGTCCCCTGCTGCCACAGAGCTCTGCAAGCCAATGGTCCTTGCATGCAAGTTAGGGAGACGTCCTGCTCCATGCAAGGAGGGTCCTTGTTTGAAACCAGGGAGCCTAAGAAAAAGAGGTAAAGGACCCAGAGTTGCAAGGCAAGTCAAAGCATATTCTGGGTAAACGTTCACACACAGGATAAATCCTTACTATCACAGCATAGGCAGAAGTGCCTGGAAGCTCCAGACAGAGAATCTGACTGACCCAGAGCTTCCCGGGGGTTCAAGTTATAATGCAGTTATGATGACCCACCAGAGATGGCCATATCAGCCAGACTGAAACTGGAATGGAGAAGGAGGCATCCTTACCAAGTTAAGAGGAGAGAGTATCTGGGGGCCAGCATGGAGCCTCAGCCAACATTTGCTCTGATGGACTCAGCCAGTGTAGGACAGCATTTCCACACAAGAGAAGTTGTGACACTGCACCAGGATATTGGTTTGACAGTAAATCAATTACAGTTGAAGTGGTCTGTATGCTTGGAAGGAACTTGACTATACTATGAAGTTCAGTGCTGCAGGACACATGAGCAAAACTCACATGGGAGGAAGATATCGTGAACTGTTATTCTTTTGTCGTAAGGTGTCCATTTATCAATGTTGCCTAGGAATTTAGGGAGCCACGAGCATAAGCTGGTGACCCTGAACTTCTCTCACCTTCAATTCGGTAGTCCAATTAATCACTCAAATAACTATTTTATACTGGATACTACTGGAATAAAATCCCATTTTCAGGGACATTCTGTATAAGACCTGGTTATGAGGGAGAGAGGAGGAGATTTCCTGCAGGAGGTAGCAGACTTCGTCGTCGACCAGGTGTTGGAGTCCCCCAGGTGTTTAATCCTGGGGGACTTAAACGCCTGGGTCGACGATGAATTCTCACATTTTGGTTACAACCTCCTCCATTTAATGTCTTCACTGGGCTGGACACAAGCGGTTGGTTCTGCGACCCACCAGCATGGTCACACACTTGATCTGGTGTTTCAACTGGGTCTTGGGGTTGATAATCTCAGGACTGATCCAGTTTTTTGGTCCGATCACTGCACTGTGGAGTTCACATTTGGGCCCCCCCCAGATAGTCCTGTCCCTGTGGAGATGGTTAGCAGTCGGCCCTTTGAAGGGGCTGAATTAAGAAGGATTTTGGCAGCAGCTGACCTATCTAGGGTTGTGGGGCGGCTAGGTGCGATTTGACTTGGGAGGCAGTGGCCACCTATAATAAGGTAGTGTCTGAGCTCTGGATGCCATAGCACCAGTTTGCGCATGACAGATCTTCTCACTTGAGATCCCGTGGTTTGATGGGAATCTCAAAGCGATGAAAGATCAAGGGGAACTGAGCATTGCTGGCGGAAGTCCGCCTAGATGCTAACAAACTGGTCCTGCGCACTCTCTATCATGGGTACCAGGAGGCAATCTCCCATAAGAATGCAGAGTTCCTGTCCAGGGAGATTGTGGCAAACAGACCTGCTCAGCTTTTTCGGACTGTGGACAGGCTTCTTCATCCAGCCTGTCTTCAGCTGAAAACAGACTTTTCATCAACCTTGTGTGAGGAGTTTGCTCTGTTCTTCTCTGACAGAGTGTTGGCTTTCCAGTCGGGGATTCCGTCAGGTAGGCATCTGCCTTGCAGTTGCCGGTCTGTTGGGAGCAGAGGAACTCTGCCTGTCTGGGAAGAGTTTAGCCAGTGGAGGTGTCTGAGGTGACTTGGGTGATCTTAGAGCTGAAGCATACATCTTGTGAACTGGGCCCATACCCGACGAGTTTCTTGATGGGATACGCAGTGGCTGTTGGGCCAGTGTTCTCTGGGATAGCCAGGTGTTCGATGGTGGAGGGGGTGTTCCCAGCTCCTCTGAAAGAAGCGCTGGTGAGACCACTCCTGAAGAAATCCTCCCTCGACCCAAACATCCTAGCAAATTACTGTCCTATCTCCAACCTGCCTTTTCTGAGCAAGGTTGTCGAGAAACTGGTAGCATAGCAACTCGAGGACTGGCTTGTGTCCTTCGACATCTATGAGCCGTTTCAGTCGGGGTTTCGGGCTAGACACAGCACAAAAACCACACTAGTCAGGGTGCATAATGACTTACTCAGAGCCAGAGATGGAGGAGATCTGTCCGTTCTTGTGCTCCTCCATCTCTCTTCAGCATTTGACACTATGGACCATGTTGTACTACTAGGTGAATGGCTCTGTGAATTTTGTGGACTTGCTGGTGTTGCCATCAGATGGTTTGAGTCCTATCTCTCAGACAGGGTGCAGCGGGTAGTGATGGGGAATTTCTCCTCCTCTCCAATGCCTCTGTCTTGTGGAGTTCCACAGGGCTCAATCATGTCACCGATGCTGTTTGTGGTGTATATGCTGCCCCTGGGTGAGATCATTCAACAGTACAGTGTGGAGTTTCACTGCTATGCAGATGAAACCCAGCTGTATCTTTCATTTGCCCTGGGGACATCTGGTGTGGTTGATGTGCTTAACACCTGTCTGGCTAAAATCAATGACTGGATGGCTTCCAACTGGCTGTGACTCAACCTGGACAAAACAGAGGTGCTGGTGGTCAAGCTGGGTCGCGGGCATGATGGGTTGCTACCTGTAGTGTACACTGGTCTTTTTCTAGGGTCTGCTCTGTTTGGTTGCTTCCCCAAAGGTGTGAAATCTAGGTGTGACCCTGGATAGCAGACTGACTTTCGAAGATCAGGTGTTGTCTGTTGTGAACAGTGGTTTTTGCCACTTACGGAACAGCGCCAGGATTAAGACTCTCATTCCGCCTGAAGATCTGCCAACATTAGTACATGCCTTTGTGATCTCCAGGCTCAACTACTGTAACGCTCTTTACTTCGGGGTCATGGGAGGGACCCTGTGCAGGCTGCAGCTGGTGAAGAATGTGGCAGCCTGGTTACTGGCGGGACTATCTCAGTCATGCCATGCAACTTCGGTCCTGCATGTTCAGCAGTGGCTGCTGGTCAGGTGGAGGGTCCGTTTCAAGGTGGGCTTACTCACCTATAAGGCCCTATACAGGCTGGGTCATGGCTACCTGTCTGAGCTCCTGTCGCCTGTGACCTCTGCCCTCTCCCTCTGCTCCGCTTTGAGGGGCCTCCTGGATGTTCCCAGGGTTCGGCTCAAGACCTCTGGTGACCGAGCATTTAGCATCTCTGGGCCAACCCTGTGGAACACACTTCCAGTTGCAATCCAGGCGGCTCCCTTGATTGGTGTCTTAGAGGCTTGAGGTCCAACTTTTCTGCCAGGCTTTTGGGGATTAAGCTATCTCCCCTATTCTACCCTCAGCTATCTTATATTTTATATTCATGCTTTTAAGAATGTTGTTTTAAAGATTTTGCTACTGTACAAATGTTTTCTGTATTTTGTATTTATTGGGTTCGACGCCCAAAGCCTCTGGGATTGGGCGCCTTAGAAATAAAGTCGCATTGCCTATGAAGATAAAAATTGTACAGCGTGTGTATCTACGTACTAAATTCAATACAGAACAAGCACACTTGTAGGACAAAAAAAGTTCAATGTCTTACAACAGTGTCTAACTACAAAAGATCTTGTATAACTAGGCAGATCAATCCATGAGTTCGCTGCTGCATGGGCAAAGGTTAGGTGACCACAGTGCGAGTTTACTCTGCGTTGAGACTAGTCTTTCTAAGACAGTACCTGATAGTACTGGATACCGCTGAATAAACAAGGGAAAAAATGGTACCTGCTCAAGGCCAAACGCTATGCGTTAAAAACTAGAAACATAGACTTTGACGGCAGATAAGGACCACTGGGCCCACCTAGTCTGCCCATTTCCCTACCTACAGGATAGGCTGCAGATCCTAGTTAACCAACAGCCTATTTCTTCCTACCCCCCACAAGAATTGCCTTATGTCTGTCCCATGCATTCTTGAATTCTCCCACAGTTTTAGACCCCACAACCTCCTCAGGAAGGCTGTTCCATGCATCTACTACCCTCTCTGTGAAATAATACTTCCTCACATTGCCCCGGAACCGTGCCCCCATCTTTAAATTGTGTCCCCTTGTTCTTGCACGTCTCTTTTTCTGAAAGATGCTACCCTCTTGGACTTTGTTGATTCCACTGAGGTACTTAAAAGTTTCTATCATGTCCCCCCTTCTTTCCTCAAGGGTATACATATTAAGCTCCTTTAGTCTCTCCTCGTACAGCTTCTCTTGCAGACCCTGCACCATTTTAGTTGCCCTCCTCTGGACTGCCTCTATCTTGTCTATGTCCTTGTAGAGATGGGGTCTCCAGAACTGGACGCAGTACTCCAGATGGGGTCTCACCAACTGTCTGTACAGAGGAATAACAACTTCCTGTTTTCTGCTGGTGATGCCTCTCCCTATGCATCCCAGTATACCCACAGCCCTTCTTTGCCCTCTCACATTGCTTGCCACCTTTAAATCATCTGATATGACTACCCCCAAGGTCCCTTTCCATTTTTTGTTGTTGTTAGTATCTCACTCCCCATTGTGTACTCTTCCCTGGGTTTTTTTCCCCAGGTGCATTACGCACTTCTAGCATTAAATCTAAGCTGCCATACATTTGACCATTCCTCTAACCTTGCCAAGTCCCTTCTCATCCTTTCCACGTCTCTCGTGTATCAACCCTGTTGCAGATCTTTGTGTCATCTGCAAACAGACATACTTTTCCTTCAGTCCCTCTGTAATGTCACTTATAAAGACATTAAAAGGACTGACCCAGTACTGAACCCCGCGGTACCTCTACTAGTAAAACAGGTTACCACCTGTAACAGGAGTTCTAGGAATGGTATATGTTGTTCATCCACACTTATTGGCAGATATCCTTGCCGCTTTAAATCTTGCGGAAGGTCTTCAGCTGGCTCCTCCACCCACCCGGGTGGTAAAACTCTCAGCTCCACCCCAGGGCGCCAGATCTGGCCCGCTGGAAGCTCAGGTTGCGTCAAGCCTGGAGAATAGGAAATGTGGATGAACAACATACCATTCCTAGAACTCCTGTTACAGCGGAGTAACCCGTATTTCTAGGACATGGACATCTTGTTCATCCACACCTTATTGGCAGACCCTAGCAGTTCCTCCGGGAGGAGGGAGGCAAGGCGCACATCCCCTACTTAGGGAATAGAGACTGGAGAACTGAGGCCCCAAAACCAGCATCCCGGCGTGACTCAAGGTCGATGTGGTAGCGGGTGATGAAGGTGTGTGCTGACTTCCAGGTAGCAGCCCTGCAGATTTCCTGGATAGGGACATCCCTGGAGGCAGCCACCGATGCAGCGGTATGGCAGGTAGAAGGAGCTCTTATCCTCTGGGGCTCATGCCCACCAACCTGTAGCAGAGATCTATGCAGGAGGTGGCCTGCCTTGCTTAGTGGCTGGCTGCCCAGGTCTGCCAGGTGCTGACTTCAAGCGTAGGGTGACAAACAGCTGGTTACAATCTCTCCTTTCAGCCGTATGCTCCTTTATAGTAAGTGAGCTCTAGGGTCCAGAGTATGGAGCCTATATTCAGCCTCCCGAGGTGTGATTGGGGTAGAACACCGGCAGAGTCAACACCTGGTTAAGGTAAAACTCCGAGACTACCTTCGGAAGGAATTTCGGGTTGGGGCGCAGGACAACCTTGTCCCTGTGGAAGACCAGGTAAGGAGACTCGATGGAAAGCACCTGGAGCTCTCCCATCCTTCTGGCTGACGTAACAGCCACCAAGAAGGCGGTCTTCCACGACAGGTGAGAGAGATCACACCTGTGCACTGGTTCGAATGGCTTGCCCATGAGCTTTGCCAGTACCAGCAGTAGATCCCACGGAGGTGGAGGTTCCTCGTACCGGAGGCTAAATGTGATCAAGGCCTTGAAAAAGCATCAGACCACCTTCTCCCAGCACCACCAACTGCTTCCCAGCCCGCGCTCGTAGCAGAGATGGCTGCCAGGTGCACCCTTAGGGTCGCCGACTCCAAGCCCTTGCTGAGAAAGGGACCATAAATAGTCCAAGATGCTTGCAAGGAACAGGAGGAAGGTCCAGGCCTTGCCCTGACACCAAATGGAAAACCTCTTCCATTTGAAGGCATAGCATTTCTGGTCGACTCTTACGGGATGCCTCAACTACACTGAGGACCCCTGGCGAAAGACCCAGGCCTGGAACCCTAGCCGCTCAGGAACCAGCCGTCAGGTAGGGATTGAAGGTCCAGATGGAACACCTTCCCTGATTGACTGAAAGCAGGTCCGGTGAGCTGGAAGCTGCCTCAGGAGCCTGGAGCTGAGGCTGAGGAGATCTGGATACCAGCATTGGCGGGCCAGTCTGGGGCTACTAGAATCACCTGCGCCTGTCCCTCCTCGCCTTGAGAAGCACCTTGTGGATCACGGGAAATGGGGGAAAGGAAGAGGCCCGGGGTCCACGGGCCTCAGAAGGCATCCCTGCAGCGAGCCCCTGCTGAGGGGGGCAGGCATGGAACAGCCTCAGCTCGCTGCCTCCCTGAGGCAAACAGATCCACCTGAGGTGTGCCCCAATGGGAGAACAGATCTTGTACTACCTCCGCAGGAGAGACCACTGTGGGACACAGCCCCTATCCGGCTTGGCATCGGCCGGAGTGTTGGAGGCCTCCTGCCACATGAATGGCTAGAGATCCGCCTCCAGGCTGCGCGACAAAGTGACCAAAGGCAGAGAGCCTTGCACAGAGGCATGGAGCTGTCCCGCCCTGGCGGTTTAGGTAGTACATGGTCGTGGTATTGTCCATCTGACCTGAACCACCTGACCCCGTAGAAACGGAGCGAAGGCGGTGAGAGCTAGGCGGACCGCTCAGAGCTCCAGCAGGTTGATATGGCATCGGGACTCCCTGGGACCAGAGGCCGTGCACTCTGTGCTCCCCCAGATGGGCACCCCAACCCATCAGAGAGGCGTCGGTCGATAGAGAGACCATCGGAATCAGGCGGACAAATGGGATGCTCCCTCCTGCAGATGAGCTGGAACAATCCACCACTGGAGTTGCCCACATCCCTGGGTCACTGTCACTAGCTGGTCCAATAGATCGCAGCATTGAGACCACTGGCTGGCCAACCCCCATTGAAGGGGGCGCATGTTCCAGCGGGCCCAATGGACCACACTGGTGCAGACCGCCATGAGACCCAGGAAGTCCCGGGCAGGGCGCGATTGCCCAACCAGAAATGATCGGGCAAAGGAGGAAAGAACCTCGGCCCTGTCCGCCGGGAGCCGTGCTCTGGCTCGAAGAGAGTCGAGCTCTGCCCCGATGAAGAGAATCACCTGCTTCGGTTCAACTTCCGACTTGGCCTCGTTGATGAGGAGGCCGACCTGAGAGCAAACCTGGAGGGCCAGCTCTCTGGACCGCTCCACGTCTTGTCTGGTGAGGGCTGCTATCAACCAATCATCCAGGTAAGGGTACACCTGGACCCCTCGGCGCTGCAGGAATGCTGTCACCACTGCCATGCATTTGGTGAAGACCCTGGGAGCAAGAGACAGGCCGAAGGGCATGGCTCAGAACTCGAAAGGATCCTTCCTTCAAAGCTAAGGAATCTCTGGTGAGACGGACAGATAGAGACATGAAAAACACGCCCTGCAGGTCCAGGAGAGCAGAACCACACGCCCGCTCCAAGAATGGAGTATTATCTGAGCCAGAGTGACTCATCCTGAAGTCCGAGACCTTAGGAACATTGTTTAGGCCATGCAGGTCGAGAATGGGCGCCATCCCCCGTCTGCTTTGGAACCAGGAAGTACCTGGTCACAAACCCTGGTCTGAGGGGGTCCGCCACCTCTGATCACCTCCTTCTCGAGGAGCAGAGCGACTGTTGGCTCGCGGAGCCGACAGTGAGGGGCTACAAGTGGACCCCGAGGTTCCCCCGGGTGTGACGGGTTTCTGAAGGGCGGGGCCTGAATCTCCAGAGGCAGGCCCTTCCTACCACTTCCAACACCCACCAGTCTGTGGTGATACTGACCAGGCAGAAAGAAAGAGGCAGCCATCTCCCACATGGGAACTTTGGGTGAGGTAATGAGGTTGGGGTGGCACCTCAACCTGTCACTTGAGCAGGCTTGGAGGAGGGACCGCCGAGGGACCTCCTGGGCCTTACCTCCCTGCTTCCTGGAGGAGGAAGCTGGGCTTGGGTTTGGGATGCCAAGTGCGAGCCTGCTGGCCCTGACGCTGCTGGGCCGGACATGTCATGCGCTCAGACCGACGAAAGGGCTTAGGCTGGCGGTCTGCGGCCCTTGTCCCTCTGAGTGGATGAGACAGAGTCCAGAGTGGCATTGGACTTTCGATCCTCTGGAGGCGACCTTCCACTCCAGGGCCGAAGAGGTCGGTCCCCAGGAAGGGGACATCCGCCAACTTGTGCTGGGTATCTGCTGTGAAGGTGGATATCCTCAGCCATGCCCGATGGCGCATAGCCACTGCGGCCGCGACTGACCTGGTGCATGAGTCACCAATGTCCAAAGCAGTCTGAAGTTGCTGCTTGGCCACTGCCCTGCCCTGGTCCTGCACCTGCTTATCCGTGGTCTGCAGGTCAGCCGGGAGATGAGGGACTACCTCGTCCCAGGAGCTCAACAGGGCGTGAGAGAAATGTGCCATCAGTACGGCCGAGCTGGCCTGACAAAGGCCAGGGAGGACGAGCTGCAGACTTTTCACTTGGCGTAGTCCAACTTCTTGACCTTTGCCGGGAGGTTTGTCTACGCCCTCATGCTTCTGGCACACCGGAAAACACTGTCGGTAACCAACCCCTCGGCTGAGGGGTGTTCCGAGAAACCGGACAGGGAACGGTAACGACCGCACACTTCCTTGCCATCCTGGCCGAAGGCACAGGGCAGGAAGAGGATGCTGCCAGAGCTCCAAGGCCGGGCCTACAATGGCCTCGGCCACCGGGAAGGCCTCCGTAGGAGAATCTCCTCTGTCCAATATCTCCGTGAGGGGATACTTGGCCTGCTTGGATATGGGCTCGAGCTGCATCCCGGTTGACTCCGAGATGAGCCTAAGCAAACCCATGAAGGACGAGGCTATCGTCAGTGACTGACCTCCTGAGGACTCCAAGTCAACCCGCCTGGAGAACAGGGAGGAATCCAGCGAGTTGCCTTTGGCCTGAGCCACCTCCACTCTGCTGAGGGCGATCGGGGAGTGAGGGTGACAGACAGCCTATGGGCAAACCCTGGCCACCGCAGAACTCTTGGTCGGAGCCCCAAACAACGCTGTGGAGGCGGAGGTTCCACCGAATCGGTGGGGCAGCCGGTTTGGCCGAGCAACAGGCCTGAAGCAGGTGCCTCGCTAAGGCTTAGGTTGCTTTGGCCGCCCGTGACAGCAGTTGATAGATGGGAAGGCGGACGACGCCGGCTTGCTCCCGGACAGAAGAAGTTGTTGCCACATGAGGCTCCCAAGCTGCTGACGCAACTTGCGCCAAAGCCTCGGGCCGCCTGAGGAGGGAGGATGAGGACAAGCGGCGGCGCCGGCTGCCACGGTCAGAGCGAGACCGCCTATGATGGCGGGATCGGCTGGACCGAGAAGAAGTCTGAGACTGAGACCGCGAACCTTGGCTTTTCTGAGGAGGGTACGGAGGTAGGGCGGGGGAAACCCACTCTCCCCTCGGCTCGGAGGGCTCAACCGTGGACTCCGGAACCGGAGGCATGGGCAAGTCCACGGACACCTCAACCACCGGGAACCGGGGGAGTGAGGTTTCGGCTTCACGGTCGACAGCCTATCCAACAGGTGAGAAAATCTCGACTGCATCGACAGGAGTCTCGGTCAACTGACCTGGCGGGGACACCGTGAAGCCAGTGGCCGCCGGCTAAGGATCGACCGGGTCGATGGTCAACTACTCGGTGAGAGGGGACCTTCCCCGGCTCCCAAGAGCGTCGACGAGGGATTCTACTTTGTGTCCTTCTTCTTGGACCGAGAGGAAGGTCCTGAAGATGTTGGTCCCTCTCCCTTAGTGGAGAGGGACAGACAGAGCTCCTTAAAAGAAGCTGAATAGGAGGATCCCAGGGAGAGCGGGATAAATGCCGCAGCCGAGGAAGACGAAGATGCGGCCTGCGCCACCTCCTCCTCAAGGGCGATCATCTGCTCAAGCTGTTCCGCCGAGTCCGCCACCACGGAAACCGCCGAACCGGCCCTCTGCCTTACCGGAGGGATAACGCTTTTGGTCGCCTGCGCCAGGACGCATGCACGGTCTTCCAGGACGAAATGAAAAAGAAGAGCACAAGTCGCAAGCTCATGGTCGCTAAGGCCCAAGCAGTAGACACATCGCGGAGTGCGGATCCGTCCGAGACATCTTCTGCCCTCGCATGGGCACCTCCGAAACCGAGTCGATGGTCCATCGCGAGCCGCAAGGGAAATAAGTGACCAAGTCTTGAAAACCTAAAAATAACTTCGGTAAACCAAGAAATAGGAACCAGTCTTATATGCAGAGCGTTAAGGAGGGAACCTGAGCTTCCAAGCGGTAAGGAAGATCTGGCATCATGGGGCAGAGCGCGAGAGTTTTACCACCTGGTGGAGGAGCCAGCTTGAAGACCTTCCGCAAGATTTAAAGCGGCAAGGATACCTGCCAATAAGTGTGGATGAACAACATATCCATGTCCCTAGAACCCTCTTTCTTCAGAGTGGACTCCATTTACAATTACTTTCTGTGTCTGTTGTCCAGCCAATGTTTTACCCAGGCTACCACCCTGGGACCCACTCCCAGGCTGGTTAATTTGACTATTAATCTTTTGTGTGGGACTGTGTCAAATGCCTTGGTAAAGTCTAGGTAGGCCATGTCCACAACCCTCCCTGGTCTATTACTTTGGTCACCCAGTCAAAGAAATCTATTAGATTCATCTGACATGACCTTCCTGCTGTGAACCCATGTCACCTTGGGTACTGTGCCCTACTGGCCTCTAGGTACTCAACAATTCTTTCCTTCAGAAGTGACTCCATCACTTTCCCTACCACGGAGGTCAAACTGACAGGTCTGTAGTTTTCTGCCTCTGTCTTGGTCCCACTTTTGTGAAGGGGAATCGCATCCGCCCTCCTCCAGTCCTCGGGTACCACACCATCCTCCCATGATTTATTAAAAAGAGTAGTCAGTGGTTTCACTAGTTCCCCCTTAATTCTTTTAGAATTCTGGGGTGAATTCAATCAGGCCTCATTGCTTTGTCCACCTTCAGTTTTAGGAGTTCTTGCAGAACCCTTTCTTCAGTGAAAGGGCTGGGATCGAACCCCCTATCAAGAGTGATTCTGTTAATTGGATTAGGTACTTCCCCCTCCTCTTTTGTGAATACTGAGCAGAAATATTCGTTCAATATCCCTGCTTTTTCACTGTCCCCCTCTGCCCACCCAGTGTTTGCCTTTGAGCAGGTGCCCTTTTTTTTCGTTTTTCTCAGTTTAATTTTTCACCAAGCACTGCCAACCCCAGGTGTGGTTATTTTTTGTGTTACTGCTATATACCACTGGATACCACAGATTATCTTGGATACTTGATGGCATAGGATACCATTGGTATCAGACTACTGGATCCTACTATCTAGGACACAAGTCAGTTAGCAACTATCCAATGTGACTATCCAGGCTCCAAGGGATCAGAGGTAGACATTTCACCTTGGATCCTACTATCCAACGTGGGATCCCACCACCTGACCTTGGACCCGAAATCGGAATGGAGCCGGATAGGATCTCGGAGCCAGAGTCAGATAGATAGAATATTCACTGAATCCCATTAGGTCAGTCAAAAGAACTATCCCATCATGTAACACTCTGTTTTCCGTTGGTTATATTTTAACTTCTGGAAAGGTAATTGCTCAGTCAACTATTAGGGAGCACTTTTATGTATAAATTAAAAAAGAAATATATCCCATTGTCCATCTTTTCTCAAGGAGATGAGAGGACACCAAATGATCCATTGCAAAGCACAGTGGCAAGCAGAAATAGGTGGACCCATGTAACAATGTGCCAATTTTGCTATTTTGCAATATGTTCAATCATCTTACTGTAAAATCCAACCTGTCTGCCAACTGATGAATTCAACAAGCCTAATCAAGTAGGGGGACAAAAGACTGCAACAAAGTCTTACATCCAGTGGCTTGGGCCAGTCAGTTACTATGTCTGCTTAGGGCACCCAGCCATTGAGTTTTCTGCAGTTGGTCATTACATACTAACATACTAAACGGCCAGCAGAGTAGGCCAAAGGTCTGTCGAGTCTGCTCGAGAATCAGTACCCTGAAGGGGCACCGCAACCACTCTCATGATTTCTCACCTCATCCCGTCCCCCAACCAGGGATCCCCACCCCCTGGCAGGTAGTCCTCTTCTTCACCTCCCTCCTGTACCTGTCCCAGCCCCTCTTGAACCCCTCTACCATGGACACCTCCACCAATTCACCAGGCAGTTCATTCCATGGCTCCACCACCCTCTCAGAGAAGTAATGCATCCTCCTTTCTCCTCCAAGTCTCCCTCCCTCGTGGCCCCTCCCACCTTCTTCTGAAAAATTCCATGGAAGCAAACCTTGTTCACCCCTTTCAAATACGTGAAGACCGCAATCATGTCCCCCCCGTCCCTCCTCTCCTCCAGTAAGAACAGGTCCAGCTCCTCAAGCCTTTCTTCGTAAGCCTTATACCCCAGACCCCAGATCATCCTGGTTGCCCTCCTCTGAACCTCTCCAGGAGCTGAATGTCCTTCCTGAGGTGCGGGTGCCAAAACTGTATGCAGTATTCGAGATGCGGCTTAACAAGGCAATTGTACAGCGGCATAATCACCTCCCTACTTCTTGAGGTGATCCCCTGGCAATACAGCCCAGCATTCTATTTGCCCTGGCAACAGCCCTCCTACACTGTTCCAAATTATTCATTTTGGCATCCACCATCACCCCCAAGTACTTCTCCACATTTCAGACCTGCAATATACCCCCCCCCCAAAGGTGTACACCTGACCCGGGTTTCCTTGCCCCAGGTGAAGCACCTTGTATTTGGCGGTGTTAACCCTTGGCCCCCAGGTACGTGACCATCCCCCTAGAGCATCCAGGTCCTCCTGCAGGCCCACCCTACCCTCCACCCCATCCACCACTGCCCCCAGCTCAGAGTCATCCGCAAAGAGACTCACTGCTCTTGATCCCCACCCTGACGTCAGAGATATAGGCATTAAACAGGAGTGGTCCCAGAACTGAGCCCTGTGGGACCCTGCTGATGACTTCCCTGAGGATGCGAATACCCCTCCTACCACCACCCATGGGGTACGCCCTGATACCAACCCACCTGACCATCCTTTCCCCACCTCCATCTTCCGCAGCTTATCCAGCAGGTCAGAGTGGGGGACAGAGTCAAACACCTTGCTGAAGTCCAGGAAGATGACTTCGACAGGCCTAACTTGGTCAAGTGCAGCCATCACTCCTTCACAAGAACTCCACAAGATTAGTCTGACATGATCTCCCCTGGACCAAGCCATGCTTATGATTATCCAGAAACCCTGCTCTTCCTGGAACACCCCCAGCCTCTCTTTTACCCACCACTGATGTCAGGCTGACTGGATTGTAATTCCCCCGCTCTTCCCTCGATCCCCCCTTATGGATGGGCACAATATGTGCCTCCCTCCAATCCTTCGGCACCCTCCCGTCTGCAGAGAGGCATTAAAAAGGGCCGCCAGTGGCTCAGCCAGATCATCAGCCAATTCCCACAGCACCCTCGGGTGGCTTCCATCAGGACCCGGGGACTTGTCCTTCTTTAGTGACCGGAGGGCCTCCCACATCCTAACAATGGGTATCTCCCCATCCAAGCCTCCATTCCCCACCTCTGGTCCTGCGTCCCCCCTCCCATATGAGTCAGTTCCCTTATCCCCCACTGTGTCTGGAGGTAGCCCCACTTGTAGGGGCCCTGTCCCAACCATCCTCTGTGCCCCTACAACCCGTGACTCCCTCTCCTCCCCTTTTGTGAAAACAGGCACAAAGTATTCATTGAGCACCTCCGCCTGATCACCCGCCTCTTCCGCCCACCCCTCCCTTGTTGCCAATCTGCCCTTTTACTTTCCTCCTCTCCCCAATGTACCAAAATAAATCTTTTTCACCCTTCCTAATCCCCTGTGCCAATTTCTGTTCCATCTTTGCCTAACCTCCCTCACTACCCTAGTAGCCTGTCTGGCTGTGCGAAGACACTCATCCCTATTTAAAACCCCTTGCGATCTCTTGAACCTACAGTAGGCTGCCCTCTTTTCCCTCACCATCTCCTACACCTCCCTGGTCCACTAGCATGGCCGCCTAGATCTACCACTCTTGCATCTCACCCTCACACAGGACCTGGTCGCCTCCTGTAGCCCTCTAATGATTTTCCACCTACTACCTACATCCATGCCCTGCTGAATCCAAGAAAAGTGGTCCCAGAGGATGTGTCCCATGCACATGAAGCCCACCCCCTAAAGTCAACCAGTCTAGTTTTAGTGTGATCCCTTCCCTCTCCCAGGTATAGTACAAACCAGACTGTGTCATGGTCACTCCCAGCCAATGGGTCCCCCACCTCAAGCTCCCGAGCTAGGTTACTGTCAGCCAGAACAACATCCAGGATGCGGCCACATCATGTCGGGTCAATGACCTGTTGCACAAGAGATGCGTCCTGGAAGGCGTCCAGCAGCTTCTGTTCCCTGGCCACAGGGGATGTCATGGTTCCCCAGTCAGTCGCTGGCATGTTTAGGTCCCCTAATATCACTACCCCTTCCCCTTCCCGACCACAATGGTCCTTAAGGTTAGCTAGCAGACAGTCCTCCAGAACATCAGCCACCTTGGGGGTCAGTAGACCACCCCATCTTGACCACCCTGCCCCCCTGTGGTACTCATGGTGACCCACAGGGCCTCCACACTGTCATCAGATTTCTCTACCTTGCATAATCGTATGCCATGCTGAACGAACAACGCCACTCCTCCCTCCGCCAACCACTCTGTCTTTTCTGAGCCCAGCATACCTACTGAGGTTACAGCCCCAGTCATACCTGGGGCTGGCCCATGTTTCAGTGATGGCCGCCATGTCCACTTGTCCATCCACCAGCACTGCCTGGATCTCCAGCATTTTGTTGCCCAAGCTTCTGGCATTTACCAGGACCACTCTCTAAACCCCACCCTTGTCCCCGGTTTTTCACCCCAGAAACTATATTCCTCTGTGCCCATGCTGCCCCAGGTCTACTACGCAGTATTACAGTAATTATCTTTTTTATTTAACATTTTCATTGATTTTAACAAATAGAAAACATGCCTCAGTTTGCAATACTGCATTCTACAGTGGTTACAGTATACTTCAACTGAAAGTATATGTAAGGAGAATTTTTATTTATGTATTTACAATTGTTGGCCAGGAAAGGCACACTAAGCTGTGATAGCGTGTTTCCAGGTGAGTTCTGCGGGGTGGGTTACATGAACCTGTGTTTTTTATTGATCACCACCTTCATTACCCATTACCATCTATCAACAGATGAAGCCTGCTCCGGTCTCAGGTTCAGTATATGTCGATCACGCTGTAGAGAAGAAGTCTGCACAAAACTTGGCTCCACCCCTATTTATCTTTGAGAGGTTGGGAATAATAACAAGTGCTTAGGCATATCCCAGCTGGGAAGGACTTGAATTGGTGAACATGTGGGTACTTTTTACCTGTGGAGCCTCTGTCAATGAGGGGCTCTCTCATCACCAAATTAAAGCCTGCCATGCAGTGCTGGACGTATTCAAGTGTTCTTGTGCGCTAACTGCTCAAGACATGAATAAAGGTTTGGCAGCTGTATTTAGAAATGGACAAGAATGCAAGCTGTGAATGGACTAAAATAATATATAAACATGTAAAGACAACAGCATCAGGGCTGACCCACAGGTACAGTGGTAGAGCTACCACCTGTGACACTGTCGACCCCGGTTCAGAATCAAGCCCAAGTTGACAGAAGGTCAGCCAGGGGAGGTAAGCGGAGCATCCAAGCAGACGCTCTCCACCTCAGGGAGGAAGGGTGTACAACACTGGGTACTACCGCCAGCTGGGTGACCACAGGTGGGGGTGCAGCCTATGCTCCTGGACCAGGGTGGGAGGATGTCGGACTTACTCTGGCACATGTGCATGTCTTCACATGCACATGCGCACTATCCCAGATGCGACAAGAATGGAAAAAGGGAAAATGGCCACCAGCAGCAGGAGTATGTCCACCCTGCATCAAAGGCCCCACACTGTCAACTGTGGCACTTGCTCCTGACGTACAAACCGAGTCTGTTGGAGGAAAGAGGCCGCCTGGCGGCCCCACACTGGGGGGTCATGCCAGGGTGCTAAGGGAGTCGAAGATGTCCCAGGGAAGGTGGGTGATGGGCTGGGCACAGGGGCCAGGACCGAGGGTACAGTCATTGCCTGGAGGAAACGACACCAATTAAAACAAAAAAAAAAAAACACACAAGACAAAAGCATTTACACCAGAAGACAAAGGCATAGACAAAGACATAATCAGTTCTAGACTCTAACTACAGTATGTACTGACACGATATATATATAAAAAAATTATATAAAACTCCTTTGGCTTACCTAATCTTTGACAGAATTCTCACACCCGTCTGAATTACTCAGTAATAGCTGCATTCCATACATCTTTGAACAGTTTACTTTTTGTCTCATGACAACAATATTTCTTATTAAGTATGATTATCTACCTAATTCATTTTATCCATTTTGCATAAATTGGAGGTTCGTTCTCTTGCAGTGGTATCTTAAAGAGGGGTCAACCCAGGGACCCAAATATTTATACTGGTCTACATTTTCTATCCTATTCCCATCCAGGGCAACAATCTGGAAGTCCGAGAAATTAATTTAACATACGGGGAGTATAGAACAGCATGGAGGTTTTGTGTTTTGTTTGCAAGTAACTAATGTAAATTTGCAAAGTCCTTCTGAAGGAGAACTTTTGTTACTAGTGTTTTTATATCGGGGTGAAAAGGACAGGATAATAAGCATAAAGCTTAATATTGAAATGTTTTATAACCAAAGGTAAAGTATTAATAAAAATAACAAACAGTAAAGGCCCGAGGATGGAACCCTAAGGTTCCCCAGTAAACATCGTAAGGACTACCCATACTGAACATTTACCTCCACCCAGATAATCAGAATCTGAACCAAAAGCAGATATTCTCAATAATCCTTGGTGTGCGATAGCCTCTAGAACAACAGCGCATAACCAGATGTGTCAAATGAGTCTCCCCCCCAGCTTATTTTGTGTATGGTCCTTCCTCACATTGCTCTCTAGTATGTTCCTACTAGGTCAGTCCTGCACAGAAAATTAACCCCCCTCACACACACACACACACACACACACACACACACACACCCTTGACTTGAACTAACGACAAAGTCTCCTCTTGGCTGCATTAACATACAGGGTGTGAAAGCCTATTTTGAGTCGCTCTCCTCCTGACTTTATATGAAATAACAACAATGCCTCCCCTGGCTGCTTTACCTCCAGTTCCAGTAGAGTGCACTGGTCTGCAGCCCGACTGCCAAGAGGACAAAAGGCCAGAAATTGCAAAGTATTTGTTGCCAATTATTTGTACAACTGTCTGAATTTTCCTCTTTAACATACTAAAAAGCCAGCAGAATAGGCCAAACGGTCTGTCTTGTCTGATTGAAAGCCAGCAACCTAATGGCTGCTCACCTTACCACCCCCAGCCCCCAACAGGATCTTCTTAAGTTTCCGTTTCCCCTTCTTGAATCCCTCCACTGTGCCCTCCTCCACCAGGCTCCCAGGCAATGCATTCCATGGCTCCACCACCCTCTCAGTGAAAAATGCTTCCTATGCTCCCCCTGTAGTTTCCTCCAGTTTCCACTCAAGGCCCCTGCCCCCCTTAGCTTAAAAGCTCCTTGGATCCACGCCTGTTTATTCCTTTTACATACTTGAAAACCTCTATCATATCTCCCCTGTCCCTCCTCTTCTATAGTGAGTAAAGCCCAAGCTCATCCAGTCTCTCCTCAAAAGGCTTGCCCTCCATGCCCTGAATCATCCTGGTCGCTCTCCTCTGGACCCTCTCCAGCAGCGCTATGTCCTTCTTCAGATGAGGTCTCCAGAACTGTATACAGTACTAGAGCTGCGGCCTGACCAAGGCATTATACAGTGGGAGGATCACATCCCTCCTCCTGGATGTAATTCCCCAGTTATGCAGCCCAGTATCCTGTTTGCTTTGGCTGCAGTTCTTCTACAAATTTCAGAGTTATTCATTTTGACATCTATCACCACCCCTAAATCCCTTTCTCCCAATATGGCTTGCAGGTGACCCCCGGATGTATTCATAACCTGTTTTTTTTTTTACTCCCAAATGTAATACCTTACATTTCCCGGCATTAAATTTCAGTCCCCACCTCCTTGACCACCCCTCCAGGATATCCAGATCCCCCTGGACCACCTCCTTCGCTTCTTCACAATCCACCAGTGCTCCCAGTTTTGAATCATCCGCAAAGAGTCTCAACCTATTCCTAACCCCCCTCCCAATATCCGAGACATAGGCGTTGAACAAAAGTGGCCCCAATACCAAACCCTGAGGGACCTCACTGATTACTTTCCTGGGAGAGGAGAGTATATCACCAACCATTAACCTCTGTAAATGCCATGAGAGCCAATTTTCAACCCAACTGAGGTCCTGTCCTCCTACCCCCATCTCCCCTATTTTTTTTTTTATCAGCCCATAATGTGGTACTGAATCAAACGCCTTGCTGAAATCTAGGTATAGGACGTCCACCGCCTATGTCTGTCCAAGGCCATCACCCAGTCATAAAACTCTATGAGATTGGACTGACACAATCTCCCCAGAACAAAGCCATACTGTTTATCATCCTGGTGCCCTAACCATTCCAGCTGCCTCACAATCCTCTCCTTTACAAAGCCCTCCATTACTTTGCCTACCACAGACATTAGGCTGGCAGGCCTATAATTCCCCATCTCTTCTCTAGACCCCCCCCCCCTTTATGAATAGGCACTACATAAGCCACCCTCCAGTCTTGGGGCACCCATCCTGTCTGCAAAGAGGTATTAGAGAGTTCAGTCAGTGGAGCTGCCAGCTCCTCCAATTCCTTCACAACCCTCGGGCGTAGCCCATCCAGCCTTGGTGCCTTATTAGTCTTTAGCTTCCCAAGGGCCTCCCTCACCCTATCCACTGTGACTTCTTCCCCCTATTCCACCCCCTCACTCAACCTCCCCACCCTATCTGGGTCTGTTCCTATCTGTACCCTAGTCTCATTCCATCCTTTAGTCTCAGACAGACTTCTCACCTTAGCTGAATGCTCTTCCCTCCCATCAGCCTGTAGGGATCCCCAGTCCCCATTTGCAAAGATTGAAGCAAAGTACTCATTTAGCACCTCTGCCTGTTCCCCTGCTTCCTGGGTCCATCCTCCCATAGTTTTAATCCTATTGATCTGCGTCCTCTCTTTTTGCTTCTCTCTTATGTATCTATAGAATCCCTCCCCTTCCTCCGGATATCCCTAGCCAGATTATGCTCCATCCCTGCCTTGTCTCCCCTCACCATGCTAGTGACCCTCCTGGCCGATATTTCATACTCTCCTCACTCCTTGTCCCCCCTTGAGCGTTTAAAATGTGCATAAGCGGCCTTTTTATCCCTCACTGCCTCCTGCACCTCCCTAGTCCACCAACATGGCTTACTGGTTCTACCATGCTTTCGTTTTAATTTTGTACAGTACTTAGTAGCCTCCTGTACCCCGTTTTTAATGGTCTCCCATAATCTTTCAGCATCCATGTCTGGCCTAATGTAGTCCAACCGCTCTCTTAGAATCCTATCCATGCCCTCGAAATCCGCTCCTCTGAAATGTACCACTGCTGTGTTAGTACGGTTTTCCTCACCCACTATATACCGCAGAAACCAGACCGTGGCATGGTCTCCACCCGCCAGTGGACTGCACACCTCCAGGCCTCTTAGCTGATCACTGTCCACTAGGATAACATCCAATATCCTCCCCTCTCTAGTAGGTTCCCCCACCTGTTAGACCAGGAAAGCATCCTGAAACACGTCCATCAGTCACTGTTCCCTGGCTACAGAGGATGTCATGGTGCCCCAGTCCACCCCCAGCACATTAAGGTCACCCATGACCACCACCACCATACCCTTACCAAGGTCACAATGACCCTTACTGTTCTCAGCCAGTTTATCCTCCAGAGCCTCCTCAATTGTGGGGGGCCTGTATACCACCCCCATTTTCAATTTTTTTCCTCCCCTTGTTTGCAAGGTTACCCACATCGTCTCCACTCCTCCTTCAGCCTCCTCCACTCCACTAACGACAACATCATTTCTGACTATCAGCGCAACCCCTTCCCCTCTTCCCACTCCTCTATCTTTCCTGAATATCTTATAGCCCTCCAAATTTAGGTCTCAATCATTTCTCTGGGTGGCCCATGTCTCTGTAATTGCTGACACATCCGCTGGTCCCTCAGCCAGCATAGCCTGTAATTCAGGCATTTTATTGCTCATGCTCCTGGCATTAATCAGTACTATCCTCCACCTCGACCTCTCCTCCCTATCCAATGTCCTCAGCCCTGTGCAGTCCTTATTCTGACCAATTTTCCTTAGATTTGCATCACATTCCCCCTCACTCTTCAATTGCCCTGGACCTGGACCCACAAACAGCTTCCCTGGGGCCAATCTTTTATTTGACCCTCCACCCATTACAAGTTTAAACCCCACCTCTCTCCTATAAAACCAGCAAGTTTTAGTTTCAAGATCTCCCTTCCCTCCAGATTGAGATGTAATCTATCCCTTGCATATAGCCCCTTATCCTCCCAAGTATCTCCCCAATCTCCCACCAGCCCATACCCCTCTGCCTTGCACCAATCCCTAAGCCACTGATTCGCCCCTCTAAGTTTTAGTTTACTCTCCACAGCTGCCCTTGGTACTGGCAGAAGCTCAGAGAAAGAAATTTTGCTTCCTATATAGAGTGACAAACCCTTGCCAGTTCCCGGAACCTAGCCTGTATTTCTAGCTTACTGTTCCCTTCCAAGTCATTTGTCCCCAGATGTACTAGAAAGTCCAGGTACCCCCCCCCCACATTCCAGTGCTATTGAGTATAGGTTGAATTTGGCCTTGTGTACGGATAATCCTGGCATACATTTAGCCTTGACTGGGCTGCTTTATTTTCCCCACCCTCCCACTGATACCTCCTGATCATGGAATCCCCAGCAGTATCACCTTCACCCCACCCCCACTTTGCTAGCCTGCTTTGATCCTTCCAGACTCTTTCCTCCTATCATCAAACCCTGCTTACTCCTGCCTCTCCCATCAGCTTGGGAATCTTTATTAGTCCATTTAGATCCATCCAGGCTCCTCCTTCTGTCGACAACCCCTTGCTTACTCCTCCCAACTCCATCAGCTTGGAGGCCACCCTCAAATGCTAGCCCTACCACACTGCTACCTGCGACTGCCAATTTGCTCCTTGTCCCCCAAATTTCCCGGGAGGCCAGATAATGCCCCCCCAATTCCACCCCCATCACCCTTCTTGAGCTATAACCTCCAACTCTAACCCGAGCAACTCACTAATTTTCTTCATCCCCCGGATTCTGCACTTCCCACCCCATCAGCTGAAATTCCTCCACCCTACTCTCTACCTCTTCTGATGAAATGTGTCTCTCAGCTGACCTCTCTACTGCCCCCTTTGACCGACTTCCCAACCTGGACACTGGCCTGACCACATTCCTGCCACCTTCCACCCTGTCCTCAATCAATGCCCCCCATCTAAATATATTTCCCCCCAACCTAGGCTCCTGTCCCTCCCCTCCTCTGTCTCCCACCCCACTCAGCTTACTGACCAAACCCTCCCTGTCCTCTTGCTCTCCCCCACCATCAGCCTCCTCCACATCATCTCCCGGATATAATACGGTGAAACAGTTTGTAAGTGTGATGCTTGCCCCCGTTTTGCTCTCTTCTACTCCGCCTTCCCTCTTTTGCTCCCTCCCTACAGAGTGCTTCCCGTATGTTGCTTGTTCCGCCTCCCCTCACCTCCAGAGTGACCAAATGGTCCACCTATCCCCTGAGATGTGCCCTTTTTGCCTATTCCACATGCCCTTTGAAACATGTCATTTTGACCATGTCTAGTCACATATGATCCATACCCCACCTTACCTCCCCATCCCTCCCCCCTTCCCCATTCCAGATTTAAGATCTTCAAAAGAACAAAGTAATGCTATTGATCTAAACTATAGTCCTCAAACCCCAAATTCTGGTGGCGTCACTAGTATTCTCCCTTGTATTACCTTTGTAATCGGGGCTGTAAGGAACTCTGTGGCTGCATTTGAGAAACACTGGCCTATAATGATTTGCTTTGCATGGATCTCTCTCCTTAAAATTGGAACCACTTTTGCGACCTTCCAACTAGCTGGAAAGCAGCCAACAGTACTACTATACTTGTAAGGGGAATCGTTAGAACCTCAGCAGCATCCCTAAGTAGGCAGCCAGCCAACCCATCCGAACCACCAGGTTGTTGGATTCCCAGGCTGCTCAGGCTTTTTAACATAACCTGGGACCTAGATGTCCTAAGCCAAAATTCTGTCTGTATACTGTTTTGGGAAGCCTGTTTCCCGCTATTTAGACTAACAACTAGTTAATGAATCAGCTAAGTTTTTTTGTAGAGTGATAGTAATAAAGTATTACTGGACTGCAAAAGCATGGTTTCTGCTGGTCTTAAAACGTGGCCTCTCAGTTACTGGGATTAACAGGGTCTTAAAGACCTTACACAAAACCATTGGGTTCTTTGCACTTGCAAATTTGATTTTAAAGTAGTTGACCTTTAATTTGATGATTAATTTCTTATACACATTTTGTGAAGCTTTAAAACACAACTATCTACAATCACAGGCCCTCTTCCAAAGCCCTGTCCCAAATTCACGTTTTGTTTCTAGAATTATTGTGTTACTCAAGGTTGGTTGCCTTTCTTCCTTCTAGTATTGACATAAGGAGTGAACATCTCACATACCCATAAAAGCTTCCCAATGAAGCACACCAACACCCTATCCAAGTCAGGGATGGGATTTAAATGGTCCCAGCTAACCTGGAACAGGTCATGCCAGAAAGCTAATTCAGAGTATTTTCTTTTTAATGAACGTTTCATTCTGTATATATGGGCATCTGACTTTTAGGTGAACTTCATTAAGTAATTTTACAAGATATAGCCCAATGCTCCCTCAGTAGTGAGGCCCCAACATTCCAATGTCCAGCTGGTAACGAAGATGATACAAAAAAGAGAGAGCGAGAGAGAGAGATTCAGAAGGGGGAAAAACATTTTGGCTGTATATTCTTGTGGGGGTTCAATTCCTCACAGCATAGTGAAGATAGCAGCTGAGTTAGAACCCTGACTGGCCTCCTCATATATAGAAGGGCCCCTGTGATATCTACTTATACTGAATTTTTGATATGTTGTGAGGGTACTTTAGGAGGTCTGGATGCACAGTCTTTACCATGCCTCCATAAATAAATAGCAGTGGTGCAGAACTACTCACTATATAACTATCATTCCAATATTACCTAGGAACAATCTTTTGCTATATACACATACAGCATTTAAGCATAACTATTTGATCACCAAGGTACAAACATAATCCCACCCAGTGGTCTTAAAAAGGAAGACAGAGAGTGATACAGATAAAACTGTTTCAGAGTTATTAAGTGTGGCTAGCGAAGTGGAAATGCTGAATCTTTTAAACTAAAGCTGAATTGGTTTCTTATGGAGCACAACATTATTGGGCACAGATCCAATTAGTTGGAGAAAGGAAGAAAGAGTTATAACCCCATAGAAGTAGCAGCATGCCTTGGAGAAACAGGCAGATCACACCAACTCTGGTTTCCAAAGGTTTCTTCCACTTGCAGGGTTTCCTGTCCTTAGTGCCAAGCAGTGGCGGAGCTGGAGGGGCGGTCACCCCTCCTGGCTACCCCAGAGTGAGTAGTGTTGGCCCACCACCATCTTTATTCACTGTTTAGTGCCCATTGTGGAGCCCATGATTAACTTAATGGCCCCCCTGGCTCCGCCACAGGTGCCAAGCTCCTTTAGAATCAGTTGGGAACACTTACCATTAAACACTGCCTATCGCCAATTCTCATTCTATTTAATTTCCTTAGCTGATGGCTGGTAGGAAGTGAAATTGATGCATCATTCTTTTTTTGTCTACATTTTTATATAATAATATATTGCCGGAGTAAAATCCTTGGGCATATACCTAGTGTATTTGCAAAGAGAATACAGACAATGGAAAATGTTCACAATCTGTCAGCCAGATCCCCGAATGGCACTCCCAGGTAACAGGAATACACTGGATGGAGCGAGCTGCATACTAATGGCAACATAGAATTCAAACTTTCAACAACATGAGGACACAGTGGATCACTTACGCCATGAAGAAATAGGACGATTTTGTCTCAGACATCTCCACTTGAAATACTAAGATGAAAGGTCCCTCACTCCCTCAGTGCTCCTTCCCACCAAGAGCACAGGTTATGCTACCTTACTTTTAGCTTGAATAGATCTGCGTCATAGTTACAGTGGTTATTTGCTAACAAAAATTGAAGCATTAATATTATACAAACATGAAAGCCAGGAGATAAGCAGCCAATGAGACCTCCCTTTCACAGGTAGCGAAGGCACAGAATAAGAAAATAAATTACTAAGAAACACAATGGGGAATGTTACTTAAAGAAAGTAAAGAATAACCATAAAATGAATGTAAATCAAAACTGGTTACTGTACTACACAGCACGTTATATGATCTGTACTTTATAGATACTGTACTACACAGCACGTTATATGATCTGTACTTTATAGATACTGTACGACACAGCACATTATATAAGGTGTCATCCGAAATACAAATAAAAAAATATGATCTGTACTTTATAGATACTGTACTACAGAGCATGTTTTATGATCTGTACTTCATAGATACTGTACTACACAGCACGTTATATGATCTGTACTTTATAGACTAAAACAAATAATGTACTGTATGTATGCTGACAATGGAAAAATTAAAAATAAGTTAAAAAAATAATCACAATCATTCAGCAACAAATAGTAATGCCACCTTCCACACCCTTGATGGGACCATCTTGGAGGACACCTCCTCATTTCGGTACTTGGGAGTTTGGCTGGACCACCACCTCAGCTTCTCTGTACATATCAATGCTATCCTGAAGAAACTGCACCCCAAGCTTGTTGCTCTGTGCAGGAATCGTAGTTGCATCCCACTGACTGCGAGGCACGAACTTGTCCAGAAGATGATACTCCCCATCTTTGACTACTGCGATGTAGTCTATGGTGCTGCTCCCAAATCTACCCTGACCAAGTTGAACACTCTTTTTAGCTCCTTCTGCTGCTTTGCTATCAACTCCCCTTCCCGCTCCCACTGCTGTGAACTCTATTGCTCTCTAACCTTCCTTCCACTGTCTCACAGATGCATCTTTCACTGTGCCAAACTAACTTCCAAATTCTGGTTTGGGGGGCTGCCCTTCTATCTCTCAACCTCTCTGTCCATTCCACCTCCCATAATCCACTCTCTCAGATCAAATGATGCCCGCACCTTGACGGTTCCTCGTCACGCCACCCTCATCGGTCACAGTGGTTTCACCCATTGTTTCCCTAAAATCTGGAACTCCCGCCCCCCAGAAATACGATACTTCTCCTCCAACTACTCCCTTACCTCTGCCCTACACAATTACCTTTCCCTCAGCTGTTCCTGCTTTAACCCACCTTAATACCTGTCCCCAGTTTCTGCCTTCCTACCATAAACCCCCCCCGGAGGGTTCTCAACATCCTGAAGGCGGAAATCAGGAAATGGCTACCCCTTCTCCTCATATTCAGTTCTTGCCTCCCCCCCCCCACCTGCCCTTCTGGGTCACCAGTGTGCACAACTTAACCCTATCCTTTCTACTCCAACTGCCCTTGTGTACTACCTCTAGCCTGCTCCTGGTACACTCATGCACTATAAATGGTTCTATAGCATTATTACTGTTTTGTACGTTCATATGTTCTTTTGCATGATTTTGGACATGTATTGTAACATACCCAATGTTCCACTACTGTTTATTGTACAATACCTTGTGTTTCAACTGTTACACAATCTTACAATGTTGTATTGTTTGTACTACCCACATACTGTTGTAACTGATCATCCTTCACAACCCTATGTAACCTCTCCCCCCAGGTCGCACCGTGAGACGAGCAACTTGTTGTTCAGTGTGCCCTCCTGGTGAAACATTTCAATAAATAAATAAACAAAATAATGATACATGCCATGACAGTATTTCTGCTTTAAGTGTTGTTTGATACAGTACAATCGTCGTCGTTGTCATCATCATCCAATTAAGAAAGGTTACAAATTACTCATAACGGAGACAACTAGACCAAACTACAAAAACCTCTTTTTCTTCACTCCTTGATCTTATTTTCATGAACAGACCGATACTGCTATCTTTGACAATGATTTTAGTAATCATAATGTTGCAGCCTGCATTAGCCACCTAAAAAACCTAGAACCCTGCCTAAATTCATACATAATAGTAGTAAGTGTTTCAATGAACAGGCCTTCAAGCTTGATCTGGCAGTTATTGAGTGGCACACATTAAAATTAATCCCCTCAGTATACGGATGCTGTCAATTAATGCTCAACTTCATAATGCTCTCAATAAAGCATGCCCCCCTCAGAAAGAGGAGTAAAAAGAGGTCGCTCGTCTAGTTCTCACAAGGCCTTCTGTTGGCCTTATGTGACAGAGACCTGCAGTGGGCCAAAGTAAGGCTCACTAAAGCTGATCAGGACTGGGCTATATTTAGACAAAAAAGAACTATCTGCACTAGCCTAGTAAGGTCAGCTACATATGATCTAACGATTACAGGAAAAGACGCTTAAATGGGACAGGTTGGAGGAACAGTGTGCGCCCCCCCATTTAAGCTGCTGTCACTACAAAACAAACGTGGCTTTTTCCTTAGAGTGGCAGAAAGAACTATAATTTTTTTTATTTGCATTATTAAGTGATTAAGGTGGAACATTGCCAGTGTTGAATAAGCTTTTAACTAAAAATAATGTTTGTGTTACTTTATTCCATTTATTTATAATTGAACTGCATAAAGTTCTTACAAGCATTGTGTATTCTTTTGTCTGTATCTTCCAGTGTTACTGTTTTGTATATGACATCGGACAGTGTTGGACTGAAAAATAAGAAAAAAAAGCAGCCAAGTCTGGCAATTAAGTGTGTGTAGACGTTGTTGTGGGCATGTTTGTGAAGTGAAAGAAGTCGGCAATCATGGGCCATTTGTTTTTCATGGGAGTGATAAATTTGCTATTGCCTGAATGACAGAAAGCACAGCCAGATTTTTTAGCTGTAATCTGATAAGGTGCTAAATATAGTGATTAATGTAATTAATGACTTTCAGATTTTAGCTGTGTACCAGGATTCAGTTAACTCCATTTTTTGGAGTATTTGACTTCCAAAATAATGCAAAAACTTTCAAATTTAAGGGGAGGAAGTCACAGAATTCCAGATTTAACAAACAAACCAAAAAAATATTTCTAAAATTGCAAGCATGGAATTCAGAACTGATGGATTTTTATAAAAGAAACTATTTTACCCCTAATATTTAAGCTAACATCCATAAACTACTCTTGCCTAGAATACTGACTCCCAACATGTGGGATCCAGGAGGTATTTTGACTTCCCAAAAACTGAAAGGACTTCCATATTTTGACTCATGGAAGTTTCAGACTTCCACTGAAAACAGTTTAACTGAACCCCTGGGTCTGCCATCCCAATAAAGCAGAATACATAATCAAGACTGCGTGTATTGAACAGACATACACTGCACTTTTATTAAAGGGGAGACTCTGTTCCCTGAGGAGACCCGTTTATCAGCATCCTATTTAACTGGTGTGTACTGTACCTCAACCTGATGGGAACAGAAACTGGAATTAATGTGTACTGATAGTAGGCTGCCTTTACCAAACAACATTGATATCCTCTGGAAAAAAAAACAGATCAAGACTAGGATTCTATTTTAAGAACAAGAGCTGCTTTGCAGCTGATGTCTGAAAAAGGTTAGTACAAAAGCAATATTCTTGCTGCACCTGGACTACTACAGAGATGTAATATACATCACCTGCCCTGCTGCCCCCTCAGGCCATCTTGCAAGTTAGATGTGTTGTATCAAATGATCCTTCACTTTATAACTGGCCTGAGCCCTAGAAAGCATCCTTGAAATGTGGCAGAGTGAGGACCCCATCCATGTTTACAGTGAAAAAATAACTGAACACCTGTTTTGTTCTATCCTGTCCTATCTTTTCAAACAACAAGAAGTCTTGCTATATTATGACAATTGCAGTATGACCGCAGGTTAGAACTGCTCCGGAGTGAAATAGTTAACTTTCCATGCAGGCATGGAACTTAGAGCGTGAGCTCGGTTGAAAACTCTGTCTGTTGTGCTTCAAACGCAAACTGTCAGATTCTTTACTCCGCCTCACTGAACAGTCGCTCCGGAGATTTCTCCTTCTGCTCGGTTCATTTTGTCGGTTTAAAAAGTAGTATTTTTCGGTTTTTAGCCGAAATTAAACCGCAACCGGTCGGTTCAAGCTCTGTCTGTGGTAATGTAAGTAATAGATAGGTTTTACATTTATTTTTTTCTGTGTGGAACTTGTAATTCTTTATTGGTTTGGTGAACCGATCAGGTTGCATTTAAAATCTACTAGTCCTTTTTTAGAGTGCGGTTCCTGGTTCTTATCGGTTCTAAAAAAAACAGATTCCACTACGGTTTTTTCCACGACCCGTGACACAGTTGGGAACCGACAAGGGTGTCTTGCTTGGTGGATTGCCATAAACAGGCAAGTTGGTTAGGCTGGCATTACGTCTGAGAAACCCAAAAGAAAAACCGGACCCACTGGGTTTCAACACTGTAGTGTTTGTGGGGAAGCTTTTGCTAAGGCTGACCCACACACCGCATGTGTCTATTGTCTGGGGTTTGACCACCTCAATTCAGTACAAGAAGGTCTGCTTCCACCCCTCAGCCCAAAGCCCCTGCCAAGCAGGCACCCTGATGGGATTGCCAGGGCCGATTCTCCTCTACCTGTAGGGGGCAGGCTGGCTTACTTTGTCCAGGACTGGAAGTCTTTAACATCAGACAAGTGGGTCCTGGAAGTAGTAAGCTAGGGACTGGTTCTCAGCTTCAAAATATTTCCAAAGCTGAGAACCAGATCTTTTGCACCTGCAACTCCATCAGAGGCACTCGCCCCAGAGGCAGAGGTCTCTACCCTCCTGGCTCTCAGAGCTGTGGAAAGGGTTCCTCCCCTACACCAGGGCAAAGGTTTGTACTCCAGGTACTTCCTTACCCCAAAATAGACAGGAGAATGGCGGCCCATCCTGGATCTCAGATATTTAAACAAGCACCTTTTAAAGCCAAAGTTCAAAATGGTGACTCTGGGAATTATCCTACTCTCTCTAAGGCCAGGGGACTGGCTAGCTTCCCTGGACCTCAAGGATGCCTACTTCCATATTCCCATCAGAAGCCCTCACCAGAAAGTACCTCAGGTTCGAGCTGCCCTCAGGCCACTACCAGTTCAGAGCAATGCCCTTCGGCCTCACTTCTGTCCCAAGGGTATTCACCAAATGCCTGGCTGTAGCAGTTACCTACCTAAGAAGGCAAAAGATTGCCATCTTTCCTTACCTGGACGATTGGCTCTTAGTAGGCCAGTCCCCAGACCAGGTCAATTTACACCTTCAGATAACGCAGCAACTGCTTACCTCTCTAGGTTTCCTTCTGAATCTCTGAATCTCTCAAAGTCAGTTCTAGAGCTGGTCCAGCTTCTTACCTTCACAGGCGCAGAACTGAACACACAGGAAGCCAGGGCCTTCCTCCCCCTGGACAGGCAAAGACCCTAGTCTCCCTGGCCTCCTCATTTACTCTGCAGGTCTCCGCCAGCAAGGCATTTTCTGCAGCTCCTAGGACACATGGCTGCTTCCACAGCAGTTGTGCAAGGAGCAAGATTTCAGATGAGGGACATCCAGTTCCATTTGAGAGCTTTTGGTCTCAAAGAAAGGATCCTCTTCCAAGCTGATCCCAGTAACTCGAATCCTGATCCAAGTCCTACAGTGGTGGCAGGATCAGAGCAACCTGAGACAGGGTTCCTTTTGTCACTCAGTCTCATTCTCTAATCCTTACTACAGATGCGCCCCTCTTGGGCTGGGAGCTCACATGGGCGTAACCTCACCACCCAGGGTCTGTGGTCTCCCCGGGAATCTCTGCTCCACATCAACCTGTTGGAGCTCAGAGCAGTTTTTCTAGCACTTCAAGCTTTTTCCAAATCTGTTCAGAACAAGAGTATTCAGGTCAGAACAGACAATACCACTACAATGTGGTACATCAACAAGCAAGGGGGCACTCGGTCTACAGCCTTGTGCACCGAGGCGATGAAGTTGTGGTCTCTGACTTACTCCCTGAACACCTCCCTTACGGCAGTTCACCTCCCAGTCAAGGACAATGTCCTGGCAGATGCTCTCAGCAGGATTTCCCAGGGCCACCATGAATGGTCACTGGATCCCCTGGTCTTGGGAGTAGTATCTGCCAGATGGGGCACCCCGCAGATAGATCTTTTTGCAGCCCCACACAATCACCAACTTCCTCTTTTTTGCTGCAGGCCCCCAGTGTTGGGCTCACTCCCACTGGATGCCTTAGCCCTCAGTTGGGAGGGGAAGTTTCTCTATGCCTTTCCTCTCCTGTTCAAAGTGCTAGTCAAAATCAGATCCCAATCATGCAAAGTCATTCTGATCGCTCCGGATTGGGCCAGACAGCCCTGGTATCCACTCCTGCTGTCCTTAGCAATCCATCCTCCCCTGTCCCTTCCCAAGAATCACAATCTGTTAACCTGTGCCTTGGGAAGGGTCTGGTCGATCTCAAATCTCTCAATCTCAAGGCTTGGTTCTTGAAGAGTTAGAGTTTGCTTGATTTACACCTTTTCAAGGTGTAATGGATATATTGAAGGCCGCATGAAGCCTTCCACCAGGGCTACTTATAATCCAAATGGAAAAGGTTTTCCATATGGTGCTCGAAAGCATATTTCCCCAGTCTCTGCTGATCTACCCACAGTCCTGGATTATATGGTCCACCTAATTCTTTGGGGCTGAGACCAGCTACCCTGAAGGTGCACTTGGCAGCTGTGTCTGCTTTTATTTCAGCAGGTAAATCCTCTTCCTTTCAGCTCATCCTGTATTTTCCAAGTTTTTAAGGGGTTGTTTCACACCAACCCTCCATTCAGGGATCCTGCCCCTGCCTGGGATCTTAATGTTTGCATTGCTCAGCTTATGCAACCCCCTTTGAGCCCTTGTCTTCAGCTGAGCTCAAGTACTGGACTTGGAAACTGTGTTTTGGTAGCCATCACCTCTGCCAGACGATAAGTGAATTACAAGTGTTGTGCAGCAGGAGTTTATCTCTTTTCACAGAGATAGTGGTCCTTCGACTAACAGAAAGTTCCTGCCTAAGGTGGTTTCAGATTTCCACCTTAATCTATTTCACTTCCAGTGTACTTCACTAACCACTCCTCCTCTGGGGAAAGGATGCTGCACAGCCTAGATGTGAAGAGAGCCCTTGGTTACTACATAGAGCGTACCAAGGGTCATAGGTTTGACTCCCTTCAACTGTTCCTCACCTATGGTGAAGCTGGTAAAGGGAAGCCAGCCACTAAAAGATCCATTGCCAGGTGGATTGTCTCTTGTATCCAATTCTGCTATGAGAAGTTGGGTAAAGTTCCCCCCTCAGGCCTGAGGACTCACTCTACCAGAGGTACAGCTGCTTCTCTGGCTGCTGCCAGAGACATTCCTATTCTAGAAATATGTCAAGTAGCTACCTGGAAAACAGTTCACAACCAAGCATTACTCCCTGGACATCCAGGCTAGGAGTGATGCTCGGTTTGGCACAGCCGTGCTTCAGAGCCTATTTCCTAGGTAGGTTCTGTCCCTCCTCCATGGGGGTACTGCTGCGTAGTCTGCAATTGTCATAATATAGCAAGACTTCATGTTGTTTGAAGAAAAAATTACTCACCTTAGTAATGTTGTTTCTTCTAATGGAGTCTTGCTATATTATGACCTCCCTCCCTGCCCCTCTCAGAACCTCTGTTTTGGGATGTGGGTGGGCAGTACAGGGTTGGCACTTTTTTGATGCCCACCTTGTTGTTTTTCACCTACCTTTTTGGGTGAATTGGTGTTGTGTTTTTGCATTTTTGGGTCTCCTGACTTGAGTCTTGGTTTTAGGCCAAAAAATGAGTGTTTATGTTAGTAGCCAGTTGGCTAGTGTAGGTTTACAGCTTCCACACAGAACCTTAGTGAGTTTTAGCTCGAAAAGATCTGACAGTTTGCGTTTGAAGCACAACAGACAGAGTTTTCAACCGAGCTCGAGCCCTAAGTTCCATGTCTGCATGGAAAGTTAACTATTTCACCTCCGGAGCAGTTCTAACCTGCAGTCATACTGCAATTGTCATAATATAGCAAGACTCCATTAGAAGAAACATTACTAAGGTGAGTAATTTTTTCTTATCTGCCATGTTCATTCTATCTTTTCAAAAATTAGCTGCCTAATCATATACCCATGGAACCTAGGAATGGGCCCCTCTTGTGGTCTGATGACCCTTCCCTTTCCCCTTGCTCCGTCTCCTGAACTTTCCTGTGTTGTTTCTCATGCAGTTTTTCCTTTTTTTTTCACCTTCACCTCTTTGTTGCAATACGTGATAACCCCCCCACGAAATTAGACTTACAGAGTCTGTAATCACACACTTAGAAATTGTTGAACATGAGCCAGTTCCCCCTTCCCTAAAAGCTAGCAGTTTCTTAAAAGAAAAGAAAAAAATAAATCACTCTGAAGGCAGAAAAAGGGTAATGTTTTCAAGTCTGTGGTAGAGTTCTTTTTCCGCTTGCTTGTTTATCTGGGAAAGCTCAGAAATAACAGCTAATTAAGTACTGTGTGGGAAAACAGAAGGTCACGGGAGGTCAGGTGAGTATAATCAATAAATAACAATAGGGCGGCTGTGGGGGGGGGGGTCTCTTGACACACACACTTAACTATGAGAAGAAGTGGCAGACTGCTTAAGAAGCTGAGAACAAGACAGACCAAACCAAAAACAGGTTAACCTGAAGCTGCAAGGTATTACTTCCTACTGTTCAGCTTTAATTTGGATACAGACAAGTACACTCAGAGCAAACATGGAGTGCAAAAGACTTTGCTGAATTTTCTGTTTATAACTGATGTAAAGCAGCTGCTAAATCAGGATTCCAAATCCGTGTACCATTCTGAATCCATCCAACAAAATATATAATTTATTGTGTTTTGAATTAAAAACCAAAAGCTATTTGCACCTTGTATCTTTTTCCATGGTCTGTCTGCACTTCCTGACTCACTCCTCTACCACATGCACCCTCTATTCTGCCCTACACTGGTCCGCTTGTATTACAAAGAGGTCAAAAAAATCATCAGTGGACCTAAAAGGCCTTGCTGCATAATTTACTGTCACGCTTCATGGAATATGTTAAACAACTGCTTGCTAGTATGGCCTGAGGAGTAAAGTACAGTTACGTAAGAACTTACCGTAACAGTAGATCTTCGACAGAGGTTCTTGCAGTAGGTAATAATGAAATAGGACTGTGCCCCCTGGCGTCAGGACCACACGGAAGCTTTTGCCAGCACAGTCTGACAGGGGGGCCGCCCACCAGTCGTCATGACTGACGTCAGCGTGACCCTATATAGTGGGTGGTCCCCATGTCTGCCCACCAGTTCTCCCTCTGGAGACCAAAATGACCAGTGATAGGAGAAAAAGAAAAAGGAAAATAGAGAGGCTCCTGATAGCCTAGAAGAGATAGCTTCTTGGAGAAAAAGCACAAAACTGAAAAATAAGGGGGAAGGTGAGTGAGAATGCATTACCTACTTACTGTAAGAGCCTCTCTTGAAGATCTACTGTTGCGGTAAGTTCTTACATAACTGTACTATCTTACTTCGAGGGGCTCTTGCAGCACGTAATAATGAAATAGGACAGAGCCCCAAGCAGTGGACAGCATAAACCATAGGGAGGCTGGAGACAAACCATACCAAATCCCCCAAAGAGGAAATAATTAGGACAGTAATCCTTGAAGGACTGTGAGTCCAAAACCAGCCCTACACCTAGAAGCAATGTCCATGCTGTAATGTTTAGTGAAAGCGTGGAGAGAACTCCAAGTTGCTGCCGCACTAAATGTCTGCAGTAGAAACGTGACAGAAGCATGCAGCCATACCTGTGGTAGAGTGCCCCTTGACTTGACCTGGGAGGACCTTGCCATACTTCTAGTAACAGAAAATAAGGCACTTGACCAACCACTTGGATAGGCACTATCTGGAAACTGCAAAACCTTCCCTTTTGGAGGCGAAGGAAACAAAAAGTTGATCCATTTTGCAGTCATCTTTTGTCCGGTTGGTGCAATAACAAAGAATCCTGTGAACATCCAAAGAATGCTTCACCCCTATTAGAATGGTTGGGGAAAAACACCGGCAACTCCAAAGACTGATTAAGAGTAGTTTCTGATACGACCTTATGCAGAAACTTAGGGTTGGTATGCAGAGCTACTCTGTCTCTGAAAAATCAAATAAGGCTCCTTACATATCAGGGCCTGAAGCTCCAAAATTCAGTGACCTGAAGCAATCGCAACCAAAAATAATGTTTTCCAAGAGGGAAAAGTAACTCACAAGAGCTGGCTGGCTCAAAAGGAGACAAAGTCAGCTTTTCTAACAGAAAATTCAAATCCCACGGGGGCACAGGTGTGTGTACAGGGGGTTTCGAATTCAGGATACCTTTGAGAAAGGTTTTAGAGACCTCTTACTGAGCCACTGTCTTGCTACCTACTGTATCATGGTAGGCCGAGTCGGCTGTTAAATGCACCTTCAAGGAAGAGTAACTCAGTTCCAAGTCAGACAGATGAAGTAAATACTCCATGACCTGGGATGCTGGGCACAAAGAAGGGTCCAAATCTCTTGCAGTGGCCCAAACAGAGAAACGCTTCCACTTAATGGCATAGGTAGCCCTGGTGGATGGCTTTCTAGCCTCCACTACAACTTGAGCTACCCTGGTAGAAAACACCAAAGCAAGAAGCAGCTATGTCTTGAAGAGCCACAAGTGAAGATGAAGGAACTTCAATCCCGGATGAACCAGCATGCCCAGCTCCTGAGTGAGGAGGTCGTATGACAGAGGAAGGGGAAATGGAGGATCCACTGCTAGATGGCATAGCAGTGGGAACCAAATATGTCAAGGCCATAATGGAGCGATCAGGATCTTGTGAGCCCCCGTCACTCTGAAGCATGGTCAGTACTCTCTGTATCAGAGGAAAGGGAGGAAAAGCATACAGAAACCTCCCTGTCCAAGAGAGAGAGAGAGAGAGACAGTGTGTCTAGCCAGAAAACACCAGGCCCGGGAACACAAGAGCAAAACTTGGGAAGTTTTGCATTTGAGGGAGAGGTGAAAAGATCCATCTCTGGCTGACCCCAGAAGTCAAATATGAGATCTAGAACATCCTGCTTTAGCTCCCAGTTGTAAGCCCTCACCTGGGTCCAGCTTAGATTGTCTGCAAGAACACTCTGCACCCCTGGGACATGTACTGCTCTCAGGCAGATGTCGTGCCAAACTGCCCAATTCCAGACGCTCATCGCCTCCCTGCAAAGAGGATACGATCGAGTGCTCCCTGCAAAGGGGATAAAATTGAGTGCCCCCATTTGTTGATGTACCACATCACACACATGTTGTCTGTCTGAACTAACAGGACAGCCAGGAGAAGGATGTGCTGGAAAGCTTGAAGAGTGTAAAGCACTGCCCGCAACTCCAGCACATTGATGTGCAGAAGTTGTTCCACAGGGGACCACAGACCCTGGGTTCTGTGGTGTCCCAGATAAGCACCCCAACCCCTCTCCGATGTGTCTGTTGTGAGGATCTGGGAGTGAGAAGGAGTCTGGAAAGGAGCCCCTCGCAAAAGATTGCCGGGATCCTGCCACCCCAACAAGTCTCGTTGCACTGGAGTAGACACCAGAATAGGGCAAGCCAGATCATCCGCAGTCTGATCCCATTGAGAACTAAGGATCCATTGCATGACATGCATATGGAGCCTGGCCAATGGACCTGTGGAAATAGCTGCTGCCATGAGGGATAGGAGGTGGAGAACTGCCCTGGCTGAAATGTGATGACTAGAAGAAACCAGCCTGACCTGATATATCAGGGTATCTGCCCTGTCCAGGGGGAGAAAGACCATGCCCTGCACCATGACCAACACTGCCCCAATAAACTGAAGGCACTGGGACGGGACCAACTGGAATTTGGGATAACTGACCAAAATACCCATGGCACGAAAAAGATGCAGGGTAGCAGAAAGGGAAGCCTCCACTTCTGCCCTCGATGGAGCTGACAGAAGCCAGGCATCGAGGCATGGAAAACCTGAATCTCCCTGGCACCTCAAGGCTCCTGCCGCTACCGCCAGGCACTTGGTAAAGACCCACGGAGCGGAAGACAGGCCAAAGGGAAGCGCTTAGAACTGGTAGTGTTCCCCTTAGAAATAAAGCCTGAGGAACCTCCTGTGAGGGCTGAAAATAGGGATGTACAGATACACGTCCTTCATGTCCAGAGCACACAGCCACTGGCCCTGGGAAAGAAGCAGCTGCAGACTTGGAAAGGACAGCACTCTGAATCTCTTGCACTCTATGTACAGGTTCAGAGGGCTGGTGGAAATCCCCCGCTTTTTGGGGTACTAGAAAGAAATGGGATTAAAACCCCTTTCATATCTGGGCAGCCGGTACAGACTCTATTGCTCCTTTTTGGAGAAGAGCCTAAACTTCCCCCCTTAGCAAGGGGATGTGCTCCCATGGGTAATGAGAAGATCTTGGCAGATTTTCTGGAAGTCTTTCTCGAAACTCTAGCACGTGACCAAGCCTGATGAGCTGGAGCACCCAAGCGTCTGCTGTGATAGATTCCCAGCCCCCAAGAAACCTTATGAACCTGCCACCCACCTGCTCCTCTAAAAGAGGAGGAGGAGGAGCATGGATGATCACAGAGTCAGGATTGGGAGGCGGGGTTAAGGAGAGCTGCTCCCCCAGTGGTTCCATGTGAAAATCACGACTCCGAAAGCGTGACTTCAATAATAGCGATGTCAGAATCGCGAGTGTGATGTTCGTAATGAAGCATATTAGCACATATATTATAGCACTACAGTCAAAATAGCTCTGTTAATGATTTCAAATACTTACCGACCTACAATCATCCTTTGTCCCTTGTTTACACTAAGTATTTCGTGGTACCCACAATGCAGTTGTCAACTCCCACCTGACCAGACCCTGATTACCTTAAAGGTACATGTGTGTTATCAGTTTCCATTTGCCGTTTTCCATTTGACATTGCAGCATGGAGTTCGAGTTGGTCACCAGCCAGAAAGGTAAGCCCTTGGCTGTTTATGGGGACTATACTTACAGAAAGGATAAGGAGAAGGCTGATAAAGTTTATTGGCAATGTGTAGACACACATAAGGACAGCTGCCTTTCCAGGTTACATACTTCGGGCAATAAAGTGTTGGCAATGATAAAGGATCACACACACATGTCCCTGATGCTGGCGATGGGGGGTGAGGAGGATAATGGCTGATGTGCGAGAGAGGGCCAGATCTAGTGTTGAGACCACAACACAGGTTCTGGTACAATGTACAACTACTGCCCCTGATGCTGTGTCTGACCGCCTGCCAGCTGTACCTCTTATGAAACGTACCATCCAAGGAATCAGGCAGGTGGAACATGGGTGCCCTGCCACCCCTGCTTCAGTTGAGGAGCTACAGATACCTCCTGAGTTCATGGAAACCTTAGCCGAGGAGCCTTTCCTATTGTTTGATAGTGGACATGAGAGGGATAGCCTGCTCAAATTTGCTACTGCTTCAAATTTTAAAATGTTACAAGACAGTACAGACTGGTTTATCGATGGAACATTTAAGTCCTGTCATTATTATTCGACCAACTCTACACCATACATTGCATTAAGGCAAGCCAGGTTGTAACAGCAGTATATGTTTTGATGTCTAGCCAAACCACAGCTGCATATACTAGGGTTTTCACCAAGATACAGGAATTGTGCCCTGCTTAAAGCCAGAGACTGCTATGATGGACTTCAAGAAGTCCTCCTGGCGTGCATTTCAAACAGTATTTCCAGAAACAGAAGTACGTGGATGTTTTTTTCATTTTGCACAGGCAATATGGAGAAAAATACAAAAGTTCCCATCAATACCTGAAAGGTACTGCTCGGATCCAGACTTCTCACTTCATTTCCGTATGCTGCTTTCGCTCGCTTTTGTACCCACTGCAGATGTAATTGATACTTTTGATCAAATGAAAGAATGGGAAATTTTTTTACGTAACACAGAAGTACTAAAGCCATTAATGGAGTACTTTGAAGCTACGTGGGTTGGTATACCTAGGGGACAGTCAGGGTGAAGATCAGCGATTTTCAAACATGACCAATGGAATTGCTTTGATGCCACCTCTAGGGGTCTAGCCAAAACAAATAATGCAGTTGAGGGGTGGCATCGTGGATTCAACAGCCGCATAGAAACCTGCCACCCCAGCGTGTGGAAATTGATTCAGTGCCTGAAACAGGAAGTGATTAACTGAAATGAAACTGGAGCAGATGGTGTCTGGGGCAGGTACTGGTACGATAAAAAGTATAAGGATTCTAATGAGAGAGCTGTTTCTATTGACAGTGAATACTTGGTGAGGAGTAGGTACGAGTATCTTAGAGGACTTGTGTACAATTTCCAGTACCAGGTCTGAATCAATGAAAGAATATGGTCTACATTGCACTGAATGGCAAACAGCGCCGAAGACTGCACTGAATGGCAAACAGTGCCGAAGTCTGCAAATCTCTGTGGCTGCAATTTTAAAGGAATAAATGCTGAACAGTGCTAATAAAAGGAATTTAGTGCAGAGTCGCTAATTTGACGTCTGACACAGTGCTGTGAACTTTGACCTGTGACCAGGAACCTTTCCTCCTGCTCAGAGTTGCTTAGTTCAAGTGAAATGGCTGCTACGGGTTGAAACTAGTGAGTAGATTCTAACAATTGAACGCATAGTTGCTGTTGTTGTGAAAACAACAGCTTAGTTCCAGTGAAATGGCTGCTACGCGAGTAGATTATGCTGTTGTTGTGAAAACTGTAGCCAACTCAGCGCATAGTCACGATTGTTGTGAAGTCACTTATGTTGGTCAATCTATGGCAAGTTTTTTCGCTATAAATGTACTGCCATGTTTTTGCTGTGTCGCCTATTTTTTGGTAGCCATCATTTATTCGCTATTTTGAGAGTCGCGATTTTAGAGTCGCGATTGTCACAGGATATCCCCGCAGCTCTATGTGATTTGGCCTAGGGCCAGTGGAGGCAGAGGGAGCCCGACGTTTGAACTGACGTTTAGGCACTTGCTGAGATTTCATCTGGAGTCTATTTTGCCGACAAAAAGGACGCCATTGTTGTTGGTGCTTCCGACGGTACATTGTATGAACCGACCGAAGGGCCGTGCCTTTATCTTCCAGGCTACTTATAATGTCCTGGGCATCATCACCAAACAGAACAGGCCCCCAAAGGGGAGCATCCTGTATGGCCAACTGAACGTCAGGGGCCAATCCAGACACCCTCAACCAGATATATCTCCGAAGGCTAACAGCCGTGGCAATACCCCAAGCGGAGGAATCCACCGCATCGTAGGTAGTCCACAAAGAATGGCATCCAGACACCTTGGCCCTATGTAAAGTAGTGGCTAGGGCTGTCTTCAATTCAGAGTCTGTTAAGGCCTCAACATCTATTTTGAGCTGGTGGAACAAAGTCTTCTGAGGTTCTAGCATGTGCGAGATATAATCTAATCTAATGTTCGAATAGCCAGAGTTGAAGATGAATAAAATTTCCTCCCCGAACTGGTCCATTCGTTTACAATCCTTGTTGGGAGGAGAGGTGCTTAAATGTTGTGGATTAGCGCATCTGTCATGGGCTGCCATGATGACCACTGAGTCCTCCTTAGGATGGATGCTCAGCAGATCTTTTCCTTCAGGGGTATGGTATATCCGGTCAGCTTTTTTCATGATAGCCGGAATAGAAGAGGGTCTCTGCCAAACAGTAGAGGCTAAGTCCTCAAGGGGTTCCAGCCAGGGTGGAGTTAATACCGGACTCATGTCAGGGAAGTCAAGATGCTCTTCCTGCCTACGTCTCTTAGGATCCAGAGCTTCAGACTTCCAACCTTGGACCTCCACCATCTGATTAAGGAGGTCCACAAAGGAAAGGTCTTCAGGAGGGGACTTAGGGGATTCTCCAGGGACTGGTTCTTCATGGGGAAGGGTGACTAAACCTGAGCTGCCGTCTGAGGTTCTGAGTCTGGCTCAGAATCCCCTGGCATGTCAGAAACAGGTGGATCTAGTTCCCTGGAAAGCCCATCCAGCATCAGAGAGATCGTCTGACCAGACGCATGGCCTGATGGAGGAGGACGCGAAAGGTCCGGTGAAGGCTCCCTAGCCAGAGGAGCAGGGCAACTGACAATAACCAGATTGGGATGCCTGCTATCCAACTTGGAGACCAACTGGTCCTTAATAGTAGACCACCAGGAAGTAAGAATCTCCCTAAAATCCACCTCTGGCTGTTGAGAAGGTGGAGTGGGAGGAGGTGGAACATATGCAGAGGAACCCTGCTCATCAAAATGGCGAGGAAAATAATGAGAGTAACCTGGCGAAGGATAGGAACCAGGGAAACCGTCAAAAGCAAATTCAAGCATCGGAGCTGATGGATGATACCCCGATGTATGACATGCCAATGAAGGCAATCCCGACATCGGGTCTGACGGAGGAGGAGAGTAGTGGCTCGATGAAGGGAAACCAGACGACGTCCCTGATGGAGGAAAGGCAGAATAACCTGAAAAATGCCTTGCCTGTGTAAAACCAGACAACTGCCCCTGCGAATGAAACTCTGATGTCAGCCCTGGCGGAGGGGTAGCAGATATAGTCTCTGTCGGGTAGTACCGCAGCGGCCCACCCGAAGGAGGGAGACCAGCTAGGCCTGTCATAGTCCGAGAAGGTTTGGGCAACCCTGACAAAGGGGCTGCCATGAGGTGCTGTGTGACAGAAACCCGAGGAGCACCTGATGAAAGAAGACCCGATGGAGGCAAGGGCACCTGCAGGCACTGAGGAGCTGGATCGGGTGTCAATGCCTGCAGGCACTGAGGAGCTGGATCGGGTGTCACCAAAGGCAGTGTAGGAACCACCAGCAGACCCAAAGGTCAGCTATCATCGGGGGCCCCAGGCAAAATAGGGACCGACACCGGAGCTTGTGGATCTGACTAAGGCTCAGAAAGCGCCAACGGGTCCAGCGACTGACTCAAATCAGCTGCTGGGACTGAGGAGTAATCTGGCAGTGTCACATCAAAGCCTGATGGATGCAAGGATGTTGGACAATCATCAGAGGAGCCAACAGTCGACTTATCAACGTGGGCTGGGTGGGTGACTGAGGAGTCTTCTCCCGACTTATCAACCCCGGCTGGGTGATTATCAGAGGGGCTGACTGTCAACTTATCGGCCACGCTTGCCGACTTAGGACCTGAGGTTGTAATGGGCCTAAGCTCAGCGGCAGCCTCGGAAGAATAGAGGATTCTGCCATCACCTGAACCATTGGCGGCGGGGGAACCGAGTCTGCTCAGGAGGCAGGAGCACAGGAGTGCTCTCGGCACTTACCTTCTGGCCAGAAGGGGGCCTGTCCTCTGAAGAAGGGCCTGCTGGTGTCTTTAAGGGAAGGCGGGAATGCTCCAATTCCTGGTGCTTCTCTTTGTCACATTTTTTTATTTTTAGGAGGATCAGACGTCATGGAGGACGCACCCTTGAGTTTCTGCAACTCTTCCTCCACATAAGCCATCTTTTCTTTCAAAATGTGAGCCTCGAGAGCTTGCTGGCAGCATTTCTGCTTGGCCTGACTGAAGTGGGGGCAGGGCTCACAGTCTTCGACTTTGTGACTAGGCCAGAAACAGAAGAGACACAGCGAATGTTGATCCTTGTACGGCAGTTGAATCCCACACGAACCGCACTTGTTTTTATGCGACTCTGGAGAGGACGACATACAAACTAGCAAGAAAAAACAAATAATTAATGTAAGAAATACTTATCAGAAGGGCATTCCACTAAGACGACGACAAGCATTAAGCAGACTGTGATTCGCAGGTCGATGGCGGGAAAGAACTGGAGAGTGGACATGGGGACCACCCACTATATAGGGTCAAGCTGATGTCAGTCACGTGATGACTGGTAGGCAGTCCCCCATCAGACTGTGCTGGCAAAAGCTTCTGTGCAGTCCTGACACCAGGGGGCACAGTCCTATTTTATTATTACCTACTGCAAAGAGCCCTCTCGAAGTAAGATCTGTAGTCTATGTTAAAACCCCCAAATAGTGTACATTTTATGATAATAATGAATGTTTGTAGTCTAATGTCATCACCAATTGTCTGTACTGCATTATTTGTACTCTCTCTCTCTCTCTCTCTCTCTGTACCTAAATGTCAACTGTGTATTGTACCCTCTCGGGTCGTGCTTAAAAATAGGCAGGGTTTTGCCTAACGCACCTACCCAATCAACAAAAGCTAAATAAATAAAATAAATAAATAAACCTGCATTCAGTTGTCTTGCTCCTACACTCTGTATTAAGTTGCACAGCACCCCAGAAAACAAGTTAGCTCAGGGTATTAATTAAGCTGAAAAAAATTATTCGCAGTTTTGCACGCTACAGTGCTAACGATCTGTGAAAATTCATAGCACTTGGCACAGAATGATTAGCAAAGTTAAAAATTATATAGATAGTTTTATTAATTGTGTCTTCTGTGCCATGGCTTCACTGAAAACATGGTTAGCAGTCTACTGCTACTCAATTCTGAAATGGTTAGCATTACTCCCAGTTTTACATGGCGTTTTATTTATTTATTTATTTATGTCTTTGGTAATCGAGTAAGTGTGCTGATCCAAAGGACCGTTTTCGGTCAGAACCTGGGCCACAGGGAGGCAATATGCTAGAAGGGGTAGGGACAAGCCTCATTTAATTATACATCTTGGGACAAACAACCTGGCTGACAAGACAGTAGATACAGTCCAGAGGAGGTTTGAGGAACTAGCACAATTATGTGAGGGGGCAGGAAGATCAGTAACTTTTTCCGAGATACTTATGGTGCCAAAGGCAAGCACAACAAGAAAGCTGAGAATAGAGGAATTTAACGGATGGCTAAGAACCTGGTGTTGTGCTAAAGGGTATGGGCTGTTGGGGTGGGGAGGGACCTGGGAGGACAGTAGTCTCTATGCCAAGAACAGACTACACTTGAGTGAGGAGGGAAAGAAAGTGTTGAAACAGAGGATGGAGGAGTACATAGAGGAAGTTGGGAATTTAAACTAGGAGTGGGGTGGCAGTTGGGAAGAGATATGCAGAGACCACAGGTTGGGAAACCATATGAGCTTACCCCGATAACAGTGACAAAGGACAAATGGCAAGTACTGTTGGTGATGCTAGAAAAGGAGGGCAGAATGGGGAGGGTGGAAGGTGGTTACCCTTAATGCTAGGAGCCTTGGGAGGAAAACTGCAGAGTTACAGGTTCTCATGGCAGAGGGAGAGGTGGACATTGTAGCCATCACGGAAACATGGGCCACCCAATACAATGACTGGGACCTGTCTGTAGCAGGGTATAGGTTATTTCGTAGGGACAGGGTGATTGGGAAAGGTGGGGGTGGCACTATGTGAAGGAAGGACTGAAGTGTGGAGGAAGGGGAGGAGGGTAGTGGAGTCACTTTGGATGCAAATCCAGGATTCCAAGAATAGGATTCTTAGAATGGGAGTGGTGTACAGGCCACCATCTCAGATGGAGGAGTTAGACAGGGAACTAGCGGGACAGATCAGGAGGACCTGCGAGAAGGGTAGTGTGGTGATTGTGGGGGACTTCAACATGCCAGGAGTGGACTGGAGTACCCCAACAACCAGGAACAGAAGGGAGCAGGTACTGCTGGATGCCTTCCAGGACAGATTCCTGCTGCAAATGGTCAGTGAACCAACCAGGTTAGGAAATACCCTTGACCTTGTGCTGGCAAACAGGGACTTTGTGAGAGAACTTACAGTGGAGGAACCACTGTCAGGGAGTGACCACCGCTCAGTATGGCTCACATTGAATATGGGCAAGGAAGGAGTGGAATCTGGCACAATAGTGCTGGACTTCAGGTGGGACGACTTTGGGAGGATGGGGGAAGTGGTAAAAGGGTACCTGACCAGAATTCAATCTAGTATGAACACTAACCAGAGGTGGGAGCTCATAAAGCTGTGGAGGCAACCAAAACCTGCTGCAAAGCCCAGAGCAAGAAGGCTAGGGCTAAGAAACCGATCTGGTTGAGCAAGGAGGTCATGGAAAAGGTAAGGAGGAAAAGAACTGCCTTTAGGAAGTACAAGAAAACAGGGAGGAGGGAGGACAGGGAGGAGTACTTGACAGAATCGAAGGAGGTGACAAGGGCAGTGAGGGGCCAAAGCATCTATGGAACTCAGGCTGACACAAGGCATTAGAAGGAGAAGGACTTCTTTAGAGCTACATCAGGAGAAAAGGAGCTGTAAGGACCACATAGTAAGGATTAGGAAGGAGGGGTTGGGTGGAAGCAGGGTGTGATAAGGCGGAAGTACTAGATGAGTACTTCTGCTCAGTATTTACTAAAGAGAAGAGGGGGTGACACCCAAGGTGTGAGAATGGCAGAAGCGGGGGGTAGTGGTGACAGATGGGGAAATCATGGAGAGCAGAGTTCGAGAGGGTTTGTAGGCACTGAGGGTGGACAAGGCGCCAGGCCCAGATGGCATCCACCCCAGGGTACTGAAGGAGCTGGCAGAGGTCCTTGCAGGACTTTGGCAGACCTATTTAATGCCTCACTACATTAGAGGTGTGTACCGGCGGGACTGGAGGATGGCTCGTGGTGCCCCTCACAAGAGTGGCCCAAGGATGAACCGGGAAACTACAGACCAGTGAGCCTCACATCCATCGTGGGTAGTAATGGAGACTATCCTGAAGGAGAGGCTGGTGGCCCTGCTAGAGGCCAAAGGACTACAGGACAGCAGACAGCATGGCTTCATACGTGGTGGATCCTGCCAAACCAACCTGGTCAAGTTCTATGACTGGGTAACTAGGCAACTGGACAAGGGCCATGCAATGGATGTCCTATATCTGGACTTCAGTAAGGCATTCGACTCAGTGCCACGTGGAAGACTGGGAAAGAAGTTAGTAGGCACAGGGGCGGGTGCAAAGCTGGTGAGACGGGTAGGAAACTGGCTGCAGGGAAGGCAACAGAGGGTGGTGGTGGGTGGGGAGCTCTCACACCCAAGGGCAGTGATGAGCGGTGTTCCACAGGGCTCAGTGTTGGGACCAGTGTTGTTTGGGATATTCATTGCAGTCATATCATGGGACATCAAGACCAAGATCAGTCTGTTTGCTGATGATACCAAGGTAGGCGCGGTGGTGGATGACCTAGGGGGATGGCAGGGGTTGCAGGATGATCTGGCAAAGCTTGAAACCTGGTCAGACACCTGGCAACTGGGGTTTAATGCCAAAATGCAAGGTGCTGCATTTGGGATGAAGAACCCAAGGAGGAGTTACCAGCTAGGGGAGTGCAGCTAGCCCAGACAGAGGAGGAGAAGGATCTGGGTGTGCTCATTACAGGGTCAATGAACAACTCGGCACAATGTAGGAAGGCAGCTGCAAGGCCAACAAAATGCTGGGTTGTATTGCAAGGGTATATCCTCGAGGAGGGAGGAGGTGATTCTGCCACTGTATAGGTCATCAGTTAGACCACACTGGAGTACTGCGTACGTACTGGCGTCCGAGTCGAAGAAGGACATTAAGTTACTGGAGGGTGCAGCGAGAGCGACAAAGATGATCAAGGGGCTGGGGACTTATCATCATGAGAGGAGGTTGAAGGAGTTGAACATGTACTCACTGGAGGAGAGGTGACATGATTGAAACCTTTAAATACATGAAAGGAATAAACAAGACGGGTACAGAGGGACTGTTCAAAGTAAGGAGGGAGGGCCACCAGGGCCATGACAGAGACTGGGCGAGGAAGGTTCAGGAGGGAGATGAGGAGACACTTTTTTTACAGACAGGGTGGTGGCTGGGTGGAATGTGTTACCTGCTGAAGTGGTATGCAGTAGAACAGTGGACTGCTTCAAACGAGGATGGGACAGGACAAGGGGGAGGGTTAATGAAGGGGAAGGGTGGAAGGGAGGGGCAGCTGCAGAATAAGGGGTGCTAGCTGCACATTCGAGCAGACTTGATAGACCTCTAGGCCTTTATCTGCTGGCAAATTTCGTATGTTCGTAATAACATCAGTCATCAGCAGTACAATACAAGAATACAGGATAAAGACACACCTCAACATGAGGTAAAAGAACAAAGTGTACTGCTATGCTATACAAACTATTTAAAATACTGTAGCTTTAATATCTTTCAAGCAATGATTAAAACCATTGTACAGATAGTTGTAGCTGCGCTATTAGGATTTTTTTCATAATCCTAGTGTGCACCACTGCCAATTCTTTTTACTACCCCAATGAAGAATGGCCTGCTTCGCAACCACATGTCATGTTACCGTACAGAATATTTACTACTGATATGGATTTGCTCACTGGTTCTGCTGAATTGGGATCGTTTGCCATGGCCCCAGTGTCTGCTTGCAAATTTGTAATTAGATGTTGCATCACTGCTGACTTTAAATGGCCTTCTAGCAGCCTTGCTGTGCAGCTAGATGAGCCATCTGTATTCTAAATCTGTATTCCATTTATTTTTGTATCATTCGTTTGTCCATTTCAGGTCCTCCCTATAAAAGGAGCATGGCTTGACAGAGCTTTGTCCTGCTAAAACAAACAAAATTCAAAATACAATGGAGATGAGGCTCATTTTCCAATGTTCCAATGAGGCAATGTTGTCCTTCATGAGATCTCAGTTATTTAGGTGCAGAAGACTAACCAATGCTTAAAGACTATGCAATGTCTATAATATAATCTAGTACAGAATGCTAAAGTCTTGTGCGTCAAAGCCTACTCTACAGAAGGCAAACACTATCAGCTGGCTTTCTTTTTGGACAGATCATCAGAACCTGAGATAAGGTTGAGGCTTCTGACCTTCAAAAACAATTTACCATGACTCCATTTCTTTAGCTGAGTAAATATGTCATACAGCAGTTTCCCATCTCAAATACTGCATGCGTTCCAACTTTAGTAGTGTAATTTAGACTTCACTAAACAACAGTCCTACTGAGTCAGTTGTTTTAAGGGCACCCTTTTGTTATTTTGAAAAAATAAGCTGGTCTGTAAAACACAGGTTCTGTCACAGTAAATGCATATATGAAATAATGTATGTCCCCCCCCCCCGGAGAGTCCCTGTTTTACAATAGGATGGCTGCAGTTCCAGATACATTTGGCTTTGTTTGACCATGTTGTAAGTATGTTCCACATCACATCTGCTCTATGAATTACAGATCATAAAACATGCAGTATTTTTTCCTCTGATGTTGGTACAGTGATATATGTTCTTACAGTCAGTTTAGAAGGTCTGCTCACAGCCTGGTTGAACGTTTCTGTTGAGTTCCCAGTTAGCAAGATTCATTCCTACAATAGCAACCCCCACTCCACCCCACATTAAAGGGCTCTCTAGTTTGACCCTGAAGCCAAGCAGAACACTACGAATACAGCTCGCTAACATTTTAGATGAAAGCCAGCTAATTAAAAAAAAAAAAAAATACGTGGTTGGTCTCTCATTCCCATAGAAAAAGGCCATCAGATGTTTCCCCATTCCTCAATTAGCAGATATGCAACCAATTCACCACTACAACTGTATTAATAACAATTTAACACCGTTATTACCAAAGGAACACACTGTGAAGCCCCTTACTAATAACACAAGTAACAGCTACTTCATTAACTCATACAACAGCCACCTTATTGACACATGCAACAACTGCCCTAAAAACCTCAGAAACTATTACAACTACAGCCCCTGAAAAGCGACAGACTGAAAAACAACTCTGGAGCACCACAACCCTGCCTGCTTTTATAGGAGGCTCCTACGCTACAGAAAATGAAAGGAAGTAAAATACGTAACGTCCCAAAAATACCACATTACAGAAGAACACCACTATGTAAAAACGCTAAATTACTCAAACTAAAACCTAGAAAGTACAAATGCATAGGAAACAACCAACTTACAACAGCAGTGCAATCAGTGAAATTCAGCAGAACATGTGACCCTTTTTTTGTTACTATAAAAGATTCTAGGCATCTTCCAGTTTTATTTGGTGATGCAAGTTTTTAATTCTATCAACATTTCACAACTGTATAAATGCTTTAATTTATTTTTTCTTAAAAAAAGATGGCTGCTACATTGTGTATAGAAATAGCATTACAGACTTGGCAAGAATTAGGATTAATAAAATAAAAAGTTTCATGGTGCGCAGCACAGGAGGTACCTAGACAAGTACACGACAGGTATGACAATATTTTTACTAACTGTAGCTGAAACTAGCTTTTTTTTTTTTTGTTTGTTTTTTTAGAAAAACATTTTCCATTGCAATGTTGCTTTAATGTAATATGTAACATATCTGTTAGGTAAGTTCCATATATTGTACTCATGAAATATTAATAGTCTCATTAGCCTCTCAATATTAACATTTCCTTGTATACAACTCACCTAGCAGATATTTTTATTTATTTACAATTTTTGCTCAGGAAAAGTTCACCAAGCAACTGCTTGTTTCTAGGTGGGTTTTGGGAGGTGGGTTACATGGACCTGTTTTATTGATGGTGGAGTGTTTGCTATGACACGGGAAACTCCCCTGCTGACCTGCAGGGGGAACCCTTAGGCTGGCCAACACTATGGCCAGTCCGTCTGAGACTTCGATGATGGTGGAAATGAGTCAGAATGCTGCTCAAGATTCCTCTACAGCACTGGGCTCTGAAGCTTTAAACACTGTTATGGTAAACAAGGATTTATAGCCTGATATGGAGCCTGCAGCTTTAGAAGATTTAGAAATGACACCGGATTCACCACTGGCAACCACTGAGAATGGTAGGACTGGGCCTGGCCTCTGTTTCTACTCTAGATCCTGCTCAGACTGTTAATATACAAACGTGACTGGAATTAAAAAAAAAACAAAACAAAAAGAGAAACAGCTTAAACGATTCCAGGATTTGACAAAGCTCTATCTGATTTGCAACACCCACCAGCGGCTGACACGCTCCCTTGTGTAACCCCTAGGGGGTGCTATCCTTAGGGTTACTACCCCTGCCTGCCTCCTCTGAGACAGGATGAGGGGCCCAGATCCATTGACTGGTGCCTCCACCCAGAGGTCGGGGTTAGTACTGTCGAGATTGCCTCGGTTACAGCCCTCTGGGTTACTGCAACCCCCCTTTTGTCCCGCTAGTGGCTCACACAGTGTATCCACAACACTTTTCCCCAGTTCACTTACCCTCTGGCTAGTATCTCTCAGCTCACTCCGGGGACCCCCTGTAAAGTAAAGCACAGTTTTATCACAGTCACTATGCAGCAGTTCACCAGCAAGGCACACAATAGCCAGGGTGTAGTTGCAGAACAAACAATCTGATTTATTCAAGAGGAAGTAACCAGGACAGGGGGAAATCCAGTTGATTGGCTTTTCACTATACCTATCTACCTAGGGCTCTGTGCACAGGCCTGAACCTAATATTTACTATCCCTGGGTACCCAAGCCCTAATGGCTAGTCCACCGTGGCAGCTGGTTGGGGCCCTGACACAAACAGCCTTTGCAATACTGAACAAGTCAGAATGGAAAGCATACGAACATACGAAATTTGCCAGCAGATAAAGGCCTAGAGGTCTATCAAGTCTGCTCGAATGTGCAGCTAGCACCCCTTATTCTGCAGCTGCCCCTCCCTTCCACCCTTCCCCTTCATTAACCCTCCTCCTTGGCCTGTCCCATCCTCGTTTGAAGCAGTCCACTGTTCTACTGCATACCACTTCAGCAGGTAATGCATTCCACCCAGCTACCACCCTCTCTGTAAAAAAGTCTCCCGTCATCTCCCTCCTGAACCTTCCTCGCTCCAGTCTCATATCATGGCCCTGGTGGCCTCCCTCCTTACTCTGAACAGCCTCTCTGTACCCGTCTTGTTTATTCCTTTCATGTATTTAAAGGTTTCAATCATGTCACCCCTGTCTCTCCTCTCCTCCACTGAGTACATGTTCAACTCCTTCAACCTCCTCCTCGTATGATAAGTCCCCAGCCCTTGATCATCTTTGTTGCTCTCTGCGCTGCACCCCTCCAGTAACTTAATGTCCCTCTTCAGATACAGACGCCAGTACTGCACACAGTACTCCAGGTGTGGTCTAACTAATGACCTATACAGTGGCAGAATCACCTCCTCCTCCTTGAGGATATACCCTTGCAATACAGCCCAGCATTTTGTTGGCCTTTGCAGCTGCCTTCCTACATTGTGCCGAGTTGTTCATTGACCCTGTAATGAGCACACCCAGATCCTTCTCCTCCTCCTCCTCTGTCTGGGCTAGCTGCACTCCCCCCAGCTGGTAACTCCTCCTTGGGTTCTTCATCCCAAAATGCAGCACCTTGCACTTTTTGGCATTAAACCCCCAGTTGCCAGGTGTCTGACCAGGTTTCAAGCTTTGCCAGATCATCCTGCAACCCCTGCCATCCCCCTAGGTAATCCACCACCGCGCCAACCTTGGTATCATCAGCAGACTGATCTTGCTCTTGATGTCCCATGATATGTCTGCAATGAATATCCCAAACAACACTGGTCCCAACACCGAGCCCTGTGGGACACCGCTTGTCACTGCCCTTGGGTGTGACAGCTCCCACCCACCACCACCCTCTGTTGCCTTCCCTGCAGCCAGTTTCCTACCCATCTCACCAGCTTTGCACCCGCCCCTGTGCCTACTAACTTCCTTCCCAGCCTTCCATGTGGCACCGAGTCGAATGCTTTACTGAAGTCCAGATACAGGACAGCCACTGCATGGCCCCTGTCCAGTTGCCTAGTTACCCAGTCATAGAACTCGACCAGGTTGGTTTGGCAGGATCTGACACATATGAAGCCATGCTGTCTGTTGTCCTTTGGCCTCTAGGAGGGCCACCAGCCTCTCCTTCAGGATAATCTCCATTAGCTTACCCACGATGGATGTGAGGTTCACTGGTCTGTAGTTTCCCGGTTCATCCTTGGGGCCACACTTGTGGAGGGGCACAACATGAGCCATCCTCCAGTCCTGAGGTACATACCCCGAATGTAGTGAGGCATTAAATAGGTCTGCCAAAGGTTCTGCAAGGACCTCTGCCAGCTCTTTCAATACCCTGGGGTGGATGCCATCTGGGCCTGGCGCCTTGTCCACCCTCAGTGCCTTCAAACCCTCTCGAACTCTGCCCTCCATGATTTCCCCATCTGTCACCACTTCCCCCCTGCTTCTGCCATTTCTCCCACCTTGGGTGTCACCCCCCTCTTCTCGTTAGTAAATACTGAGCAGAAGTACTCATTTAGTGCTTCCGCCTTATCTCGTACCCTGCTTCCACCCAACCTCCCTCCTTCCTAATCCTTACTATGTGGTCCTTACAGCTCCTTTTCCCCCCGATGTACTTAAAGAAGTCCTTCTCCCCCTTCTTAATGCCTTGTGCCAGCCTGAGTTCCATAGGTGCTTTGGCTCCCCTTACTGCCCTTGTCACCTCCTTCGATTCTGTCAAGTACTCCTCTCTGTCCTCCCCCCTCCCTGTTTTCTTGTACTTCCTAAAGGCAGCTCTTTTCCTCCTACCTTTCCATGACCTCCTTGCTTAACCAGCTCGGTTTCTTAGCCCTAGCCTTCTTGCTCTGGGCTTTGCAGCAGGTTTTGCTGCTCCACTATCCCCAGCTTTATGAGCTCCCACCTCTGGTTAGTGTCCATACTAGATTGAATTCTGGCCAGGTACCCTTTTACCACTTCCCCCATCCTCCCAAAGTCGGCCCTCCTGAAGTCCAGCACTATTGTGCCAGATTCCACTCCTTCCTTGCCCATATTCAATGTGAGCCATACTGAGCGGCGGTCACTCCCTGACAGCGGTTCCTCCACTGTACGTTCCCTCACAAAGTCCCCATTTGCCAGCACAAGGTCAAGGGTATTTCCTAACCTGATTGGTTCACTGACCATTTGCAGCAGGAAGCTGTCCTGGAAGGCATCCAGCAGTACCTGCTCCCTTCTGTTCCTCGTTGTTGGGGTGCTCCAGTCCACTCCTGGCATGTTGAAGTCCCCCACAATCACCACACTACCCTTCTTGCAGGTCCTCCTGATCTGTCCCGCTAGTTCCCTGTCTAACTCCTCCATCTGAGATGGTGGCCTGTACACCACTCCCATTCTAAGAATCCTATTCTTGGAATCCTGGATTTGCACCCAAAGTGACTCCGTACTACCCTCCTCCCCTTCCTCCCTTACACATTTAAGTCCTTCCTTCACATATAGTGCCACCCCCTTTCCCAATCACCCTGTCTCTCACGAATAACCTGTACCCTGGTACAGACAGGTCCCAATCATTATATTGGGTGGCCCATGTTTCGTGATGGCTGCCATGTCCACCTCTCCCTCTGCCATGAGAACCTGTAACTCTGCAGTTTTCCTCCCAAGGCTCCTAGCATTAAGAGTAACCACCTTCCACCCTTCCCCCATCCTGCCCTCCTTTCCTAGCATCACCAATAGTACTTTGCCATTTGTCCTTGTCACTGTTATGGGGGTAAGCTCATATGATTTCCCAACCTGTGGTCTCTGCATCTCTCTTCCCCAACTGCCACCCCCACTCCTAGTTTAAATTCCCAGCTTCCTCTATATACTCTTCCATCCTCTGTTTCAACACTTTCTTTCCCTCCTCAGTCAAGTGCAGTCTGTCCTTGGCATAGAGACTACTGTCCTCCCAGGCCCCCCAACAGCCAATACCCTTTAGCACAACACCAGGTTCTTAGTCATCCGTTAAATTCCTCTATTCTCAGCTTTCTTGTTGTGCTTGCCTTTGGCACCAGAAGTATCTCGGAAAGTTACTGATCTTCCTGCCCTCACACATAATTGTGCTAGTTCTCAAACCTCCTCTGGACTATATCTACTGTCTTGTCAGCCAGGTCGTTTGTCCCAAGATGTATAATTAAATGAGGCTTGTCCCTACCCTTGTAGCATATTTCAGAACAGACTGTCCCACCCTTTCCGCTGTCATTCCTGGCATGGCCTCCACCCAAATGTGACTATGCCTCTCCCTTGCTACCCACCTAACTCCTCTAGTATTGAGTCCCCAGCACTAAGATTCCACCTCTTACTCCCTGCTTGCTTCCATTCATCTCCTCTCATTTCTCAGCTCCTCTCTTCCTCCTGCACATTATTTCCCTTTACCCCTGTTGCAATTCTCCCAGCAGAACTTCCCCCCGCTCCAGTTTGGTCCAGGCATTTATCAATTACTCCTCTAATTTCATCATTTCCCTCCTCCACCTTCTTCCTCTCTAGCAGTGCACAGCTATTTTCTGAAGACCCTTCACAAATGTCCGCTCCCTCTCTCTTCATAGTAACCTGTTCTCTCCTTTCCACTCCATGACTTTTGCCACTTCTTCGCCTCCCCTCACAAGTCCCTATCTCTCCTTCTTCCATTTGTCTTTTGTCTCCTGACCTGGTTTCCCCCAGCAATCGTTCTTCCTGGCCTGGGCCTCTTGTCTCTGCTTCCTTCTTCTGACCTCTCTCACCACTGTTGGCTTAAATCGCCTCCCTCATCTCCCCTTCTTCCTCCCTCCAGTATTGGGCTAAACCCACCCCCAATCTGCCTTGCCTGTCTTAGTTCCTCCTGCAGACCCTCAATCTCCTTTCTAAGTTTCTCTGTGGTTGCACACTAAACATCCTCCCACACTCCAGGCAATGTTTAGAAAGATTGGTGCACCGTAGTGTTGCAGCCTACCACCCTACCCATTGCTGTCGTTGCCCACCAGCGACCCCCACCCTTCCAGATGCAGGATACCAAACACTCCCCAAGTCTCCCTCTCCCTCTATCAGTGCAAAACATTATTTTCTTAATTTCCTTATCCCTTTGTTGTACACGTTTAGATAGATTGAGCAACTGCTTTTATATTCCTATCCTTCCTATCCACACTCAAAAAGACTTTAAGTAGCCATTGCACAACCTTCTTCAAACTCTTGCTCCTCCTTTTCCCAATGCAATGTCAATGCAAAGAAGTAATAATGAAAGCTCCTAGATTTGCAGTTACTTCCCTTCCACTGAGATAGCAGTCACCTCTTCACTTGCTGCTGTTCCTTTCCTGGATGTCTGCTTCTGCTATGACAGGTGCATATCCTTTGCCTGTTTGAGGAAGTGATGTCAGAACCCCTGGTATAAAGGAAATAATGGACCAAGGGTGGGACCAGCCCAAGTCTTCCAGAAACAATCAGGTAGCTGAGGCCTCTGGTCAGACCATTAGCACCCTTCCCCCACTGTGCACTCAAACTTTGCAGCTAGTGAAGCCAGCAACAATGAATCACAATTCTACTCAAAGCCCCCAAAATAGGTTTGCTACCCAAAGAAACAGGACTCCAATTCAAACAGCTTCACCAACAACACATCAAAATAGGCTTGGAATTAGAAGATATAGGTCTCCAATTCAAAGAAACAGACCCAGTTAAATTACACCAATTATGTTTTAAAACAGAAGAAATAGGCCTCTACAAATGCAGCCTGCCACACAGTGAACCAAACAAATGAGCCCACTTATAGCTACCAAAACAGGTTTCAAAATTCCAACAGCCCCAAACAATACCCAGCTAGACCCTTAGCAGTAAGAAAGAAAAGAAATAACATTCTACCAAGTAGAATCCACAAAAAACAATGTAAAACAAGAAGCTACTGTACTGTAGATCTGATCCTGTCCCCCTTCTAGTTCCTTCTCAAGTAGACAGTCAGCAGTCTGCTGAGGCATCTGAAGGCCACTGATTGCAAACTTAGCAGGGAGCTACCCTGGTTTAGTACTCACGACTCCAGCAAGCAACGATTTCTTCACCTCGGGCAGGGTTAAGCCTGAAGTTCACCAGCCTCCTCACACATTTATATGGCAAATAACAGAGGGGTACCATACCAGGCCGCTGCTTCTAGACCCACACGAACTTGCAGTAGACTCGGGCAATGAATGGCAACTTCAACCTCACGTGTGGACTGAGCGCAATTCAGCAGTTTCTCCAGTCCTCTCAGGTTGAGCCTGGTAGGTAGCTGGGCTGGCACCAGCCTCCTCTGACTGCGCACCGGCGGATTTAGTCAGACTCGGTTTAAACAGTAAAATGGCTACCTCAGGCCTTCACGCGCTTCCCACGCAAATACTCACACAGCGCAGAAGCCTACAGCTCCTCTCTTTTTCTCAGCCACAACAAATCTGCCCCAGCAGCATGGGACACACCTTACAGTTCGGGTGCTTCCCAATTCCATAGGCTGGCTGCACGTGCCAGTCATATTCTCCTGTTCTCACTGGTGTGAAAAAGTGCCATAGCCTATAATACCTTTCTCAAATGGCAAGCAGTTCTCCCATTGGTCAGCCGGCGCAAAGGAGTCCCAAGATACTGATTGGTCCAATTCGGCAGTTCGGGACCAAAATGGTGGGACCCAACAGAACAGTCCTTTGCTGCAAAGAAGGCAGGTTAGAACAACCACATTATCATTATTACTTTAAACAATATCCAGCAAACAATTAAATCTTTCAGCAGGGCTCCCTCTGCACAAGTAGCGATGGCAGCAACGGAGTGAATATCCAGCAGCTCAGGCAGGACTCTGGCATGAAAATGCACAGTCCCCCCTTCTGATTAACTATGACTGCAAAACAGGCAGCCCTTAAAGGGACAGTACGTGGAGGCCACACAGGCACTCACAGGCTATCCATTTAAACCGGCCCGGTATTCAACAGCATAGTCGTAGGTGGCCAAGGCAGAGAGCCACCTGTGGCCAGTGGCGTCCAACTTGGCTGAGGTTTGTACATAGGTCAGAGGATTGTTATCAGTCTTCACCAATATCTTGGCACTGTACAAATAGTCATGAAACTGATCAACAATGGCCCACTTCAGAGCCAGGAACTCTAGCTTATGTATGGGATAGTTTTTTTCTGAAGGAGTCAGGCTTCTGCTCGCAAAAGCTACAGGTCTCAGGCCATTCGAGTGCTCCTGATATAACACAGCCCCTAATCTTTGAAGACTAGCATCAGTATGGAGAACGTAGGGCTTGGCCGGGTCAGCACAGGCCAACACGGGGGCATGTATAAGTTGATATATGATGTCATAGAAAGCGTCCTCACACTCAACAGTCCATTGATCCCCAAACAGTTAATTCGGCTGGAAATACCTCTTCTCCATCTCGGATCGCATAACTTTCTTATACTTTTTGTGTGTAGGAGGGTACCCCTAAGTGAGATTGAGGAGAGAACGAATCACTAGAGAATAGTCCTTGACAAATTGCCTATAATATCCGCAAAACCCCAGAAACCGTTGCAACTCTCAAGTTCCTGGGCTGAGGCCAAGTAGTCAAGGCCTCCACTTTGCTAGGGTCAGTCTCTATGCCCTCGGTAGACACTATGTGGCCCATATATTTTACAGAAGTCTGGAAGGATTGACACTTATCTATAGACAGCTTGAGACCGAACTCTTCCAATCGATCCAAGACTTTAAATAATCGCAGCTCGTGTTCTTCCAACGAACGTCCAAACACTATGACGTCATCTAGATAGACCAGACACTCGAGCAAATTCATATCCCCCACGGCCCTCTCCATCAGGCGCTGAAAGGTGGCGGGGGCGCCTGAGATCCCCTGAGGCATCCAAATAAACTCATAGAAACCTAGGGGGCAAATGAATGCAGTCTTCTCCCGGTCCTCTGGGGCCATCGGGATCTGGTAGTACCAGCTGCGGAGGTCCAACATAGAGAACCACTTACTGCCATTTAAGCAATCCAAGGCGTCCTGTATGCGTGACATGGTATACTGGTCGAGGATGGTCCGCCGATTCAAAGTGCGATAGTCTACACACATCCTAACTGCCCCATTCTTCTTCATATTACCACTACAAAGGGAGGCATAGGGCTCCTGACCTCTTGTATCACACCAGCAGCCAACATCTCTTGCAGATGCCGCTCACATCATCTATGTCAGTGGAGCCAGGCGCCGAGATCTCTCTCGGAAAGGCCTTTCGACATGCAGCCGAATGTGATGCTCAGCCCCTTGCACACATCCCACATCCCACTCTTTTAGGGAGAAAACCTGGTCCCTTTTGGCAAGCCTCTCACTGATCCTCTTTTTCCATTCAGCTGGCAATGGGGAGTCACCGAAGTCAAACAAGTCAGGAGTAACTCTGTCGTCTGTCCCGGGACCCTTGCTATTTGGCAATATGGCAGTATCTGCACAATGGACACTTGCCAGGATGCACCCTCTTCTTATTCAAATCTCTTTGTCAGACACATTATGCACTTGAACCATCACTCTCTTGACATAAGCATGAGCTCTAGCTGGCAAGATACTGGGCCTTACCAGCAGTCCCTCAGGCAATCTTCCCTCCCCAGGTGCATCAAGCATCAACAACTTATTTTTAACATCCGTCCTTAGTCGTACCTCTCCATGCAGGACACACTGGGCATTCGTGGCGAGTATCACTGGGGCCAGGTCCTTTTTCCACACCACCCCCACCGGGCCTTCAGGTTCCTCCTGGCTAACCTTCTTCTGAGTTGCAACTGCCTTTTGGATTGCAGCGGGTATCCTTAGGGCTCACCCAGTTTTGAATGCTTGCTTTTCTGAGCACAACTGGGCCAATCGTCCAAACATATGAGCGTTCGTCCCAATCATCAAAAAGGCACCCCATCATACAGTCCAGTATGGCAAACTAAAACTAAGGTCTCCACCTGCTCATCCATTCCAGTCACAGAGGTAGAGAATAATAACCAAACCCGGATATACCCCAAATATGGATATGCCTTGTCGCCAACCCCACACATGTAGACCAGTCAAGGGTTGCAGAGGCACCTCAGGTAAGTGTGTCTGATACCAGTCCTGAAACATGATGGTTACCTGAGAGCCACTGTCTAATACAGCTCGAGTGGGAATCCCATTTACTCGCACCGGGGTCTCCATTGCAGGCCCGACCACATCGGACCAGTCGGGGTCCACAGCATTGAGAGTCGGCTGAGCCCGGGCCCAAGTCACAAAACTCTTCCTGGGGGGTTGAGACTGGGCCCGGCGATGCCAAGTGATCAGTCTACTGTTGACTTTCCTTAAATTCTCTGGCCTCTGACACTCAGGTTGAAAATGCCCATCTTCTCCACAATGGTAACAGAACTTGGGGTCCCGGGGGTCACTATTTGGCGGTTGACACCTTATCTGTGGGGGACCCTGAGAGGGGTGAGGGGGCTCCCTTGGACCAGGAGTCTGGATTCTGTTCATCTCAGGGGCCCCGGACCTAACAGGGTACATAGTAGATTGCTTCAGGTCCCTCACCAGTTCCCGTAAATTCCTGACCTCGGCCCTCAACTCACTCTCTACGTGGGGGCTGGAGGAAATAACTTGCATTCCCACAGCACCTGGAAAATCTGGGGATCCCTCAGACCCTCCGGACAGGCTGATCTCCTCAGGGGTGCTAGGCTCAGGGGTCCCACTAGGGTTCACCGCCCCCACACATGGCTCCCACCCCTCTTCATCAGTCTCCACCTCTCTAATCTCCCTCATTAACTGACAATATTCAGGCGGGGTAGCCCGTTGATCATGTAACTTGAGTTTTAACAGTATTACACTAGAGAATCTGGCAGACTTTAAAACATGTTCTAACCTGACCTGATTCAAGGCCGTGGCAGTGATTCCTTCTGCAAAACCCGCTCCACCCTAGTGACGAAGTCGGACAGTTTCTCATTCCTCCACTGCTTAGCAGACCTGAATTTCCATAGTAAATCTTCACCAGTTTCTGTACTCCCAAACACCCCTTCTAAAGCAGAGAGATACTCTGCTGTGGTGGCTTCTGGGCTGGTGGCCCGCAAAAACCTAATGGCTTCTAAAGTGGGACCCCGCAAGCTCTCCATCAGCCTCATCTTTTCTCCCCCTCAGAGCATTGCCATTCCTGGACTAAGGGGGTGGCATAGTTCATCCAAGCTTCCAGGTCATCCTCCCCTGGAGGCACTGGCACCGTGCCAGAAAAAAGTCTTAGCTTACGATAGGAGTCGAGCTGTATAGGTGGGACTACTAGGGGCAGTGAAGCCAAAATAGAACTCTTGGGGGGACAGGGGGAGGTGCCGGGGGAGCCCTGAGGGGTAGCATCACTGGACAAATCCAATGCTTGCAGCAATTCCTGAGTAGTTCTCCTCCACAGCCAGCAATTTAAGCAGTTTGTCTTTAAAACTATTCATTTGGGGGGAACCCCCAGGAGTGACTGACCCACTTCGAATATGAATTAGCCTCCATCCCTGTGAGGCACCTTCTGGGTAAATCACTGGAGGTACCTTCTCTGGGGTCGATGGCCACACTGCACAGGAGTAACACCTGCAACGTCTGGTCGAGCAGGTCAGCCATATGCCCTTTTACCTCCACTTTACCTAAACATTTTACTCGCTCTGCTGCGGAAATGATGTCAGCAGTTGGGGTTCCCAAAGGCACATCTAACAATAACACAATTTTCTGGGAGTCCAGCTCTTCGGCTTCACCCCACCCCATCAGTCTGTGTACCACTGTCTTAATAGGTCCCAACTTAATTTCCTCCAACATATCCTCTTCCAGTTTTTCCATTTCTTATGTACTTCCCCCCTTGGCCACTAGGGGACGCTGATCCCAACGGTGCCTCCAAATTGTAACCCCTAGGGGGCGCTATCCTTAGGGTTACTACCCCTGCCTGCCTCCTCTGAGACAGGATGAGGGGCCCAGATCCATTGATGGGTGCCTCCACCCAGAGGTCGGGGTTAGTACTGTCGAGATTGTCTCGGTTACAGCCCTCTGGGTTACTGCAACCCCCCTTTTGTCCCGTTAGTTGCTCACACAGTGTACCCAAAATACTTTTCCCCAGTTCACTTACTCCTCGGCTAGTATCTCTCAGCTCACTCCGAGGACCCTCTGTAAAGTAAGGTACAGTTTTATCACAGTCACTATGCAGCAGTTCACCAGCAATGCACACAATAGCCAGGGTGTAGTTGCAGAACAAACAATCTGATTTATTCAAGGGGAAGTAACCAGGACAGGGGGAAATCAAGTTGATTGGCTTTTCACTATACCCATCTACCTAGGGCTTTGTGCACAGGCCTGAACCTAATATTTACTGTCCCTGGGTACCCAAGCCCTAATGGCTAGTCCACCGTGGCAGCTGGTTGGGGCCCTGACACAGATAGCCTTTGCAATATCGAACAAGTCAGAATGAGAAGCAAAACTCAAGTAGACAGTCAGCAGTCTGCTGAGGCAACTGAAGGCCACTGATTGCAAACTTAGCAGGGAGCTACCCTGGTTCAGTACTCACGACTCCAGCAAGCAACGATTTCTTCACCTCGGGCAGGGTTAAGCCTGAAGTTCACCAGCCTCCTCACACATTTATATGGCAAATAACAGAGGGGTACCATACCAGGCCGCTGCTTCTAGACCCCAAAGAAACTTGCAGTAGACTCGGGCAATGAATGGCAACTTCAACCTCACGGGTGGACTGAGCGCAATTCACCAGTTTCTCCAGTCCTCTCAGGTTGAGCCTGGTAGGTAGCTGGGCTGGCACTAGCCTCCTCTGACCGCCACAAGACCAAGTGGATTTAGTCTGACCCGGCTTAAACAGCAAAATGGCTTCAGGCCTTCACGCCTCCCGCTGAACACTCACACAGCGCAGAAGCCTAGAGCTCCTCTTCTTTCTCAGCCACAACAAATCTGCCCTAGCAGCATGGGACACACCTTCAGTTGGGCGCTTCCCAATTCCATAGGCTGGCTGCACATGCCAGTCATGTTCTCCTATTCTCACTGGTGTGAAAAAGCGCCATAGCCCATAATACCTTTCTCAAATGGCAAGCAGTCCCCCATTGGTCAGCCGGCTCAAAGGAGTCCCAAGATACTGATTGGTCCAATCCAGTTCGGGACCAAAATGGTGGGACTCAACAGAACAGTCCTTTGCTGCAAAGAAGGCAGGTTAGAACAACCACATTATCATTATTACTTTAAACAATATCCAGCAAACAATTAAATCTTTCAGCAGGGCTCCCTCTGCACAAGTAGCGATGGCAGCAATGGAGTGAATATCCAGCATCTCAGGCAGGACTCGGGCATGAAAATGCACAGTCCCCCCCTTCTGATTAATTACGACTGCAAAACAGGCAGCCCTTAAAGGGACAGTACATGGAGGCCACACAAGTACTCACAGGCTACCCATTTAAAGCGGCTTAAATGCCGAACACCAACCAGGCATGGAGCATTCAAACGAGCTCCAGGGAAGCATTTGGGAACCCCCATTTGCAAGGGGGTTACACCTGTACTTCTGTCAAAACAGACTTGAAAGAGTTGGCAGTAATGACTCACCTGATAAGCACTCCAGAGGTGGAGGAAACAGTGGCAGTGGACAGCGGGAGGCTGTCTGCTGAAGCGCTAGAGGCTGGCAGTTAAAACGGAGATCCCTCTGTGTGCCTAAAGCCTCCCAGCAAAGATGTAAAAAAATAAACCCCCACGACCACAAAAAAAAAAACAGTTCTTGGGGCCTGGAGCGGTTATGAGGACTCAGGCTGAAGTAAAAAAGCCTCCACCAGTATCAGCGGCAACTCCTCTCTCGACGGAACGTACTTTTTCATTTAAGGACAGACCATGCACAATAGAGCAGGGGGACATAATAGAAACAGAACTGGAAGTAATATACTGGTCCCTCAAAGCAGCATTAGAGGGTGCAGAGTGGTCACAAGACCTCTCTGGAAACTGGTCACCTGATCTGACGGATCCTTCATACCAGGTTCTACTGAAAAATTCAGTTTCTTCAGAGGCCACTGACGAGGTTCCTCAAGAGAGCTCTTCCATACCCTGGGGTAATTCTCAAAATGACACAATGCAAGTAACAAGTATTACTGATGTAATGATGTGCATGCACAGGTTGTTACATCTGATTTAGCAGATACTGTACCTCCCAGTATTGCAGAACCTGAAGGAGTTGGGCAGGTAGAGGGAATTAGGCAGGTAGAAGATATTACCTTAGATCCCATTTTTAAGATGTCTGACCTCTTTGCAACCAAGGGTGAGCCATCCCCTCGGCGCAACGCGGTTAGACTGCTGTACAAAGGGGGGCTTGAAGAGCCTCCTAATAGAGTGTATATTGCCAGGAACTTATTGAAAACATCTATGCGTTACTTCTCATCTGAGATTTTTGCTCTCATCAGTACAGGGAAAAGGAACTATGATATAAACTTTAAGACTGTTTCTAAGCTAGACTGCTTTTGGGCACAATATCAGGTACTTAAGAATACCCATGTTTGGATCCCCTTCCATGCTGTTGCACTGACTAAGCCACTAGTAAAGAAATTACAGTCATGTTTAAAAATGAGGGGGTCCATGTGGAGGACATACTTTTTGGGTTACGCCAACTCTGAGATTCTGGGGAACCTCCGCCTACACTAGACAGTGAGCAAATCTGGGATGAGGGGTGGTGTATAAAGGGTAAATTACATTCCACAGATTCTGGGCCTATGCACCTTCCTAGTTCTTTTTTTTTTTTTTTTTTTAGGCAAACACCGAGGGTCCATCTTTTATAGTGGAAAACAACTGTTAAGACTTTCTGACAGCATGAGTGCGATCTAAGTCTCTCTGACAGATCCCAGCAGGTGAAAATTAACTCCACTCTATCAACCAGCCTCCAGATCCATTTAGGAGTACCCCAAGGCTCCACCTTGGGACCCCTCATCTTCAGCCTCTTATAAACTCCCTTCCCAGCTCATGCCCTGGAAAAATTCTGCTCTATGCGGACAACGTGGTAATTTTCTGGAGCCACCCCAGCCCTGATTCTCTTCAGCGTGCCCCGCAGGGTTTTTTCCACTGAAGCCAAGACGTGGTTCAGTTCCCACTGCTTGGTTCTAAACTATAAGAAAACAAATCAATGATTTTTGCCCACCAACAGAGTCCTCATCGTGACTTCCCACTGACCATCACCAAGACACCAACTCACTAGGATCCCCACTTGAACTGGCTGATTCGTTCAAATGTCTAGATGTCACCCTTGACACATCTCTCACCTACCATGCACATACCAAACAACTGTCCTCCGCTATCAACTCCAGACTTGGGCTTCTGTATCACCTTAAACACTGTCTTCCCCAAAGGCTATCCGCCTGGCTGTTACCTCTACAGTCCCCTCCCTGGTAGATTATGGCATTGTCATCTACGGCACTACTGACCCCACGGCATTGAAATGCATCAAAGTCACCCTAAACAAAGCATGCAGACTGGTCATGAGTTGTGACAGATGGACACACTCCTGTGATCTCTATAAGTCTGCCAAATGGTTGCCATTTGACACCCGTCTTAGGTACCATAACTGCCTCCTGGCCAAGAAAATCCACCTTGGTCACGCCCCACCTAGTCTGCATAGCCTCATCCAACCTGCTCCATTGGGTCAGCACCTCCCATAGATCTGCTGGGACCTCCCTACTAGTCCCCCACTGCCAAACTTTCCTTGGACAAAGAGCCTTTTTCTACAGAGCCCCCACTGCCTCAACAGTCTCCTCCCAGTCTCCCTGGAGCCCAGCATTGGTCCCTTCAAGACCAGTCTCAAAGCTCATCTGCTAGAATCTTCAACCTGTGACTGTTCCTAACCCTCTCTTCCTCCTGCTCTCCCCTCTTGGCAGGGCTCTGTAGTATAAATCTACCTCATAAATGTTATGATATATATGGGAAACAAAATGAGTATTCATGCACTAATAAATATTATGCATATTATGGATGACACTGGGTCCTCCTCTCCCAAAGACTATTGTTTCAATATCCCCCGTCTGTGTGTTTTTGTGTATTATCTTTCTTCCATGATCACTGTACTTATAATATTGTATAATTTTTTGTATGCGTAACTTCCATTACTTGTTTTCCCTCTAATTTCTATTACCGGAACACTGTACTGTTTAAAACTATATGTACGTCCTTATTGTTGATTGATGTGGAGCCTTTGTAAAGGAGTCTATGACTCAAAGGGTTGTAATTCCATATGTTATTAAGCAAAAAAAATAAAAAAAATAATTAAATAAATAAATACAGTAAGCAGTAACAAGGCACTTGATGAACAATCAGAGTATGAATAAGAGCCACCCCTCAATTAGAATACTTTGGATAGTAAACGGGTAGATGGATGTCCTGATTCAGTGTAAACTCAGACAGAGCTTTAGGCAAAAACATATGATTCGTTTTCAAGGACACCTGGTCCTTGTGGAAAACTAAATAAGGCTCTTTACACATTAGAGCCTGGAGCTCAAAAATCCTTTGAGCAGAAGAAATGACAACTGAAAATAATGCTTTCCACGACAGAAAGCGTAGCTCGCAACTTGCGGCTAGTTCGAAGGGAGGTAGCGTCCGTTTTTCCAAAAGAAATAAAAGATCTCATGGCAGGACAGGGTCCCTGATGGGAGGCTTGAAGTGGAGAATACCCCACAAAAAAGTGTGGGAAAGATCCAGCTAGGCAAGAGTTTTGCACTCTACAAGTGCATGATATGCAGAGATAGCCGAGAAGTGTACTTTAATGGAGGAGTAGCTCAGTCCTGAGTCTGATAGAGAAAGGAGGTACTCCAAAACAGAGGTCATCAGACATGTGAACGGATAGGATGGCAAGCAGAAGGCCAAAGGCAAAACCACTTCCACTTCATAGAGTAAGTAGCTCTGGTGGAAGATTTTCTAGCAGCCACCAAGACTTCTGCCACTCTGGGGGAAACTCCAAACCGAGCCACGGCTAGGTCTGCAGGAGCCATGCGTGCAGGTGCAACGACTTGAGATCTGAAAGGACCAGGGTACCCTACTCCGGGGAGAGGAAGCCTGAGCTCAGGGACAGGGGAATTGGGGGTTCCACTACCAGCTGCTGAAGTAGAGGGAACCAAATCTGACATGGCCAGTAAGGAGCTATCAGGATCATTTCTGCTCCTTCCAACTGCAGCTTGAGAAGGACTCTCTGCAGTAATGAAATGGGAGGAAAGGCAAAAGAGGGACAATGCATCTCACCAGAAAACACCAGGCCCTGGATCTAATGAGCAAAAACTGGCCAGTTTGACGTTGAGCGGGGATGTGAAGAGTCCGACTCGGGCCAGCCCCATCTGTTAAGAAGCTCTTCAGCCACAGATTGGAGGAGTTCCCATTCATGTGCCTTGGACCGAGACCAGCTTGAACTGTCGGCCAAGGTGTTTTGTATGGGAAATGGGCAGACTAGATGGGCCTAGCGGTCCTTATCTGCCGTCAAAGTCTATGTTTCTATGTATGCCTGGGACATGCATGGCAGTAAGTTCCAGATGATGTTCGATGGCCCAATACCAGACTCTCATAGCCTCCCTGCAGAGGGGATAGGAGTGAGTCCCCCTTGTTTGTTTATATAGAAGACCACTGACATTGTCCATCTGAAAAAGGACAGGGCCTGGGAGCAGACTCATCTGAAATGCCTAAAGGGCATAAACAATTGCCCGCATCTCCAAAATATTGATATGGAGATGTTGCTCCTTGGGAGACCAAGTGCCCTGGGTCTGATGGTCTGCCAAATATGCACCCCAGCCCAGGCCGGATGTGTCCATTGTCAGGATCGGACAAGGAGACTCCTGCTGAAAGTGGACCCTTGTGGAAAGACTGAAGTGGTTCAACCACTAGGCTAGTATGTGGCACACCAGACTGGAGACCACCACCAGCTGCTCCAACTCGTCTATGCGTTGATCCCATTGGACTGGCAAGGTCCACTGGGGAACCCTCATGTGCAGGCACATTAGAGGGATCATTTCTATGGGCATTGCCATGTGCCCTGGTAGCTGCAGGAATACTCTGACTGGGACCTGGCACGCTGAGGAAATTAGGTGAGCCTGTTACTGAAGGCATTCTGTTCTGTCCAGAGGTAGGAAAGCCTAGCCTTTGGCAGTGTCCAGAACTGCCCCAATGTACTGCAGTCTTTGGCTGGGCCACAGGGAGGGCTTCGAGAGGCTGATGGTTATCCCTAGGTCCTGAAATAAGGTAGAGGTGTCAGCTATGGTGCTGACCAGCCGATCCCTGGATGGAGCTGCCAGGAGCTAATCATCCAGGCAGGGAAAGAAATAGTGGCCCTTTTGTTTGAAGATCACAGTCAGTACTGCTAGGTACTTTGTAAAGACTTGGGGAGTTGAGGACAGGCCGAATGGTAGGGCATGGAATTGATAATGGTTGCCTTGAAAGTGGAAGCAAAGGAACCTCCTGTGGGGCTGGAAAACCAAAATGTGGAGGTACGTGTCCAGTATGTCCAGGGAGCACAGCCAGTTCCCCTGATGAAGGAGAGGAAGCAGGCCTGGAAGGGTAACCATCCTTAACAGTTTGTACTCTATGGATTTGTTCAGGTGGCTGAGATCAAGGATGGGCTGTAAGTCCCCCATTTTCTTTGGAAACAGAAAAATGTGGGAATAAAATCCCTTTCCCCTTTGAGCTGGTGGAACTGGCTCTATGGTCCATTTCAAGCACTTGGATCTCTTTCTGGATAAGGGAGAGGTGTGATGGAGGGTAATGGGAGTTTAAGGAAAGGTTGTCTGAGGGCATCTCCATGAACTCCACGACATGTCCTTACTCTATCAGACAAAGAACCCATTGATCTGTTGAGATTTTTTGCCATCCCTCTAGACAGAGAGAAAAGCAACTCCCTACTACCTCCCCGAGGGATTCTGCTGAGGGGGAGGGTCAGGCAGGGAGTCATGCTGAGGAACCAAGGATAGGCAAAGGGGCCTAGGAGGCTTTGGGGATTCTGGGTCCCAAACCTCCTGAGGCCTGTGAAGTGGTCTTATGCTTAAAGGCTCCTCTATGCTGACATCATCCAATAATAATGCCTTACTTAGTACATGCTTCCTTCCGCCCTCCTTGGTGTGCTAGGAACCCAAGTGTCCATCCCCCTAATAGGGGTGTACTATTTGCCATAATCTACTCACTGACCCTGCTCTGGGTGGACAGGCTCATAGACCCATGCCCCCCAGAACCAGTGAGCAATCTACATAATATCCCCCCACATGACTTCCTTAGCAGCTACCCTATCTCAAGTATATCTAGTCTCTTAACAGAGCGTGAGATCATAAAAAAGGGTGTATGCTATGACCTGCTTTACTGTATGAGTAGAACGCGGTCAAGACACCTCATCTCAATACCTAGCACTAAACTGTTTAGGTTACTAGTCTTGCTACTTCTCCTATCAGGTGATAGCCAACCTAACCCTGGCCCATACGTATCCAATACCTTGGTAGCATCCCCCCAGGACTTGGGCAGCCACCAAGGGGCTGAAGATGGCACATATGAACATATGTAGTCTCAGACCAAAAATACATGAAGTCCAGGCTTGGTTGGACCTCTACAAACCGGACTTACTAGCCATCTCTGAAACCTGGCTAAAAGCCCACATCCATGACCACGAGATTCAGGTCGTGGGCTACAATAGCTACTGCAATGACAGAGAAACCAAAAAAAGGGGGTAGGGTCCTAATCTATGCTAAAGATGACCTCTCCATGTCAGCTCTACCCCTGCAGACTAATCCTACTGCTGAGGGAGAGAGCATATACATCCGGATAACCCTAGTGCATGCCAAACAACTAACAATTGGCTGCGTCTACCACCCACCAAAATCAGCCCTCAAATCCCTTTGAAGCCATCACAACAATACAGCTATCAATGTAACAACGAAGCAATAGACCTGCATGATTAACATTAACTGGGCCCAGGACCTGTCATCGTCAAGTCACTTACCCTTGAAGCAGATCTGACGTAGGGTCATCTCTGAACCGACCAGACTTAATTACAAAACTGGGAACCACTACCCTTGACTGGGCTCTGTGTCTAACCCCACTAATATAGAGAGTGCGGGCAAATGGCAGACTCCTGAGTGACCATTCCCCAATCTTCTGTATATGGAAAACAAACCACCCAAGGTCCAACCTAGAATTCTCCACCTTGACTTCTCCAAGTTCTCTGAACTACAATACAATCGCTACCTAGGTAGTCTGGACTGGAACCCCATAAATCTTCTCCCTACTCTTATTGAGGCTGTGCAATACTTCCAGGACGAACTAACCACAGCAGCCAACCTCTTTGCTCCAACGAAAAGAATGAGGGCTAAAGGCAGCTGCTACAAGTGGATCTCTCCCTCCCTCAAAGCCCTAATGGCTACTTGGGGGGAAAAGCCTGGAAAAAATTTAGGCTCTCTTCCAATCCCGGCAGATCTCGCTGAATACAAAGCCCTGAGGAACAAAGCCAAGACAGCCATAAAACTCGCTAAGAGAGATTACTTAACACACCTCCAGAAAACCAGCCTGGGTAACCCCAAGCAATTCTGGAATCATATCAATAACCTGATCAAGGGCAGCAAAAAGCCTGAGTCCTGTCCCATGGAGATTAACGGTCAGCTCACAACTGACCCTTCTCAAATATCGGCTGCCCTTAACAGGCACTTCTCAGACCTCGAGGCCTACAAGACCTGCCTGTCTCCCCAGATTCTCCCCCTACCTCAGATGAAACACCTCACATGGAAAGACCCCCATTTCACCTGAGACTGGCTAAATGCACTGAAGTACTAAACCTGCTAAGGAACCTGAAACCGAAAGGGTCAGGAGGACCCGACAATATCAACCCTCGGCTACTCAAGGCAGGAGCTACCTCCTTAGCCTGGCCTATAACCATGCTCCTCAATCGATCACTGAGGGAAGCAGTCGTCCCTGACCCGTGGAAACATGCCAATGTTGTCCCTATTCACAAAGGGGGGCTCAGAGAAAAACTCAACAACTACAGGCCCATCTCCCTCCTCTGCTCACTTGCTAAGGTGCAAGAAAGAGTCATCTACAATCAACTCAGGGACTACCTGGAAGCTCATCAGATCCTTGCCCCCCTCCCAACATGGATTTAGAACAAACCATGGTACTGACACTGCCCTCATTAACTTCATGGATGAAGTTCTCAGGGCAAAGGACAAAGGGATACCCACTGGTGCAGTCTTTATAGACTTATCCAAGGCATTCAACCTTGTCGACCACAACTTGCTGCTACAGAAGCTGCAAAATACAGGCCTAGACAATCATGCCCTGAAGTGGTTTAGGAGCTACTTATCAGGCAGGGCACAGAGGGTCTCATGGAAAGGGACCATGTCTAACCCACTACCCCTAAACCAGGGTGTACCTCACGGCTCAATTCTAGGCCCCCTCCTGTTTTCCTTGTTTACCAACGACTTGCGTATCCACTGCGGGGAGAGCTCGGTTGTGCAGTAGGCTGATGATACTGTCATCTTCCGACCCCTGCGTGACGTGGTTGCCCTAGGCCCTCTACTCCAAAAGGATCTCACTTCACTAGAGACTTGGCTATGTAAGAACAGAATGGTACTAAATGCAGACAGGACCAAGGCAATGCTATTCGGGCCAAGATCCCTGGGATCTGACAGGTCCTCATCCCTCTCCTTAACCTCACTCTCTGGTAAAGCCATTAACGTAGTCCCCTCCCTTAAATACTTAGGCCTCACGTTGGATCAGAATACCACATACAAGGAACACATGGACCAGGTCACCAGGACCCCACATCAGAAACTTGGTACCCTGTATCAACTCAGGGACCAACTCATCCCTGAAGCCAGGCTCTCCATAGCTACCAGCGTCCTTCTACCCAACCGGACCTTTGTGGCCCCTATTATACAGGGCATGGCTAAATAAGAGATTACCAGAATGCAAACCCTATATAATAAAATAGCTCATTTCGCAACCTTAGACCACCCGAGACGTCACCACTGTGACACTTTGGCCAATCTTCGTTGGCCCACATTGGTCGCCCGCCTGCAACACCCCTTGCTTGTCCAGGCCTACAAGCTTCTCAAACCCCACGCTCAGCCAAGCATTACCGGGACATAACCCTCAAACACAACCCAAGGAACCTAAGGACCTCAGATAGAATGCTATTAGAAGTCCCTAGGGTAAGGACAAACACTGGCGGAAGATCCTTTTCCTCCAAGCAGCCTGCCAATGGAACAAGCTCCCTCCCCAGGTCCAGGCCTCCTCCTCACTCATGAACTTCCGCACCAGGCTTAAGTCCCATCTGCTGACCTCAAGCGCATGCCACAGTCATGGCACTTAAAGCTCCTAAGGTACTCCCCTCCTTTCCAACTCCCATCTCTTAGCTTAACCTTCCTACTACCTGCCTTATACAGACTGCTCGCCAGAGGCTACGTATAACCCCTGAATAAACTATATGCAAAGTACTACCAATTGCTTACATGTCATGATGATAACCGTGCCTGTACCCATGCCTGCATCCATTGCTTTTCTTTTACCGTGCCTGTAACCATGCCTGTATCCACTGCTTTTCTTTTACCATGCCTGTAACCATGCCTATATCCACTATTTTTCTTTACTGTAACCACCTCATGATGCAACTCATAATGCCTCAAATGTTCCTTATGTCCTTGTTCATTCTTATAACTTGTATTGTTATCCCGGGTCGCCCCTGAAAAAGGGACCTTCGGGGCTCAGTGGGCATACCCGGTCACCAAAAATGTAATAAATAAAAATAAATAAATAAATAAAATTAATTAATTATTTTGATGGCCTTGGTGCTGCTGCCCGAATGACCAATGAAATTGCTGGCGATAGTTCTGTTTCTGTATGACTCTGTATATGGTGTTAACAGATCTTACAGCCTTGCCCGATTGTTGGAGGCGAGTTATGACCTTCTCAGAGTCCTCACTGAAAAGGACCGAGCCCTTGAAAGGGGCATCCATAATCTTTGCTTGGTCGTCCGGGGTAAAACCCAAAATGCAGAGCCAAGAATAGAGGCAGTGGCAAATGCCAGAGGACACTGCCTTGGCCGCAGCATCTGCCACGTCACAGAAGGAATGCAAGACATGGGTGCCTATGTCTGAACCCAATTTTAAAACAATAAGCAGCTCAGCCTTCTGGGGACCATCCTGCTGAGTCTGGACCAGTTCCATAGCCTTTTCCCAAAGGGCATTCTGATATTGGTCCATGTGGGCCAAAAAAATTCAGAGAGCGGATGGCACAGGTGCTCAAGGCATAGACCTTTCTACTGAGCTGGTCCACCTGCTTACAGTCCTTGTCCAGAGGCTGGGTACTAAGATGACATGGCCTTTTGGACCAATCGTGAGCTGCCGTAATGACCATGGAGACCGCAAATGGTTGCTCACCAAAACAGGGTTCATCCCAAGGAGTATTATAGAGACAGTCAGCCTTTTTGGAAACAGCAGGGGTGGAAGACGGGCATTTCCATGCTTACTTAGTGACATATATAAAGGTGTCCATAAAAGGAGTAACTACCATAGGCTTTGGATCCTTCTGGCGGAGAAAAACAGCCAAACGGCAACTCTCAGGGTCCAAATCTGCTGTATCCCAGCCCATATTAGACTGAATGTGCCACATGACCCCCATAAAGGTCGGGTCACTGGGAAGTGACCTAGGGGTGTCCTTGGGGTCCACAGGAGAGGGAGACAATCTTGATTACAACACCACCAAAGAGGAGGAGAAGGAGCTGCAGCCCAACTCCCCTGAGGAGGAAGACCTAGAGGTCAAACACCGATGCGGCTGCGCGATCGACATCTGTGTCTGTCCAAGGACTTGGGGTGGGGGGGGGATGAGTGGCAGTGCTTTCTCCTAAGATGTTTAGAGCGACACCTGCCTGTATCATCCAATTGCAAGGTAGGCTCCTTTGGCTTCAGAGAAGGCTGTCGAGGAGGGGCTGGAGGCTGAACCCCCAAAGGAGGAGTATCCTTAGGAGGGGGTGCAGGTTTCCATAGCAGGTCACCCTTGACTACATTCCACCATGAAGTAAAGAGAGGCATTAGGTCTGGCAGAGGAGGATTCTGCAGGTTAGAAGGGTTAACCGGCGTCAGCGGGGGGTTGGGGACATCAGACAGTCCCGGCGTCGGTCCCTTTGGAGGCAGCTACCCGGGCATCTGACCCTGAGGGTTCAGGTTGACTGGCGGCGGCCTAGTGGACATCAGGTTATTTGGTATCGGCCTGGTAGGTGTCGACTGGCCAGATAACAAGCCCTCTGGTGTTGGTTGAACTGTGATGCTAGGGTCAACTGGTGACACAGGGCGGTCAGACGACAATGGGATAGGTGTCACTGGGGAATATACCATGGTGGCCAACGTTGACCAGACAGGCGTGGACTGGCGCTGGTCGTGGGATGCTGCTGGCATCAGTCTGGAGGCAGCCCATCCAAGGGAGTCAACTCCTGAAAGGGGTAGAGGAGTCACTCTGCCAAAAGAGGCAGATACATGTCCCTGGTGTCGCTGGGTGGTGTCAGCCCCAGAGTCAGGGACCAACTTAGCTGATGCCGAGGCCAGGTGGATGACAGGCAAGGACCCACCACCTGAGGGAGACCTGGCCTAGCCACCTGGCTGTAAGCCTGAAGACTGGTTAAGGGTCCGGAGCAACAGGGGCTGGGAGGTCAAGGAAGAAGTCCCCGAACCCAATGAACTACCACCCGATGTCTGGATGAAGGCAGGAGGTTTCACCACGGGAAGACCGGTAGGGGAGAGAGAGCTGACGAGGAAGCCAAGTCTGACCTCCCACAGGGGGATGACCCAGAGCTCGTCGATTTTGAATAAGGAGACCGGAAGCAGGAGGAAGACTTGGCCTTATGCGTCTCCCTATGTTTATGCTTTCCATTTGACATTTGCTCCTGGTAGGAAGATGAAGAGGTGGAGGCCCCAGAAATCTGTGAGGAGGAGGAGGAGGAACTTTTACCCTGGATTTGTTTCTCCATCGCTGCGACCTTCTTTCATAGCAAAAAGCTATTCAGGGCCTTCTGGCAGTGGATCCTGGTGCTTTGATTGAACTTCAAGCAGTGCTGGCAGGCCTCAGTGCCATGCTTTGGGTCTAGGCAGAAAAGCCAGACAGAGTGTCTGTCCTTCGACAGGATCTGCTTACCACAAGGACACTTGGACCACCGCAACTCCACTGATGAAGCTGGCGATTAAGACATGCAGAGAAACAGAGGAAAAAAACACATTTTTGAAGGAAAATAAAAAAGCACAGGTGATCGCAGGAAAAATGGCTGTCCACTAGAGAAGAAGGCGTATGTGGAGCCGATGTGTGTGGATCAACAGCAGGAAAAGAACTGAGGTAGGGCTGGGGGACTGCCCCTTTTATACCACTGGGCAGATGTCAGGTGCGGTCCCCTGCTGTATACTGCTACCTAGAGGTTTTCCGTGGGGTCTTCAGTCCTTACGGGGTAACCTGCTGCAAGAGTTCCCCCTCCAAGTAAGATGATAGAATTTGACGGCAGATAAGGACCGCTTGGCCCATCCAGACTGCCCATTCCTCCCTAACTACAATATTATCGCAGATTGTACCCGATCTACAGCTCTTTATCCCTCCCCCTTTCCTTTCCACTATGATTCCCTTGTGCTTATCCCATGTATTTCTGAACCCACCATTGTTTTTAACACCACCACCTCCGCTGGAAGGCTGTTCCAGGAATCCAGCACTCTTTCTGTGAAGAAGTACTTCGTCGTATCTTTCTTGAATCTACCCTCCTCCAGCCTCATAGCCATATCCCCTTATTCCTGAGCTCCTTTTCTTCTGAAAACTACTTCCCTCCTATTCGTTGTTTACCCCCCTGTGAAGTATTTAAAGGTATCTAGCATATCCCCCCTCCTCTGTTCCGGGGGTACATACTGAGGTCCTTTACTCTTCTCAAAGGGCTTTAGATAGAGACCTTGCACAATTGTATTTGCCCTTCTCCGACCACCTCTTCTCTAAGTCCTTCTGGAGATGTGGTCTCCAGAACAGGGCATAGCACTCTAGGTGGGGTCTTCCCAGCAATCTATACAAAAGCAAAAACCTCTCCCTCTTTCTGCTGGTGATATCCATCCCTATGCACCTCAGAATCCCACCAGACCTCTCTTCTGCTTTATTGCACTGGCTGGCCACCACCAGGCCATCTGATCATGATTACCCAAAAGACCAACACTCCCAGGCATAAAAAGGAACAGTACACAGAATCCACTATAATGTGTAAATACTTAGAGTCATAGCTGTGATGGCTTGAGCTCCAGCTAGTACCCCAGAGCCACGTGCAGCTACAATAAATACAAGCATTTGCACTTTATATTGTGGGGTACAGACTGCAGCTCGAGCCATGCACAGCTTCAATAAATACAAGCATTTGCATTTTACATAGTGGGATACTGGCTGCAGCTCGAGCCATGCACAGCTGCAATAAACACAAGCATTTTCACTTTATATTACAGCTCGAGCCATGCACAGCTACAATAAATACAAGCATTTGCACTTTATATTACAGCTCGAGCCATGCACAGCTACAATAAAATACAAGCATTTGCACTTCATATTGTGGGGTACAGGCTGCAGCTCGAGCCATGCACAGCTACAGTAAATACAAGCATTTTAACTTTATATTGCGGATTATGTGTGGTACTGTGCCTTTTTTTGCCTGAGAGTGCTGGTTTTGATTGCCCCCCACCAACTTTAATCTTTCAGAAGGGTACCCACCCATCCTGAAACATTTGCTTTCTAGACTCTTGGACTGTTCTCGTTTGGGGCTGGCTACCTCTTTCCCAGCACCTATCCTGTACTGAGAGTTCGGAGCCACAACTTCTGAAGGACGACTGATATGATTACCCCCAGGTATGTCTTTCCAGCTTGGTGGTCGTCAATACTTCTCCACCCATTTTGTACTCCACCGTGAGTTTCTGTGCCTTAAGTGCACACCCCCAGATTGTCTACCCTATTGCAGATTTTGGTGTTATTCACAAACAGGTAGACCTTCCCTTCCAGCTCCTCTGCAATGTTACTTACAAAGACATTAAAAGAGGACCAGTCCCAGCATCAATCCCTGAGGCACCCCGCTGGTCACCCTCGCTTCCTTTGAGTGAACTCCGTTTACCGTCACCCTGCGTCACTGATCCCCTAGCCAATTTCTTATTCTGTTTGCCACCTTAGGACACACTCCTAAGTTAATCAGCTTGCTTGCTAGTCTCCTATGTGGCAAGGTATCTAAAGTCTTACTGATATCTAGGTAGACTATGTCCACCACTAACCCCCCCCTCCCGATCTAAATCCCTTGTCACCCAGTCAGAGAAATCTAACACATTCATTTCACATGACCTCCCCACAGTGAACCCATCCTGCCTCAGGTCATTAGACAAGGAGAAGGCTTTTGACAGTATGCTGTACGCCTTCTTATTTGCTGTACTCCATCAGTATGGGGTCCCAGATCACTTTGTAGTATGGGTTACATTTCTCTATACATTTCTATAATTTCCTCACTTCTGCATGTGTGGTAGGGTACTGTTATCCCCATTCGCAAGGGGGTACAGCAAAGATGCCCCTTTGGTCCCTGTTGTACATCTTTGGAGTGGAGTGGACTGCTTGGTTTGTAAAATAAACAGTTCCGCTGATATTTACGGACTATATACTGTTGATAACCTTAAAGTCGCCCCAGCCCTGGCTTATACAGATGACCTCTGCCTATTGGTTAAAGATAGGGAATCTGCATAACTGGTGTCATATTTTGGAATGTTTTTTCATGGTTTCAGGGGCCAGGGTTAACCTGGGAAAGAGCAAAGGAAGCATTAGGGCCCAGGTGGCAGCCTTGCCCGGAAGAGGTGGCAGGTATGCCCATGCAGGATGGACCTCTTACAATTTTAGGGGTGCAGTTTCAGGAGGGCAATATGGGTCAAGCAAATTGGGAACTGAAACTGGCTGCAGCAGAACATGAGGTCTCCTCCTGGAATAAGTGGCTTATGTCCAGTACCAAAAGGGTTTTCCTGATTAAGTTCTTTTTGACACCCCTGTTTTTGTACACTGGTTTTGTTCCACCCCCCCCCCCCAAGTGTTGAGAGTCAAAACTCTACAATGTGTTCTTTCAGCTGCTATGGGGAAGTCGTCTTTACTCAACTGACAGTACATACGTACAGGATGGTTAAAGATGGTGGATTAGCATGTGGAACCAATTTTTTTTTTTTTTTTTTTTTTTTAAATCACTTTTGACTTGATACTCATCCTTTTGAGTACCTTTTGGGAGGACCTGGTGCTTATCCCTTCTATGAAATGGGAATCAGGAAGGAAAATATCATGGCACCTGGCTCTGTGAGGACATGTTTGCTTAAATTATGTGTTGGAATCTGACTCTTTCCCAGGCTCTCTCTTGTTCTAGGAAAAACCTTTATGATCAGATCTTGATGGCCTTTCTTGAGCCCATTTGCTTCAGCTAGGAGGATACTTCTTTCAGTTCTGACTACACAACTGATGGATCCACGTAGCCCTAGAAAGTTGAGAGATTTTGTTCGGCTCGGTATATGTGAAAAACTGCAGGTACATGGAAATCATAAACATAAAAGTGAACTAGATAGGTTCTACCTGCAAGACTCGTGGGCAGATCACTGAATCTATGGAACATGTATTCTTCACCTTCCTCGAATATTCCTGAGTTTGCCCAACTCTCATATGATGACTTGATTTTATGTTGCCCCCTCAGATTTCTGGAATGCTTGGGATTACAGCACATTACGCGTCACAATGTCTTGCTTGAAATGGAGCACATGGCATGCCAGATGTTCCTTTTTACTGCAGCAAAAATTTGTGCCAATGCACTCTGTTGATTACTGTGACAAAAGAGCTTAAACTGGTACATGATATACAGTTTAATTTGTGGTCTGGGTAAACAAGTAATGCCTATTGGGAAAAAGTGATGTGGTTATAATCGGAGGCTAGCTTGTTTTTCATTGGCCTTCCGTTTTCTGTTTATGTGATTGTGAGGAATCATTAGAATATTTTTTTCTTAGCTTGCTTTTTCATTAATTATGCTTGAACCACATGTATGATTTCTTGGCTTTGCTTTCGAGTTTTCATTTGTAATATTCACCGTCTTATCCTTTACCTTACTACTACTATGACCGCCCCCCCCCCGCGCAACTTCCCTCAAGCACCTGAGTAAACTGAACCACAGCAAGAGGATAACACTCATCGACATAGAACTGAACTTTCATCCTCTGAACATTCTGATGCTGTTTCTGCTCATCCTGGACAGCAATGATAGCAATTTACTATGGCAGACTCATTTTCTTCTCATGGTGAACTTGCTCAGTGGCAGTATGCCGTATGTCTTAAGTATATGGGGGTTTAGAGTTCCCCCCAAACAAGATTTACATTATTCGTAATCTCTTAAAAAATTAAATGGGATTGCCGGCTAGGTGGTGCTGGAGGCCACACCTCACGTTGGCGACCAGAGTTTGGGGGTGAGCTCGGGCCACCAGGGCTGGTGGGGGGAGGGCTGGGAGGTGACTGTAGTGGCTGCTGGGCTGCTCTGGTATCACAGATTGGGGAGGTGCAGTTCCTTACTCTCAGCTGACACCCAGTGGAGGCCAGGTCACAGAGCAGAGTCGGGGGGGCTGATGCAATGTCGGGGAGGGTTGAAGGAGTACTCCATTGCCAGGAGCACGCGCACGCCTCCACATGCATGCACTTGCTGTGCTCACCATTACTCTGGGGTGTGCGAGAAAACCACAGAAAAGCCCATGTTTCCCCATGGCCATATGCAACGGCCCCTACCACTGTCGGACTCTGCTCCTTACTAGCAAGATGGTGAGGGGAGAGGCTGATGGGGTTGGGGCAGAAGGGAACCCAATGACAGAAGTAGGTGGCCACGGAGGAGCAAGCAGCTAAATAAAAAAAAAAAAATTCAAGGGGCATTTTGCTTATGAACTGGACGCTGTCAAGTCACTTGAAAGTTTCTGGCTCAAATATGCTAAGCTTCAGAATTCTGAGTTGTGGTCTCCCGTCATGGCCATCCCCCTGTCCAAACTTGCTATTAAAACCATAACCATACTGTTTCAGAATGACAGGGTTAAAGTTTCAGACATTTTACATTGGTTGCGTCAGTGTTATGAAGTTTTGGATCTCCTCGTACCCATAATTGATTCTGAACAGGTCTGGATAAGGGGGTGGAAATTTAAGGCCAAATTGAGACAGACAAACACTGGTATTTGTCACCTGCCAGGAAGTTTTCTTACAGAGGGAATGGGGTATGTGCTTTTACTTGGGCCAGCCCTGTTCCTGCCATAAATGTGGCTCCCAGTCTCACTTAAGTTCTGCTTGCGACACCAATAGGTGTGACATGTACCTAGAATATTGTTATTTAAGCCACAACAGTCTAAATCCTTTTAAATGTGATTTATGAGAGGAAACAGGGGCATTCTTACAGGCAGTGCCAGTGGGTCTCGCATAACAGAGTCAGATGTTCTCAAGAGGAACTTATTTTTAACTCTTGGAGTGCTGAATATGTTTGAATGAATACAGATTCAGGACATATACTGTACAGTATATACTCTTGCAGGTACTGTAAGGGTAGGTCAAGTTCATCAGAGCTTCAGCAAGATGAGAAGCTGAAAGGCAGCAGGAAAAAAACACTACAGATGGTTCATGTCCCCCCCCGTTTCAGTGCCTAGTGTGCCCACAGTAAGGCATATTTCTCCTTCTGTGCCTCCAGTGCCCAGACTATACCTTTCTGAGCCCATGACAGTTGATCCTGACCCATCTACTGTCTGCCTTCTGGAGGAGTGGCGATGGGTACTGTCTCTTATACTGACCAGGATCAAGAGTTAACCCCTTTAAAACACAAGGAGTCGAGGAAACGTACTTCTGCTTGTAGGGGGATGCCCCCTCCCCCTCCTTTGGGGGAGGATATGGAGGTCATTGCCACCAAAAACAGAGGAAAGAGGAAACTGAAGCCCAGGCACCCCTCCTCCTGAAACAAGCAAACAGTTAAGAACAGATTCTCAGCCTTGGCTTTAGAGCATCAGAGGGATGACATGGAGAAGGAGGAGGGTGATTCGGATGCATCCTCCATTTCCTCCTCTACTCGAGATGCCTTCTCGGATTATGAAGACTCCCTTTCAGAAAAAGCTGTGGCTAAGAAAAAATGTAGATGTACCAGGTCTCAGACCACAAAAGGCCCCCCCCCCAAATTAACTTCTCACCACGTGTTTAGATTCCACAATCTCTCCTGCAATAGTGGATGTCAACAGCGTTAAATCTCATAACAAAATGGGTTGCAACTATGATCACCTTAGCGTCCTTACAAAATACTGTATTTATACAAGACACTTGGATTAAATCTACTATTACATTGAATGCTGTTAACAAGATCGCGACCACAGGGCCCTTCCTATTCGAAATAGGGAATGTCTGATGTGAGTCTCTTCAGAGGTTCTGTTTTCACCCTGCTAAAACTTGTTGAAACTAAACCAGGCCGAGCATTTCTGGTGGAAATTACTTACGTAAAAAATCTTTCCATCTTATAAATGTTTACACCCCTCAGACCAAAGAAGACAGAGTGTCCATGTTTCAGAAGATTTAGCCTTTCCTGCACACTAATCAACTGGTAATCATGGGTGGGGACTTCAACTGTGGTCTTAGAAACATAGACATTGACGGCAGATAAGAACCGCTTGGCCCATCTAGTCTGCTCTTTTCTCTACCTATTGGATAAGCTGCTGATCCTAGTTAACCAACAGCCTACTTCTTCCTACCCCCCCACCAGAACTGCCTTATGTCTGTTCCATGCATTCTAGAATTCCCCTACTGATTTTGACCCACGGCCTCCTCAGGAAGGTCGTTCCATGCATTCACTACCCTCTCCATGAAAAAAATGCTTCTTCATGTTGCCCCTGAGCCGTTCCCCCTCTATCTTCAAATTGTGCCCCCTTGTTCTTGCACATCTCTTTTTTGAAAGATGCTACCTTCTTTGACTTTGTTGATTCCCTTGAGGTTCTTGAAAGTTTCTATCATATCCTCCCCCCCCCCCAACAGTATACATATTAACCTATTTTAGTCTCTCTTTGTATGGTTTCTGGTGCAGACCCTGCACCATTTTAGTTGCCCTCCTCTGGATTGCCTCCATCCTGTCTATGTCCTTGCGAAGATGGTGTCTCCAGAACTACATGCAGTACTCCAGATGGGGTCTCACCAACTGTCTTTACAGAGGTATAGCAACTTCCTGTTTTCTACTGGTGATGCCTCTCCCTATGCATCCCAGTATCCCCCAGCCCTCCTTATCTCTACAGGACGGGGCGGGGGGGGGACCATGAAACTTTAAAGTGGCTTAGTGTACCCAAGTCAGATGGTAAAGGTAGCTGGCTTACAAGGCAGTGGTTCAGAGGCGTCCTCAGCTACCTTTGTAAAAGGTGCACTAGTCACCAGGATAGATTTTGTTTGGCTTACTGTCAGTACCGTGAGACCATAATAGTGTGGTCCATTATAGCGCCGACAGTTCAGCGCATGTCAAATGCAGCACTTGTAAAAAAAAAAAAAACACTCTGGAGCAAAAAAGCGCTTGCATTCAAAACCACTCTGGAGCAAAAATGCTTGCGTTTGCTGGTATGGCACATTTTAACTTTAAAGAGCAACTGCAAAGCACATAACTATACATCTGTACCTGATCATTGGCACCAAAGGAGTTCGGGGATTGGGCTACTTTAACTTCTACAGGCAATGTAACGGAGTGAACACCCGTACTTAATATCCGTGATGTGTCCCAGCAATCCATCTTAAATCACCATCACTTCTTTCCATTTATACTGAATACCCAAACCTTAGGCTTTAGTCTTAGCTCTTGGATTATACTGCTTTTACATATCCAAGTATTTAATTGTAGAAGCATTTTATTGCACTATGAATCTGGATTGTTGTACCAGACTGTGCCAAATGGTTGATGTTTACTGCAGAGCGTAAAAAGGAATGTACTTTATTGCACTGTGACTGTGATTGAACTAACTGCGTAAGCGCAAGATGAACTGGCTATTTTTGTTATTTGCAGTTTATTAAGCTTCCATCATTATTCAAAATGAATGTGCAGATACAGGTCAGTACTGTAAGGGTGTTCACACCAGCATTTTGATAAAGAGTTATGCAGGTAGACCATGATCCCTCTGGGGAGGTGGGGGTGGGGATAACTGCAAATACAATTTCCAGTCCCTTGCTATGCTCAGTGGTTTGTTTCTTTTGCAGTTACGTGTCACTACGGGTGCTGTCTTCAAAAGTATATTAGTGGGATCAGGTGAAATCACTGAAATAAAGGGTTAGTGAAGTGACCACGGCAAAATGTAAGGCACTGTAATGCCACAGTCGCTCTTATATGCTGCGCTATTAAGAACGTGTGTTTAATGATAGCGCTATTTCTGTTGTACTGTTATCACCAGATACAGATTTTTTTTCCTGCCTGATGTGTTTAAGGTAGAGGGAGCAAGGAACATTGCAAATGAAACATCTGACCATTTAGTGGTTACTTGCAAATGCAATACTGGATCCATATTTCACAATAACCCTCCCTCCGCCCTTGGCAACTTAATATTAAACTCCTAGATTTGCCTGAAAGAACAGTGATGTGTCAGGATTTGTTTAAATCCTGACTTTCTGTTCTGGCTGCATACGATTATTTTTTTTTTTTTTGCAGTGGTGGGAAGATACTGAAAGATTTAAAACATCTGTTTCAATCCCATAGCAAAATAATCCCCATGGACAAATATTTAAAGTATCTGTCCTTGCGAATTTGGCTGCATAAATTGACACCATGCATGCATGAGCAAGAGACCGACTTGCATGAACAGACAGAAAATGTAAAATTAGAGATGAAGGCCATTCGGTAGGAAAGGGCTACTTCCCTCGAACAAGAACTAAAGGCCTGGAACCCAGGGGCAGTTCACACCAGTTGCCAGGATATAGCAAGTGAAATAAGTGTGACAAATGTAACTGCAACTGCTGGTGTCCCTCTTGTTTCTATCTGGGACACTATCATGGATATAGTTCGGGAACATGTTACTAAAACTTTCAGCACACCAGCTGAACCCACTTCAGATTCTGATTTAATGTCTCAGTGACTGTTCCCCCTGTATCCTCTCAAGATGTTACACCGCTTGCTGTCCCCATTTATCTTAGTGAGGTGCAGTCTGCAGTTAAAGGACTGAGAAATAGCACTGCTCCTGGGCCTGATGCTTTGCCAGCAGGATTGTACACAATGTTTCTATCATTTTTTGGTCCAGTCTTGCAGATTTTAACACCATCTTGTCAAAAACAGCTTTGCCATTTTCTATGGCTTCAGCAGTTTTATCTAGTTGTTTGAAACACATAATAGGTTAGGTTTTGGAAACTGGAGACTTTTGTGCCTGCTCAATTACAGACCAAACAATTCTTTCCCAGCAAGGTACTTGCCAGCAGATTGGCAGTCGTTCCAATGGGCCTTGCTCCCTCACTAATGTGTGCAATACAACATGGATACATCTACGACAATCCGATTTACTTCAGGGAATTATTTGGGGAAGGGAGGGTTAGTGTCTTACATTCTCAACTGATAAAGAGAAAACCTTTGACTGGGTCACCCATGGGGATTTGCTGAATGTGCTTCGTCACTATGGGATTCCCAAAACTTTTACTGAGTGGATCGCTCTTTTTGTATTAAGGTCCCGAGTTTTTCCTTCGGTGAATTCTGGTCTAGGTCCTCCAGTTCAAGTCAAATAGGGTAGTGAGGCAAGAGTAACATAACAGCCACCTGCTGTATGTTTTCTCCCCGGACCCTCTGATCAAGCTGCTCCAGAGGGTATGGCACTTAAAGGTACACAGCAGTCCCCCGACACTCCGAAAATAAAACACTGGCTTAGGCCAATGATTTATTCATTTTAAAAAGATTTAGCTTCAGGTACCCTTGTGCTGGGAATTTTATGCACTTTTTCTGCTGTGGCAGGATCTCAGATTAACTTTAATAAAAGTGCTGGGATTCAGATTGGGTATATACCCCCCCTCCTTGTTTAATGGCCCTGCAACAAGCACCTTACTGCAGTTTACCATGCAATCCTGTTTAGTGAGGGAAAAAAGTTAAGGGCACACACAATGCCCCCGCTAACTCCTTTAAGCGGTTCCTTGCACTCCTACTGCTACTCATCCTAAGAGGCAATCTGTATCTCAATCCTGGCCCAGCTCCTTCTACGACATCCTTCAGAGGTCACCTTAAAATTGCCCATGTCAATCTTGGGGGGCCTTATGCCCAATTTTGATGAGTTTCAAATCTGGGTTACAGATCATCAATTTGATGTTGTTTCTGTCACAGAGACATATCTTACCAACAGAATCTTGGCTAGAGATATTGAGACACACTTATACACAGCATGGTGCAGCAGCCCCAACTGTGGAGGCGGGGGCCTAGGACTCTAGGGCTTAACAGAGCACAGCAGCCCTGACTGTGGAGACAGGAACAGGGTACAACAGGTGCAGCATCCTTGACTGGGGGGGTTGGGGCAGCAGTGTGCAGCAACCCCAACTGTTTGGGCAGAGACGGCCGGGTGCAGCAGCCTGATTCTTTAGGCAGGGGGAAGGAGGCAGCAGGGTGCACAATCCCAGACTGTGTGGGAGAAGACAGTGGGCAGCAGGGTGCAGCAGCCTCAAATGTGGAGCAGAAAGCAGGGGGCTTGTAGGGCAGGGGATAGGTGGCAACAGAGTGCAGCTGCCTCAACTCTGGGGAAGAGACATGGTGCATTGAAATTCCATGTAGTGTTTCCATTTATACATATACATGATGTATTTTCACAAAGACACCACCAAAGAACTGAAATTGAGTTCAAACAGTACATGTGCTTGAAATAGTAGTGTGTGACAGGCACCTGTTTATCAATCTGACGTGAAAAAAAAAGTTCTTACATTAATGTATTTATGAAGGCTACATCAAGGAAAACTATTTCTATGATGAACAAAGTTTAGATTTTATATTCATTAAACAACCCTGCGTTACACAGTTAGAAAAAAAATCTGAGTTTTGATGAGGAAGAACTGAGAGCTGTTATACAGACAAGCTGATCTCTCACAGAGAAAGAGTTCCACCACTTCAATTCAGCACTGAAACTCCAATGAGAATTATAGATTTTAAGCTTATCTAACCGCACAAACCACAGACAGTTTGTAAGAAACCCGGAGAGCAAACCATTAACTCTACAGTCTGCTGTGACTGGGAATCTGAAGCAGCAAGCTACAGTACTCCAAAATGATGTCATCGCTCTCCAAGCCTGACAGAGAGACAGAAATGACTCCACTGTAAAGCAAATTAAACGCTGATTTAAAGAAAACCACAAAACCAAACAGCATGGAATTTTCAGGAAACACTAATCATGACACAGGGACTTGAATTCAAGCTTTAACAACGATATGCAAAAACCTTTGCACATGATCTTTAAGCAATAATAGGCTTATTCAGCAGATATGGGGTATTTGCTGGCTTGTGGTTTAATGGCAAAATGGCAGTTAAGTATTCACGTAAACATAAAAAAGGTAGAGGAATGGATGTATCCAAGGGAATCCTGTGTAGGTTAATTTGAAACACAGTCACATTTTTTGCTGTCTTGCCCTTTTGCGGTCTCATTTTGGGATACACTAGCTAGACTGTGGCGGGAACATTTGCTTGATTTTGCTCATGTTTCCTACCAAGAACTGGCCTTGTGTTTCTTTTCTGACCCTAGGGCTAGATATAGTAAAAACATCTTGCAAATGTTTAATGACATGCTGTACGGAATCTGGTCACAAAGCTGTAAAAAAGATTTATGTCTCTGAAATGCTGTCTTTATCTCGTCATGGTTAAAGTCTGGGAGAACTGTACATGGATACTATTAACAGGGTGCCTCCCTCAGATATCAGTCGAGACTCCTTCCCTCCCTGCTCGTGTCCGCCCCCCAACCGTCCCTCATGCATTTGCTGTAATGCTACACTGCCTGATCATGACTTGCTTGCTCACTGCGCACTTCCTAGTGTCTTTGTGTGCTGTGACTTTACATCGCATGGACAAATTCATTTACACAAAAAAATGCATAGTTTTTTTTATCCTCTGCTCCCCTTCCTCCAGTCACACCTGGAAACTAACCTCGGCTCAGTGTGCCTTTCCCGGTCACCAACTTTCAAATTAATTAATTAATTAAATAAATAATTTCTTGTACACATTTATGCCATTTGGATTGATTGGTTTCCTCCAGAAAAATATTTAATTAAAAGTTTTCAAAACACAGAAGTCACACACGGCAGATAAACATTGTTACAACCAACAAGTAAAATAAATGTCATAGTACTTAACAGAGAGTAAAATATCCCCTGTAAGACAGTTATTAATAGATTTATTGATTTTCCTATAAAATTTGTCTTTGTCTTTTGTGATTTTCTTTGTAGAATATCTGTACCTCCTGTATTATCTCTTTTTAAATAAAATTCCCCTACTCTTCATCTTGTCATCCTTTTTTGTAAACTGTAAAAGTGGAAGGATAGTAATATGGTTTGGGGATACACTTATGTAATTCATTTTTGTTTCTGTGCTTTCTAGTCCACATGTAATTTCTGTTTCAAGTTGTCTGGTCCTACACAATGCATTTTTGTTTTGCTCTAATTATGTTTGAAAGTGCACATTTTTTTTGTAAGCTAAATTTCTCTGCAATAAAAATATTCCCCTACTCTTCATTGACAAGTGCCATGGGATATTTTACTTTCACCTGGATACTGACCAGTGATGGGCAGAAAGGACCTTGTTTAATGTCTTATCCGAAGGACAGCACCTCAGATATGTAGCACTCCCCTCATACTGCACATTACCCCAAGTGCCTGGTGTGGGTCTAGAACCCACAAACATCTAATCTTCCGCCCCCAGAGGCGAGTGTGCTCCCTGCTGAGCTACTGACACGGCTAGAGAAAATATTCTCTATGTTATGCCATTATAGCACATGGTTACCCCTTGTTATGCATGGATTTCTATCCTAACCAAAAAGTAGTACCGTAGTACAAAGGTCAAAGAATGCTGCTGTACCCTTCTGTGGTAAAATTACTTTTATAATTAGAATGAAAAGTCATGCCAGCTGCCATTTTACTTTAATCACACACACGACCCCAACAAAAAATCTTCTGTTTCATTATTTAAAAACAGAAACTATTCCACACACCTAGGTGCATTTTCAGCAGCTAGCTGATGTCAGATATTTTTGTGGGTTAAATATAAAAATTAAACATGAGAGTTCTTGGGAAGAAAAAGCACAGCATTGTTCCAATGTTTTAAACCATGTACTATACAAAATAACACATAGGCAACCATGCACAGTTTTAACTTAGCTTTGTTTCCATTTTAGGCTCCTGATGATATTAGTGATTTCTCAGAACCTACTCTGGGGGTCCCTGTGATGTCAACAGAAGCCCAAAACGGAGCCGTGTGCATGACGGGCCTTGCATTATTCTCTATGCGAGTTACCACTACACTTCCAATCAGCTGGCAGGACTTCATCTTTCCACGTATCAGCTATACCTTTACAAAAACTGCAAAGTTTTACAATTAATAAAATACCTGTAAATACTGAACAATAAACCAAAAATAATTTGGCTAGTTTACTTATTCTCTGAACTATTGGCTGTATCCTGATCTGTAACCCTCCACCTCAACATTCCAAGGACTGGACACTGTCGATAGGCAAGCCTATGTTACTTATCAGTGCACTTCACTCACTCAAACAGAAATGCATGCACACCAGCTAGTCACGAACCACCACGCTGGGCTTTCAGTACATCTTCATTGGCTAGATCCTTACAAGCACCACTAAGAAGATCTTCATGTCCTAATTCCTCACAATACTTTTACAACATGGAACTAGGGTTTAATAGACTAACAAGGCCATTAGCTCTAGCTCCATTACAATTTTCGTTTCTTAACTGTGAAGTTTTATTAGTATGCACACAGACGGATAACAATAGGATCACAGAAAAAGGAATCTATAGGAAATAATGTCTTTAAACATTCACAGAACCGTATCACAGTTTTAACACCAGTTCCACAGAAACACAAAATCAGAGTAATGTTTTTGAAACCTACCCACAAGCCCAGAAAAACATTAGGAATAAACCTTATCAATCATATATTTTAAACTTTTTTTCATCTTCTTCCATGTGGGCTGCTACAGAAATGAAAATCCAGTTTCAGTTCATACTGATAAACCATTGCCAGCTGTGGTCTCCAACCTTTGCCTGGCCACACTCAGGTGCTGCTTGTCTGTTGGGAAACCCAAGTGGAGGGGCAGGTTCATGGTGGGATTCCTCCTTCTGGTCCATTTCAATACTGAGATGCCGCCACAATTTGTCCGTGCAGTGGCAAACACCATACTCCCAACCTGGAGACGGAGTCTCATTAGACTGTACTCCTGCTGCCTTGACTGGGATGGTAGCTTGGGAAAAAATACTTTCCAAAACAAACCTAAGCTAAATGGTAGATTTATTGTCAATTATCCCTTTAAAACCAAGCACATAACATAGTGTGACTGCAGCGGCCACCGAACATGGTTGTGAGGGCTGCAACGCTTTGTGACTGATCCTATCCCTCTTTCTGGGTGCTCACAAATTACTTTTTGGTTGCCTCCACCCCACTGGGCTTACTGAGGTTAGAAACTCTGAGCAAGCACATATTTGCAACTTGGAATCAGCCTGCCCAGTGTTGGTGAGTGCTGGCGCACATCTGACTGGCATTAGCACACCAAACCTGAAGGACTCCGCTGCAAAAGATTTTCACTTTTGGTACAGAATGGGAGAAACTATTATGATGTTTTACACATCCCTTACCCCAGCTTTGAACTTCAAGACAATTTGTATATTCATTGAAACCATCTGTATCCTTGCTAAGTGCTAGAAAAGTATGCTAGTTAAGCAGAATGTATTGAAGACCCTATATCATTATTGCATAATGGCACGATTTATTGTATCAATCCAGTATGTCTACACTAGTCAAAGGTTTTTAAAACAGCTACACTGAAAGAACCAAACAGCAGAAATCTTAAGTTCCTGTGAGCTGGCTGCACCTGTGCAGTTCAGGAAACAGTCTGTCACAAATACACTGACTAACTTCCCTTCTGCTCACTTCCACTGTAAATGGAGCTACAAGCAGAGGCTGCAATTGTTTGCTTGATGAACAGGATACCAAGAACAAAATAACAGATGTCCTGTGCCATAATCAATGTTGTCCACTCATTTCCTCCATGAAAAAAATGCCGTCACTGGCTAAGAATTCATGCCCACTACACACTAAAAGGAAGTGTTGCTGTCCATTTCTCAAAATACTTGTGTGAAACAATAGAAAAGTCAGGGGTTAAGTGGTGCCTGCCCCCACCAGTAATATTCATATTTTAAAATTAATAAGTTGTGCACAGAAAAAAAAAGTTGGCCACCAACTCTGCCAGATGTGTTGTTGGGGCAGTAGTATGTAGGTCCAGGTTTCCTGATGGATCTCTGGCAAATGGATTTATGAAAATAATATAATGATATTGTTGATTCAGTGCAGCAGCAGCTCTGCTATACCACTGAGAGATCTGAGTTCCCTGGTGGACTCTGGAGTCCTGCCCCAAAACTGGCAGGAGGCTGGGCACAAAATAGAAGTGCACCCTGGGAAGAATAAAGACCACCAGACAGCAATGCACCCAGGGCAGTCATGCCCAGATACTCTGGAGGGCACATACCCCCCCATCCCTGTTCAATTAGTTATTTTTGGGGGGTCAAGAAATGCAGTAAAAATTTAAATTTACTGTTTCTCCTTGACTATTTTTTCAGTTGTGTTCCCCCCAAAATTCTTCTGGCATGACATGTCTGTATGCACCCCTGCAGGGTGGTCAAGGCATGGCAAAGGAGTCGGCTATGAAGGCAGCTGCATGCTCTCCCTTCCAGCTGAAGGGCAAGGTACAGTCATGATGGCCCCCATATTGGGGTGGTTGTTAGGGAAAGTCTGGGAGAAGAATTCCTGCCACGTGTATGAAGGGTATTGGCAAGTGCAATTAAAGGATTTTATCCTTGTTGGTTTCATCATTTATTTTCTTACAAAGAAATGAAGGCATCAGCAATCTCACTCCAAGCCTCCCTCTGCTCTTGCCATGTCCTGACTTCCTGTTACAGTCGAGTTCATGAAAAGGGATGTCTCAGGGACTGAGCACATAGTTTTGTGAACGTGCATGATGAAATGGTGGTGGAATTGCCAATGAAAGGGGGCAGGGAGAAGAGATGCAGGTGTGGTGTGCATGGCTAAACAAATACAAAAATAAACAAGATACAAAATACCATTGGAGGGATTTAACTTCCTTCATGTATACAATGGAGGAAATTGATTTTATTCATTGACCTTTATCCTGCACTGTTTAATAGGTTTTTAGTGTTTCTGATCACTGGCTAGGAGGTGAAGCAGCAGTAATCAGCGCTTTCGTGACCTCCTTACTGATCTGTCTTTTGTGATGGTCAAGCAGAAAGCAGAAAACTGCCCAACTTGAGGCAGCAGTCCATGTTACACTGAACATTTTGTACCTTCAGGGCTCTTGGCAACTATTCTCTCTTGGGAGTCCAGGATTACCCCCTCCAAAAACATGGGGGCCCCTGGCCCAAACTGTGCAAGTCCAGCAGTGTTCCTTTGGAGCCACTTTGTTGTGTCCCACTACAGCACAGATGGGCAGAGGACAGCAGACTGTGCATCCTAAGAAGCCAGCTGTGTGTCCAGAGGACCCCGCACACAGATGGGCAGAGGACAGCAGACTGTGCATCCTAAGAAGCCAGCTGTGTGTCCAGAGGACCCCGCACACAGATGGGCAGAGGACAGCAGACTGTGCATCCTAAGAAGCCAGCTGTGTGTCCAGAGGACCCCGCACACAGATGGGCAGAGGACAGCAGACTGTGCATCCTAAGAAGCCAGCTGTGTGTCCAGAGGCCCCGCACAGATGGGCAGAGGACAGCAGACTGTGCATCCTAGAAGCCAGCTGTGTGTCCAGAGGCCCTCGCGTGACACAGATGGGCAGAGGACAGCAGACTGTGCATCCTAAGAAGCCAGCTGTGTGTCCAGAGGCCCCGCACACAGATGGGCAGAGGACAGCAGACTGTGCATCCTAAGAAGCCAGCTGTGTGTCCAGAGGACCCCGCACACAGATGGGCAGAGGACAGCAGACTGTGCATCCTAAGAAGCCAGCTGTGTGTCCAGAGGACCACGCACACAGATGGGCAGAGGACAGCAGACTGTGCATCCTAAGAAGCCAGCTGTGTGTCCAGAGGCCCCCAACACAGATGGGCAGAGGACAGCAGACTGTGCATCCTAAGAAGCCAGCTGTGTGTCCAGAGGCCCCCGCACACAGATGGGCGGAGCATCTTGATGGGCTGATGATGCAGGACCTCATATCCCCTACAGCCCTGAGCTTTACCCCCCCCATTTTAAACTGCCCTTTTTCTCCTTCTATTGAAAGATGCCATTCATCTCCATTTTGAGTCTTAAATGCACGCTCCATTAAATAAGGCTATTCCCAGTTTTCATGGGTATTCTCAGCTGTTTTTGAGCACCCACTGTTCCATAAGGTCAGGGATCAGTGTCTGTTGCATGTTATTCCATTCAAGTCACAAGAAATGTGATGTTAAACTACGGGTGTTTAAATACTCTTGAGACTACTGATAAAAACTTGGGGACAGCTATATGTAAAGAAACACCCGTTTAATTATTTCAAATCTAAAAAATGCCTCAGAACAGGGTGGTGGGGGAGGAAGAGCATCTACAAGAGAGCAGGAAAAGGACAATATAAAGTGGAATAAACAGTATAGATAGAGAAGGTCTGCCAGTGCAGTCCAAGAACATGCCTGGGGCCACTGGAGGGTCCACAGGGGAAAGGGAAATCTAGAATCCCAGTGGATGTTCTCTCCTCCTCCTCCAGGGATGGAAGCAGGTGGGTGCCACTGCTTGACTGCCACTTGGGAGGTGACCACAGGATATTACAGCAACTGTGGCCTGCCTGCAGAGGAGCACGCATGGCATGCTTACTCTTGGAGCAATGTATATTTATTCACGGGGTATTCCACAGAGTATAAGCAAGCAGGAAGGAATGCCTGGTGGGAGCACAACGACACTTGGAATTCTTGGAACCCACTTGAGCAACACCCCCACCCCACCTTAAACACTGTCAGCAGAAAAAGGCCCTGTCTCCACAGAGTCTGAAAACCCCTTCTATTTAATGTTTATTTTGTGAGGGACCTACTGGCCCATTACTCTCCCAATCCTCCTTCCACTTTTGCCACGGTTTTCACCAGCCTCCCATGCCTGTCCCACCCATGCTTGAATCACTCCACTGATTTAGCACAGACTACTTCTCTTGGTAGCCTACTCCACCCCTTCCATGAAGACGTGTTTTCTAATGTTTCTCTTAAATCTCTCCCCTCCCACCACCTTAATGGAGTTCCCCGGTGCTGGTGTTCCCTGCTCAGCATTAACAACTTTCGACTGCCTACTCTGTTAATCATGTGGAGGTATTTTTGTGCCTGAGTCACATCCCCCCCCCATCTAACCTCCAGCATGTAGTGTACACGTCGATATCGGAGAACCTCTCCAAGACGTATCCTGCTAACCATGGATCATTCTGGCTACCCTCCTCTGTACCACTCCCACCCCGTTCTGGTTTTTCTTAAAGTGCAGGTTCCAGAAGTGCACACAGTACTTCAGAGGAGGACAAACCGGGACCTGTATACTAGTAAAATCACTTTTGCCTCCAACTACTAATCCCCCTTTCTATGCATCCCATTATCCTATTCGTCCTCCCCACTGCCCTGCTGCACCATGCAACTGACTTCAAAATTTTCCAGTATTATTACCCCCCAGATCCCTTTCCTCAATCACACTCTCCACAGCAACCCCCCCTTCCCCAATTTGCATTCAGTCCTTGGATTTCTTTAACCTCCACTTCTTGGCATTAAATTTCAACTGCCAGATCTCTGACTACTTCTCCAGCCTTACGAGTAGATCCTTTTCACGCATCTCACCACCTTCTCACAGTCCACTCTTCTGCAGATCTTTGTATTATCAGAGAAGAGGCAGAGTTTCCATTTGATCCCCAATCCAATATCACAAATGTAAAAATAACTGGTTGAAGGGCTAATCCCTGCAGCCAGGCTAGAAATATTTTTTTGTAGATGGCTGTCCAAGCGACAGGTGTAATATTCATTTTGACTGTCCCATAGAAACTGTACCTGTCCTGTGGATTTTTTTTTTGGCTCACTAATCTTACATTTCTGTTTCAAAATATGAACTAATAACTAGTGCACAACCCCTGATTGGTACAGTGCCCTGAAAAGAGCTTAATAATTGATGGTGCCCATTGTAAGGTAGCCTAACAAGGCTGCTAAATGTAACCCCCTAGTTCCCAGGAGTTACTATAATCTCACTTAGAACCAGTGGCAGGCAGGGAAAGGCAGCTTGTGAGATGCCAGTTAAATGTGCTACACACTGTCTCACTCTGTTCTCAGTTTCAGCTGAGCTGGAGTGATGATGTGACCATAGAATTCTAGCAGCAGCATAAGCCACAATGGCATATTAGTTGCAGGGGGTTAGCAGTAGAACGTTGGGAGATTCAAAGTCAGTCTTCAAAGAGCAGTCTGAGTGGAGACTCGAGAGAGTAAGGAGTGCTGCAGTGTGCAGCTCCTCAGAGCCTAGCTCTGAGATAGAGCTACTGTAGAAAGAAGAGGTTGTGTGTTCTCACCCGAGAGAGGAACACAGAAGAGACCAGATAGAAGTGGTAGACACCGTTCCTAGTGTTGTTCCAGTGCCCCATCCCCGGAGGGATGGGGGTATTCCAGGATTTCAGGGGCAATCCCCTGGTCCAGCCTGGAGAGGGAGAAGCTGCCTGAGAATCAAGTTTGTTCTGTGAGTACCAGAGAATCTGTTGTGGGAAAGAAGCCCTGGGGCACCTGCATACATTTGGCGAGTTCTACTCTGAAATAGACAATGTTCAACGAGACAGAGTTTAGAGTAAAAGTGTCTGCCTACTGTGGGGTCAAAGGAAGACTTGCCAAGTACAGAACTTTTAGTTTGTGTATGGCTTAGAAGCATCTGCAACAGTGGGGTTCTAGGGTAAAGACATAGCCACTTACAGAACTTTTAAAGTCAGAACACCTCCAGAGTGAAATGTAGAATGTTAAATGTGCTAAACATTTCTAGAGACATCTACAAGCAGTGTTTTGCAGAAAGGTGTTGTAACCAAATGAATGGCCGAGTATAGATTTGGGAGCAAGAGGTGGGAGACCCCCCATCTGGAGTAACCACGGTTTACCTCTCCGGGTTCAGTTTGGGCACCTATGGTTTTCTCTCAGGCACTTTGCCAGTGTCTGAAGAAAGCACCCACACGTGGGATTGTGGATTTTCCCCGAGAGCTAGAAAGTGCTCATAGGTGGTTTGGGGAGCCACCATCAATCGCCATGCCATATGGAAAAGTGTCCTAGTACTGGCCGGGGTGCCATGTTAAGGAACAGAAGAGAAGTGTACCAGTTTGGGCAGTGTGTTCCTAGATCCATTCAGAACCTGAGGGTTCGTAGTGAAGAAGTGTGCTCTGTACCTCAGTAATCTGCATTACCAGTGAGTGTAGCCCTGTGGGGGGCCATCTTTGTTTTGTTATTCTCTGTGTTATGTGAATAAAAGCCAGACTCTAGAATCCCATCCTGGTTTTGACATTTCAGCTATTGCTTCCAGTGTCCAGATTTACCTGGATGCCCCTAACCAGAAGTACAAACCTAGCACAATGCTGAGCAAACGTTTTCTCCCAGGGACCCAGGTTGATGGCCATGCTAAATGGTCCCCCCGGGTGTAATCCAGGTAGTTTTCACACTTGGTTTGCCTGTCTGAAGGATGGCAGGCTCAGTAGTAGAAGTAATAGGTCCACACACAGTTTCTGCAAAAGATAATTTGTAGTGACTACCCCAACCCCTCTCGGTGGCGCCTAGATGTGAGAGAAGCAGCCCTGCTGACAGAGAAAAAAGTGGGGCCGGTGGGGGGAGGTTACAAAATGGAGGCTGCGCTGAGGATTTATTTTGGAATTTTGGGGGAAAACAGGAAAGGTCTGCTCAGATTGTTGTTAGTGTTTCGTCTGTCTGGCAGTAGGTAGCCAAAAAAATAAATAAATAAATCGGAAACATTGCACATAAGGGATTGACCAGAGAAGTGCCATCCATAAGTGCCGCTGTGTGCTGCTGTTCATTTGCTGCTGTAATTGTGCCACCAGTTTACCAAGGAGCTGTAAAGCCAGATTGTGTGTGACCCTTGTTCTGCATCAAAAAATAACGTTTACCAGCTTTTAAATTTCAAGTTGTGACAAGAAAAAGTATGGAAAACTGTGGGAAACAAAGAGAGATTTGTGCACTATAAGTTTAAAGTGCTTGTTGTGTGGACTGGGGGGGTCGCTAAGGAAAATGCCGTGAAAAATAGTTAAAATGGTGCTTCCACCAAGGAGTCACAGCTGAGGAGAAAAGAAAAAAAAACAGTTGCTTTGCAGTTTAAATTTTGCCTGCTCGATGATCGCCGTGGAGGAGAAGAGCACGAGAAGAGAGAGAGAGGCTCGTTTGCATGGCATCGAGTGATTGGTGAGACTGCAATCAGTCCGCCCCCAAGCCAGCTTCAGAGTACTGCACAGTGTTCGAGAGGGAGAGAGCGAGTGGTGTGCGAGCTGGCTTGCCAGGAGGAGCAACGTGGTGACTGCAAATGTAAAACTGAGAATATCAGACTTTTCTGTTTAAAATCAGGCTCAACCTGCATTTCGATCGACTGGGGAGAGAGCGTGGTGTTCACAAGGACAATCAGCAGGACTGCCAGTCTGCTTCAATCCAGAGGCCTCCAGGATCGGCTGTAGGCCAAAAGTTCCATCGTAAACGCCAGCTACTGATTCAGTGAGTACCATTCAGAGAAACTGCTCAAACTGTGTGATTTTTTCTAAAGCCAGATGAATCTGTGTGTAAACAGTGTGATCATTTTTGCAAAGATGGACTGTGTAAAGTGATTCAACCTAGCAAGAATTCTGAGCGTTAGACTGAGCATAATTATGGGTTCAGCAACAGTGTGATTTTCTAAGCAAAGTGAGAGACTGCGGGTTGTATGAGAGATGCAACAAAACAGGCAATCCTGTGCATGAAATACTGTGGCTTTAGGGACTTTAAGCAAGAACAAGTGATTTAAAGCGAATGAAAAGTCCTGTAAAAATCATATAGATGTGCTGAGGGAGCAAAACAGTGCAGTCTGTGCAGAGTGAACTTTATCAGTAAAGCATGTAAACTGGATGCGCAGTGGCTTGAGTCAGAAATAAAATGCTGATGCGCCAGGAGTGCTGTCGCCGCCATGACAGGGTGGGGTAGTAAAGTAAACACAGCAGCAGGGGAGCCATATTGTGAGACTTTTCCAACCAAAGTAAGATCTAAGATAACAGTGAACTTTTGTATTTTCTCTGCAGTTATGGCATCGGGGTCATCCCGCTACCTGGATCATGCCCAGGCTATGATAGTGGAAGAAGTTAACAAGTTGAAAGACATTGAGAGAGAGGTTACTACAGGGGACATTTGCCTCCTCATGTGGCAATTCTTGGATATCCAGTTAGAGTGTGCATAATGTGCCTAAAGGCTGGAAGGGACGTCTTCATGGTTTCTCACTGTTTTGGGTGTCTAGAGAAACATGGCCTAACTAAAGCACCCAAGATTTGCTTGGCTCCCACGTGGACAAAGCTTCAAGATTTTGCAAGTGGCAGCACACAGCACCAGGTGGAGCCTGTTTGTGGAAGCCCAGCAGAGTGTGGCACAAAGGAAGAGGGTGTGGATGTACAGGCAGAGCAAAGTAGTGCTGATGTCTCCATGTCCGGGTCACAGAGAAACAGTACGGAGGGAGCATCAGCAGATCCATGGAGAGACGGGCCAAGCCCTAGTCTAATAGGAGAAGATGAGATGCGAGAGACTCTTGAATGGGAGGTATCGACCTTCGTGCCCAGTAAAGAGTGGACAGTCTCAGGAGTGAGGATGACTGCTGAATCCTCGGCTCAGATCCTCAGCGAGGAGAAGGAGGAGGGGGAACCTATGTGGCCTTATGATGAAGCTGCTAGTCCACAGCCTCAGAGGAGCAAAAAGGAGGAGAGATCGGTGACTCCACAGCCCTGTCCCCACAAGGAGGAGCCAGAGATTCGTCTTATGTGGCATTGAGCATGCATCACTGACAGAACCAGGACTGGCCGCCCCCAAGCCTGGCCAGTGGTCTTAAGTTGACCAAGTGTAGTAAGGAGGAAAGACTGGTTCGTAGGAAGGCAAATGAGATCTATAGAATATCCTTTCCTACCTCTCCTCAGCAAGTCTGGGAGGAGATTGACAGAAACAGAAAAGCCTGGATAGTGGAAGGAGCAACAAAAGATCTGCATCCAGGTGGAACTCAATTTGTTAGAGATAAAGTGATCAAAGAAAAATTAATGTATTGGAAAGTGGACAGGACACTGTTCATAGACACTGTACAGATCGTGGATGGAGAGGGCCATAAGACCTTCTACAATGTGAAATATGAGTGGCCAGATGGTGTAATAATCTCGTACCTGACCCTTTGAGGTACTACCCCCATTGCAACAAACTTCCTGCGAATGTGCCCATGCCTACCAAGTGGAAAGCAGGACAGTGGTAGCCAGCGCTGCCATCCAGCCGTTGCCGTACCATGTTGTTCTGCCAGTCTGGTGTTCCAGGATCCAAAGGTACTTCCAGATTCATCAGCCTTGCAGTGTGCCTTCCAGTTCCATCGACTAACCTTCCAGATGACATCATCCAGAGAGGACATCAGCCCAGCTGTTTCCTGATTCATCGCCTGGGAGTTTGGATGACTTCAGACCAGCTGTTCATTTCCTGTTCCAAAGTTCTTCTCCAGATGACATCAGCCAGAGATAACATCAGCCCAGCAGTTTTCAGACATGCCATCCTCTCATTTCCAGAAGATTTCCACCCAGCTGTATCTGAAAAATGCTGCCAGGGAGAGTCTTCGGCTGGAGACACAGGTGCCGTACCATTTTCGTTCTTCAAGGGACTGGTAAGTCCAGACTTTTCTCATCTTATTGACACTGCAATACACATCCTACACCTGGCAGACTACAGACTGTTTGAAGTGTCCACAAAGACTATCCCCTTCGGGACTACAGTCCTATAAGAACTGTGTTTCACCGGGCTCCAGCCCAGGAGAGACTCTTTCTTGGACTTTCCCTCGAGAACTGCTGTAACTAGATGGGACATTTAGGGCATTCCATCCCCAAAATGTGTATTGTATATAATGTTGATGTTTCTCTACCATTTTCTACTTTCCTAAAAAAATATTTTTGGGGGGATTCTCCAGTGTTTAGATGGTAAGGGTTATGACTGTGTACTGTGTTTGCAGATTAGGGGTGTGTTTTTGTCTTTTCTCTTTCAGGTGGTTCCTGACTAAGACAGAAGACAAGAAGAGGATTGGAGGAACTCACTGGAGTTCCTCATTGTGCTTTAAAGTAGTTGTGTTTAAAGTACAGTGTTGTTGACATGTGTTAACTTTTCCTTCCACATGTATAGTTGTGGGGGAGTGTGGGAGTGTAATGCTTGGGTGTAGTGTTAGCTCCTTGGTTTGGCTTGCAGGTATCCAGGGATGGGGGGGAGGTTCCCCATTTTGGATATCTTGTTTCTGGTCAGATAGGTTTTCCCTAGAGGGCTAGAAGGATAGACAGGCTGTGGTATTGACTGGCCGTAGGGGTCACAGTGCTGGCCTATTAGGGCTATGCTATGGACAGTTCTTCCAGGGCCACTGGTTACCATAGTAAGATCGTAGTGTAGGGGCTGATGCGTCATCCAACGGCCTCTGGGCCCTTAGTGTTGCCTGCCTGTTCCTGGCACATGGTAGGAGAGGGCCTGATCATCCCTCTCCATAGATAACACGCAGGGTAGGATGGCCTGGTGCCGGGTAAAGAACGACTGCGAACAGTCATTTTCCTGGCCGAGGGTGAGTGTAACCCCCTTGTTCCCAGGGGTTACTAGAATCCCACCTAGAGCCCAGTGGCAGACAGGGAAAGGAAGCTTGTGAGATGCCAGTTAAATGGGTTTCACAATGTCTCACTCTGTTCTCAGTTTCAGCTGAGCAAGAGTGATGTCACTATAGAATTCTCGCAGCAGCATAAGCCACAATGGAATGCTAGCTGCAGGGGGTTAGCAGTAGAATGTTGGGAGATTCAAAGTCAATCTTCAGAGAGCAGTCTGAATGGAGACTCAAGAGAGTGAGGAGTGCTGCAGTGTGCAGCTCCTCAGAGCCTAGCTCTGCTATAGAGCTACCACAGAAAGAAGGGGTTGTGTGTTCTCACCTGAAAGAGGAACACAGAAGAGACCAGAAGGAAGTGGTAAATACCGTCCCTAGTGTTGTTTCAGTGCCCCATCCCCGGAGGGATGGGGGATTCCAGGATTTCAGGGGCAATCCCCATGTCCAGCCTGGAGAGGGAGAAGCTGCCTGAGAATCGAGTTTGTTCTGTGAGTACCAGAGAATCTGTTGTGGGAGAGAAGCCCTGAGGCACCTGTACCTTTGGCAAGTTCTACTCTGAAATAGAGACAATGTTCAACGAGACAGAGTTTAGAGTAAAAGTGTCTGCCTACTGTGGGGTCAAAGGAAGACTTGCCAAGTACAGAACTTTTAGTCTGCGTATGGCTTAGAAGCATCTGCAACAGTGGGGTCTAGGTAAAGACATAGCCACTTACAGAACTTTTAAAATCAGGACACCTCCAGAGTGAAATGTAGAATGTTAAATATGTTAAACATTTCTAGAGAGCATCGACAAGCAGTGTTTCGAAGAAAGGTGTTGTAACCAAATGAATGGCCGAGTACAGATTTGGGAGCAAGAGGTGGGAGACCCCCCCATCTGGAGTAACCAGGTTTACCTCTCAGAGTTCAGTTTGGGCACCTATGTTTTTTTGCTCAGGCACTTGGCCAGTGTTTGGAAAAAAAAAAAGCACCCAGACGTGGGATTGTGGATTTTCCACCCCCCCACCCCCCGAGAGCAAGAAAGTGCTCATGGGTGGTTTAGGAAGCCACCATCAGCATCCATGCCATATGGAAAAGTGTTCTAGTTCTGGCTGGGGGTGCCATGTCAAGGTATAGAAGAGAAGTGTACCAGTTCGGTCTGTGTGTGCCCAGATCCGTTCAGAACCTGAAGGTTCGTAATGAAGAAGTGTGCTCTGTACCTCAGTAATCTGCATTATCAGTGAGTGTAGCCCTGTGGAGGTTCATCTTTGCTTTGTTATTCTCTGTGTTATGTGAATAAAAGCCAGACTCTAGAATCCCATCCTGGTTTGGACATTTCAGTTATTGCTTCCAGTGTCCGGATTTACTTGGGTGCCCCTGACCAGAAGTACAAACCTAGCACAATGCTGAGCAAACGTTTTCTCCCAGGGACCCAGGTTGATGGCCATGCTAAATGGTCCCCCCAGGTGTGAGCCAGGTTGTTGCCACACTTGGTTTGCCTGTCTGAAGGATGGCAGGCTCATTAGTAGAAGTAATGGGTCCACACACAGTTTCTGCAAAAGATAATTTGTAGTGACTACCCCCACCCCTCTCGGTGGTGCCTAGGTGTGAGAGATGCAGCCCTGCTGACAGAGAAAAAAGGGGGGCCAGTGGAGGGAGGTTACATAAATATTACCCACTGGCTGGTACATGGCCCTGAAAAGGACTTAACAAGTGTGCCCCAGTTCATTGCACTGATAAGGGCTTTTAATTTACTTCCCTCTGCTGCTCAGCACAAATCCTGACAAGGGCCCTTAATGAGCTAATTTCTGCTTTGCCCTGACAAGTCAGTCGGCTTCCTCTGCTACTGTGTATAGTCTGAACACTAAAAGTTTCCCCTACTCAGTAATCCTGTCAAGGGCATTTATACAGCCTTCCAATCCCATTCATTGGATGGGATTACGAGTGGGGGTGATTATTTCTCTGACCCACAAAGCCCTAGAACAGAAGACAAGCTATCTGCAAGAGCTCCTGGTTTCCTACTGCCCCGGGCGGCCTCTCCGCTCAACTGACGAGGGGTTGTTAGAGGTTCCCATGGTGTGGCTGAAGACATCTGGCACCAGGGCTTTTATGTTCGTGGCACCATCCCTGTGGAACTCTCAGCCTCATCAGATTAGAGAGTGCAGGACCGTGGAGAGCTTTAAGATTGACTTAAAAACTTATTTATTCAGACTACCTTTTAATATCTGATGTCTTTGAGAATTTTAAATCAATCTGGAAATATTTATATGAAGTCATGTATTTCTGAGTATTTTTAGTTGCAAGTTTGATTTATTTATGTGATTTAACATGTTTTTATGTAAAGCGCTTTGATATTTTGAATCCGCTATATAAATAAAAATCATTATCATCAGCCTCTGAAGCCCCTCATGAGGATGGGGCATGGGGTTTTAAGTGGTTGTCTCAGTCCTTTAAGTTCTTCTTCTAATCCCCAAATACTGAGTCTCACCCTCTTTCTGCCTTGACTGTCTGCCCTCACAATTGTTTTAACTAGCCTTACCCAGGCCCCTGTTAGTTAGTAGACAGCCCTGAAAAGGGTCTTTAATTTGCATCCCCAAAACTTGCTGCCTATGAACAAGAGTTTGTCTTGGGCTGCTGCTGCAAGTATAGCAAGCAGAAAAATGAGGTATGAAGTGCAGAAAGCAAAAGGAAGTCCAGCAACTGGCCATGTACAATGACAAAAGAACACATGCACAGTCTAGTATTGCCACGGCACTGTGTTCATTTCTGCTGCTTGACGAAACTGCTGATCACACCAAAGAGCCCATCACTGGCTGTTTGGTTGAATGGACATCTTTCAACATGTGACGCCATGATGTTGGATGTTCACAGCCCATCCATACAGGTGGCAGCATCTCCTGGGTCCTAGTGCCCACTAATACTCTCTCACTTGGTGCCTGTCCCAGGAACAGGCAGATAAATTAAATCAGCTATCCCCCGAGTAAAACTGGGTGTCTGGGACAGGCAGACAGGTGGTTATTTTGACCCCTGCCTGCAGCATCACAGTGGTCACCCCCCAACCTCTGAGTATTCTCCATTAAGGACTGCCATCTGAGTCATTTTTTTTTTGTTACCCACCTTGTGATTTAATTCCCTACCCTCAGGTCCGCCAGCTTCCTAACCAGCTGTCCATGTGGGACACAGTCAAAAGCTTTGCTGAAGTCATGGCACAGTATGTCCACTGCTTGTTCCCTGCCTGCCACCATTGTCACCCAATTATTAAAGAAGTCCATCAGGTTCATCTGACATGATCTCTCCCTGTGAACCCATGCTATCAGACATCCAACAGTCCATTCACCTACAAGAATCCACCTGCCACTCCTTTAGTAAAAATTTCCAGCATCTGCCCTGCAATGGACAAATGGACAGAGGCCAGATTTTAAACCCCTCCCCCCAAAACTGGTGCAGGTGTGGGGAAAAACTGCCCAAGTGGGGCTTCACTTGTGGAGCTGCACTTTTCCCCCCGCAGGTGCCACATTTTAAAAAGTGGAGCTGATTTACAACTGGCTTCACAATTTATGGCAGTTTGAAAACACTATTTGGCACAGCTACGTCAAAATGTTATGCCTGGTTGGACCAGGCGCAACATCTCCTGCAGCTAAGATACAAATCTCCACAGGTGCAGAGATTTTGTAACGCAGTGATGGCTGCGGAGTGAGACTTGGTCCCAGAACAAGGGAAAAATATGGCCCCTGGTCTATAGTCCCCAGGATCATTCCTTCTTCCGCTCTTTTGTGCAGAACTACATTTGCCATTCTCCAGTCCTTAAGTGCCACTCCTGTCTCTAGTGAGCTATTAAAGAGCTCAGCCAGTGGTACTGCTAAAGCCTGCCCCATCTCCTTCAGCACTGTGCATGCAACTGTCTAGGACTACTGAATTGTCCTACGCAAACAAAAACATGGAAAACCAGTCTGGGTCTGTGGCGAGGTTACCTTGCTATCCGTTTCTCCCAGCCGACTTTTTTTAGCATATCATAGCACCCTTTGATGCACTCTGCACTTTGAGAAAAGATTTATTTACTCATAAAAAATACAATCTGTCTGGTCCAGTGTTGCTCGGGTTTCCCATTGTTTTCTCATGCTACTGAACTGTCCACCTCCAGTGCATTCAGTCACTTCAGCACTCTTTCCTCTCAGATCAGAAGTTTGCTGACACCTCCATCCCCTTCACATGACTACAAAGACTGGTAATGGCTTTTTAATCTCTACTGTAAATAACTAACAGAAAAATAGATTCAGTATGTCTGCCTTCCCGTTTGCCTCCTCCTCCTCTTCCTTCTATCATTTTCCCCCCTTCTTAAGTGTAACTTTCCTCTCTTATATTGCGTTTCTCGGATATGTAATGAAAAAACATTTTATCCCCCTTCCTCATCCTCTCTGTTATTCTCAGTTCCACATCTGGCTTTGTTGTCCTCATAGCCTTGCTGGCCTTCTTCATCTTGCCAAGATACTCCACCCTTTCTCCCACACCATGATTGGTTTTGTACTTTCTGAAGGATTTCTTTCCCTTCACTGCCTCTCCTACCTCCAGTGTGAACCAGAATGGTTTTCTGCTCCTCTTTGCTTTTTCCCTACTATGACACAGTGACCTGTGATCAATAATACAGCATCCTTTATTAATTTCCATTTCTTTTATAGCCCTGCTACTGCCTTCACCCATTCTAACCTCTACTGCAACAACTCCTGTATCCTGTCAAAGTCTGCCTTCATGAAGTCCAAGATGTTTGTCCGTGACTTTTCCTCTACTTTTAATATGACAGTAATCGTATGGATTGAAGGTTATTTGTTCCTACTGGATCCTACACTATGATCTTCTGCACTGTTATCCCCCCAATACTGTCCCCGTTTGTAAGGACTCAGTCGAGGATGGTCCCCACCCCTTGCAGGTTCCTTTGCCCTTTGGGTTAGGAATCCCTTCTGGAACATAACTACCAGCAGCTGATTCCTGCTATTTGCTGCTACTAGCATCCTTTAGTCCACATCCGACATGTTGAAGTCTCTCATTGGTAACATCTCCCCAACTCTGCTGCCCTTCTAATTTCATCTCCTAGTTCACTGTCAGCTGCCTCCACTCCTATCATGATCTGCTTCTCCCATAGGACACTACCTGAACCCACACTGTCTTTACACACTTACCATCTTCACTATCCCAGACCTCCATGTCTTTTATACCCTCCTTCCCTCCCTCATATATAGTGCTAACTCCACCTTTCTCCACCCCCTATCCCTCCTGAACAATGTAAATCCAGAGATGGTCAGATCCAAGTCATGGTACTGCACAGTCCCATCTCACTGTGATTAAGCCAAAACGTGCTTCTGCCACAACTGCCTGAAGGTCATTGGGTTTGTTCACCAAGCTCCTGCCATTAGGGCACAAAACCTTCCATGTCTCTTGCTTTCCTCCTCTCCCTATATCCCGGTCCCCTAGCCTCTCCAGATCTTTGGTCTCTCTCCTACCTAGTGTGTTCTCTAAGGGAATATCAACCCCTCAAAGAGTCTGTACAGAGTAGTAGGGGGCAACACCGGTGAGCATGGGGAGAAAACAGAATATAGAAAAAGTAAAACTATATGTACATTTTCACCCTGACACACACTCCAATTTCAATTTAAAGAAAGAATGACTGCAGTGTTTTCGGTCATAATATAACAAACTTATTAGGAAATTCAGAAACCAATAAGGCTTCCTAGTTATAGGATACCAATCCAAAATATTTTGTGGATTAACATTCCTACAATAACAGGCTATGCAAGTCATTCAGATTGTAACATTTCAGCAAGTTTTCGGGTCTTGGCATCCCAAGCTGGGAGGCAGCAAAGGGAAGCAAGAACAATGGTTGAAACACTGTGCTGCTGGATAATAATGCTATCGGGGCTGCAGCCAAGGCTTAAGTAGTTTGTGTTGACATCACAGCCTCACAGCTTCCAGCAGGTGTTGCAATATTATGTGTCAAGACATCTAAGGAAGGGGAGCAGGAAACATATGGGAAAAAAATCAATCATTACAAGGTGAGGATAAAAAAGCAGCAGCATAAAGTTCACGGCATTTATTAATCTTCCTGTTAAAATCTGTTCCAGGCCTTTCATTCTGTAACAAAGTTCTTTTTTTTTTTTTTTTTAATTCATGGGTAACTGGGTTGTTGCTGGTTGAACGCAAGTACAGTAATCACTTCAGTTAAAAGGTTTCGTCATTGTGGCTACTGTTTACCAATGAACTGCAAAACAAATCATTTCTCAATTGAAAACATTTTTTATTGTTGCGCAATTATTTTTGTGAGCCCCAAAAGGTTTTATTTTCATCTTTTTGTAGCAGCAACCTTTGCCAACGTGTTATCATTTACTTATTTATTTATTTTTTTTATTTTATTCTATTAAAAGTTTGTAGAAATGCTGCGTGTGCTCAGCCTGACAGGATTCTCAAATCTGGCCATGATGAACCTAAACTATCTTGTGTAATACAAAAGGTCTCTAGAGCCCCCAAGTAAAACAGTCATAAAACCGGCAATTTCTTATCTTTACAAAGTTGTAAAATAAATATCAAGGAAGAAGGCAGCACAAATTTGATTTACTGGATGTTGTGTAAGCACTTGAAAAATAAAGACCGAGCTCATCAAAACACTGAACTCTGTTCCATTAGTTTCAGCTCACCTATGTACAAAGGCATAACAGAGAAATCGTACACACGTGACCTGAAACCAGCTCCATTTACTGGACTACCACTATACTCTGACCAACAGAATATCTGATCCAAGGAAGCTGAAAAAGTACAGGTATCCAACGATTTTAAACTACAAAAGGAATCTGTGCGGAATCACTCCTGTGAGCTCATTCACAGAGATTATACATGGTAAACTACATATTGATGCTAATAACACTGTATTTAAGGTAAGATTTGACTCTGGGTGGTTGCCCCAGTGGCAGTGTGTTGCACTGCTGTGCAGGCAACCAGAGTTCGAAAGTGAATTTGGGACACTGCACCGGGATGCAGGCCAGACTACAGCTGCTACTGCACCCAGGTGGGATATGTTATAGCAACACCTGCAGTGTGCAGGCTACAGCAGCTCTGCAAACCTCTTGGCCAGTTCTCCACTGTAAATGAGAACCAGTTATCAATGAGCTTCTTCTCACCTAGTTAAATAAAACCTTGAAGTGTGTAATAATTCTTACACTCCTGTAGAATGCAGACTTCATCTTCAGTTAAAGGAATGGAATATTACTGCCCCCTCAATTATATTTGTGATGATCCAGTCCAGAACCAGATCCCATGTACTAAACTGAAATGTGCATTCAGGCTCAGTAGAATAAAGGTTTGTGGCACCAGGAATATGGTTTCCGAAGACCAAAATCTGTCCCCTTCCTTGAGAACAAAGTAACTGGGCATCTCTTGATGCATGGAGCATTTTTTTTTTGGTTCATTTCTTTTTTAAATAATAACCAGTGTTACCCACTCATTGTTTTAGCACAGTGGACCACCACCCTATATTTTTCTTCCACCACTCTATTTTTTTTTTTTAATAAAATCCTCCAAACCTTTTTTTACCACCATTCTTTATCATACTTCTGCCCCTTTCTGATACTAGTGCTCTGTACCTTATTAAAAACCACTTATGTACATGCACAATGCATACAGGAGTTTACAGAATAATGCACCCTTGGCTCCTATCACCACTGCCACCGCCCTATATTTCCAGAGTGTGGAACTCTGAATAATCCTCCTGAAGCTCGGGTAACAATATAAAAAACAAACAATGATCTCTCACTTTCTCTCACTTGACTGACCAACTAATAAGCTCAGCCCCTTCTCAATCATGAAGTCAGTGAGTCACATAAGGACCCAGCCACCCACTTTTTCTCAAATAAATACTAGAGAAAAAATAAAATGGAAGGTTCAATATATAAAAAAATTACACACTGCCACAGCCTAACAAACATACACTGCCACAACCTAACAAAGGTAAGGTTTACCAATTTTCACAATAATGTATTGCTCAGCTGAGGAGACGTTCTGCTTGTGTTACACCACCACCAAGCTGTACTCCCCTTAGAAACATAGACTTTGACAGCAGATAAGGACCGCTTGGCCCATCTAGTCTGCCCATTTCCCTACCTACAGGATAGGCCGCAGATCCTAGTTAACCAACAGCCTACTTCTTCCTAACCCCCACAAGAATTGCCTTATGTCTGTCCCATGCATTCTTGAATTCTCCCACAGTTTTAGACCCCACAACCTCCTCAGGAAGGCTGTTCCATGCATCCACTACCCTCTCTGTGAAATAATACTTCACATTGCCCTGAACCGCCTCCTTCTATCTTTAAATTGTGTCCTTGTTCTTGCAAGTCTCTTTTTCTGAAAGATACTACCCTCTTGGACTTTGTTGATTCCACTGAGGTACTTAAAAGTTTCTATCATGTCCCCTCTCCCCTTCTTTCCTCAAGGGTATACATATTAAGCTCCTTTAGTCTCTCTCATACGGCTTCTCTTGCAGACCCTGCATCATTTTAGTTGCCCTCCTCTGGACTACCTCTATCCTGTCTATGTCCTTGCAGAGATGGGGTCTCCAGAACTGGACACAGTACTCCAGATGGGGTCTCACCAACTGTCTGTACAGAGGATAACAACTTCCTGTTTTCTGCTGCTGATGCTCTCCTATACATCCCAGTATACCCCCAGCCCTCCCTACTGCCTTCTCACATTGCTTGCTAACCTTAAGGTCATCTAATATGAATACCCCAGGTCCCTTTCCTTTTTTGTTGTTGTTACTACCTCCCCACCCATTGTGTATTCTTCCCCTGGGTTCTTGTTTTCCAGGTGCATTATTTTGCACTTATTTGCATTGAATCCTAGCTGCCATACTTCTGACTGTATTGTTTCTCCTGCAATAACATCATAATACTAAGACAATTTGTATTTTTAGTACATGTAGACTGAGCAAGATAACCTGAGAGACATGTAGAAGCAAGCCCATGAAAGATCTCTAAGACAAGGACTGCAGTTTTGGGTTGTATCCGATAATGGACTGGAAACCACGGCTGGTTAGTTATGATAAAACAATGTGGGCATGCCTCTTACAGCATGTCAGGAGGTGAGCAGCAGCAGTTTAAACAAACTGGATAAGCCCAGCCTTGGTTTTAGGAGGGCCATCTAGGAGGGAGTAATGCTATTCAAGAAACCATGACACGGACAAAAAGAGAGGATCAATGAAGGAAATGAGAAAACATTTATTTATTTAAGATATCGGATATACAACCTTTGAGTCGTAGGCTCATTTACAAAGGCTCCACGTCAGTGTACAATACGGATCAATAAGCACAAGCAGTATACAATATGACAAGAGGAAAAACAGGGTAATACAAACAAAAGGAGGATGCGGCCCATACAATTTAGGTAGCTATACAGGTCCAACAAAGGAGCTTGTAATTGTCAATGAACAGTACAATCAATAAGGAGGATGAGGCCTATACAATTAGGTAGCTATACAGGTCCAACTAAGCAGCTTGTAATTGTCAAGGTGCAAGCAGTCGTGAATTTTGCCATTGTCAATAACACAGTCAATATTGTGCAAAAAGAATATATTAACAGCAGTACTATAAAACTTTAGCCCACACTCTCTCTCTACGTAGTATTGGTGGTACTGACTGTTTGTAGAAGCACCAGCTGGCATCTCCATCCCTGTTCCACCACTGAGGCAGGGACTGGGCAGGCCAGGCCAGGGCCCGGAAGCCATGTATTGGTGGGGCTAAACAGCAGCGGGTGGAGAGTGTGTGGTCTTTCAGGGCCATTTTCAAGGGGCCTAGTCTGGAGACAGAGGTAACGGCAGGGGGAAGTTCACTGTACCATAACAGTGCTCTGTAGGACAAGACCTTGGGGCTGGGAAGGTCCTGACCCTGGGGACAGCCCACATCACTATTTGCTGAGTGGGTGTCTGCTGAGGCATAAGCAGTATGGATGGAGGCAGAAACCCCAAGGGGGGTAAGCCCCAGTTGAATTTTTTTGGTGAGGAGACATGTTTGAAAACATACTCTCATCTAGAGTGAGGATATTGGTTAGGGCATACAGAGTGCAGCTGTGGGTACACCCATCTACTACAGCGATGAGTCTACATGCTTTTTTGATGGCCAAGTGGATTTTATTGAGAACTGTGTGGTCAGAGGCCAAGCAGATGGTTACTCCATAATCTACTAGAGAGAGAGAGAGAACAGAGGCGATAACAGCAAGGTCAAGGGCCTCTGGCTGTAGGCAGGCTCTATACCAATACAGTAGTCCTATGTGGATATTTATGGCTGGAAAAAGATTACTGATATGGGGGTGGCATGAGAGGCTGGGATCGAATGTTAGGCCCAGGTATTTATAGGTATGGACCTGTTCCAGCGGGAGGAGAGCTTTGGAAAAGATTGTTAGTTGGGCATCACAGTCCCTGCTCTGTCGGTGGGCAAACAGCATTGACTTTTTTTACACTGACCACCAGTCTATTGGTCAGTGAACCAGTTTTCGATGTAGTTGAAGGCAAGTTGCAGGGAGGACTGTAGGATTGTGGGATCAGAGTGGGAGGCAAATAGTACCGCTTCATCTGCGTAGAGCAGCAGATTACTAGGGCAGGATTTAGGCAGGGTGTTCAGGAAGATGCTGAATAATAAAAGGACGGAGGATGGAGCCCTGGGGAACCCCAGAGCAGACTGGCACAGCAGACAAGAAAGTACTGTTTATCTTGACACATTGGGACCTATCTAAGAGATAACTTGTAAACCAAGTGATGGGTCCAGGGGCCAGACCAGTGAGGCGGAGAGTACTTAGGAGCAGGAGGTGGGAGACTGTGTCGAAAGCTTTTGACAGGACTATGAATACAGCTCCTGCTAGGTGTTTCTTAGCTAGGGCATTGTGCAAGGAGGTAGAGAACTCTGCGAGGGCAGTTGTTGTACTGTGTCCAGCTCTAAAGTCATGCTGTCCCCTACATAGTATGCTGTGCTCAAGCAGGTAGTCAGTGAGTTGGGTGGCAACGATTTTTTCCAAGGCTTTTGAGAGGACAGGAAGAATGGAGATGGGCTGATGATTATTGGGGGAGGTGGTGTCTCCACTCTTCAGTATTGGGGTGATAGTGGCCATCTTCCAGGCGGCTGAAAACTGCCCTAGACATAAAGACCCCATCCACACTACACCGCTTGCGCCTGGTAACGGATGCAATCCATTACGGCCGCGGAGCGGTGCAGTGCGTCCACACCTCAGCGGTGTCCGTTACGGGACTGGCACTGCCGGTCCACACATCGGGATCCGGGCGACCATTACAGCGGCGCCCGATCCCACAATGCAGCTCGCGCTACGCATTGTGCCCTACAGGGGACCGTTACCGGCAGTCACACTACCAGTAGCAGTACCAGGGCTGGACCGGTTTCATAACCGTTGTTGAAACCACCTCATAGGTGGTTTCAACAACGGTTACAAAACCGCCTCCTGTAACGTTACAGGTGTAAATGCACACCGTTACCAATGCGGTTTACACCCTCTGTAACGTTACAGAAGGGTTTTCGGGCTGCAGTGTAGACAGGGCCAAAGAGTGGTTAAGGAGATCAGTCAGGGGGAGAGCACAGATTCTAGTACCAAATTAAGGATTTTCATATCAAACGAGTCTTTGCAGTAGCTTGAGCCTCCGAGGGCATTTGCAAGGTATGACCTTGCTTCACTCATTGTAATGACCCTGAGGTGGAAGGGGGGGGGTATGCACTGTTTGGCTCAGGTGTCTCAGGGGCGGGATCGAAGAAGTTGTTTGGAAGAACTGCAGTTAGGTCACAGAATGTAGCATTTAGGCAATTGACGATGGTGAGAGGGTCCGAGGTAGTATCATTGTTGACAGTTAGCTGGGAGGGGGGTCCACAAAGATGTTATACGGGTACAGGAAGGTAGATTTACAGATGTGGGTGATATGAAAGTGAAAAATTTCAGGACCAAAGAAAACAGCTAGACTGGCTACAGAAAGGAGCAATGGTGAAAGCAGAGTTGAGGAGAGCGTTAGCGGAGGGGAGGGAGTTGTCTCACAGGGAACTCTATGGAGGCATCACTAACAGGAGGAGGGAAGTGATGCTGCCACTGTACTGCTCTCTGGTACACCCCCACCTGTAATACTGTGTCCAATTCCGGAGACCAGACCTCAAGAAAGGCAGAATGGGTGGAGGCAATCCAGAGAAGGACAACTACAATGGTGCTGGTTGAAAGGGAAGCCCTATGAGACTGAGGGATCTCAAAATGTACACTCTGGGGGACAGGAGATCGAGGGAGACAGGACTGAGATCTTCAGGTACCTTCGAGGGGTGAACAGAGTGCAAGGAGAGAGCCTCTTCCAAAACAGGATGAGCTCCAGGACAAGGGTACATACAATGAATTTGGAGGGGGGACATTTCAGGAGGGATGCAAGGACCTGCTTCTTCACAGAAAGGGTGGTAGAAGCATGGAACTGACTGCAAGCCAAAGTTGTGGAGGCTAGAATGGTAGAAGGCTTCAAGCATGCATGGGATAGACACTGGGGCATATTAGTAAAGAAACAGGGAGGGTCCCCGGAAACCAGTTAGGGTCTCCAGAGGTGCAATAGGCAGGGGACTCTTGGCAGACATTGAGGTCCTTTTCTGCCAAAAAATTCTGTTTTTCAAGATTCTGCACTTCAGTTTTAGAAACATTTAATAAAAGACATTAAAATGGAGCCTGTGATTTAACATGCATTAAATAATCTCCACACTTTTCACATTATGACCCTCATCTTTATTGAAGGTAATAAAGGTATTCTCATTTTATACAGTCCAGTCCACTGCTGCATGGTATGTAAAGTGCAATGTTCATACCAGCTCAGCATAACAGAGCTGCATTGTATTGTGGCGTTTTGGTCATTTGGTCTGCCACTAAAAAGACCCCTTATCTTCTCTGTGGTCTGCCAGACCCTTTGGTTGCTGCTGGTGAGGACCCCATCTGGACTGTGCGAATAACTAGATGAACACACAAAATAATAAGAAGTCAGGTTTATTCTGTGCTACAGATGTTGTTCTCCTGAGGACAAGCCCCAGACTGACAAAATCTCTGACTGACAGGTGTACATGGCACTGCCAGGCAGTGCAACAATTAGCTACATACATGTTCTAAGTGCTCTTAAAGGTGCGGCAGCTTAACATTAAGCCCCATGCTTAATGTGTGCTTCACATCACCACCAGAACAGTGAATGTGAGCACCACTTGAACAAGCAATAGAAACATAGAAGTTGACGGCAGATAAGGACCGCAAGGCCCATCCAGTCTGCCCATTTCTTTTTCTACCTTATAAATGTGCCATCGGCCTTTGCTCTGTCAGTGACCTATCTATTCATAGTCATTTGTATTGCTCCCTTATGCCTATCCCATGCCTGTTTGAAGTCCTGCACTGTATTCATAGCCACCTACTTTGTGGTAAGCTATTCCATGCATCTACCACCCTTTCTGTGAAAAAGAATTTCCTACATTCCCCTAATCGGCCTCCCCTAATCTCATGCTGTGTCCTCTTGTCCTGCTATTTTTCTTATATTTAAACATGTTAGACTCTTTCACCTTGTTTATGCCCCTTAAGGTGTTTAAATGTCTCGATCATATCACCTCTCTCCTCCTTGCTCAAGGGTATACATATTGAGCTCGCTAATCTGTCCTCATATGTCTTCTGATGCAGTCCCTGCACCATTTTGGTTGCCCTTCTCTGGACTGCCTCAGTTTGGTTAATATCTTAGGAAGGTGTGGCTCCAATACTGCACGCAGTACTCCAGATGGGGCTCTAACTAATGTCTTGTACAGAGGGATTATTACCTCTCTTACGACTTGTGATACCCCTACTAATACACCCTAACACCCCCTAGCCTTACCTACTGCTTTAGAGGTCTGCTTGATGATTTTAGGTCATCAGTGATGATGATGCCCAAGTCTCTTTCTTCCTTGTGACTGCTAGCAACTCCTCCCAGCCTATAAGTGGCTTCAGGGTTTCTCTTCTATGTGCATGATTTTGCACTTTTGCATTAAATCCTAGTTGCCACTTTCTGACCATTTTGCTAGTTTATCCAGATCTCTTCTCATTCTGCCCACCCCATCTGGATCATCTACTCTGTTGCAGATCTTGTGTCATCTGCAAACAGACAAGCCTTACCCTCTAGTCCATCTGCGTGGTCACTAATGAAGATGTTGAATAGGACTGGCCCCAGGACTGATCCCTGAGGTACCCACTTGTGACTTGCATCTCTTCTGACTGTATACCATTTACCACCACTCTCTGTTTTCTGCCAGTCAACCAGTTTGCCACCCAGTTGACCAACTTCTGACCCACCCGAGCCTACCTAGCTTATTTATCAGTCTCTATGTGGAACAGTGTCAAAGCTTTGCTGAAGTCAAGGTAGGCGACATCAACTGCTCCCCCTTGGTCCACCACTCTGGTTACCCAGTCAAAGAAATCTATGAGATTAGTTTGACAGGACCTTCCTTTTGCAAACCCATGCTGTCTTGGATCCTGTGCCCCTATGGATTCCAGGTGTTGCACTATCCTTTCCTTAAGGAGTGCCTCCATAATCTTGCCCACTACTGAGGTAAGACTGACTGGTCTGTAGTTCCCCACCTCCTATCTATAACAATTTCTAAGAAATATTTAAAGTAAGTTTTAAAGGCAAAAAAAACATTTTCATGCATTACAAGGCATTAGTTTCACTAAACAAAATTCCACTGCAGGGGGACCTGGACTACACTGGGGACCAGTCAGAGTAGCACCAGAGATGGGGAATACAACAGTACTTAAGCACTTGTGGCATGACCAAGTATCAAGTGTTGGGGAAGGAAAAGAGAAGAGAGGGAAGGGTAGCAGCAGGAGGATACCCAGAATGCAGGCCAAAATGTTATTAACAGTTGCATAACAGTAACAGGTGGACTGTCAAAGTAAAACAACATTCCTAAAGAGGGGTGGGCGAAGCATTAGTATTTAAATCAACACTGAGTCCGGTTTACAAAAGTTCAAGATCTCTGTCGACTTTTCCGGTCAGTGGGAATGGAGGCATGTGTAGATTGCACTAGTTCCTGACAGGAGGGTGCCAGGTCGTTAAAAGCGACCTAGGAATTCTGCTCACTATCGAATCCACACCATTTGACTCTGTATGTCCAGGATCCATTTGTGAACTTCTTCCTTAAGATCTTCCCAATCTGGTACACTGTGGTGTGTAGAAGAGAGTCTTGAGAAGAAGAAGGTTGAGAAGAAGAGGAAGTCCCAGGCGAATCATCTGGTAAAACGGAATCTGGCTGGAGAGTGTCCGGAGTGGGAAGGGCTGTAGGAACTAGTTGCAAGTTGTCCAGAGAGATCTCAGCTTCAGAGAGGATGGCAGGCTCAAGGGCAGCTGCATTTCTGGGAGGACTGGGGTTGTCTGGAAGGTTGCTACTCAGGTACCCATGCTTTAGTCAGTTTATATGGATTTTGTTGTGTACAAGCTTGCCATCTGACTTGCGTCGCAGACAAACGTGGACCAGTGGAAGCTTTTCTACAATGCAGAAAGGACCAGTCCAGGGGTGAAGCAGTTTCTTGGTGGCACCCGGAACCAGAACAGGTCGGTACAAATAAACAATGTCCCCAACAGAGAATGAAGGCTCATGCACCTTGGCTGCAGAGATTTTTTGCATTGCCGATTTTCTCTGGCCCAACGTGGTGATTGCAATTCATCAGGCAAGTTCCAGCTGTTCCAGAAGAGGGATAATGAAAGAAGAAACTGACTTAGGAACCTCTAGCAGCGAGAGATTCCTGTCCAGTGGAGTTCTTGGGTGATGTCCATGGACTAAGAAGAATGGGGTATTCTGTGCTATCGACACAAGGGCTGGTATTGTATGCAAACTGCACAAAGGAAACAAAACGGTCCCAGGTGTCGTGAGTCTCATCCAGATATTTGGACAGTGTGCTGAGAATGGTAAACATCACTCTTTCACTCTGTCCATTGCATTGTGGATGGTAACTTGTGGTATGTGTCTTTTTTTATGTTGATAAGTTTGTAAGTTTCACGGACAATAGTGGTCAAGTAGTTAGTGCCTCTGTCGGAATGTAGGTATGATGGGGTGCCGTGATGACAAATGACTGTGGTGAGAAAGGCACTTGCCACAGTGGTGGCTTTAATGTCTCTTAGGGGAATGAGTTCCAATACTTTGTCAGGTAGTCCACAAAGACAAGGATGTATTTGTTGCCAGAGTCAGAGCATGATGGTAAGGGCCCAAGAATGTCAGTGTTGACTCTTTTGAACGGTTCAGTGGCTACCGGCATTGGGATGATGTGTGCCTTTGTTGGTTTGGCAGGAGGCTTTCTTTGGGAGCAGGGCTGGCAGGATTTTACGAAGTGGACAATGTCCCCGTTCATGTGTGGCCAGAAGAAGTGAAGCCTTGTCTTTTCAAGAGGTCTGTATATTCCCATATGACCTCCAGAGAGTGAAGAGGCATGAGTGAAGAGAAAAACTTGAGGGATGAGAGAGGCTGGCACAACTATCCGTACATGAATTCTATCCGTGCGATGACCCTTGCTTTCCTTGGTCCAAATGTGAAAGAGCACACCGTCATTGAGGAAGTACTGTGAAGCAAAGAAAAGTACATCTTGGCGAGGTTTCTTTTGCTGCGGTATGGTTCCAGACTAAGTAGGTGATTATGTCTGTAAATTGAGTGTCAGTTCTTTGTTGTGTTTTAATAGTTGCCAGGACAGATCGGATGTTGAGGAGATGAGAAGCTCTTCAGCTGCTTGCAGTAACTGAGGATTTGTGTGTCTTTCTGTGGAAGCAGCTGGTAGCAGCAAAGCAACTTGAGGTGCAATAGGAGTGTCCACAGGAAGCACATCCATGGCATGGAAGGGAAGAACTTGTAAGCAGGATTCTACATCTGTTGAGGAGGATGCAGAGGGATATCGTCTCCAGCTTACACCATCGGCATTTAAGTGAACTCGACCTGGTCTATATTGGATTTCAGAGTTGTAGGATTGCAGCATGGCAATCCATTGGATGAACTTGCCTACTGGCTCCTTCATTTCAAACAACCATCTGAGGTCAGAGTGATCAACGATAGCTGTAAACGAGGAATAGCGAAGATAGCAGTCAGATTTCTTTATGGCAAATACCATGGCTAGACATTCTTTTTCTGTGATGCCACAGTTGTGCTCAGCTGAGGAAAGAGAGCGCCCGGCATAAGAGACAACTCATTCCATTCCATCTTGAATTTGACAGAGCACAGCGCCCACTGCAAAGGAACTAGCATCTGAGTAGAGCTTGACTGGTTGGTCAAACCTTGGGTAGGCCAATACTGGAGAAGAGATTAGGTTTTGTTTTAAGGTTTCGAAGGCCTCTTTACATTCGGAAGTCCAAATGTAGTCAGATCCCTTTTTGTTGAGAGCATACAGTGGAGCTGGCAATCTTGGTGTAGTTGCAAATGAACTTTCGATAGTAGCCAGACAAGCCCAGGAAAGCACGAAGGTCTTTGAGATTGTTAGGCTCTGGATAGTCTTTGACTGCTGAGAGCTTGTCTGGATCTGGAGAGATGCCTTGAGAACTAACCACATGTCCCAGGTAATGAATTTGATGCTGTACAAAACAACACTTTTCTGGGCAAAGCTTGAGACTGGTTTGTCCGAGATGTTCAAACACTTCTTGGAGATGTTGGAGGTGCTCTGGCAAAGTTCTGCTGAAGACAATCACATCATTCAGGTAGACTAGGCAAGATTTCCATGACAGCCTACATAGTACGGCTTCCATAACACACTGAAATGTGGTTAGCCTGTTCTGAAGACCCTTAGGCAGACGTTTGAACTGAAAAAGTCCCAAGTGGCAGCGCCATGCTGTGTATGGATGAGAAGCTGGATCAATGGAAAGTTGATAGAACCCACTCTGAAGGTCTAGAGTGGTGAAGTAAGCAGGACTGGCTGCACCAAGACTCTCTAAAGCATCTTCTGTTGTAGACAAGGGATGAGCATCCTGCACTGTGTAGGCATTGAGTTTTCCGTAGTCTACCATGAAGTGATACCCTTTGTCCTTTTTTACCACCAACAAGCAAGGTGCACCCAAGGGGCTTGTAGATTCCTCAACTACGTCTTGGTCAAGCACGTTATTGATCATGTCCTTGAGGATTTTTTTCTGTTTGTGTCCCACTTTGTAGGCTCGTTGACTGATTGGTTTCTGGTTGGGCTGTACTTCGATGGTGTGTTGCTGGCTATCACAGCATCAGAGCTTGTTATCTGAACCAAGAAAGACATCTGGGTAATTCTCCAGGAATTTCAAAAGTTGTTGCTTTTCTGTTGGAGATACTGGAAGTTTAGAAGAGGATAGTTGCTGACTGGGGGTAACTCTGTTGAAGCTGGAGTGGTCGTGATAGTACTGACAGGAGTAGAGTTGGTGAAACCAGGCTGAGGTTCTTGCATGAGATGGAGCTGGTCCCCTGAAGACAAGCAGACAACTTTCCAATGCTGGCACCCTTTAAAATGACCACTGGCTCACTGTGAAGTTGCAGCACTTTTGGAAGACTGCGTCATCATGCACCACCGATAAGGTATTTCCCGGAAGGAGACCTGACAAATGCAGCATGGGGGATCTCGTGATGATGCCAACAACACCTTGTGGAAGTGGTTCACCTCGAATCTTGGCAATCAAAACCATTTCCGACTGAGGAGGCACAGTGACAGTCTATAGCTGTGAGCTGCCACGAGGATCTAGCAACAGTATATTTGAGGCAAAGTCTAGAATGGCTTTGTGAGTTTTGAGAAAGTCCAGGCCTAGAGTTATTGCAGGTTGAAGATCAGGCACTATGTAATACTTGACAGTAGCTTGCTGTGAGCCAAAGTGGAGCTTGAGATCGACCATGCCTGTGATAGGTACTGTAGTTGTACTTGCTGTGATAATGTACTTTGTCGGCTGGAGAGACATTAGGTATGTGACGAATAGCTTGGTTGTTTAGAATACTGTGGTTGATAACTGATATTTCTACTCCAGTGTCGACCAAGGCATGCGTAGACCCTCTGATGGTTACAAGTACATAGTTTGCTAGGAGAGGTGATTGGATGGCAGAGGTACCTTTGCCCCTGGAAGTGAGAGTGTGCCAGAGTTTGCAGTTGGAGGAAGTGTTTTGTTTGAATTGTGAGACTCAGAGGGGCAGTCAGTTGATGTGTTCCCCTGGTCCTGGGAGTAGTTGCGGTTATCTTGCTGATTATGCAGCTGTGGGCACCTGTGGTTCTCTCGATTTCTGTTGTACTTTAGCTTTCGGCAGACAGCGGCAGTGTGTCCCCTGAATCCACACCACTGGCAGGTCACTGGTTTTCATGAAGACAGAGGTGGATGAGGTCGCTGTTGAAATTGTCGAAGGACACTGACAGAGGTTGTAGAAGAAGCAGTTGAGCTGCAGTACAGAGTGTCACAAACCCACTCAGCCGGTCAGGCCCTCTGCTCCCACAGTGCCAACCTCCGAGCACAGTCTTGTGAACAGGAAACAGAAACAGTGTAAACCTCCTGTCTGTTTTGTGGGTTCAAATCAACCTTTGGTCTCAAGTCTTGGAGGGATTCAAACTGTGAACCTCTTGTTAGTGTACCCAATGTACAGGCTCAGATAATTCTGCTCTTCGGGGGATGCCAGATATCTTTTGCCTAGGACACCTAACCAGGTACAAAATGAACCTTAAAAACTCTATGGAAGACCATAGGAAAAATTCTTATCTTTTCCCAGTTTGGTATCACCATTAAGCTTTTACACAGAGTCAACTTTAACCATATATGCTTCACTTGTCAAGAAAAATAATTTCAAAGGCACACCAAGTAGTCTCTAAAGTAGAGGTTTACTAAAATAGATAAAAAATGTAAAATGTATATACAGAACAGTATATCACAAAAACATACAATCACTTAAAATAATAAGGTTTAAAAGTGCAATTTCCTATCAAAACGTACACTTAGATTTGTCTATCTAAGGTATTTCTTCTAATAGTGCTGATAGAGAGATGTTGTCAAGAGAGTCCAAACATGTGTATCTTAGTGGAAAACAGAATACTGTTTTAAAACTGGCTTTGCCAACCTCTTTGCATGAGGTCACCTAGGTCCTCCCTGTCAGAATATAAAACATTTTACACCCAGGATGTCTTATCAATCAGGATGTAAATTAATTGACATTTCAGCAAAACTCATTTCACAAATTATGACATTCTTTAAATAACATCCCCTCTTTGATCTTAAGTAGCTCTTCTTCCCAGGACATATCAAAGAATCTTTTATGACTTCACACTAAAGCGTCATAACCTGTTCTCTTCCTCTAAACATTATAAAAGTTTATGATTTCCCATCCTAGCAGCTGGCAAGCTACAATTAAGCTACATAAACAAGAGATCCTTATTTAGGTCTCTTCTAGCCTGTAATTATCTCCTGGCCTTCCAGGTAACACCTTGTAGCTAAAACCTGGGGGGGGGGAGGTGGCTGTCTCAGCATCTCTCATGAGAGACATTCAATAACACATTTTTATATTACAAAAATCATACAGTGATCAGAACCAGCTGTCCAAGTGTCACACAGAGTATTGATACTCGTAGTGAGCATCTCCATCATTGATTGCTGCTGCTGGACACACGTTGCGAGTGTGGCTAACTGCAATGACTGAGGTGCTTGTACACTGGTAGCCTGGGACATTGCTATGGAGTCTTGTGCAAGTCGTGCCGCTTGGATTGTGTCCATCCAGGTGGTTGGCTTCTGCTGGATTAAATAAAGATGGAATTGAGGAAGCAGTCCCCGAACAAATATTGTGATTTGTTCTTTCTCAGGTTTCTGCAGACGTTTGCAGTGAGACTCAATGTCCACTCTGAAGGCTTCAAGAGATTCGGTAAGTTGCACTGTATATTCCCACAGCTGTTGCTCCAATAACCAGGGTGGGTGTGCTTGGAGAAAATGGGCTATGGAGGTTGCGAACAGTGTGGCAGTATCTCCTTTGTCTTGGTCTGGAAGCGTGTTGAATCAGGAAATGGCAGTCCCTCTCAGAAGCAAGCACAAGGCATTGGAAATACACACAGGATCAGTGCAATCATGTAAGGAAATCCAGGCTTGGAACTGTTCCAGCCAGTCGACAGCGTCGTTGTGAGGCAAGGCTGAGAAGGGTACTGGTTGTAGGCTGGTATGGACCATGGACTGTGGTGAAATGGCTTTAATGTAGGCCAGGTTATCTTGCATAGCTGGTGCTCCTTGAGCAGAAGTAGAAGACTGGATGTCATGGAGGACTGTTTCGATTTCGTAGCCCCATGCCCTTGAGGTGGGCGACGGCAGGACTCTGGACGCTCTGGTGCCCATATCTGTATCATCGTCAGACATCGGTAGGACTCCGGACACTCTGGCACCCATATCTGTGTCATTGTCAGACATCATGGTTGGAGATGAGCTTCGTTTCACCAAGCGAAGGTCGTACTGGTGAGAAGGAGATGCTGTCATGCAGAAGACAGGACGTTGTGTTGTGGATGAAGTGCCAAGCAAAATTTATTTTTATAGACAAAAGTACAAATTTTTGTAGTAAAGTTCATCAATGACGTCTTAATAAAGAACTTCCCACTCAATTCTGTGTTGTTTGTTATTTAAATAAAGGTTTTGTTGCAAAATCAGCTTTTTGTTGCAGTGTCCTTTCATTTCAGAAGGACTCCCACTGATTTCAATGGAGTGAAGTCAATTTGTGCCCTTCACAAGATGGCCGCCGAAGTATGACGTGCAGTTCCTGTGGGATTTGACTGCCTGACTGTAGCAAGATGGCCACCAGCAAGGGGGGGGGGTCAAGGTTCCCTTCCCATCCTGTTTGTTTGTTGTTCCCAAGATGGAGGATTTGTTCCATGAGGCTGCCTGGCTGCAGAACAATGGTCAAGATGGCAGTTCCCGCGTTGCTGTCTTCTCCAACTGAGAGGGGAAAAAATGGCGGGTTTCTGACTTTGGTGAGTGGAACAGTCGTGGGGATTTTACTGCATTTAGTTGATTGCTCTCCTGCCTTCCTTTTATTTGCTGTACTCTGTTTACTTGAAGAGCTCTTTCTCTGTGGTTATTTACTGAGTGCCAAGTGAACCCTGCTTATTTTGTTGTACATGCCTCCAATTAGTGATATTGTGCCCTGCTTGGGCTTATGCTGCTGTACAGCCTTTTTTTTCGTGGTTCCCCTAGGTCTGTCCCTCATTTGATTTTATTTGTGTTGATTTATTGGAGCATAGCAAGTGTGGAGCACGAGCGCTCTGTTTTTTTTTTTTTCAGTCCTGTGGTATTTATTTTTCTGTTGTGGGCTGTTTTGTTACGTGGCTGAGCAGGGCGAGGGAAAGCTCCATGTGCAGTAGCAAGAGGCTTGTAAGGGGCTCGAGAAGCCGTGAAGTGCCCACTGCCTGCAGAGCTGCTATGGCTCAGAATAGTTCTGTTGGGGGGGGGGGTAAGAGTGGCTTGCTACAGATGTGGCCATGAGAAGTGAAGCAGGAATGACTGCTGGAGTTGGTGGAGCTGAATGGTGCGACTGGTATGGAGGAGCATTCTGCAGCAACCCGAGGGAGTCAACTGTACTTTCTGGAGCCGCGTTTACTGATATAGCTCCCTGTTCGAAGAGCGGCCCTTGTTAGTGCAGAGGCTGAATGAAGACTCAGCTCCATGCTGGAGTTGGAGGACTGTGGTCAGGAGCAGATCGCTCTGTGAAGCTGCTGGAGGAATCACAGTCCACTGCAGCTTTCAGGCTAGTGCACTTGCTGAGCTGAGTTTTAAGGATGCAGCTGCTTGAGGCTTTCAGAGAGCCGTTGGGCAAGGGGACAGAAGCTGCAGTCTTCGTGGCTTTGGCTGGGCCGCTGTGTGCTGGTGCTGTATGCTCTGAGGGAAGCGCTGCTGCGGGGAGACAGGGAGCTGCAGTAAGATGGCCTAGCAGGTAGCAGAGGCTCCAGTTAGGTGCAGGATGGAAGCTGACGGGTAATTTTTTTTTTTTTTGGCTGCGATGATCCCTGGTGAGGCACTGTGGCTGCCGCAGGGAAGGAGAGGGAGCCTTTCCAAAACGGAACAGTTCTGAAGAACACCCTGCCACGAGGTCAGAGCAGGGGGTTGTAGTCTGAGTTTTGTGGGGCAGAGGGCTGGGAGAAATACTTGCCAACTGTTTAAGTTAGTTGGAGGTGTGGTACCATAGAAGGGCTGCAGGCTGCTGTATAACACAGGAAACAGTTCATTGTTTTTCTATGCAGCTGTTTGTAAAATATCATTCAAGCAGTTCAGGCATACTAGGGTGATGACTGCGGGTAACCAGCGACACAGGCAAGCGAGATGGGGGTCTGGCAGAAAAAGGGCCGCATTCTCCACCATGTGTGGCATTTTGGTTATTTGGTCCACCACTAAAAGGCCCCCTTACATTCTCTGTGGTCTGCCAGACCCTTCAGTGGCTGCTGGTGAGGACACCATCTGGACTGTGTGAATAACTAGACAGACGCATAAAATAATAAGTCAGGATTATTCTGTGCTACAGATGCTGTTCTCCTGAGGACAAGCCCCAGACTGACAAAATCTCTTACTGACAGGCATACATGGCACTGCCAGGCAGTACAACAATTAGCTACATGCAGGTTCTAAGTGCTCTTAAAGGGGTGGCAGCTTAACATTAAGCCCCATGCTTAATGTGTGATTCACAGTGTACATGCCACCTCGTTTCTCTCTTCAAAGCTACAGACAAAACACAGGTGATACAGTGGTGCTGGAACAGAATGCACTGCACTAGATCTGCACTTACAGTAACCTCCAAAAGTTATTGAACGAAGCCCTCAGGCATTACACTTTACTTGTTGTAAAGAAGGGCAGAGTTGTGTGCATTTGTTAACACTAGCAATTTACAGATAAATCTGCTTTTCCATAAACGTGCTTTAAAATGACTGCACTAATAGCGTACAGGCACGCTATTTACATATGCTTCCAGTGGCTTGTTTTAATGCCACAAACCACCGCCCACCACTAGAGGGCAAAACTGATGACGCACCACCATCCCAGTCTCCCCATATGTTGTATAGGGAGAAAAGATAATTTAACTCCATTTTAGCAAAAAAAAAAAAAAAAAACACACAAAGAAAGAACACATTTTCCTATTTTTGAGCATGAACGAGTCTTTCCAAGAATGTTAGTGATTACACATAACTCTGCTCCCTCTTTGCAATGAAGTATAGAGTAATGTCCAGGGGATCCTTCCTAAGAGTACCATCTGGTATTGTTCTCGTCATCCTTTTTCTGCTGTACAATGAATCCTTTTCCTTCCCAGTAAGTCAAGTCAGAGTTGAGACAAGGGTGTGGCTTGACTCTACAAGATAAAAATGAGCCAACTGAGGATGTTAGTGACCTTAGGTTTTGACTCATTTTTGTTATCTGTTGTCTAAATCACTCACTTATCTTAAATAATTACATCAGGCTGGTGAATAACTTGCTCAACTGTGGCTAATAACTGTTTTAAAAGAGAACATCTCTCTGTAAGCCCCCCCCCCACTAGACTTATAAGCCAATAAAATAATTTTTATCATCTGTGTGTGTCTTAATATATCCTCTGCTCCTTTACCCAGAATGTAAACACAGCTGGAGCTGCGCAGCGTCATTTCACATTCTCAGCGCGGCTCCATGATGCTCCATTGTATCACTTTATACAGTGGGACCATGCCGAGATATCACTTTATACAGTGGGACCACGCCGAGATAGCACTTTATACAGTGGGACCACGCCGAGATATCACTTTATACAGTGGGATCACACTGAGAATGTGAAATGGCACTGCATGCTCCAGCTATGCCTTCATTTTGGGTAAAAAAAAAAAAAAAAAGAGTGAAGGAATATTAAGACACACTAGTGATGAACAAATCATTTATTGGCTTAAAAGCTCAATCAGGGGTTTCGTTTGGGGCTTATAGAGATATGTTCTTTAAGAATGTCAAGCCATGCCAGAGAGAAACCGCCAGGCACTATGCTTGAGCTCACCATGGCATGTTCCTGGCCCAGCCAACTCTACAACTCACAGAACAAGAAATGTCCAGCCTGAGGCTATACATCGCCTAGGCTACTCAGCCTTATAATATGTGGACACATGCCATCGACTGCCACAGGACTCCCTGACAAATCTGATATATTTTCCTGTAACTCCATAGGCATTTTACTAGCAATTGATTTCTTACAGAAAGAATGTTTTTTTTCTCATGTTCCTGTAGAAACAGTGAAGGACTATGGAAATATGACCTTTCAGAGTCTCTACCACCTTTTTTTTTTAATACTTTCTGTTTATCTCCTCCTGTCTACCCTCTGTGTCCACTCCTTCGGGCCACTCATCACCATCTCTGCCCCCCTACTCCGGATCTGCCCCTAGAGTGACTCACCTCTTACTTCCTCCTGCACAGCAGGGTCTGTCCGGAATTGGTGGTCTTGGATGGCCCAGAGCAGTTGTCATCTAGGACTACCGAGGGGTACTTTCCGTTTTTTCTGTGGTTCCCTGTCCCAGCTCCCCTGAGACGCTGCGCAGGATGCAAGCATCCAGAGAAGAGATGTGTTGACGCACATCCTCCAAGCACCCACAGACGCCCCTCCCCGACTCTGTTAGATGGAGCCACCCCCCGAGAGCCCGGGGTTTGCACTGGCACTTTCAGGGGCATCGGGTGCATACTGCACCCTGGTATCCCAACTCGGAGGGAGGAGGAGCATCTGCTGGGACGCCTAATCTTCCTTTCCCCTGCCGCACTTCGCCAACCCAAGCTCATTCCTGCTCAGGTTGCCGGCGAGCGCCGAGGTGTGGCTTCCAGCGCATCAACCCTCAGCGCCACCGGGCCGGACTTCAACACTCTTTCTAAAGGCCTGCCTGATCTCTCATCCAGGATTCAAGTACCAGCACAGCTTATATAATTAGACAAGCAGTGTGTGTATGTGTAGAGATATTAGGTGTGTGCATTATATACACACACACACACACACACACACACACACACACACATATATATATATATATATATACACATACACACACACACACACACACACACACACACATATATACACACACATATATACATACACACACATATATATATATACACACACAGACATATATATATATATATATATATATACATATACACACACACACACACATACACATATATATATATATATATATATATATATATACACACATACATACATACACACACATACACACATACACATACATACACACACACACACACACACACACACACACACACACACACACACACATATAAAGAATTATATTTATATTTATTGCAAAAACTGTTAATGCATCAGTTAGGGTTAAACTTAATGCCACGAAAGCATAAAAATGTGACGTTAGGGTTTCCAACCCTAACTCCCAACCCCCCCAAGTGGTAAAAGGACAAGACCACACAAGCAACCACAGACAGTCACTATCAGGTAAGACAAACAACATACAACTGTTTCCAGATTACACAAATGCAGTAGCACTGATGTGCTACCTTTGTGAATTTGTATATGCCCCTGTATAAGCCTCTGCTTCTGCAGTCACAACTCTGTGTGTATGCCATACCGCGTGCATGAGTACATGTGGCGGAAAAAGCGCAGACCCAGTGGGGACCTGTGCCTCTATGGCCAGAAGCACTCATGCACAGGGTATGAGATACCTGGCTGAATAGCATGATCCACTACTGAACGGTTTTCTATATGCAACTGCATAACTCAAAAATTGCTACTCCTTTTCAAAATCCACTGCTGAGACCATGATACCCACATTTATTTTATTATGTATTTTATTTGTAATCTCAGAGTTACACCTTTGAACTAAACGCTCTTTTTACAAAGGTTCCAGTCAGGTAATTGTTACATACAGAATAAAAAACAAAGTGTAGACATAGTCAAGTACAACACAATTTACAATCGTTGGTGAAATCCTAGGGTTACAGAGAGGAAGAAGCTATGCAAAAAGAAACTGTACTATATGCAAGAAGCAATTACATTAGTTCATACAATGAAGTACAGACAGTAGTTATGACAGTTTTGATAAGCTATGAGCACAGGGGTCGCAGGACTAGTGCAGTGAGAACACTGCAACACTACTTCTGCCTGCTCTTCTGGAGCCAGAAGCTGCTGTATGTCTTGCACCTCTGGCTGTACAGACACAGGACCCTCAGGAGACTGTTTCTGCAGACAGAAGTACTGCTGCAATTTTCGTATCATGGATTTTGTGATATCTGCACTTCTGCATCCAGAGTTTGGTGTGCATGTTTTACACCTGCAGCTGCAGAAGAGCAGGCCCATCAACTGCGTGCATGTTTTACAGTGTCCATGTCTATGTGACACTACAGAAAGGCTGGCCCCATGGGGCACAGAGAAAAGAAATTTTGTAATTTGGATATCATGGGTTGTATCTGGCTGGAGCGGCCTATGCTTCTGTATACAGTAGCAGTGTGTCGATCTCAATATAGAAACACAGAAATATATGAACATACGAAAAAGCCAGAAGATGGCAATTTGGTATATCTAGTCTGCTCATACGGCAGCGTCCACAGCTTGAGCTACTGTCCTGCCACCCCCACTCCCCACTCCTCCCAACCCATGATCCTTACCTTCCTCCTATGCCTACCGCAGCCTCTTTTGAAGCTGCCCACTGTTTTCAATAAGATCACCTCTTCTAGCAGTGCATTCCAAGTGTCCACCTCTCTCTCCAAGAAGAAGTGCTTCCTGACCTCGCTCCTAAACACCCTCCTCGTGCTATGGTTATATAGACTTTGACAGAAGATAAGGACCGCTTTGCCCACCCAGTGTGCCATTTTCGTACCTAATGTAACACTGCACACCCTACTTGATCTCTGGCTCCCACCTTTTCCTTACCACTAAGGTTCCTTTATGCCTATCCCATGCATTCTTGAATACCATTACCATTTTTGCTCCCCCCACCTGTGCTGGAGGGATTTTCCAGACATCCACCAGTATTGTAGATTTCTATCTGCAGCGACAAGTGAGTGTGTATATTTTGCAGTTTGCATGCCACAGATACAAATCCATGAAGGTAGCATATCAGTGCCACTGCATTTTTGTCATCTGGAAACAGCTGTATGTTGTTCATCTTACCTGATGATGGCAATCTGAGATTGCTTGTGTTGTCTTATCCTTTTGCTGCTTGGGAGGTGGGGGTGCGGAGTTAGGGTTGGAAACCCTAACGCCACATTTCCATGCTTTTATGCAAGTTCAACCTCAACATTAACGTAGTTTTTTTGCAATAAATTTCCTTACTTTTTGAGATAGTGTAATCGAATCCATATTTGCCTGTGGGACTGCAGGGCCCTCTGAGCCCTGCACTCCCACCCAGGTATAGTTTTGAGATAGAGTAATCATATCCTTATTTGCCTGAGGTAGCGCAGGGCCCTTCATCCCTCCATAAATGCATATATGTATGTACCCGTGGAAGGGCCTTGTGCTTCCATTTATAGGACAACAGCAAACAAATTGTCAGCATAAACAACTTATTACCCAACTCATGTACCCGGTACTGAAAAGTTTTGAATCCCTGCCAAGACATAATTCTGTGTAACTGCAATGCCATTCCGCGCCACAGGTGCAAAAACACATTTTGGCCAGGATTTGAAAAATGACAGCTGTGATATACATGAGGTGGGGTAATAAGAAGTCTATGTTAAAAATTTTGGGTCAAAATATTTAAAATTTCCAAGGTTACACGTGTGCATAGCGAAATTGCAACAACTGGTCATAACTCTGCCATTTTACATATTTTGACCCCAAATTTTCAACATAGTCTTCTTATGCCCCATCTCATGAACAACATCAGGAAAAATTTACAAATCCTGCCCTAAAGTTACCACCCAACCGTGAAATCATCTGTCAGGCAGAAGCTGCATAATGATTGGTCATGAGACAGGGTCCCCAAAAGACCATGTTGAAAATTTGAGGTCAAAATGTCAAACAAATGGCCACGTTGTGCATTAAAGTTGAACCCCCCCATTGAAATACATTGAACCGCATTTACCTTAGTTTCTCATACTGCAGTCTCTGGTTCCAGCAGCAAGATGCGCCTTCGATCGGGAGAGTAGATCTCGAACCTGGGACCTGTTCAGGTGAGTGAGGGTGTGTGGGGGTGTGGGTGCCGAGTGGGAGGTAGAGATGGGGGAACTGACTGGCAGGGACTGTTCCCCCACCGGGTACATTTATGAACTGCATTATTATTATTATTCTTGAGCTGCTGCATTATCTGGGTGCAATATGGAATAAAACTGGGGTTGAGTCCACATTACATTCACATTCATTTCAAGAGGTGCTGATCCATTTGTTACTGCATTTTTCCATAGTCAGGGTGACACACACACACACACACACACACACACGGCAGAAACCAGCAATAGGACAAACATTAAATACATCAGAGAACAGATTATGCCATATGTAGTGGTACCCAGTAACTAAAGCTCTCCCGCTGCTGCTCTGCAGTGCTGCAAAAAACACTGTCTCCATGCACTACTACCTATGATGTCACCTGCCATTGGGACCGATAGCGGATACAGAATGGTGGTAACATCACGGCACTGATAAGGGACCTAGAAAATCTAGAAAAGACTGTCATTTGGAATACAAGACATTCATAGGTAACATTAATGCCACATAAGGAAGCCAAATCAGCAGACTCATAAGAATCTCTCTCTCTCTCTCTCTCTCTCTCCCCCTCTCCCCCTCAAGGGGTTCTGACTTAATATGCTCGAGGTGGGGTGCTGAACTATAGAAAGACAGGGGTCTGGCAACACTCATTAGCAGTTAACTGAGAAAACTGAGGAACTGAGGGGGACTTTGAGCCCCACAGCCCCACCCCCCAGCACCCACCAATCTCACCACTCTTTCCTTCTCGCTCTCCACCTGTGCAGACACATTTTGCTTGGCCTTTCCTTGTGCCCGAAAAGCCTTTGCTGCAGGTTATTTGGATGCATTCTTGAACAGCTTGCAAGTTACTGTAGATCCTGTAGTGTTGGACAATAAGCAGCTTTTTTTTTGGGGGGCCATAGTCTTTTCAACATTTCTACACTGCAGGAGCATCCTGTATTTTCAAAATGTGCTCAGTCAGTGAAGCAAAGGACGACATCTGTATGATATTCATCATGGGTGTTATCAGCAATGGGGATCCAGTCAGATTATAACGGTATCCCTATAAACTTGAAAATAAAATGCAGTTAAGGAGTACTACGGAAAAGGGAAGGCAACATGTTCTACCTGAAATGCCATGGACAGCAGTCCTTGCAACCAGACATACCTTGTTAAAAAATTTTCAGTTCAGCTTGTTGAATTACTATAATTATGCATTCCATAAAAATTGCATCAAATAAAAAACAGTTAAAGAGGAAGGTCTGAAAATGATTTCAATAAATGACTCCGTGTTTATTCAGATGTCGCTCTCCGTAATGGTCGTCTCTGGAAACACAGGAAACGGATTCAGACACGTAGGGGACAGACACCACTCAAAAGGGTCATTCATACCAGGCAAGTGCCTACATACAAAAATGTTACAATTTTGGCAAGACTGTCCAATTTTATGTGATCAAGTGTACCCCCACCTAGTTACACAACAAACGAAACATACAGTTCGAATGGGGGATATCGTGCAACTTAATTGTCCTGGCTACCTGCACTTTGAAAGAACACTTATTGCACTTTACATCATACCTGTTTTAACACATTTGTAATATCATTGCTTTTTCTCTGGAGTTGATGAAGAGCCATATTCTCAATTATTGCTTACATTTTTTGCATTTGAGTTGTGACACAGGTTTAGCAGCCAGCAGTTATGTTTTGTCCTGTCACAATACATAAAACATGCACGTATTAATAACATTCTTGTCCAGGTAACCTGCATGGTGTGTGTGTGTGTGTGTGTGGAGCAGGGACATTTTCCATTTTATCAGAGTGGTTGGTTTCATTTTTACCGTGGTTGACCATGATAATGTACCGTATAACTCTTTAATTACTAAAGCAGTCTCAGAAATAGGTTTCGCTGTGCTGGCAAAAAGAAGAGGTAGAAACATGGAGGCACAGAAAAGGAGTGGAAAAGGGAAGGAGATCATAAATTGGCCTTACACCAGCTATAGGTAAGAGGAAGTTGAAACGTTAGTGATGGAACAGATTCCCTGTATCTCCCCCTCAAAGATTCGATTTTTTAAAATGTTGTTTGTAGATAAATACATAACTAAATACATCCAAGACCTTGACATAAATCCAGTGAGCCTTAATGAACTGATGTTTAATAATACTAATATCATATTTTCACGCTTGTACGTAGCAGCTATAAATTATGCTTATAAAAGTTTAGAAATGGATCCTAGCAACAGTCGACTGTTATTTATGAGGAGGAATGATTAAAATCAGACTCATTCAGGTTATATATTTTTCTGTCTCCGATATTACACAAGTCCATCCTGCTTTGGATTATACTGCTCTAAGGGGTTGGAACATAAGTACTGTTAAACAACAGCGTGCAAACCCTGATGCTGCTCTACGACAGGACACTGCACTACTAGGGTGCCGACTAGCTCAGTGAACTAGCAACTATTTTTGGAACCTTTCAGTTTAGGCCACTTTTTAGAATCCCTATCTGTTTCGCTGGAAGCCATCATCATCTGATGGTTATATGTGACTGTGTTGAGCGACGTGTGAAATTTTTAACTTTTACAAATTATTCACCCAAGACAGCCAATAAAGTTTGGTTTTCAGAAGGGACATGTTCAGGTGAGTGAGGGTGTGTGGGGTGGGGTGTACTGGGGTGTGGGGTGGTGGGTGCTGACTGGTAGGTAGGTGGGGGGCTGATTGTCGAGGACTGTTTTTCTTTTCCTCAGGCACAAAAATGAAAATAAAACATCAAGGGACAGTTTTCTTTTTGCAGGAATGGACTGGGGGGGCACTAGACACCAACAACATAAAGGCATGCATCGGGCTGGTGATCGGACAATGGGAGAGGGCAGAGGACTACTGGACTAACCAATAAAAACAAACAAAAAAATGAGAACGGTGATCAGAGAATGGGGGAGAGACCATTAGACTACCAGAGCTTGAATGTATTTATTACCAGGGATGACAATTGGACAATGAGGGAGGGTAGAGGGACCACTGAGCTACCAATGATAAAAAATAAACATAATAAAATATGGGGACAGCCATCAGAGAACGGGGAAGGGGGGAGGACCTCTAAACTACCAGGGGCTACATTTATAACATTGGGGACAGCGATCCGAGAACAGGGAGGGACCACTGTACTACCAATGTAAAATTTGAGACTGCCAGAAATCAGAATGGGAAGTACACTATTCAAACAGTAAAGCTCGAACTACTAATGCTTGCAAATGGTTATTTACTGTTCGAACAGGTAAGTTCAAACAGTAAATAAATCAAACGGTATTTACTTAGCGAGTGATGAGGGACAGGATTTTCAGTAAAAAAAAAAATTTGCCATGGAGTTATACTAACTGTAAGACAAACATGGAACTAAGCATATCGTAGACACCTAAATACAGGTGTTGTGCTGTCCTTTGCATGCAGTACTTGTGTAAAACACTATTTTGTAAATTGTTAGAAAAACAAGATGGCTGACAGCATGAACAGTATTTTCTCTGAGCTTGACCAGTAAATACACAGTTCAAACTGTTTTCATTTACCTGCCTATCTTACAGCTATCACAAAAATCGTTATAATTCAAAAATGGTGATTATATATATATTTTTTTCGCCAAACCATGCAAAGGCACACATAACACACCATCATCCATAAAATTTTCAGAGGAAGTTTTCATTCCATGCAGGCTGCAGGGGACAGCAAAAAATCCCATCTTAACTTATGGGGAACATTTTTTTTTTCTGTTTTTTACCACTTTATATCTCAAAAACCATACAAGATGCCATCACAAAACTTTCCAAATCTTTAGACACTGGCAGAAAAACCAACACATACCAAATTCTGGGCTATTTTATTATAAAATGCCAAAGTTATTAAGGTCCAAAAATTGGGATTTAACATTGAAGAAGTGCTGTATCAACCCTAAGTATAGGGGTGTGACCATGCTCCTATTATATTATACACACATACACACACACACACACACACACACACACACACACACACACACACATTCATTAAACAGTGCGACAACTGGCCAATGAGGTTTCATGTACGTTTTCCTGTATAATAGCAACTTGTAAATTGTAACCTGTACTAATTTACCTTCCCCTTTCACTGCTTCCTCCTTGCCTTCAGGAGTGTGTGCTGTAATGCCATGGATTGTAGTCACAAGTGTTTAGACCTATGGATTGACCTTGACTGTACCCTAAAATGCGTCTTGTAGTCACAAGGGTTTAGACCTCTGGACTCTCCATGTTTGTACCCAAAACCTGTCTTGTACTACCCAAATGTTCCTGAACCTAACAGGATTCTATGTAACTAATTCCAGCTCGCCCCTGAAAAAGGGATCTTGTGGACCCAGTGGGCTTACCCCGTTAACAAAATGAAATAAATTAACTAAATATGTATACATACATATAGACACAGACACATACACAACTCTACGTGCTTGAGTAAGTTAAATGCTGGGTTAAAGAGGGGGCTTAGACTGCTTTCATTTGTACTGTATCCTAATTTAGAAGAGCGAGGCAGGGAAAAGAATGTGCTGGCTGCTGTTGCCTGTGGGATTCAAACCTAGGTCTTATAACGCGCAGCTCTATGCTCCAACCTCTAGGCCAAACTGCCTACCCAGGAGTTTAGATAATGCCTCCTTTAACCCAACATTTCACTTTTAACATTAAGCTATATTACCATAAGATTAACTGAAGTGTATGCTCAACACAAAGCTAATTGTATGCAGTATCTTGTCTGAACTGATGGTGTTAACAGTTTGTGTTTATACAGAAAACATTGGTAGCACAATGTTCTGTTCTTTTGTTTTTGAACTTTGAAAATGATGCAGTTTTTTATTGGGGTGGGTAGTGGACATTTTAGTGATCCCCTTTGCCACTTTGTACAGGTTCTTTGGTCAGCCACCTTATCCAAAGGGAGGGGTACATGGCCCTCAAAAGCTTGTCCTTGGCAATAACCCCAGATATTAGACCTTAGCAGGAAGGAGACTGGTTTATTACCTTCCCCTTCATGATGGTCTCATTTTACTTTTTTTGTTATTGCCTTACCCTACTACAAAATAGTAGTCTGTGTAGAATCAATCAGCCCCCAGCTGAGAGGATGGAGGAGCAGCCAGTGCCTTTCTTCCTTGACTGCCGAGCAGAAGATGCACATTTGTCAGGTGGTCCACCACATGCTCCTTTTTCTAAAGCCAACTAAATCGAAGAGCACACTGATCAAACTCCATAGCCCTGGGCAGAAAACCTGCAGAACACCAAAGGGCACTACACTCAATCCGCTATGGAAATAAAGAGAACACAAAAGTCAAAGTAAATGCCTCCAAACACTCCCGTTTATTCGGGTATAAGAAAGTGTGGCACTATGTAGCCCTGGCATTTCAGGTGTGAATTGTGACCCTTCATCAGCAGATGAAGGGTCACGATTCAGGCCATAAGCGCTGGGGCCACATAGTGTTACACTTTCTTACACCCAAATAAATGGGAGTGTTTTGGGGCATTTACTTTGACTTTTGTGTTCTCTTTATTTCCATAGTTAACAGTGCAGTCTCCTTTGGTGTTCTGCTGTTCGGTGCTTTCTGGGCTCACACCACCTGCCACTTAGCTGGTAGCACATCCTGCCAGTGTGTGTTCTAGATAGAAGAAGACCTGCAACTTTAACAAAACCACAATCTCCTTCATAGAGCATATGCAGGCTAGCCAATTATCACAGTATTCATTACTAGAGTGGGGATTCTTGACAGATGTATCCTTTATACAGAAAGAGAATATTCTTTTTGAAAGTAAGTGAGGAAATGTGTTAATATTTGTAATCAATATGAAACTTGAATTTAAAAATAGAGATTTAAGCAAAGATATCAAGTTTTGAGTAATATGATATTTGTGTCCAAAAACGTCACAGCATATTGGTCTGCACAATATTTTGTAGCATTTCTACTTTTAAGAATTGTCAAAATCTGATAGAGAAAATGTGAAAAATCAGAGATTCTGGGTAATACCTGGAACTGGACACAATGCCAAAGACAGTTTATCACAATGTATCATTCTGCACAATAAATGAGATATTGGTCATTTACAACTATAATTTATTGCCCGTGGGAAATATTGTGATAAATCATATTATTATATCATACCTGAAAATAGATTTATCGACTAACAGACATATGTCTAGAGACACACACACACACACACACACACACGTACGTTAGGATAAATGCCACGATAAAAAGCGATATCTAGGGCTAGTGTGAATTGTATCTTTCCTCATTACTATACATCATTCTTTTATCTTTTCATGTTCCAGTATATCAGCGTACTAAGAACCCCTGCACAAGCTTAAAGTGAAAGTGTCCATCTGAACCACTAGCTCTCAGAGCTGTCGTGCGGCTGTGACACTTTTCTCTTTCATGTCTACTTTTTTACTGCACACAATATACTTCTATAGCATTTTTTAGACAAAGAACTCTTTGGGTTCACTGTACACCAATTCATTAGCGCTACAGGACCTTCCTGCTGCCCACATGCCCACCCTCCTCGATGTCCGGTTTCTTTTTTTGTGCTCATAGCTTATGACTGAGTGGCAAGAACTGAGAAGCAGCAGTGAATAACTGTAAATGAACTGAGGCACAATAGCAGTTTTCTGCCTTCCATCTTGCTGCCCCAGTAACGCCCCCTTCTCCTAGCATACTTCTTTACTAAGTGTTTACCAGCGGCAGTAATGGTACCAATGTTCTCGTGGTCCTAGCAGCTGCATCTTGTCTTGGTCATCAGTACAGATCCCAAGTGTCAATACCCAGAATAAAACAGGTACAGATGTTAATGACTGTATGTAATGAGAACAGTGGCTGTAGTTAACAAAAGCTAGTTACATTTTGTCTCATTTGCTTTCACCAATATTGTTCTTATTGGCTTCTCACTACGTTGTTAGGGAGGGAGGAGGAAGGAAGGTCAGACTACCTCAAACATATGTTATATAAACAGAAGGTGCATTTATCTTCGTTTGAGGCCAGCAAGATATAACTGGCTTCTCATGAAAGTATATACAGTATGTTTTCAGTCAGTCTATATTATATATTCTTTGCAAAAAACTGTATTAATGAAACATTTAGGATTCAGGCTAAAGCAACAAAAGTAGGGAAATGTGGCTTTAGGGTTTCCAACCCCAAATCCCCAATGCCACCTCTAAAGCAAATCGGGGTGGAATCTTCCTATTGGTTGTCAATCCTAAAGCTCACCCCATTAGATGTGTATGTTTCTGGAGAGTACAGAATGGGGTGAGCTTTAGGGCTGACAACCCCTAGGAAGACTCTACCTCCAATTTGCTTTAGGGGCGACATTGGGGATTTAAAGCCACATTTCCTAAATTTTGTCGCTTTAGCCTGAACCCTAAATGTTCCATTAACGCAGTTTTTGTGAAGAATTGCCTTACTTTTTGAGATAGTATAACTATATCCTTATTTTCTTGTGGGAGTGCATGGCCCATGTATCCAAACTCTTTGAGATAGTGTAATTGTATCTTTACTTGTCTCATGGAGCGCAAGGCCCCATTCCTCCATAGATGCTTTTATGTATGTTTATGGCAAAGCACAGAGCCCTCCAGGCCCTGCACTTCCATTTGTAAGACAACAGCAACCAAACTGTCAACACAGCCTATTACCCCACCTCATCAACCTGACAGTAAAAACTGTCAAATCCCCACCAAAACGTCATTTTGTGCCACCATAGCGTAATTCCGCAGCAGTGACATGAGAAGACATTTTGGGCAAGATTTTAAAAATGAGTCACATTGATGAGGTGGTGTAAAGAAATGGCTATGTTGATAATTTGGGGTTAAAAATATTGAAAATTAAAAGTTACATGTGAGCTTAGTGAAATGTTAACAGATGCACAGAACTTGGCCCCAAATTTTCAACATACTCTTCCTATGACCCCACCTAATGAACAAGTATGGTGAAAATTTTGAAATCCTGCCCAAAATGCGATTTCATCAACCAACCACAAAATCACCTTTCAGGCAGGATTTGGGAAATGGCACCCCCATTGTTCATGAGGAGGGTTCTCAAAAAGGATATTTTGAAAATTTGGTTTTGAAATATGCAAAAATGGCAAAGTTATGCAGCAACATTGAAAATCCCATTGAAATACATTGATGTCCCATACGAAAAGATATCTTTTTTTTTGAGAGTCATCATATGAAACAATATCTTTTTTCGCAGGACACCCACACGCGAAAAAAGAATTTCATTGTTTAAAAAAAAAAATTAAGTGCATTTCTCAGCTGTAAAGTGCAGAATGCAGCTAAGGGGGTCTCAGTAAGCAAGCTACACGAGTTGGTTCTACCCTAGAATATCATTTTTGGGGGGTTCCAAACTTTAATTTCTCAGGCATAACTGAAAACAAGATGGTGACCATACAAAAAAGGATTTTCCTCAAACGAAAAAGAATGATGATGTACAAACAAAGAATTCTTTTTTCATTTCAGACAGCTATTTTTGGTGCTTACTGTGCATGTTCAAAACTAATTATTCAAAATTAAATCACTTTGGAATGGATTAATATTTTTTCACCAAACAAACAAAATGCACATCTGTGGGTCAGCCTCTTTCTACCCTGTAAATTTCAGGCCAAACTTCCAAACTGTCTGGGTGCTAGCCAAGTTGACAGAAAACCTATTCTAACCAATGGAAAAAATTCCAAAAAAATTCACTTTGTGCACTATCTGTATCTCATAATCCACATATCTGACCAGAATGAAACTTGGCACGTCAAGAAATCTACTCCACGAGACTGTGCATGCAAACTTTCATGCAAATCTGTTGAACAGTTGCAAAGTTATTAAAATGCAAATTTAGGGGGTTTAACATTGAAGTGCCCGTACAACCTTAAACACAGGGGCGCGACCGCACCCCTATAATCTAGTGATATATGTCTATAAGCACATAAGTCAAAGTATAAACTATTCTGGAAGTCTCCCTAGTATTTTAAATCACTGTTAATAAATTTCATGGTTATTAATTGACAATTACGCTGAAACTGCAAGTCATTTTCCCCCCAACAGAAACAGTTTTTAACTACTGGTTGAAATTCTGTTACTGTTCCATCTTTGCAGGCATTTTAGTAACCACAATGAGCATTTCTGCTTTACAATCTGGCTGTTAAATGCCATTTTAGAACTGTATGATGTAGTTTATGACCCTCTCAGTCACAGGGTTCTATAACAGAACATGGATGCAACAGGAATATAAACTACATTATACAGTTGTAAAATGGTTCTTACCAGCAGCATGTAAATCAGAAACCGCCACAAGGATAACTAAAAAGCCTGCATAGTAAGAGCAATAACAATTTTAACCAAGATATAAAAAAACATTTTCTACTAGGAAAAAATAACTTACAGATTCAGCACATTTCCCTTTTGAGGGAGGCAGTACAGCACAGTAGTGGTTAAATGCACTGAGCTGCAAACCCAGAGAACTCCGTTTGAATCCCACAGCCACCACTTGCACAACTGTGCGGCACAGAGCAAGTCACTTAACTTCCCTGTGCTCCTAGGATGCACCTGGAAACAAGCCTCGGTTTAGTGTGCCTTTCCTGGCCAAAAATTGTAAAATAAATAATATGTAATGTAAGGCGCAAATATATTGCATGTCATTGAAAGAGCAGCAAGCACGGCCACTTTAGGAATTTATTTAAATACAAAATGTGGTATGTTTTACCCTAAAGTACGTTTCTGGGTTTTCTTTTTATTTTAGAATTTTTGGCCAGGAAAGTATATGGAAAAGCTTGTGCGTCATTAGATTTTTTAAAACTACAGACTGCACTGGGAAGCCCAGAGGCAGCACTGCTCTCAGTGTGCTAATGAGCACTGACCTCCATCATGATTCCACTGCAAAGGGAGTGATGTAGTGTGGCTAGGTTACTGTAACTGTGAGTCTGAGCAGTCTACATCTACAACTCATACAAAAAAAAAAAAAACAATAATACATACTCAACTGAAGTGTGGAAAGTACAATTTACACTATTATAGATTTATAAATCAGTTCAGCCAATAAGAAGCACTCTTGTATTGGTGACGTCTTGTGGACTGTGTCTTGCACCAGCTGCACAGTTACCATATCGACGAGAGCACCTGAAAGCAAATAATGTTGCCAGTTTGATGCACATATTAATTTTTTTAATATTAATTTATAACAGTTACAGTGCAATATTACACCTGTTAGAGCCACTTTTATATGAGTTTCATTTGCACCCTTTGGGTGTCAGAACACAGCTTCACTTTCCTGTTCTCTCACCTGAAGAGCATACATGAACCACTCCCAATTTTATACTGAAAAAGTGGATCCAATGGACAAAAACTGGCCCCGTCAGTAGCATTAAAGTGCTAACATGTTACAGTAATCTGATCCCAGGCTGGTATTAATAAAGTCCCTTGCAGCTGATTCCAGGGAGGATGTCAGCTGCAGGGGATTGTAGGTATATTTTGGGATCAGGAAGATTGACTGGGGGGAAAAATCACTGGATCAATTAAATAATAAAATGAAATTTTTAGCAATAGTAAGTCTTTAAAACATTTTTTATATCTTGTGATTCTTTTTTAGTGGGGACCTACTGCTCCCAAAAAAATTGTTCAGGAGAAAAAAAATCTTTAATTCCCCTTTAACTACATTAAATAAAGCAGAGTATTAAAAACTTCCTAAAAATGTAGCTGTGCAACAAGAGTGGGTTATTTACTACAATACCCCTATAGACCTTTTTTAATGTACTGCTGCACTGCTGCTTTATGAAATAGCCCATTCATTGCCGCATGCACCACTGCTTTATGAACTAGCCCATTCACTGCCGCATGCACTGCAATATGCTAGTGAGGTATAAATGGCACCCAGTCCAACAATACTTAAAGGGGCACTATCTTGTTTATCCACATAACCTCTTTAGTTTATAACGGCGTGTACAGACACAGTCTCTACTACTTGCACACTCTGCTAAACAGGATGGTTCATGTTCACCAGCTCAGAACACATGTAATAATCTTCCACACCCCTAGGATATGAAGGGTAGCCAGAGAAAGGCCCTTTTGTTGCAGCAGTCCCTACCAACTGGAAGGCCATTCTAGATAATATATAAAAAAAAAAAAAAAAAAGAGAAATCTCCAACACTTCAAGACAGCAATGGCCATATACAGTGCATACACAGTTGCAGATATTCCCAACCTCACACTTCTTTCCCTAACCTTTTGATTCATGCTCTTATCCAACACACTGTATATAATCTGTAGAAAAGTGTGTGTGTGTGTGTGTGTGTGCTGTGCTTATATGAAATTGCTGCATTTATTGTATACATTATAAATTAAACAGGACCCCCAAGGGGTTGCCTCTTATGGTGCAAAAAACTCCAAGCATGAGCTTTGGGCTAGAGGACTGCAACGCAAAGCCAAGTTGTCCTGTCTGCCCAAACCTTACAAAAGGCGTCTCTTATACCATAACAAACATACTGCAGAGGCTCTATTAACTTATTATAAATCCTTTGATTTAGTTAGAGTGATTTATAATAGTAAGTTTTTTGTTTTTTTTTAAAGTTACATGAAGCCAAGCTCTTCTGGCAGTGAGATGGAATGCTCCACTCAATGCTACAGCACTAAAGACCACTGGGCACAGGATAAGAGATACAGTGGCCCTGTGCACTAATTGACTAAAACTACATCATGTGATTTACAATTGTCTATTAATTATAGTGCTTAATTGAAACAGTTTCATTAAAATGTAACCAACTCTGCTACTGTATCTGAACCCTGGGACACTCTTAAGCCCTGTTAGCACTGGGACATTTGAAACGGTTCTCAGCGCTTGAACCATTTCAAATGCGTGCTGGCCCGGATCGCGTTCACACATAACCTGCTTGTAGACTGGAATTTTGGAAGCATGCTCAAACCCTGATGAGACCTGGGCTTGAGCATGCTTCCAGAAATCTGTTTTAAAAGTAAAGCGATTTACCTAGAGTGCGAATGCGCCAGCTCGTATCCTCTTAATGCACTTCAGGCGAGCGCGCAAAGCATCACGGTAAGCAGCTTTTCCATGAATTCAGTTCATAGTGGGCACGGATCTCTGCCGCAGTGTGAACGCTGTAAAATGCATTGCCTGATGAGGATCACAGGAAGGGGGTTGCAGTATGAACGTTACAGCATGGTAAGTACTAATCCGCTTTTAAAAACGTTTTGCGCAACCATGCTGCAGTGCGAACGGGGCCTTAGGGGGGAAAAAAGGTCACGCATCAGAATGAGGCTACTTTGGTATATGACGTTGTCAATAAATAAAAACCCCACAGCACAGTAACATTTACATTACAGGCTTTTCCTGCTTGCAAGACTAATATGAGTGTTTGTTCAACCACCAGAAAAATGCATTTAACTTCATGAATGCCACTTGACACTGCTGTGCAGATTCTGTGCACAGAACTTCAAAAGTAACACCAAACTGCAGATTGTATCTGGCCTAGTGGTCATGATGTACTAACATACAATGGTGAATCACTGAACTGACATTTTGCTAATCAGTGCAAGTCATAAAATAAATAATCCCAATGTTACAGCTTTTTAATATCAATGTGTATATTTAAACCATAAGAACTACTGAAACATAGGGGCTGTATTAAGTTTTTAGGGGGCCCTAGCAAGTTCAGTCAGGGCACCCCTCCACCCACATGAACTTTCTACCTCCAACTGGCTAGGTCATACTGTGACAGGTGATCCTGGACATTACAAAGTCATTTTGGAAGCTTCAGGAATGCTCAATATGTGTGGTTTCAATATAGTATAGTGTAAGAAATAAAGTGTAAACCATTTTTACAACTCAAGACTGATTACTTACAGGGGGCACCAGCCTGACCCTAGCAAAGGAAGGGGAGGTCCCCAGCAGTCACAGAGACGGAGGGTGCCTCAGGCTAGTGCTTCACAGCCTTTCTTTGTTTGGCTCCTTTCCAAGAGTTTTTAGTTCCATGGCTTTAAAGGGGCACTGTCAGCATTCCTACTTATTTTTCTCAACCTCCACATATTTTTATTACCTTGAAGTATACTGTACAGCTTCTCACATCTTATCTTTACAAGTAACCATGCATTTGATTAAATTCACGAATATCTTGTTTTCGATCTTTTTTTCCTTTTTCCTCGGGACCGCAGTAAGTGTCTACTATTGTTGTTCCGCCCACCGCTGAGTGACGTCTCACTGTAACACAGTGGAGGTGGATCAGCACGCACATAAATTATCCATGTACCTGTGCTCCTGCATTTCCAGCTCCAATAGTTTTCCGTGTAGGAGCAATCATCTTTCCCGTTGGTACCTACTGCGTTCGAGTCAGCTGTGTTCAAACGGATTGAAATGTATGTCCTCATGCCTTCATTTTTTTGGGGGTCATAAGAGGATGTTTTCAGTATACAAGTAGTGTCCTCATCTCCCCTCAATTTCTTTTTAATGGATGTTGGCAACAAATGGCAGCGATTATTCTGTCTCCAGCAACTATTAAAAAAAAAACTCATACACCTCTGCTCCCGCCCCTGTAAGCATCATTCAGTATACCATTGCAGTACAGACAATTATTAAATATAAAGTTTCACTGTTATCTCTTTTGTGTATACAGCAGGAGAGGGACAATTAGATTTTTTTTATATCCGCTCGAACTGTATGAGCTTTCAGACATGGATGTTTTGAAGAGGGTAAGCTCAGAGCGGACATTTCGTATTGCAACTGCTCTCTCTCCGTTAGACCCCGCAGTGTCTTTTCTTTCAATGCCATTATTGATCAGAATAGGCTAGGATCAGCTAAAATAAAGACAAGCGCACTGCCAGTCCCTGTGATAATCCTGATTCGAGTACAGATTCTGGCCCCATCCGTAACAGCTATATTTCTCAACGGCTCCTTCACGGCTTAAATAATTATTATTGTTGTTATACTGCCGTGCCGGGAGCCTTATTTTATTTGAAAGTGAAGGAGAGGGAATGAGCATGAAGGTTACGGCATGGAGAGGCAGCTGAAATATTTTATCTGACACTTTGATAGCCTCACTCCTGCCCTGGACATCAATCTATGAGCATTTCAGCTCCTTTTCTTTGTAGTTCCCTTTATTCTTGCGCAACATGGAGCAGCAGAAAGTAAAAGTTATTTGCTAATTTAGAATGATGATCCATGCTCCTAGGCTAGCATTTAGTGTCATTTTTAATTTAAGAAATAGTATAACTCTCTCCTGTAGGGTCTGTCATCGCCAGAGGCACCAATGAATAAAACAAAATCATGCACTTTCTGGCAAAAGTTACACAGCACTTGTGACTTGGGAGCGACTAGGGCGATTTGCTGTGGAGGCGAGTTATCACCAGAGCGTACAGTCGGGAGCAAATCATTGTGGAGCAAAATATTTCTTTGTGATCGCTCACTCCATCCGTCCATCCTGCACTCTCAAACTACTACAAGTATGAGTCTCAAATATCGGCACCCATCCCCTTCCAGTACTTGTTCCCAAGAATGATGCCAACAGTTTATCTTAGCGTAAAGTCTTATAAATGTTTTGTTGTAACACATAAAGACATTTGCTCTTGGCAGAATGCACATTGCACCATTGCACCAGCGCTTCAGCTGCGAGTTTTCCCTTCTGCCCTACTGCTTGGGCAGTGTTCATACCGGGCAAAGAAACTGTCTTTCTGATGTGTAATACATATGGGTTGTTACTGAGCAGGTTTCAAGTTCAAGGTTAATGCCGGAAAACTACGTTGAGTGAGCTCATTCACAAGGAGGTTCCGAGATTAGTGTCTACAAATAGGAAACTGTGTCCCAAATTTGTGAACAACTTGTCGACTGGTGCAGATGCAGATCTTTGAACCAGATACCATTCTGTACAATTCCCCTTGTTTTGTTGTGTTGACACCCATCCAAAACTTATTTCTCATGACAGAATCAGAGGGACCATTTTGCCCTATCTTCCTTTATGCCACCATAATTCATGCTGTTTTCTTATCGACCTTGCATAGTCAACCAAGGTGGTTAGTGCTCATTTGACTGTGTATCTGTAACAAGAGAGGGAATGCAGAATCATTCAGTCATTTTGTCTTGTTGGCACCGCAACTTCCCTCCTTTGCTCTGTCATACTTTCTGATTCTTTTTCTCCATTTTCCTGTATTCATGTCATGTTTAATCATCACAGACAGCTGGGCACATTACCTTGATCAGTGTTTTTGTTTATATTTTATTTTTTACTTCCGAATATTTTTTTGAGTGCTTTCTGAGTCAGACGGTAATTGTCCTCGGTGTTGGTTCCACCCACCATGTCGTGACGTCTCACTACCAAGCAGACAGTATGCACATAAAGGCTGGATACACCTGTGCTTGCACATTTCAAGCTCCATTTGTATTTGTATTTGTAACAGAATTAGTCAATCTCTATCCGTTTGGTTCCTGCTGTGACAGTGTTGGGTGAGTTCCAGCAATTTGCATTCCGCTCTATCTGTGCCGATTGCACTTCTCCTTGTATTTCATTAATAATGCTGTATTCAATTTTTTTATTTCCATTCCGCATCCCCCGACATTAGTTTATGTCTGGAAACATACATAGAAACATGGAAATTTGCTGCAGAAAAAGAAAAAAGACCCCATGATCCAGTTTTGTATGTGGGAGAGCAGCCCTTGATATTATATCTGTCATCAGTACAATTTTTGTAAACAATGTCAAGGTTAAATATTTTTGATGGGTCCCAGATTCATATTATTTCTGTGTTCTCCTAACCTGTGTATATTCAATGTTAAGAGTCCGATTTACACCGCAATATTTGCTCCGTATTGATATAACATTTTCTGTCACTTGTATGCACACTGCCACAGTGCTTCGGTACAATCCTTCATGCAAAACAGATAAGGTAGCGTGCATACTGGTGAGAGAAATTGTGTTTCTGATTGGGAATAAATATCTATGTTGTTATTTGCTCTGTTCATTATAATTGTGCATGCTTTCTGTTTTTGGCTGTCCGTGCTGTGTGACCCGCTTCTTTGTGCGTTCCCAGTAATTCATGTTTACACCTCACCAAATCTAGCTCTTCACACCAGCAGTTGTTTACTTATATGCAACTGCATAGTGCAATCTCAGGGTTGCCACCAGCTAATGGAGTCATTCCTTTTCTCAGACTATGTAACACCCTGATGAGTTGGGTCGGGCTCCCAGTGTTTTCCTAGACACCTTTCTGAGTGCCCAGCAGAGGAATAATATTTCTTCTCAGTTATTCCCATGTTTGTGCAATAACTGCAGTTTTGGGCATGAGACAGGGACTCAATGGAGAGCAATAGCTTGTATCAACATATTCCATCCATTAGTCATTTGTTCTTGGAGGCACCTCAACTTTGCCCCTTTGCTATATTTACTCACATATCATCATTTGCCACTGCGGCTGCCGCCTCCTGTACCCAGAAGCTGAGTCTGGCTTTCTTCTTTCTCTATTCTCTCTGCTTACATTACAGTTTCTGTCCATTGTGATTATTCAGTATCAACATTAGTGCCATGCAGTGTTGTAAGGAGTCAGCCTTACTGCATATGGTGACAAAGGGTGCTCTCCTATTTTGGCAATCTGAACTGTATTATGTGTCTAAAGGAGTTTAATTCTGTAATGTTCACTGTGAGTTTTATTCTGTTTGTTTCATTATTCAATGTGCGATCATAAATCCAGACTGAGTGATGGAGTAAACCTTTTCAGCTAATCTCAGACAGTGTTATTGGTGACTCCTCGTCCCCCCCCCACACACACACACACACACACCTTCCCAACAAGCCATTTCCACAAATTTGGTATAGCAATTTTTCTGAAAGGTCATTACAGGACATACCACGGGTTATTCTGTGCACTAGTCACTGTGCACATAATGAGTATATAACTTTCCTTTCATTTGACTTTCCCATGTTTCTTGCTGAACACTTAGTTTATCCACTACTTGAATTACTGTGCATCAAGTGCTATGGTTTAATGTCATATATGCACCTTTTAATTATTGCAACATTATTATATCCTCATAGTTTCATCTGTATCACTCATTCACACCCTTGTCAGTGCCAATGGCCAGTTTTACTTTTGTCATCAATTGCAGATCCCAGCTATCTTTCCCTTGTGGGCTTTCAGTTAATTTTGCATAAGCATATACCCCGATTCATAACTTGATATGCCCTATATTTTTGCCACAGTTTTCACTTGAATGTCCTAACTTGCCTATAGTCTTCCAGACTCTGTTACCATACCATAAAAGCTCCCTGTCAGCTACTCCTATGGCCTCCTGGGAGGAGATCCTTTATTTTTTTTTTTTCAGAAGTACTCTCTTTGCTGCCAGATCTTTTGGACAAGAGAAAAAGACAGACAGACACAGATGGAGAGAAGGGAAAAACCAGATAACTAGCCTGTCTGCAACATAAATTTACATGGATACAGTAAATAAAACACAAAGTGTGTGCACTACCCCGGAGTGCCAAATCTTTTAGTCTTCAGCCAAACTCAAAAACAAAGACCCTATTTACACCTCCAAGACCTGAAAATGGCTAGAAGGCATCATGCCCAAAACAAAAATAGTGCAGCAATGTACCACGCTGTCAGTACAGCTAGCACATTGCCATTGCTCGCAGATAATGGTGAAAAACAACATTGGTGAAAATGGCAGTAAACTCTGTCATCCCCCATTTATATAATCAACTCGGGGGGGGAGGCATGGTATGCAACAAGGATGGGCAACATGGGTGGGCTAAATAAATTCACAAAGAGTTAAACATAAAAAAAATTAATAATTCAAATCAACCAGCACCACTGATCTGGGACCAGGATTTGATCCCTGTTCCACAGACACACAGCTTCCCTCTACTGCCGATGGCTTATCCCTCAGAGCCACAGCAGCTGCTCAGTGTGCCACCTCCCCAGCAGAGGGCGTATCCTCTGCATAACTGCGTATCAGTCATGTGCAATAGGGTACAAAACCAACCTTGCAACATTTCATCCTTGCAGGTGTGTTCAGATCAAAACTTTAGGACTTTCCCCAGCATGACTGTAGCTGAATTTCCACTTGCCCCTATTAATTATAATGAAATTCAGTTTCTTTTAGTACTTTTGTTCTTGTCCTTCCATGAAATTTTCTTGCCTCAGAGAGGCAGCAATAGGATTTCCATCCCTGCTTCCTTGCGTTGTTTTGTGCCCTGTCACTATTCCCCGCACTGTGTGTGGTGAGGAATTTGAATACTCCATACTGCACAGGGAAGACTGACCCGGTACCCCTGACAATCTGCAACATCCCCCAATGACAATAGTCTTTCCAACCCAAGTCATTTAATTAAGACTCCCTCTAAAATAAAATCTCAGATGGATGGAGTCAAGACTTTTTTGGGTGTCAAGCTATGTTTTCTGTGGACTTGCTCCCTATTCCAACGGGGCCGACTAAGTTTCTCCCTCCAGTACCAAGTAATGATAGTCGAAAGTTCCGCATTTTATGGGCCACTAAGCCCTGATGGTCCCATATATCATTGTTCCACTCAGGTCACCTTATATTCTGATCTTGTAAGCCTTTCCCCTTGTGAACCCACCCGCCTCCTTCACTTCATCATGACCCTCACCTGCCAAATCTGTGCCACTGCAATATGTCTCATGGCTAGTCATGACATCAGGCCTGACCTTGATCCCACAAAGAGGCATTAACACAGAGGTACAAGGAGCACTCACCTTCTGTATCATTGTTCCTTTGGCATTCTCACACTTTTTACCTGGAGTATGAGTCAGCATAACTGAGAAAACCCAAGTCTCCCACAGAAATGCATGAGTACTTTCTTAGTGTCACTGGGCCTGGCAATTTATATTTATTTTGTTTATTTGAAATGTTTCACCAGGAGGGCACACTGAGCCCATGCTTGTTTCAGGTGCAACCTGGTTGGGGAGATACAACAATAAATATATATATATATATAATATAGATATAGATATATATATATATATATATATATATATATATATATATGTGTGTGTGTGATAGAGAAACCATTCTGATGTATGCGGTTGCGCTGTGATTTACATATGCCTTGGTGTGCGTTGTTATGCATGAGGCTATCAAAGTGACTGCACACCTTAGAGTGGTTTATCTATCTTATAAAATGTCAACATTTTTGTGTAGGGGTAAAAGTGCAGGTTTGCATTTACGCTCTGATAGCCACAGGGTCATGTGATGCTGTTCAGCTAATGATATTGCTGCAATTTCCCTACCCATTTTCAAAACACACACACACACACACACACACACACACACACACACATAAGTAAAACATATTACATAGCAGTGAACCGGAGGAAGGGGAATTTGGAACATACCACAGCAAAATATTCTGTATAAATATTCTCTATAAACAGAAAGTTCAAATATACATTCCAAAATCCAGTTGTAATAGCGTAATAGTGATTCGTAAGCAGTATGCAGTGATATGAATTTCTATAAACATAAATATATAAAGGCATTACACTTACAGTAATATAACATCATTAGTTGAAGATGCAGAATAGTGAATTAGTGAACAGTATACAGTCAACAAGTTGGGACAAGTGTGGAAGGAGAGAAGGGAGTGATTAGCTGTTACGAGTAACTTGCAAGTAAGGTCACCCCCACAGAGATAGAGTGATAACTTAGGGTAGGATTTAGAGGGTGGTTAATCAGATGTGAATTATTTACTTAATTAACTGACTGTTGCTATGCTCACCATTCTGTATTGGATCTTATCCGTCAAAGCCCTGCTGCCAAAATCTACGCTTTGATGATGCAAAATCAGGCACAGTGCTTTTTAATAGCATGCCCGTATAATCCTGAGGATCATCTGCCTTAATACAAAAGGATACAAATTTGCTGGCAAGGGTATGTTATGGTGGTAGTATTACAATTCTATAACCACCCCTTAACAAGTACAACTGCCTGCAAAGTTAACAAATTCTATGTTAAGGCAGAGCGCTTTCTGATCATGCTAGCACTCTTAAAACACACCACAGCCCTGTACCCATCTTATGTCATCAAAATGCTAATTTTAAGGTCAGGGCTTTTGCATTCCTCAATGGCTAAGCTTCAAAATGGAACTGAGACTGTAACAATAGTAAGTTAAATTAAATATACTCACCTGTAACCATAGTTCTACTATTGTTATT